>JAODXP020000027.1:21745895-21759776 GCA_027497455.2 Sardinella longiceps
TTGGTTATCCCCCCCCACACACACACACACACACACACACACACACACACACATACACACATCACACACACACACACACACACACACACACACACACACACACACACAGTCCTCATCAACCCTCCACCCCCCACCCCATCCCTCCATCAGGCAGGCCGCTGGTTGGTTATCCCCCCCCACACACACACACACACACACACACACACACACACAGAAACAGACACACACACATCCCTCCATCAGGCAGGCCGCTGGTTGGTTATCCCTGCAGTGCACAGAGAGTGGAGGCTCCGTCACCCCCGCTGTGCCTAACGGGAGGCTTGAAAGAGCACTCTCACTCAAAACACAAACAAACAAACAAACAAACAAACAACCAGACAAATAAATAAATAAATAAATAAACAAGAGCACTCCAACAAACAAACAAACAAACAGACAGACAGACAGGCAGAAGGAGGGAGATTAAACACACTCCACAACCAAGATGCTAATTGGGAATTCAGACACAGAAATGCATCTTTAGAAAGTCCTACTGCTGGTGGTGATGCTACTGTTACTGATGATACTGCTGGTGTTTAGTTACTCTTCTTCCTCCTCTTCCTCTTTGATCATCTCTCTCTCTCTCTCTCTCTCTCTCTCTCTCTCTCTCTCTCTCTCTCTCTCTCAAATTCTGTTGACCAAACTTCGTTAGAATGACCAGAGAACGATTGATACACCTCCACACACTCACATATATATTTTATGTCACATAAACATTGTTGTATGTCTCAGTATTTTTCTTTCTCCTTGTCCTTCTCCATTTTTCTTTCTTTCTTTCTTTCTTTCTTTCTTTCTTTCTTTCTTTCTTTCTCTATCTCTCTCTTTTTCTCTTGTACTCTTTACTTCATTCTCTCTATCCCTCGGTTCCATCCTACTCTACATTTGTCCCATCTGAGGACTCATTCCACACAGTGGCCTTAGGAGAAACTAGGTCATACCGTATAGGCAGAGTGTGTTACAGACAGTAAGGTGTGTGTGTGTGTGTGTGTGTGTGTGTGTGTGTGTGTGTGTGTGTGTGTGTGTGTGTGTGTGTGTGTGTGTGTGTGTGTGTGTGTGTGTGTGTGTGTGTGTGTGTGCCTGTGTTTGTGTATCTGTGTGTGAGTGTGTGTTTGTGTGTGTGTGTCTGTGTGCCTGTGTTTGTGTATCTGTGTGTGTGTGTGTGTGTGTTGGATGGGTTTACTGATTTGTAGTGTAGTGTAGTGATCAGAAGTGATCTATGTCTGGGTGTGCATCATATGTGTGTGTGTATGTGTGTGTGTGTGTGTGTGTGTGTGTGTGTGTGTGTGTGTGTGTGTGTGTGTGTGTGTGTGTGTGTGTGTGTGTGTGTGTAATGTGATCTATGTCTGACTGTGCATCAACACTGTGTGTGTGTGTGTGTGTGTGTGTGTGTGTGTGTGTGTGTGTGTGTGTGTGTGTGTGTGTGTGTGTGTGTGCATGCACGTCACCGCTGGGCTGTTTGCCTGCTCAGGGAGGTCGGAGGAAATAGAGCGTGAGAGAATTCCACCACCACCGCTGACATTGCAAGGAGTGCACCTCTACACACACACACACACACACACACACACACACACACACACACACACACACACACACACACACACACACACACACACACACACACACACACACACACACACACATTCTCAGTGCATGTAAAGATGTTGCATGAACACACTTACACACAAGGGTCATGAGAACACACAGCACACACATGCACAGACACACACACACACACGCAAGCACACACACTCTATACCTCAGAGTTCAGAAATGCCAAGATTTTGTGTGTGACCCATGGCAAATTGGTCTGTAATCTCCTTAACTCTGACTGCCCTCAGCCTCTAAAACACACACACACACGCACACACACACACGCACACACACACACCTCAGGTCCATACTGTGTTCGCATGTGACTCCATAAAGACCCCCGCCTGTCTGTGTGTGTGTGTTGAGATGAGCAACTGCTGTTCTCTCCCCACTGCTGGCGACAAACCAACCAAATTGATTGATATAGTGAGCACAACTTCATAGTAAGACCACTTATACCAGACCGTTAAAACATCAAAAATCACAACGCTAAGCCAATGCGTTGCCAGACCGGATGTTGAAAGACAATCGTCATGGCAGCCCCTGTGTTTACCCGCGGAATAAGGTGAATAGTGGTGGGAGGGGCTTTCACAGTGAGTGAATATCTATGGCCCACTCAGTGATAGGCACCAGATCAAAGACAAACACACCGCTGTGTGTGTGACTGAAGGAATGTGAATGAAGACAGGAGGAGAGAGGAGAGAAAAAAGAGGGATGGAAAAACTGTTGTAGATGGAAGGATAAGGGGAAGCATTGAGGGAAGGAAAGAGTGAATATTGTAGTGGCGCAGAGATGGAGGGATGGAATGAGAGAGAGAGAGAGAGAGAGAGAGAGAGAGAGAGAGAGAGAGGAAAGAGGAGAGAGGAAAAAAGGATTTTTTTCGCTCCTCATGTTCCACCAGTGGTTGGGTTGAGCTGGTGAATACCAATGTCCTCCTGGCTGAGATCAAAGAAGCACACACACACACACACACACACACACACACACACACACACACACAACACACACACACTCACCAATCTGACTGGTTGGGTTGGGCCCAGCAATCTAGCCCAAACCCATACATCATCCTGCCTGCCTGCCTGCACCACTGCCTGCCTGCCTGTCTGGCTGCCTGGATCCCTCACCGACCAGCACAGCTGCCCCCTTCTGCTCCTCCTTTCTTCTTCTTCTTCTTCTTCTTCTTCTTCTTCTCCTCCTCCTCCTCCTCCTCTTCTTGTTATTGTCCCTCAACTCCTTCTTCCCCTTCTTCTTCTTCTTCTTCTTCTTCTTCTTCTTCTTCTTCTTCTTCTTCTTCTTCTTCCTGCTACTTCTTCTTCTTCTTGTTCTCCTCCTCTTCTTTTCTCCTCCTCCTCCTCCTCCTTCTTCTTCTTCTTCTTCTTCTTCTTCTTCTTCTTCTTCTTCTTCTTCTTCCTCCTCCTCCTCCTTCTTCTTCTTCTTCTTCTTCTTCTTCTTCTTCTTCTTCTTCTTCTTCTTCTTCTTCTTCTTCTTCTCCTCCTCCTCCTCCATGTCTTGTATCTCTGTTCTAAGGGACATTAGACTGTACTTTACTGTGCTGTTTGCCCATTTATGTCAATTCAGAGTTTTATGGATACTGGTATTAAACCCTATGTTTGTGGATCTATGTGGCAGCATAAAACACACTGTGTGTGTGTGTGTGTGTGTGTGTGTGGGAGTATCTTTTATGCTGATCAGATGTGAAGCATATGGCCCCTCTCTGTCTTCATTTAGGCTGTGAGGCTGTGAGGCTGGCGTCCCCAACGCTGAGCTCCAATATGCTATAGTCAAATTGACAATATAAAAAGAGCTCCAATATGCTATAGTCAAATTGACAATATAAAAAAGATAATAAAAGTGTAAAAGTATGAAACAAGTGTAATAAATTTGCAGTGCTGGAGTATTAAAAAAGGCCTGGTCTCAAGTCTGTCTTCACTGCCGTCTGATGCAGTTCAAGAAGTGAATATTATGATGTTAGGCTTCAGTGAAAAGGCCATTGCATAGGTTTCTGCTATCTGTGCACTTAAGGCACATGCGCAGAGGGATGGTGTGTGTGTGTGTGTGTGTGTATGTGTGTGTGTGTGTGTGTGTGTGTGTGTGTGTGTGTGTGTGTGTGTGTGTGTGTGTGTGTGTGTGTGTGTGTGTGTGTGTGTGTGCGTGTGTGTGTGTGTGTTTCTGCTATCTGTGCCCATGCAAGAGGAGAAGGGTAACTGGAATTAGCTAATCTGGGCTGTGACGGAGTACTCTCACTACGGTTGAGTATGCGCGCTGACTCTCTAACTGGAATGAGCTAATCTGGGCTGTGACGGAGTACTGTCACTACGGTTGAGTATGCACTCTGACTCTCTAACTGGAATTAGCTAATCTGGGCTGTGACGGAGTACTGTCACTACGGTTGAGTATGCGCTCTGACTGCCATACCAATGAGCCTGGCTCTTTAGCGTTGCGGTCAAGTTGCACATTTAGCTAGCCTGACATAGCCTGACAATAATACTGCTGTTCATTCGTATTCATGGTCTGGAGGTTCTTTAATCTGACGCAATTATAGGGCGGGGATGAGAGCATTCATTTCTGGTTTGAAACGATTGGAAAGTTTGTCTAATCAGCTTCGCTTGTTGGCCGGTAGACTCTCTACCGATGTAAACACGCCCATGAAGACCATCCCCAGACCATGGATACGGATGAACATTTGTATTATGGGCGGGCTATGTCAGGCTAACATTTAGCACCCTGGAGACCCGGGTTCAGACTGGGTGGGGTCACTGTTCTCTCCCTTCGCTATATGGGCTTGTACATGTGTAACGGATTTGAACATGTTAATCCTCATAATCTTCAAGGAATATTCCACCGCTTCGTGAAAATTGGTTCTTCACTCTCTTCTCTGGAGTTACATATGTGGGTGAAAGCATTTTGGTCTCAGTGTATGCGTTTTCCCTGTCCAGTGGCCCCAATTTTAACTTTATTTTGGCTGTAGCTTAGCATAAGGGCTGTAATGTAAAGTTGCCAGATAGCAATTCTTTGGCTACTTTACTTTCCGGTGTCTATGCTGAGCTAAAAGTAAAATTGGGGTTGCTGGAATAGGAAAGTACATGCACTTAGACCATAATGCTTTTACCCACACATGTAACTCCAGCTAAGAGGGTGAATAACCAATTTTCATAAAGAGGTGGAATATACCTTTTCAAGAACTGCTTCTAACTGAGGACTAAGACGCCTGGGCTTATCAGCTCAGTGGCTAGGAAGTTCCACTCCCACGCCGTGGGTTAGCTGGGTCAAGTTGGAGACCCGAGTGCATAGAGAACGGCTCCAGCTACATATGGTAATATAAAAGATCTCTGTTCTCACATGTGTTCCAGCTAATGACGACCTGAATATAAAATATAAATGGATATTATCTGGTGGCGAGCTACATCAGTAGCCTACACCTTAGCTCCTTCCACTATTCCCTTACATGCAGATGGACAGTTCACTTCCTTAGCCGCCAACTCGCTAACTCAAATATATACATTACACAGCGTTTGCTAATCTGTACTTGAGCTAGTGCTGATATGGCAATCTTTAACACTTAGTCTATGTCCATCACACCCTGGCTGAATGAGTGAGAGTGTGTGTGTGTTTGGGGGGGGGGGGGGGGGGGGGGTTAACATACAACACAACAAAATGAGTAACATACAACAAAACAGAAACAAAAATTGTGATATTTAATTAAAGTATAGTAGTATAATAGAAAGTGTAAATAATATCAATTACAGTTTTTGTGTGTACTTTGTGACTGTGTGTGTTTTAGTGTATACTTCATTTATGTGTGTTTGTACCTGTGTGTGTGTGTGTGTGTGTGTGTGTGTGTGTGTGTGTGTGTGTGTGTGTGTGTGTGTGTGTGTGTATGTGTGCTTTCTTTAGCGATATGGTCAGTGGCGATGACTGCTCTTGTCTGAGCTGAGAGGGGAAGGGTGCAACCAACCAACCACACACACATGCACACACACACACACACACACACACGTCAGACCCTCTGCCTGCCAAACATGTCACTGTCAGGGAGATATATCCATATCAGTGACAGCTCTGTAGCAGTGTGTGTGTGTGTGTGTGTGTGTGTGTGTGTGTGTGTGCGTGTGCGCGTCTACAAGCATGTGTGTCTACACATGTGTACATTGAATGTGGGGTACACTGCACAGGGCACAGTTATCCCTGAGGGTATTGTCTTTGTCAATCTCTCTCTCTCTCTCTCTCTCCTCTCTCTCTCTCTCTCTCTCTCTCTCTCTCTCTCTCTCTCTCTCTCTCTCTCTCTCTCACTCGCTCTCACTCGCTCTCTTCTTTCTCTCACTCCTCTTTCTCTCCCTCTGTCTATTGTCTTGCAGAAGCAAATCTGTTCAACTTTTATTCAGCAAATGTATGTACAGTAAGCAAAGACTATATAAAAATTACAAGGTATTTAGAAGGTTACAAGGCGAGCTTTAAAAATCTTCTCTATAAATCCCACTTGTAGAGTTTTATAAGCGTATAATTGCAGTGTTATCCCACTCCAGAGGTACTTACTGTTACAATGATAGATAAATAAATATTTGAGCATTTGAGAATATTTGCTGGCTGTATCCACTCAACAAACTCCATCCCCAGCAGCAGATATAAGAGACATGCTGTACTTACTGATCTCCTTTAAACAACACAGGAGAGATTATCAGTGATCAACGTTTATTGCACTCAAGATTTCTTCTTTGTTCCTCTCGTGTTTTGGTTAATGTTGGTTTTGCCAGTATATCACGTGTATGGATAAACACATGTCCCACATGTTCACATTAGGCTCTGGGTGTCAGAATGTTGTCTTGGGATGTTCCAGGTTCTAGAATAGATCACATTCTGCAGGAAGTCCCTGTATTGCTGTGGGAAACCCTTAAAGGTAGCTCCAGACCAAAGATCCGCGACGAGACGGGATGCAACGTTCTAAAAGCCTGGACGTTCTAAAACTCCCAAACTGCGATTTGACATGTTAAATCTTTTGCGAGGGCTTGCAACTGCTTGCAACAACCTGCGATTATTGATTCACACTGCCGCAACTACTCTTTAAAATCGTCTAATCTAATCTCGTCGCGGATCTTCAGTCTGAATTGAGTTTAAGATTAAGGTTGATTTGTTATTGGAAGAGGCTGAGATTGAGCTGTACATGTGGCCATCGACACACACACTGGCTCTGACATCATTGAGCACCACTTTCCAATTTGACACAGCAAACACAGCATAGGTTGGAGCCTGTGAAACCACAAGGTAATCATAGTGATAATGACTGGAGCAGCAGAGTTTGACTCGTATGAGTGTGAGGTAGGTATGTGGGGCTGTACTGAGAGTAAGAATCTTGGAAGCACTTTGTCTGAGGGCCTGTCTTGCTACATGTGGCAACAACTTTAGCTCTATTATATATTATACATACATACAAACATACATATATATATATATATATATATATATATGGTGATGCGCTGGTGTGCCAGGCTCATGTGCCCGCGGGGTACCAGAGTAATGATCAGGGGAGAAAGAGAGAAAGAGAGAGAGACAGAATTCTAGAATTCTGAGAGACACAGAGAGCCATGTCTAGTAAGAGCTCCTAAAAATATTGACTTTTTTGCTCATAAAAGTTGGAGAAATTTTGAAGAATTCTAGACAAAGACCAAAAAACGACATTATAACTTGCTTGATACTACAAATCCAGCCAGAAAAAAAGAAAAAAATAAGCCTAACACTAAAAAAGTCCACTGAAGACCTCAAGGAGGACAGACAAAGACAGAATCACACTGAGGGGTGACTGGTAAACTCAGAGAGGAACATACAAAAGGAAATCCCAGGATCAAAAGGAAAACATCTGTTCTTCATTCCAGAATTGATGTGAGTACTAAATTCATTGAAAATAAGCCTAATCTAAGGTGAAAATCAAACCTGTTTCAGTGGTCAATAGTATTTGGGCATCAAGATAAGCTAAAGAAGCTAACACTAGCATCAACTGTCAACATCAAAAGTGTCCACATTCTATTGTTGTACAGTGGACTTTCAAATCCATTGTTGAAATGATGCAGTCAGATGAACATTCTATCCAACCTGGCTACTCTGTAGAGGCTTCTGGCATAAACTGCAGTCCAATCATGTACCCTACAGAGATAAAAAGTGCAACCCAAAGAAAGCAATTTAAAAAGAAACTTCTCCAAGAGAATCCAGAGTCTCTTTTTGCAGACTTGTACAGAAATGGAGATGTCAGTAATCTCATCTTCTTTACAAAGAGTCCTAGTGTGTGGTATAACACCATTGCAGGGCACTACCCATCAGTAAAGAAGGAGGGCATATGCAATGGCTGGAAAATCAAAATAAGAGACCCTTGTGAACAGGACATTTTCATGACTAATGTAAATATTTATAAGAATGGATCAGTCATGATACAGGGGAATCTCAAAGACTTTGAAACAAATTTCCCTGTTCTTAAAACTGAGGTCACAAAGCAGGCCCCAGTCATTGAGGAGAGCAACAACTCCTCAGAAGAGAATAGCTCTGATGACCACAGCCCATCTGAAAGTGTACAGGTCCAGTCTCTGCAACTCTCTCTAGACATCATGAAGGAACACTTCACTAAGCTAGAGATTGAACTGGTCCAACTTCGAGAAATGGTGTTAAAACAACACACCGAAAAGGAAGCAGAAAAGACCAAATGTGACAGAGAAATGGCATCCTTAAGTGTATTAATTGAAGACCTACTACAAGAAAGGGACTCTGTCAGGAAAGATCTGTACACTCAGAGAAACCTGCTGAAAGAGATGGAAGAGGAAAGGGACAGCTATAAGAGAGACTTGACGGCAGTCCGAGAAGAGCTAAGAGACAACAGCAACACACTACAGTCTCTACAAGAGCAGATGGACTTGTTACAACACCGAACAACTGGACACCCCTCTGTGATCAGTCAAGGCCCCTCAGTGCTGTCAAACACCATCCCACCACCTCATGCTGAAGACCTGCCCAGACAGCATCTAACAGAACCTGAAGCTGAAAGAGGCAGATGCAGCATCCCACCCCCACATGCTGAAGAGTTGTCCAGTCAGCATCCAACAGAACCTGTGGCTGAAAGAAGCAGAGAGAGCAGAGGTAAGGAGGATAAGAGAGCAAACATTGTGTTCCTCATTGACTCTAATGGAAAATTCATCAATGAGAAGAAACTTTTTCCAAGACACAATGTATCCAAGCTCAGATGTCCTACGACAGAAAAAGCCCTTGAGCTCCTTTCTCCATCTCGACTGGGCTCACCAAGCCATATCATCATCCACACTGGAACGAACGATCTGAGGACACAACAGGAAAGAGTTGCCGACTCTCTAAAGAATGTCATTGACAAGGCCTGCAACACCTTTCCTCACAGTAAGATCGTGATGTCAACAATCCTCCCTCGCACAGACTTCCAACCTCACCTCATACAGAGGGTTAATGCTACCTTGTCTAGGACATGTGCTTTACACCCAAATGTACATATTGTACATCATCCTACCATCAGAACAGACTGTTTGTTTGACCATGTGCACCTTTTGAAAAATGCTGTCCCTATGTTCATAAAAAGCATAAAGGATGCCACCTTTGGTCGAAATAGAAGTGTTACAATTCATACAGCAAGACAGTCTGTGGTACCCTCAACGTGGACACATCGAACAGCTCCGCAAAGACATCCGCACATTCCACGAAGATCACCTTGGACAGTTCAACCGGTCAGGCAGGACAGGCAGCCGTCCAACTCAGTGGACATTCAACTGCAGGATCGTCAGCCAGTGTCTTTGCCCGGACAGGCTACTCCTAGACCGGAAACAACGAACTATGCTCAAGCCCCAAGTGGAGCCTCTGGTGATGGTTCCAGCAACTTGAAAGACATCCATAACATGTTAGGCATCATATGTGCCCGTCTTCTAAACCACAATAGGTGGTAAGACCCAACACATTCAGACATACTCCCATAGATCCATGCAACTACACATGCACACATGCACACACACAGACACACACACACACACACACACAGACACAGACACACGGACACACACACACGCACACACACACACACACACACACACGCAGACACACACACACACACACAGATACAGACACACACACACACACACACACACACACACAACACACACACACACACACACAAACACATTTTTATTTATTTATTTTTCCCTCTCCATCTTTCTTTCTTTCAATTAATTACTTTTCTTATTCCACCAACATTTAACGCACACATGCATGCACGCACACACACGCACACACACACACACACACACACACCCTAGCACTACACAATTTTCTCTCTCTCTCTCTCTTTTTGTTTCCCTCTATTCTTTCCATTTCCATCCCAATATCTTTTCCCCCTTTTTCTACTCTTAATATTTTTTATTTTTCTACTTTAATATTTTTATTATTATTATTTTAGCATCTAAATCATAAATATTTCAAGAGCTTTTCATTCTTTCTCCAACTGTTACTGAGCCAATAGTCAAATATAGGATTTATCTAGATTTTTATCAAAATGTCTTTCTATATATCTACATGGAATATTCAGGGTCTAAATTCATCTACATTTGGACTAAAGAGCCAAAACCCTGAATTTATTAATGCTATTAAAGATTTAGATATCATAATACTACAAGAAACATGGTTTAGAGGAGGTGATCTCACTGGTTGTCCACCTGGATATCATGAGGTAATAGTTCCATCCATAAAACTAAAAACAGTGAAACAGGGCAGAGATTCGGGGGGAATGTTGATATGGTACAAATGTGAATATCACTTTGAAATTATTCGAAAGGGAAAATTTAATGTTTGGTTAAAAATTGGAAAACAATATATATCAAGCCCCAAAGACCTTTTCCTGTGTGCCATTTACATACCACCAGCAGAGTCTCCATATTATGATGAAAATACATTTCATGAACTGCACACAGAAGTAAGTAACTTCCAATCAAAAGGTCATGTAATGATTTGTGGGGATCTAAACTCTAGAACTGGAGAAGGATTAGACACTATTAATACATCTGGTGACAAATTTATCTTAGGCGAAAATATACATTTTCCCACACATGTGGCCAGGAATAACTATGACAAAACAATAAATGCACATGGAAAGGCATTGCTTGAGCTCTGCCAAGATCTGGGCCTGTACATTGTCAATGGAAGGCTACGAGGGGACTCTCTTGGACACTATACTTATAGTTCCACTCTTGGCTGCAGTACTGTTGATTACTCCATTACTGACCTACATGAAAGTTACATAAGAGCCTTCATAGTCAAGCCATTGTCACCTCTTTCTGATCACAGTCAAATGACTATTTATCTAAACAAATCATATTCAACATCCAGTTTCCAGAATTCATCTAAAATGCACAGCATAGGCAATACTTACAGATGGACCACAAAAAGCACAGACCTATATAATCAAGCAATGAAGCAAATTGATACACAATTGCTTTTAAACAGGTTTCTGACAAATTCTTATCCATTCAACAAAGATGGGGTAAACAAAGCTGTTGATGATTTGAACAAAATATTCAACCATGTTGCTAGAAATTCAGAGTTGATTCCAAGAAAGTATAAAACAACCCCACCCAAAAAAGAACCAAAATGGTTTGACCAAGAATGTTGTAATTTAAGAAAAGAATTACGGAAATTATCCAACAAAAAACACAGACAGCCAAATGACCAGAACATTCGCAAACAATATGTGGATTCTCTAAAACAATACAAACATAAATTAAAGAGTAACAAATTGAATTACTACAGAAACCAAATGAACCAATTAGAAGAATCAATTGACTCAAATAAATTTTGGGATTATTGGAAAATATTGCAAAATAAAAAATCTGAGAATTTGCCAATACAGAATGGAGATATTTGGGTAGATCATTTTGAAAGCCTATATGAGGAAACCCCATTAAATGTTCCTCAAAAACAAATATTAGAAAAACTATGTAAATTAGAACAAATTATAAAACCTTACCAAAATGCCCTTGACTCTCCAATTACTGAAAATGAATTGGAGGAAAAGATAACAAAATTATCACCCAACAAAGCTTGTGGTCTTGACAACATTCTAAATGAAATGATCAAAAACTCAGATCCCTTGTTCAAACTGGCCATCCTAAAACTTTTCAATTTAGTTCTTAAAGTTGGACAATTTCCAGATATATGGAGTAAGGGACTCATTACTCCCTTATTCAAAAGTGGGGACAAACTAGACCCTGATAATTATAGGGGTATTTGTGTCAACAGCAACCTGGGCAAACTATTTTGTTCCATCATCAACACAAGAATAACTGAATTCCTCATTGAAAACAACATTCTAAACAAAGCACAAATTGGATTTCTCCCAAATTACAGGACTTCAGATCACATTTTTACCATCCACAGTTTGATCGATAAATACGTCAACCAAGAAAAAGGCAAAATATTTGCCTGCTTCATTGATTTTCAAAAAGCGTTTGATTCTGTGTGGCACAAGGGATTGCTCTATAAATTACTAGAATGCGGGGTAGGAGGCCAAATATATGACATCATTAAGTCAATGTATTCGACAAGTGAATGTGCAATCAAAATTGGAAATATGAGAACAGAATTTTTCAAACAATCTCGTGGCGTTCGTCAAGGTTGTGTAATGAGCCCCATACTATTCAATATTTATATTAATGAATTGGCTGAAAAGTTACAGAACTCTTCATCCCCTGGCCTCACTTTAATGGACACTGAGGTCAAATGCCTTTTATTTGCCGATGACTTGGTTCTTCTAAGTCCATCTGATGAAAGCCTTCAGGAGAGTCTACACATTCTAGATGAATTCTGTAAATCATGGGCACTCAAAGTCAACCCAAAAAAGACTAAATTTATGATTTTTCAAAAAAAGACCAAACGTCAGCACAAAAATTACACATTTTCAATTGGCAACAATAAAATCGAAAGAACAAATCATTATACTTATCTAGGGATCACAATTAGTTCTACTGGTTCATTTGACCTGGCTATGAAGGAACTGAAAGAAAAGGCAAGGCGTACATTTTATACTATTAGAAAAACTATTCAAATACAAACCCCAACCAGAATTTGGCTCAAAATTTTTAAATATATAATTGAGCCAATTGCTCTATACAGTAGCGAAATATGGGGTCCGCTCACAAACTGTGATTTTTCTAAATGGGACACCCACCCAATAGAGACTCTGCATACCGAATTTTGCAAAAGCATCCTCAAGGTACACAGAAACACCCCCCATAATGGATGCAGGGCTGAACTGGGACAATACCCACTTATAATAAATATAAAGAAAAGAGCTATAAAATTTTGGATGCACATCCAAAAGAGTGATCCCAGTTCATTGCATTATAAAGCTCTAAAAAGTCAAGAGACAAACATAGAAAAGAGTCCCCTCAGCCAACTAATTCTAGATGTGAGTAATCTAACCCCATATAATCTGACTACAACAAAAAAACACCAAGAATCAATTCAATTGGCAGCGGAAATACACCCAAACAAAATTATAAACATAGAGAAAGAAAAATATATTTCATATTGGAACCAAGTCACCAAATCTCAACACAAACTTCAATGCTATTTGGCCCTAAACCATGATTACAAATTAGCCCCATACCTATCATTACTTAAAGACCAAAATCTCTCCAAAGCATTGACAATGTACAGGCTCAGCAACCACAACCTGGCCATTGAATGTGGAAGGTGGAAAAAGAGAAGACAGGCTGTGCCCTCATTGCAGTCAAGGTGCAGTTGAAACGGAACTGCATTTCCTAACTGAGTGTTGTCTGTATACAGACCTCAGGATTGAATACAATGAAAAACTCAACCGAATTTGCCCAGAGATGGCAATGCAGACAAATGAGGAAAAACTTAAATACATTTTAGGAGAGGTTAAAGAAACAGCATTAACAGCTGCAAAGTTTGTACTTGCATGCCATAAAAGACGGCAGGATGTAACCTCAATCCAGTGAAACCACCCTTCTACATCATCTTATTCATTCAGAAAAAAAAAAAAATCATTTTGCTTTACTTTACTCATTTTTTGACCCCCCCCCCCCCCATCTCCTTTTTATATAATACTATCTTAATCTATTTTTATTTTACTATTATTGATACATTGTTTATTCTACTTTCTGTATTATTATTATTTAATGCTTTGGCAATATTGTGAATTTTAACAGTCATGCCAATAAAGCATATTTGAATTTGAAT
>JAODXP020000027.1:21769876-21774876 GCA_027497455.2 Sardinella longiceps
ATCTCTCTGCTCCTGTTGAATGATTAGATAAGTGCTGCCGTCACTTTAAGCAGCAGGGCTCGTTTACAGATTAGTTGCCCCGGAGACGGGTCGCCCGTTAGCTTCTTTAGGCTGCTCCCGTGTGTGTGTGTGTGTGTGTGTGTGTGTGTGTGTGTGTGTGTGTGTGTGTGTGTATGTGTGTGTATGTGAGTGTGTGTGTGTTACGGGAGTTCACACACTGGGTCGGCCTGGGGCTTCCCTCAGGATGCCGTGGCAAACTGAAGCCGCTGGGTTTTGTGGTTCTTTAGTTTCTCCGGTTCTTTGGGTTCTTCGGTTCTTTGGGTTCTCAGGTTATTTGGGTTCTCTGTCTCTTAGGCTTCCTTTGGATTCCTCTTTGGGTTCCCTGTCTATTCAGTTTCTCTGTCTCTTTGGGTTCCTTAGGGTTCCCTTTGGTTCTCTGTCCCTTTGGGTTCCTGGTGATTTCAGGGGTTCTTGGATTCTGTTGCACACTCATGATGAGCATTTCATGTTTGCTCATGCATTCTTTTAAAGAGGACCTGAAACCTAATGCCCCAACAAGCTCACAACACAACCCTCACAAACAGGTCCATGGGGAAAATGTCTGTCTGTGTTTGTAGGGTTTTTTTTTCTAAGATATTTTTTAGGGCTTATATGCCTTTAATTCGATTGGACAGTGAAGAGTATGACAGGAAATGAGTGGGAGAGAGAGAAGGGTATGGATCGGGAAATGACCTCGGGTCGGAATCGAACCCGGGTCCCCGAATTTGTGGTATGACCGCTGAGCTATGCCGCCCCCCTGTGTTTGTACGTTAATGGAGTTGAGCACTTCTTAATAAACTGATGTTTATGGTTGGATTTTTCTTTGCCTTTTTGCTGTTGAGCTGCTCCTGACAAATCAGGCGAGAAAGCAGCCAAAATAACTGAGCTGAGATCAATGAGAGGAACGCTTGGTATTGATGAGATGGAATTTGCCCTTGTTCCGCTTAAACCTTATTGGCTTTTGTGTAATTGCTCGATCTGAATTTATTTGTTTCTCTTGTATTTTGTCCCCCACTCTCTCTATCCTATTAGTTTCTCTTCCTTCTCTTCTATTCTCTTTTTTTGTCTGTGTGTTGATTAGTGGTTTAGTTTTTTTTTTCTTTCTTTCACGTTGTTAAAGTCCCAGTGAACTGAGCCCTTGAGCTTAGTGATACTCCCACCTGCCCTCACCAGATGGGGCACAGGACCTCCTCTCTTCTCTCCTCTCTTCTTTTCGTCTTTCTTTTTCCTCTTCTCCTCTCCTCTACTCTACTCCTCTCTCCACTCTGTTTATCTCCTCCTCTCTCCCTCTTCTCATTTCACCTCTAAACACCTTTAAACTCTATTTCCAAAAATCTTGAGTGGTGGGCAAACTGTTTCTTGCTTTAGCCACCTCTACGTCCCTGATCCTCTTCCTCTTTTTTTCCCCCTCGTCTCCTCTCCTCTCCTCTCCTCTCCTTTTTTTCTCTCATTCTCTCTTCTCTCCTCCGCTTCTGTCTTTATCTATCCTCTCTCTTCTCTTTCTCTTTCTCTTCTCCTCTCTTTTTCTCTCTCTCCTCTCTCTTTCTTTCCCTCTCTCTTCTCTTCCTCCTCCTCTCTTTTCCTCCTTCTCTCTCCTCTCCTCCTTACTCTATGGGGGGGGGTGTATTTAGTAGGGTCCAGATGGGCAAGCTAGGGGGGATGGAGTGGTTGGAGTTGGGGGGGGGGGCAGACTGGCCTGAGTGAGGGCAAGAGGGAGCAGGCAGGCAGGGAGGCAGGGAGGCAGGGAGGGATCCTGGGGCAGAAGGGTGAGGGTGGGGGGGGGGGTGGGGCAGGGTGGAAGTATTTTGGGGCAGGTCGGCTGAAGGGCGTTCAGAAGGATTTAAGCGCTAATAATGTTTGACAGGTCAGAGGCTCAGCGCTCAGTGCAGCCATACAGCAGAGTGGCGCTCCTCAGGAGCCTTCTGCCGGTAGGGACGGAGCAGTGTGTGTGTGTGTGTGTGTGTGTGTGTGTGTGTGTGTGTGTGTGTGTGTGTGTGTGTGTGTGTGTGATTACTGGTGGGAGTGTGTGTGTGTGTGTGTGTGTGTGTGTGTTTGTATATCTGTGTGTGTGTTAGTATTACCGTGTTTATTGGTAGCTACTTTTATGTGTGTGTATGCGTCTATACTGTTCGTATGTGTGTGTTGTGTTTGTGTGTGTCAAACAGGTCTAATATTTTTGTGGCTTTATTATATGCATTTTGTGTGTGCATATATGAGTGTATTCATCTTAGGTTGTGTATGTGCCTGTGTGTGTGTGTGTGTGTGTGATTACTGGTGGGAGTGTGTGTGTGTGTGTGTGTGTGTGTGTGTGTGTGTTTGTATATCTGTGTGTGTGTTAGTATTACCGTGTTTATTGGTAGCTACTTTTATGTGTGTGTATGCGTCTATACTGTTCGTATGTGTGTGTTGTGTTTGTGTGTGTCAAACAGGTCTAATATTTTTGTGGCTTTATTATATGCATTTTGTGTGTGCATATATGAGTGTATTCATCTTAGGTTGTGTATGTGCCTGTGTGTGTGTGTGTGTGTGTGTGTGTGTGTGTGTGTGTGTGTGTGCATTGGTAAGGGAGAGAAAGTGAGAGTGTGCATGCATATGCATGTATGCGTACTTGCAGAGTTGTGATGATCATTAATCATTGGTTATTAATAAGTCTAGAAGGGAGCAGGGTGACTTTGGCTGAGGCTTCCATTTAATGGAACACACACACACACATGCGCGCGTGCACACACACGCACACATGCACACACACTTACAAACACACACACATGCACTTACTTGCACACACACACACACACACACACACACACACACACACACACACACACACATGGACTGTGCTCTGCATAAAATGTAAACATATGCACATAGCAGAGAGCACAGTTTCTGACTTTATGAGGATGAAAATCTACTGCAGCAAAAACACTCTCAAATTTGTAAGTGAGGGTTGCAAAAGCTCTGTAATACACACACACACACACACACACACACACACACACACACACACACACACACACACACACACACACACACACCTTAAGTGCCGAGCACAGGCATTCTCCCTCACACTCAGCAGAAGTACCCTCTCAGAATACAAAGTAGACACACACACACACACACACACACACACACACACACACACACACACACACACTGAACTACTGTAACTAAAAACATACACTAATAAATCTTAGCTAAAGTTGGTGTTTACACACACACACACACACACACAAACAGGCCTGCAGCTGTCAATGAGGAGATGTGATGGTATAGGTGAATCTTGTGTGTGTGTGTGTGTGTGTGTGTGTGTGTGTGTGTGTGTGTGTGTGTGTGTGTGTGTGTGTGTGTGTGTGTGTGTGTGTGTGTGGGGAGGGTTTGGCTGATCTCAGCAGTTTCCACTGGCAGCTGCTGCTTTCGTGCTCAAACCTGGAGTGAGTTTGTCCTGATCACACCTGCTGTGGTGTGTGTGTGTGTGTGTGTGTGTGTGTCTGTGTGTATTAGAGAGAGAGAAAGAGAGGGGGGGGGGGGATTTGGCCTGGTTTGTCCAGTGTGTCTGTGTGTACTGTATGTGTGCGTGTGTCTGTGTCTGTGTGTGTATGTGTGTGTGTACGTGTGTACGTGTGTGTGTGTGTGTGTGTGTGTGTGTGTGTGTGTATCTGTGTGAGTGTTGCTTGTGTGAGATTCCAGGTTGTCTGGCTAGAGTCTGCTGTAATGGTTCGGTTCATTTATATTTCATATGACTATTAAAAATGAACTTCAGCAACTCTTGTTGAAAAGATTGTTGAAACCGGAGCTCAACATAAATTCCATCTACTGCCATTGGTTCCAGCAGCCCTCCTTTTGCCCTGCTGCTGAGGCAGCCTGCTGATTGGAGGAATTTGTTTGTGACACGGTCCAAACCGCAATGTTTATTTCCCATTCGCAATGCCAGTGTTTTTTGTTTTCATGACTGCACACACACACACACACACACACTCACACACACACACACAGACACATGCATGCACACACACACACACACACACACACACACACACACACACACACACACACACACACACACACACACACACTCGCACTCACACACACACACACATACTCACACTCACTCGCACACTCACACACACACACACTCACACACACACTCACACACACACTCACACACACACACACACACACACACACACACACACACACACACACACACAGAACAGACATCTCGAGGAATGTTTACAGCAATTTGCTGTATTTGGATAAAGATTTGGGTTGGATGGGATTCACACACTGTAGGCTACCTTTAAGCTATTGTTTCTCATGCCAGGCTAAGCAATGGGAGGATTGAGGCGCACAATATTTCTTAAACAGTGTAAACTTAACTTCAATCAAAGTTTTAGAAAGGACAGCTCCAGCCTCTCTCTCTTTCCACTCACACTAGAGAGTGTTTCTCAAAGTCGAGAATGCTTCCTAGGTAGCATACTAGCCTTGGAAGCCGTACACTTCAAAAACGAGGCTCCGTCAGTGTAGCCTGACATAGCCCGCCCATAATACGAATGTTCATCCGTATCCATGGTCTGGGAACGGTCCTCTGGGGCGTGTTTACATCGGTAGAGAGTCTACCGGCCAATAAGCGAAGCTGATTAGACGAGGTGTCCAATCGTTTCAAACCAGAAGTGAATGCCCTCCCCTCTGCAGTATAATCGCGTCAGGTTAGAGAACCTCCAGACCATGAATACGGATGAACAGCAGTGGCGTTTTCAAGACGACGTAACGTTACAAAACGTTTACTACGTCACCCATAGGGATGAATGGGAACTGTTACGTTACGTTACAAAACGTTACGCTTGTTGAATTCGCCCCAGTATTATGGTCGGGCTATGTCAGGCTACTGTCAGTGCATCCTTGAAAAATCTATGAACAAAGGCCTCTGTCCTCACTAGAAAATTAGGATGCTTGACTTTGGAACA
>JAODXP020000027.1:21793820-21821320 GCA_027497455.2 Sardinella longiceps
TGTGTGTGTGTGTGTGTGTGTGTGAGAAAGAGGCAAACATGTAGTGTGTCTAGACAGTACCATAGCTAAAATCGGTCACAGTCGCAGGTAGTTCAGCTAATAATGAGCAGGATGGTGATAGAAGTTAGCAATAGCACTCTCTGGAATCCTAGGAAAGCAATTAGTAAAAGTGGCAAATCTGCTTATAGAAGACCCCTAGATCCATCACACACACACACACACACACACACACACACACACACACACACACACACACACACACACTCACCTTCATCAGCCATCATGCTCTTCTTTTAGGGGGTTTCAGTAGTTATAAGTTGGAGTGAAGTCATATCAGTGTTTGCCACTAAACCCCATACTTGCAGTAGCCCCCTTTGATCTCCTTACTGGCAGCTCTTTCTATTAATCTCACACACCTTCTCTTCTGTCGCTTCAACCCTCTTTCTTTCTTTCGCTTACCCCCAACCCCTTCTCTCTCTCTCTTTCTCTGACTCTCTCTTTCCCTTGCTTAATCCACCCTCCATCCTCTGTTCTCCCTCTGGCTTCTATCACTCTCTTTCTTTCTCTGACTTTCTTTCTCTCTCTCTCTCTCTCTCTCTCTCTCTCTCTCTCTCTCTCTCTCTCTCGCTCTCTCTCTCTCTCTCTCTCTTACTCTCTTACTCTCTCTCTTTCTCTGTCGTTTAATCCACCCCTCCAACCATCTTCTCCCCGCATTCTCTCCTCTTTCCTCTCTTTGCTCTCCCTCCACCCCCCACCCTCTCTCTCTCTCTCTCTCTCTCTCCCTCCCTTCCTCCCTCCCCCTCTTCTGTCCTCTCTGGGGGCTCCAGTCTTTTGTCTAACAGGTTCACTTTTCCCTTCACCTTCCAGGGTGTGTAGGGTGGTAGGAGGAGGTGAGTGTCTTTGCTCCCCGCCACAGGACGTTTGGAAAACTACATTACCCATAACCCCCTGTTCTGTTTGTTTCTCACCTCCTCACTTCCTTCTCTCTGTAACCAGACAGTTTGCGGACCAATGACCACCACTTTTTCTCACTCTCATCTAACCGTTGCATGTGTGTCGTGGTGTGTGTGTGTGTGTGTGTGTGTGTGTGTGTGTGTGTGTGTGTGTGTGTGTGTGTGTGTGTGTGTGTTTAATTCACTGTAAACATTGTTTTATGCACGTGTGTAAACCATGATGACTATATAGATGATGTGTATGTGTGTGTGTTTGCGTGTGTGTGTATGTGTGAGAGTGTATCTTACCAATGGAGACTACAGTGTGTATGTTTGTTTAAAATTAATGTTGATTGTAACAGAGTGATGTTTTTTTGTAGACGGTTTTATGTGTATTTGTATATGTTTAATTGAGGTTAGTGTGTGTGTGTGTGTGTGTGTGTGTGTGAACTCTGAAGTGAACAGTGTGTGTGTGCCTCTGCAGAAAGCACTGGAGATGACGTGTGTGTGTGTGTGTGTGTGTGTGTGTGTGTGTGTGTGTGTGTGTGTGTGTGTGTGTGTGTGTGTGAACTCTGAACTGAACAGTGTGTGTATGCCTTTGCAGAAAGCACTGGATATGACGAGGAGTGAGTATGAAGCACTGCCGGCGTGGAAGCAAGTGAACATGAAGAAAGCCAAAGGACTCTTCTGATGGACATAAAGACATTGAGACAGAATGTGTGTGTGTGTGTGTGTGTGTGTGTGTGTGTGTGTGTGTGTGGACTGTATGAGAGAGACTGTGTGTGTGTGTGTGTGTGTGTGTGTGTGTGTGTGTGTGTGTGTGTGTGTGTGTGTGTGTGTGTGTGTGTGTGTGTGTGTGCACCAGTATGTACGTATTTGAGTCCTGACTTGAGTCTCTCACCATGGCGGTTGGAAAGTCGGGCTGGGACCTTTTAGCATGTGAACTTTGAACTTTGAACCTTGGCCTGGTTGGATTGGTGGACTTGCACAGAATCAGACACTTCTGTGTAGCCTTGGAGCGAGGGAGCAAGAGGAGGATAAAGAAGAGGAGAGAGAGAGGGATATGGAGAAGGTGATGAAAGAGAAGGAGGTGTGCCAGCCTCTTGAAGAGTTTTTCTCCTTTTGTTTTTGTTTTTGTTTGGCCTGTTGTTTTTTTCTTTCTTTCTTTCTTTCCTTTCCTCATTATTTGTAGCAGAGTGAAAAACTTAGTGTACTTTTTATTTGTGCTCTATGTGTGTGTGTGTTGTGTGTTTTTAAGTGCATACACGAGTACGAGTTGATGTGTGTGTGTGTGTGTGTGTGTGTGTGAGAGAGAGAGAGAGAGAGAAAGTGAGTGAGAGAGAGAGGAAGAGTGTGTGTGTGTGTGTGTGTTTAATAAACAGAGATAGACTTTATTCATAGCAAATATTGTTATTTATGTAAAGGAATCCAAGACACTCCCTCAGTATTACTCAAAATAGCAGGGAGAAAACAGAGTGTAATATAGGAGACATTAATTAGTGTGTGTGTGTGTGTGTGTGTGTGTGTGTGTGTGTGTGTGACAGAGAATGAATGTGTATGTGAGCTATGGATTTCTCATTATTCTGGTAATTTTTTTCACACACACACACACACACACACGCTCACTAGAATATCGCCTGACTTTCTGCACTCACTAGGACCTACTCTTTCATGTGTGTGTGTGTGTGTGTGTGTGTGTGTGTGTGTGTGTGTGTTTGTGTGTGTGCGCTGCAGATGTTTAGTGCCTTGCTTTTATGTACAGTTTTTACCCAGAGAGATGCTAGTCTGCATTTGAAAGACTGCCTTTGTGATAAAGAGTATTAGACTTCAATGAATAAATAAACACTGACTATTATTAATAAATATGATGAATCTCTCCTCTGCTTCTGCTCTTCCCTTCTTAAACTAGTTCACTCAGGAGTTTTTTTTTGTTGTTGTTGTTTGGTTTGGTTCATGATCAGGGTGTACTGTACATGCATGTGTGTGTGCATGTCCGTGTGTGTGTACGTGCCTACAGTAGGCTACCTGCATGTGTGTGTGTATGTCCGTGTGTGTGTACGTGCCTACAGTAGGCTACCTGCATGTCTTGGAAAGTATGTAAGCCAGTCAAGCTGGTTTTTATAAACGTCAAAAATAGAATTCCAATTTATTTTTATCTGTATTGTTGTATGCAAGCAAGGCAGAGAAGTTCCAGTAGCCAAACGCTTCAGTTACAGTAGCGTAACACAAACACACTCAGGCCAGGTAACACTGTAGGATGGCAAACAGGGCCCTCCCTCTGAGGCAGAAAGTATGTACTGGTGGTAGTAAGTAGTGCTCATGCACAAAGTATGTAGGTAGTAAGTAATGCTATGCACAAAGTATGCTGCTAACAATGCTAATGTAGAATATGGACAGGTAATGTCTATGTAGAATGTTCATGTATTAAACAACATTGCAACATTTAGGTAAAATTTTGATGTTTCCTATTCATTGCACCTTTATATAGATTGCCTAGAACTCTGTTCTGGAGTAAAATGAGCCCCTTCGCGAGTTTGTCCGACCCTTCTAGAGGCAGATATCGCCTATGCAAGATCAGGAAGAGCGTCCACCCCTCGTAAGTTTTGGTTAGCAAGCAAGCTAGGTCACGTGACTTAGCCGTAGCTTACAGTTCGAATTACAACGAATTACAATGCGCCTTCTCAGCGCATTCAACTGTCAACACATTATGTTAGCGGCGTTCTCCATCGACTACGCAATTCTAAATGGAGGATTATTGGCAGAAACGCTTAATAACTGCTTTGTTTGGTTCTTAGCCTACTGGATGACGCCACTGGATCTTGCATAGGGTCTTTTTAAGTGGACAAGTAATGTTCATGTAGATCAGGGGTTCTCACATTTTTGCTACATGAGGGCCAATTTAGGGACTCAATATTGACCTGAGGGCCATCAAAGGGGCAGGAGGAGAAAAAAAATCCCATTTGTAATCATTGTAATGACCAGGTTCCTTATAAACAGTTTAGGCAACTATTGCAATAAATGAATAGCTATAGATGCCACTAAACACCACTAAATGGAGAATTCTTTGAAAGCAATGTTGGCCTACAGTTTTACCAGTTTTACAGATATGATATAATATGTCATCGCGGGCCGCTAGGAAAGGTTTCTGCAGGCCGCTATTGGCCCCCGGGCCGCACTTTGAGAACCTATAATGTAGATAGTGGACAGGTAATGCTAATTTAGAAAGTGGACAGGTAATGTTCATGTAGAAACTGGACAGGTACAGTGATGCTCACCTAGAAAGTGGACAGGTAATGTTCACCTAGCAAGTTGACAGGTAATGGTCATGTAGAAATTATGTTGGTAGTAATGCTCTTGCACTGAAAGTGAAAAGGGCAGTAATACTCACACAGAAAGTGGACAGCTAGTAAGGTAGCGTTTAAAGTGGACAGGTAGTAATGCTTATGCTATTTGCTGTTTATTAGACGTGTATGCACTTAGACATTGGCCCTTGCTTATCCGTCTGCTAAATCCACTTTCTCAAACTTGTTTTTGATTTAGCAAATACAGTGGATTTCAAACCGAAAGACACAACATTACATTCATTGCAGGTATGTTTCGATCAGATAGAGGTGACTAGAAAAATAGACTTTTTTCAGTTGTCAAATGTGGTGGGAATACACATATAGCGCTTTCACACCGACAGAGAACCGTGCCGGTGCTGGTTCCCGCACCTCATCTTGAACCGGCCGTCGTGTTCACACCAAATATCAGAGCGTTCGGGAACCGCAAACTTGGTTCCCATCGGGCACCAAGTAAAACTTGGTTTTTCAACGCGAACCGTGACGACATGAGTTAACGTCACCGGGTTAAGTTGGGGTCAAAGCGGAAAATAAACAAATTGGACACGTGAGTTTGAGGGAAATCAAGGGAAAATTAGTTTGGGCAGTGATTTGCAAATGAGACAAATATTTGCAAATATTTGGAGGTTCACACATTTCCATCAGATGTTAGATGGCAGCATTAGTAAGAGTAATATGCTAAACTGTTTGCATTTGTGGCAAAGCAACGCCCTTTGTGGATAATGCGTCATGGGCTCGCATAAATTGGTATGAACACAGGCGGTTCTTGGGCCGGCACTTTGGTTCCCGCTGTAACTGGTGCGAGAACCGGCTCCAGCACCGGGCTTGCCGGTCTGAAAACAGCAATAGGGATTTGCTTTTAGAAAACAATATAAATATTTTAAATTTTAAAAATGGCAGGTAGGTCGAGGCCCTTTGGACTGATGGGCCCGGGGATGAACCTTAAAGGGGAGTGTCTAGGGTGCAATAGAACGATTGACACCAAAATTTGGATGATTGGTCCTGTCTCGAGCTATTTCAGAACCCCCCTTCCTGCTTCAGACAGGCTAGCTTTGTGCATGTCTGACAATGTTCCCTAAAACCACCTAAAACATTGTTATTGTCAAATATGCTACTCACCGAGTCATCAGTGCTGTTATATGGGCATGCAAAACAATTCTCGTCGTGAAAAACAATTTCTGTCGTGTTTTATTTAGCATTTTGAAAATCCTGGAACTATTTTCTCCGACATCTCACAGCCGCCTATAAACTTCCGCTGTACGTTTGAACGTGAAGAGTGAATGTGAACGTGCACAAAGCTAGCCTATCTGAAGCAGGAAGGGGGGGTTCTGAAATAGCCGTATACTGGAGACAGGACCAATCATCCAAATTTTGGTGTCAATCGTTCTATTGCACCCTAGACACTCTAGAAAAGGGGCTAAATGTGTTAAAAACCGAACCTCCCCTTTAAGCTCTGCTCACACAGCCACACTTACGGTTCAATCACTTATTTGTTTTTGTGTTTTTATATACACACACACAGTAACACACAAAAGTGGTGTGTGTGTGTTAGTGTGCAGTATGTGATCCAGTATTAAGAACTCACAACCCTTTTATAAATATGCTTATGCACAGTATATAGATACACACAGTCTATTTGTGTAAAAAAAATCAATGTGTGTCTCGGCCTGCAGACCTTCGTATTTATTCCATTAAAGAAAAAAAAACTCGGTCAGCATGTTATGTTGTGCAATCTCGAGTGTTATCACTTCATCCTTCCTCAAAGGACACAGAAACTCAAGTGGCTCATCAGGTTTGAGGAAAGACTGTTGTGTGGGCATGATAGTAAATACCAGATAAGAAATTAAGTAGCATGCCATTGCTATTGTGTCTAGTGCTATTGTGTTTATGAACTGAAACTCTTGTTGCATTCATGCATCCTTTCAACTGTCCTACAAGAAAAGGCCTGAAACCCAGATTGGTTTTTGAGTTTTGGGCAGGTGGGTGGATGACGAGACCATAGTAATGTAACGATCAGCCCCTTAAACTACTTTCTTTTAAAAGGCTGTGCTACTTAACACACAAGGGGGTTCTTTTGGAATGAAATGCAATAGCAGGTTAATACTGGACAATAACCTAATAGACCAATGCTTATGTCACTATAAGTGAATAACCAACAAATCAATTATCAGGTAGACACGCACACACACGCAGAATCATGACAAGCAATCATTCAGACGGCGCTGAACCCAGACAAAGACGCACCAAACTGTTCATTTGAATTGACGCGCTCAGCGCTCTCTATTTTAAATACACCCCAAATACCCGTGCAGCACAAACCCCTTTATCTCAGTCCGCAACGTTAACATTGAGTCCGAAGGATAAGGAATTCCCTAGTCAGTCCAGGAACACGCAACAGTCTTTGAAATCCAGCAAGGAAGCCAGGCCGCGCGCATATTATTCCCAGCAAGACAAAAAAGTATAATCCTCAACGAAAAAGGCAAAAAAGTGCGATCGCTAACGGTGGTATACCACGCGTAAAAATATAGACAAAAAGGCCTCGATCTCACCAGATCTGAAGAGTGTAACGTTAGTCCAAAAGTTCTCTCCCCGCGCGTCTTCTTGTCAGCGTCGCGGGTGCGAGTATATGCAATCCGTGTGACTTGAGTTATAGTTTTCTGTCTCCCCCGTTTTTATATCACTGTTAAATAACTGCTACAGTGAACATACAAGGAGACTAATTTCACATATAAGGTGGCTGCAGCAAACATTACTGGCGCCATCACATTCAAAACTCAACCACACTTGCTGCTCTCTTCACCGGCCATCCCACACACCTAGCGCAACCCCCTATGTAACCTTGGGTGCGCGTTGATGGACACTTCGTGCGGCCGCGGCCTTAAAGAGATATCCCCAAATTCTTACCATAGCACACAGTGATCAGTACATATTGCTCAGGTACACAATACACATAGTGATAATACATAAACATTATATGCTATCTGTGTAATACCTGTTAAGTGCAGCAATAAATTATTAAGGACACTTCATTAAATGTGACATGTCACAGATCCCCCCCCCAGCCGGAGGTACGGAGGCTGAACCCCGCATTAGGGCTTCAGGTGATCAACATTACCAGTGCCTGACTTTCTCTTCGTGGTCATTTCACTGTGCAAGGCAGTTGAAGGGGCTTAGTTTTCTCATTCCATTGGCTGGTCCCGACCACTTGGGCGCAAGCCTCGATGAGAATTTAACAGATGCTGTGGAGAGCAGAGGTGTATGACTCCAGACCAGGTCTCCCGGCAGGATTTGCGCACCTCTCCTGCGGGTATTACGATACCCGGCACGTCTGGTCCAACACACCACCACACTCCTTTAAAAGATCTGGTGCCTTTGGAGCTTATTGGGCCAGATGAAAGTACGGAGGTTGGGGCGGAGAAAACGGCATGTGAATGAGCCTCTCCAGTCCGCTCCATGTGGATCCTTCAGGCCCCCTGTGGTTCACCCCGCACCTTTTCCAGGGATGCTGCACTGGAGACGGTCTTTGATTTACCATCTTGTAGTCCTGGCAGATGTTGCAGACCCGGACGTGGTCCCACACATCCTTTCGGATGGACGGCCACCAGGCTACTTCCAGGATCCTGAGGAGGGTTTTAAGCCTGCCTAGATGCCCCCTCCAAGGATGGATGTGGAAACTGGAGAGAAAGACCGGCACCAGGGACCTTGGGATGACCAACTGGTACCGCTCTCCACCGTCTCTCCCAGGAGAGCGTCGATACAGGAGCCCCTGCGAGACTGTGAAACCTGTTTTGTTCGGCCTACTACCGGCTTTAGCCTCATTGGCCCGGCTAGTGACTTGTGTGTCCTCCTCTTGTGCCCTTTTTATTTCGGAAAGGGAAGAGGGACAATCAGGACAACAGGCAGAGTTCACAGCTACATAGGCTGCTGTCAGAGGTGGCAGCGTAACAACCCTGGGAGGTCTGGCGCTGGCTTGACAACATAAACCACCCAATGGAGTGGAGAGGCAGGTAGTTCGAGCGAGGGGCTTTGTGGGCAGCGGAGCAGGTGTCCCAATGAGTGGTGTCTGGAGTGGGACATCTACCACACTATGGCTTGTGTGGCTTGGAAGAAGGCCTTGAGCAGGAGGGATGGAAGACAGGATCCCATCTGCATTCCTCACCCTGTCTTCAGGTGTGTCCATAATGGAGGGCTGCAGAGAGGTGTTGATGAGCTGGCCCATAACATGGTTGACTAAGCCAAGAGGAGCAGTAGTCTGAGTGGAAACACTGGCCGATGTGCGGACCAGTGGGGTGATGTTTACTTGTTGTGCAGAAGTGGGGTGACTATGATGTGGATGTTGAGTAGGCCTTGTTGGAGAAAGAGGCCTGGGGAGAACAGCAGGGCTGGCATGCTTCAGCCGCTCAATCTCCGCCTTCCACTTCTCATCATGCCTCTTCAAGCACTCGCCCAGCTCAGTCTCAAACTGCTTCAATGTAGACATCATGGATTGCTCCAGCTCCTTAACCCTTCTATCTACATAGCCCCGGATGATAACTTCTCTGTTCAAAGCACTACTGGCAGAGTCTCTGAAGTCTGTTTCAAGTGTATTAAGTCTATCCATGACAGAGGCTAAGTCAGTAGTTATGGATGTGAGCGCAGGAACTGTACAGCCATATGTGTTGTTTTCATCTTCCATGCTTTGCTCAATGTCTTCTGTATATAGAGAACTAATCAGTGAGGTAAATTCCCTGTCCTCTGTTTCAGCCATGTTTTTTTTTTTTTTTTTTTTTTTAGTAATAAACAGTGCTCAAACAATACAAAACAGTGTCGTGTGTATACAATGTTTGCCTTGTAACTGAATTCAGCAATATACAGTACAATGATCAATGAACAGACAGACAATATTCACATCAATATAATGACAATAAAGCAACGTCAAAAAATTTCATTCCCCGTGCGCACAGGCCACCATCTGTAACGATCAGCCCCTTAAACTACTTTCTTTTAAAAGGCTGTGCTACTTAACACACAAGGGGTTCTTTTGGAATGAAATGCAATAGCAGGTTAATACTGGACAATAACCTAATAGACCAATGCTTATGTCACTATAAGTGAATAACCAACAAATCAATTATCAGGTAGACACGCACACACACGCAGAATCATGACAAGCAATCATTCAGACGGCGCTGAACCCAGACAAAGACGCACCAAACTGTTCATTTGAATTGACGCGCTCAGCGCTCTCTATTTTAAATACACCCCAAATACCCGTGCAGCACAAACCCCTTTATCTCAGTCCGCAACGTTAACATTGAGTCCGAAGGATAAGGAATTCCCTAGTCAGTCCAGGAACACGCAACAGTCTTTGAAATCCAGCAAGGAAGCCAGGCCGCGCGCATATTATTCCCAGCAAGACAAAAAAGTATAATCCTCAACGAAAAAGGCAAAAAAGTGCGATCGCTAACGGTGGTATACCACTCGTAAAAATATAGACAAAAAGGCCTCGATCTCACCAGATCTGAAGAGTGTAACGTTAGTCCAAAAGTTCTCTCCCCGCGCGTCTTCTTGTCAGCGTCGCGGGTGCGAGTATATGCAATCCGTGTGACTTGAGTTATAGTTTTCTGTCTCCCCCGTTTTTATATCACTGTTAAATAACTGCTACAGTGAACATACAAGGAGACTAATTTCACATATAAGGTGGCTGCAGCAAACATTACTGGCGCCATCACATTCAAAACTCAACCACACTTGCTGCTCTCTTCACCGGCCATCCCACACACCTAGCGCAACCCCCTATGTAACCTTGGGTGCGCGTTGATGGACACTTCGTGCGGCCGCGGCCTTAAAGAGATATCCCCAAATTCTTACCATAGCACACAGTGATCAGTACATATTGCTCAGGTACACAATACACATAGTGATAATACATAAACATTATATGCTATCTGTGTAATACCTGTTAAGTGCAGCAATAAATTATTAAGGACACTTCATTAAATGTGACATGTCACAGTAAAGTCACATTTGAAGCAGACTTAATGAGGTATATAATAATGTAGCGTCGCTACTGAGTAAGACAGACTCCCTTGTTTACTTGAGTGAAGTTTAATATCGGCTGTTGTTGGCCACAGCCACGCCAATACAGAACCATCAAAAACACGACTGTCTCCTGTTTATTCCCAGCTCAGAGAGCGCAAAAAAACCCAAAACACACCTAGCACCCCCAAAACCACACCCACCTATCCCACAAGGTGGTGCTCCCCCACACTGGCCCAGTAACAAGGCTCCTTAACATTAACATCTTGCATGCCTGAACATGGAACACGCTACAATATTTAGATGTGACCTGATCAGGAATGGCAATGCTGCTTTCAGACCTGCTTTGGACTTTTATTTTGATAAAGTTTTTGCCACTCTGTCTTCCACATTTATGAAGTGTTGAGTATGAATAGTTTGGGTATGAGCAGTTTTATCGGAGATCAAGCCAAGATGCGGACTGTTTCTGAAAGTCGAGGAAGCATGCTTGGAATGCTGTATTTTTCGGGTATTCCACATCATTGTGTGTCACCAAGCACTGTTCCAATAGACCTATTTACCATGACGTAACGCGCTCTTCCGGGTGGCAAAAGGCAAAAAGTTGTCAACGAAACACTAGTCAAAAGCATGCATCCTATTTCACCAAATATGCATTTTCTGGTTACAAAACCTGGATCTTTCATATTCAACAGTCATTTCTATCGCATTTATCGTATCCTTTTTACAAAACAAAAATGCCGAACTTATTAATTTGTGAACAACTTCACCGGCAGATCCCTTCCTAACCTGGCCGTATGGCAAGCATGGTAGACCGACGCCGGTCTGTTTGCTACCTCGGTAGTAACGTTACTTGGGTGTCAAGGGGTATGGAGTATGGATACATATCACAACGGATGTATTTTCTGGTCACAAAACCTACGTTCAGAATGAACGGTCATCATTTCTTCTCTCTTTTAACAAAATAAAGTCATAAACCCCAGACTTATTGATTTCAGGCAAGTATTCCCTGCTTGGTCTGTTAAGCTAATCTAGCATTGTAGCTAGGTGTAGAGATCATATTAACACAACAAGTTTATTTTCTGGTTATAAAACATATGTCTTTAGATTTAACAGTGAGTAGTTATTATCTCGTTTTGCAAAATAATAATTCATAAAGGCGAATTTATTAATGTAAGACCGGTTTTCCCCGTTGAATGTATTCACGTCAATGGGGTACCAGTTGCTTTCTGCCACCCGGAAGTATCTCGGCACCCCTTGTTTACAAACATTCTGAAAAGGCCTATGTCAAGGATGCTTCTAAATATAGTAACTAACCATATTTGGAATTCCTGATAAATGGGCTGAAAGACTTTGTCTGATTTGACCTTGATTTGCTTATTTGCTGATGTGCTGCACCTGTGTTAATTCAATGACTCTTATTGGTTGTCTATTTATAGCCTCTGTTACTTTTGCCACTTAAAGGGAACATATTCAAACATAATATTTTGAAGCCTGTTATTTTTGCCACTTATAGGGAACATATTTTAAGCCTCTGTTATTTTTGCCACTTTGCTGAATCTTGCTTGAGTTGCTGAGGTCATTGAAGGTGAAGGTTAACACCCACTTTTCACTACGTGACAAAAGTCAACAGAAAGATTTAATGCACCAGTGGCTGGCAGTGGTGGGTAGAATCTGTCTGGCTTCTAATTTTTAGTGGAAAGTGGGTGTGGACCATCCTGCCTCCTTGCAGTCTTTATTAAAGGTGACAACTTTACTTTCTATTATTCTTCTTGTCAGTACTCCTCTCAACAAGGTAAGATATTGCTCTTACTGTGTTTGTCTAAATAATTACTAGTCATTTTCCACTCGTCTAAGCACTTCAGCTTAGTTATTTTTATGCACTTGCCTCAAATTCATTTGCATACAGTACAGTTTTGCTAATGTAAAATGACATAAGATTTTTCTTATTATGTTATTATATTAATACAAGTATTTTACAGCGGGACCAGAGACAACGCAGCAGGACACGAGTCAATGGCTCCAGGTGTGTGTGTGTGTGTGTGTGTGTCAATAGAGCATATCAACACCTTTTTGACTAAATTGCTAAATTGCTCAGTCCTCAAATTAAAAATTAAATATTTGGAAAAAAACTAATTAACAACAAACTGTTTACTCTGTACTCTGTAACTTTGTGAGTGATGTCGTCTTTAATATCTGCAGGAAGTGGTGTTCTGGTTGACCCAAGGCTCCTAGGGAGTTGTGGACTCTGGAGGACGTCCACAGGACACAGTATCCCGGGCCAAGAAGGAGTCCATGGTGACCATTCTGAGCTGAAAAGGGACACACAGAATGTTCTGGAGATGAGGAAAAGAGCGAATGAGACTCAATGGGATGAAAGAAAGAGGAAGATACAGAGAAAGAGGGAGGACATCCATATCCAAAAATGTGAGTGTGGACATTTACAGTACAGTATCATTGTAATTTGTCATTTAAAGTAATATAATGGGTTTTTTGTTGTTGTTGTTGTTTGTTTTTTTGTTTTGTTTAGGGGTTTTTTACAGTCACTAGCCTATATAATGAATAGGAAAGTAACACCAACAAATGGTGAATTTGTGGTGCTATATCATCTGACTTTTTAATTTTTCATTCTAATATATTCTAATACTCTTTGCACAGGGCCATCCCTGGATTCTGCAATCAGTTCTCTACATGGCAGTTGTGAATCGATCATATCAGACAAGAATATTTTGACAAGTTCATCTATGTCACGCCATTCAAGTGTCAACAGCTTCCAGATAATTACAAACTTTCAGCTTGTTCTGCTAGGACATAGAGGAGCTGGCCAAACATCATCAGCAAACACCATCTTGGGCGTGGAAGAGTTTGGCCACGGCCCTCTCAGTCATTGTGTGAAGAGATCGACACAAGTGTGCGACCGATGTGTCTCTGTGGTGTGTACACCTGGATGGGAAAAAACTGAAAGATGTTACAACACTCCTGACCAGAATAAGCAGATAGTGAGCAGTGTTGATCTGTGTTCACCGGGACCGCGTGTCTTTCTGCTGGTCTTGCAAGCCTCTATGTCGTTCTCTGCAGAGACTTTGCAAGCAATGGAGGAACATATGGAACTCCTAGGGAAAAACGTCTGGGACTATACCATGCTATTGTTTACATATGGGGATCGACTAGGGGACACAACCATCGAGCAGCACATCGAGAGTGAGGGAGAGGCTCTGAAGAAGCTGGTGGAGAGATGTGGGAACAGGTATCATGTTTTGGACAATTACAGCAGGGATGGAAACTCTCAGGTGATAGATCTGCTGGAGAAGGTAGATGAGATGGTAATGGCAAATGGTGGCTACTGTTTTGAAGTAAATGAAGAGAATCTTGAAGAAGAAAAGAGGAGAAAAGAGTGGAGAAAAGAGGAAGCCAGTGGGAAAAGAAAGGATGAAGAGCATTGGAGAGAAGAGAAAGAGTTAGGAAAATGCAGGGAACAAGTTGGAAAAAACTGGAAAGTCCTAATGAGTGACTGCTGGAGAAATCTATCAAATATTAAAGCTTTATCGAGCACTAAAGCTCTGTCAAATAGAAAGAGAAAAAGAAGAGGAGCAATGTGCTAGTGCTCGGGGAGGGCTTGCATTTTCTCATTACACCTGAGAGCACCATGCTCTTTGGTGCCCTTTTTCATATTTACCCCTTAACCTTTAGCTTTTATGTTAAATTATTTGAATAAATCTTTATATTTTTAAAAAAAACTCTGTTGTCCGTCTCCATTTCATGTTGCGAAAGCTGGCCTTAACAGAGCTCCCTTTGATATTTGCTAACACCAATTCTCTCCAATACATGTGGAGATGATTGCAAACTAAAGAATAGGCCCATGTGGTAATTGTTGATTTTCCATCAGTAAAAACTGTAACATGATTTGATTTTTTTTTTTATTTATTGTATAACATTGACAAATACATTGGAAGGAGGGGCTACAGTACAATAATTAAATTAAAGTGTAGCATTTCATAAGGAGACAGTTTCAGGTCCCTATTACACAAGGCATGTGTTGTAGCTGTAAGTCCACAAAGAGGAGGTAGAGGGAGCTAAGAGAGCTTGTTTCATTTATCCATTATCTCCCTTCAGAACGCCATTCTCTTCTCTGATTGGCTGCTAGGTGGCCATTAATTCCAGATAACCGGCTACTTTGGAAGTAGTTCCAAAAAATAACTCATCTAATAACTGATTACCGTTCCATATGAATGCCTTTCAGAATGGTAACTATAACAACAATAAGCAACCTGGTAGATCTACTTTCAACTGAAAGTAGTACCAAAACCGAACAGGTTAGCTTCTTTTAAATTTGAGTTGCATATTTCTTTTACGTTTTATACGCTTCTTCAAATATACGAGAGATAGATAGATACGGGAGATAAGCGGGATAACGACCTCCGAGGTGTCCAGTTATTTATTTATAATTGTCTTGGCGGAATAACTCCGTCTTCGCGCTGCGCGCGTCGCCGGAGTTCTAGATTCCGCCTCGACAATTATAAATGAATAACTGGACACCTAGTCGGCCGTTATCCCTTACGTAATAAGACATTTACAGTAACCATCAAAGTGACAATAAAACTGGTAAGTTTCTAAGCATAACAGTGTATAAAATGTTGCTTGGTATGCGTTTAAAGTTTTTCATGTTGTGGCCCACATTGTCCAAAAAATGTTTCACATTTCTCGAAGTCACATGCTATTACCTTATACCCTTTGACCAAATCAATAGGTTTGCATAGATATTTTAAAATGGGCATTTATAGGCATCTACAATTCAGATAGCCTGAAGTTTTGAATGTAAATCATTTTTTTATTCGCTCAGTCAGTTCAAGTCTTATTCACCATTTGTTCTTGAACATTTTTTGAAGAAATGTGCTCTTGAAGCACTTAACACTCTTAGCTGCCATATTTATTCTTAGGTAAACACTAAACGTTTAGGAAAACATTTGAACAAACAAACAAACAAAACATTCTGGTAGTTTCACACACACACACACACGAATATCACTGGACTTTCTACCCTTCTCTTTTGTGTGTGTGCGTGCGTGTGGTGTGTGTGTGTGTGTGTGTGTGTGTGTGTGTGTGTGTGTGTGTATGCATGCGCTGCAGATGTTTAGTGCCTTGCTTTTATGTACAGTTTTTACCCAGAGATATGCTAGTCTGCATTTGAAAGACTGCCTTTGTGATAAAGAGTATTAGACTTCAATGAATAAATAAACACTGACTATTTTTAATAAGTATGAGTCTCTCAACTATTGCTCTTGCCTTCTTAAACTAGTTCAGTCATTGTTTTTGTTGTTGTAGTTTTGATTTCATGACAGGGTGTCTGTGTGTGTGTTTATGAGTGTGTTTGTTTGTGTGTGTGTGTGTGTGTGTGTGTGTGTGTGTGTGTGTGTGTGTGTGTGTGTGTGTGTGTGTGTGTGTGCAGTTCACATGTGTGGTATGCCTTAGCAAGTGTCTAAGCCAGACAAGCTGGTTTTTCTAAACTCAAAAAAAAAAAAAAAAAAAAAAAAAATTGCTTCCTGTTCTGATCATCTGTACTGTTCTCAGCAAGGCACAGCTGTCCCAGTAGCCTAAAACTTTTCTTCCATTCTGTATCTGTACAAAACACTATGAACTAATTCATGAAGTGTTATGAGGTATTCATAAAGAAGTCCCTAAGAAGTAGCCTAACACTTTATTTTTTACAGGCTGCATCTACAAAGCATTATAAACTCATTCATCAGGCCTCAAAATGACTGACATGAAGGTCTTATAATAATATTTACATTATAAGCAATAATAACGAGTTCTGATGATCTAGCATACACATCACCTGTGTTAATTAATTGACTCTTATTGGTTGTCTCTTTAAAGCCTCTGTTATTTTTGCCACTTGCTGAATCTTGCTTGAGTTGACAAGGTCATTGAAGGTGACCCTCTCAGTAAACAAAACTGGTAAGTTTCTTAGCCTAACAGAGTATGAAATGTTGCTTGGTATGCGTTTAAATTAGTGTTTTCGGATTGAAGACCACATTGTCCAAAAATTGTTTTTCAGAGACCACCTGCCCTTGTACCTAGTCTATTTGCCAGAAGGGTCAATGCTTAAAAACAACAATTCTGTGTGGAATGTGGGGATCATTGGTCAGTCATTGGTTGTTTCCATGAAGTCAAATTATGCTAAGCCAGAGAACACAGGGAGGTGGTTCAGTGGTCCACCAATAAACTTTGGTTTTCAGTTTTGTCTGTCTGGATCTTTGTCTGGACCTCTGTTTGCATGTATTGTGTGTGTGTGTGTGTGTGTGTGTGTGTGTGTGTGTGTGTGTGTGTGTGTGTGTGTGTGTGCATGCATGTTATGTGTGAGTGTGTGTGTGTGTGTTTGTGTGTCTCTATGTGTGCATGCATGTTGTGTGTGTGTGTGTGTGTGCGTGTGTGTGCTAGTCAAGCTGGTTTTGAAAACATAAAAGACACTGCAAATTTCACTTTCAATTCTTCTGCCGTCTTTTCAGCAAGGTAAAGACATTGCTTCATTTCTCTTGTTCAAAAGTTTATGGCAAGCTATTTGACCATTTGTTTACAATTTTTGTTTTTTTTTTTGTTGTCTAAACTGTAAACTAAACCATTATGTTCCTGATTCCTCAAATTTAAATGTTCAGCTCTGATATAAACATCGTGGACTCATCGTGAACCTCTTAGACCAAGATTGTGTGTTGGTGTGTATTTATGACAAGATATAGGCCTAGGTTACTGTAAATACATGATGATTTAGTTTCATTTATTTAGTTTATTAAATTAATTTCTCACAGGGTCAATGTGCAAAGTGCATTAATCACTTAGAAAGAGAGAAGATAGAGAAGACCTTGTACCAGATTTAGCAACTAGCTCATTTCCATCTGCAGTCTGTTTGTAATTGGTTATGATTGGGCTTACTGAAATCTGGTTTGATAATACATAGTAAAATGTAAAAAAAGAAAATTGTGATTAGGGTAGATTAGGGTACTCTAAACTTTCCTGGTAGACTACTGCATTGATCTGGATCAAAACGAGCTGACAACATGATTCCTAAATCCTCACTGACTCCTCGCTAGACTTAGACAACTTCATTCTTCATTCTTCATTCTTCCTCCTTGATTTCTTTTTTTTTTTTAACAAGTATTTTTATTGGATTTTCAATAAGTATGTACATTCAAGAATGAATATTACCATCATGAATTATCTTAAAGTTTCCCCACCCACCCCAAAAACTCCCATGCCAAGACAAAATTAGTAAAATAAATAAATAATAATAATAATAATAATAATAATAATAATAATAATAATAAATAAAAAGGAATAACAAAATAAGTACAAGTATAGAAAATGTGTATTACAACAGTACAATTAAAATAAAAGTAAATCAAAATAAAACATGAAATGACAAAATTCTGTGTTGGATAACAATCTCATGAATTCCAATTGTATGATTTATGCTGTCTAGTTATTTCTCTTATGGAAGTGTTGTTAGCCTATCAAAGTAGGTCAGCAGTGGGTCCCAGGTTTTGTAAAATTTTTTAGTGGAGGATCCCTTGAGGAAGTATTTTATCTTTTCCAGCTTTAGAAACATAATAATGTCTGAAAGCCATACAGAAGCCTTTAGAGGCACTGCTGACTTCCATTCCATAAGTATTCTCCTGCGGGCTATGAGGGTTGCAAAGGCTATGACATTCTCTTTACTACTAGGCATTACCACATCCCCTCCCTGTACCCCAAATATGGCTGTTATAGGATTGGGTTGCAAGTTAAAATCAAAGGCCTCATTTAATATTTCAAATATTGATGTCCAAAACTGCGTCAACTTAGGACATGTCCAGAACATGTGAGTTAAATCTCCCCGGTCCATCCTGCAGCGGTCACAAATATCATCCATATTTGGGTATATTTGGGCTAATTTCACCTTGCTGTAGTGCATACGGTGAAGAATTTTAAATTGGATTAAGTTCAAGCGGGCACAAGAAGAGGTATTGTTCACCCAACATAAGGCTCTATCCCATGCTGCTTCTGATATGTCAGTGCCCAATTCCTCCTCCCATTTTGCTTTAATGCTATTCATTGTTGTTTCTTTGGCTAACATGATAAGCTTATATATAATGGAAATTTGGCCTCTCAAAGCCAGGGGGGTTTGAAGTATGTCATCCATAACTGACCGTTCAGGCATTTGGGGGAATGATGGTATCAAAGTTTGAATGAAATGACGCACCTGAAGAAATCTGAAGAAATTTGAATTAGAAATGGTAAACTTGTTTGCAAAATCAGTGAAATTAGGAAACACCTTATCTATGAAAAAATCCTTGCATTTAATGAGTCCATATTGATTCCACTGCCTGAAGGAGTCATCCAATTTTCCAGGGGGAAACAAATGATTATTGCAGATTGGGCTATGTATGGACATACCAGATAAATTAAACGTTTGCCTAAATTGTATCCATATCCTTAGTGTAGATTTCACTACTGGACTGGAGGAAAAGCGGGTGGGAGAGATGGGAAGTTTTGAGGTAATAAGAGCGGGAAGAGATGACTGTTTGCAACTTTTCCCCTCTGCCCTACACCAGTCTGTATCAGGAGTTTGGAACCAGTAAACAATTTTTTGTAGGTTCGCAGCCCAGTAGTAGCTCATTAAATTTGGAAGAGCCAGCCCACCCTCATTCCTTGGTCTTTCTAAGAATGCCCTACGTATTCTAGGGGTTTTACCCGCCCACAAAAACTGTGAAAGTCGTTCGTTTACTAAGCGAAAAAAAGACTTCGGAAGAAAAATTGGCAAACTTTGGAACAGATACAAGAACCTAGGCAGCACATTCATTTTAATACAGTTAATTCTGCCTGCCAAGGTTAGATATAAGGTGGTCCAGCGCTGAAGATCAATCTTCATTTTCTCAAACATAGGAGTAAAGTTGGCCTCTAATAACTCAGAAAAAGAAGGGGTTACATTTACGCCTAAATACTTAAATCCTGTTTTGGACAGACAGAAGGGTAGATCTGCATCTTGGATGATTGAAGCCTTATCATTTATTGGAAAACATGCACTTTTTGAGTAATTTATTTTATATCCAGAAAAGCTGCTAAAGTTATTTAAAATGTCCAAAATTATGGGTGTGCATGCCAAAGGATCTGTTATATAAATTAAAAGATCATCGGCATATAAAGATACTTTAAACTCCATCCCCATTCTGTCTATCCCACGTATGGATTGAGTTGTTCTCAGCTTTATTGCCAAGGGCTCTATAGCCATGATAAATAATAATGGGCTTAGAGGGCAGCCTTGACGAGTTCCTCTGGACAAAGGAAAATATTCTGATCGTATTGTATTTGTAATCACTGAAGCCTTTGGAGAAGAATACAGTAAACGTATCCATGAAATAAAGTTTTGACCAAACCCAAACCTATACAATACAGAAAACAAGTATCCCCACTCAACTCTATCAAATGCCTTCTCCGCGTCTAGGGACACCACCACCTCTGGTGTGCCCCCAGACGCAGGAGAATGCATGATATTTAAAAGTTTGCGAATGTTAACGAATGAGTGACGACCTTTGACAAAACCTGTCTGGTCTGCTGATATTATTTTAGGTACTATATTATTTATCCTGGCAGCTAAAACTTTTGAAAGTATCTTCATGTCTGTGTTCAATAAAGATATGGGCCTGTAGGAGGCGCAGTCTTCAGCGTCTTTGCCAGGTTTCAGCAAGACTGTTATGAGAGCTTCTGTAAGACTCTGTGGCAGGCATGCCTGTTCAAAGGAATGATTAAACATGTTTAATAGTAAGGGTGTTAGTTGTGAAGCAAATTTTTTATAAAACCCTACTGGATAGCCATCAGGCCCAGGAGTTTTCCCACTTGGCATATCTCTTATTGCATTTTCAATTTCCTGTGCTTCCAGAGGTTTTTCTAAATTTACACTATCATCCTGAGTAAGAGTTGGGATGTCAAGATTAGCTAAAAACTCAGTCATGTGAGAGGTGTCTTGAGGAAATTCTGATGAATACAGATTTAAATAATAGTTCCTAAATGTATCATTAATTTCTCTTGGATTGATTGTCAACTCTTGCTGAGTCTTCCTAATTGCTGGAATGAGCCTAGATGCAGACCTACCCTTTAACTGGTGGGCAAGAAGACGTCCAGCCTTCTCCCCGTGTTCATAGAAAAAAGCACGGGAGCGCAACAAATTTTGCTCTGTCTTCTCTGTGGACATTAACTCGTATTTTGCCTTCAAATTTAATTTCTCTTTATAAAGTTCAGGAGTTGGGTTAGTTGAGTACTGCTGGTCGTTTTTCAAAATAGAGTTAATCAGCATTTCCTGTGTCTGTTTTCGTAATTTATTTCTAGATGCCATAAATGATATTATTTGTCCACGGAGAACAACCTTTAGGGTCTCCCACAGTATTGAAGGGGATACTGAGTCTGTCTGGTTAGTGAGAAGGAAGTCATCTATTGCCTTTGATATATATTGACAAAAGTTTTCATCTGAGAGTAATATTGTGTTTAATTTCCAAGTTGGTTTTGTAGAATAGTTGAGTGCAATGTTAATATCTAAAATGAGCAGTGCATGATCTGACTCCACTATGGCAGAATATTCCACCTTTTTTACAGCAGGGAGAAGACTTTTATCAATGAAGAAATAATCTATTCTGGAATAGGACTGATGTACGTGTGAAAAACAAGAAAATTCTTTTTTACTAGGATTGAAAAATCTCCATGGGTCAGCGCAACCTAAGACATTCATTACACTAGATAGTCCTCTGGACATCTTTGATGTTGTTATAATTTTGGGGTTAGAACGATCCAGAGTTGTGTCAATAACACAGTTCATATCCCCACCAAATATTAAAAGATGTGTATTTAAATCAGGTAATTGTGCCAGGATCTGTTTGAAAAAGTCTGGATCATCCCAGTTGGGAGCATATACATTAACTAACAAGACAGGAGTATGAAAAAGGTGACCTGCTACTATAATGTAGCGTCCCTGGGGATCAGATATTATTTCTGAGGCAGTGAAAAGAACTTTCTTGTGTATTATTATGGCTGCCCCTCTCATCCTACTGTTAAAGTTGGAGTGGTACACCTGTCCTACCCAAGATTTTCGTAGCAAATTATGATCCTGAAGGCGCAGGTGGGTTTCTTGCAAAAATGCAATTTCAGTATTCAATCTTTTGAGATGAGTAAGTAGTCTAGCCCTTTTCACAGGTCTGTTCATACCTCTGACATTCCAGCTAATGAAACGCACAGGTTCAGCTGACATTCTTCTACTTTCCATTAAATTATAAGAATCTTATCAAAATAAGATATAGACTAAACAGCATTGTGTACTATACTGACTTATCATCATGAGATATATTGCATGACATAAATGTATGATAAAGGAAGAGAGAGAAAGAAGGAAAAAAAAAATACAAAACACCCTTTGGCATTCCCCCCTTACCCCTGTTATAGAACTGAAAAGAACTCTAGGTCCGCCCAAAGAACACAGACGAACCGCAGCCCCACTACGTTGAGTCTTCCAATAGTCCATCCTCCTATTATTCCCACGTCTCCCTCATCGCGCAAAATAATTAACACCTAAGCTACAGTCATTTCCCTGTGTCGGATAGCTAGGTTAGATCAACTTTACGGTAACAAATGAATTATTAACACCAATGTAACCCAGGCAATGTCACCATTCACATTAAAAAGTAACCAATATATTCGGTGAAAAAAGAAAGAAAAAAAAGACACTCGTATCGCGTCATAGGAACATGCACAAGTTTCAAAAAAGGTTAATTCCACCCCATTATACATAACGTTACTCAGTAGCCTACCTCTTTAAGAAGCCTGTATATTTTGTTAACAACATAGGCCTATTTAACAGTTTTCAAAGAGCCTACCATGCCAAATGTTTGTTTCACAGTTCAGTTCAATCCTCGTCGTTTTGGTCATGACCTTCCATCTGAGGTTGGTATGAAGCAATTCGGCCATCGTAAAAGTCCTGGGCGTCTTGAGGTGTAGCAAAGACGAACGTTTTCTTGTCAAATTCCACTCGAAGTCGTGCTGGATGTAGTAAACTGAATTTCACCTTCTTCTGGTATAACAGCTGTTTGACGTCTTTGAAAGCCGCACGTCTTTTCGCCAGGGCTGGTGTCATATCAGGGTAAATCCGTAGCTTAGTTCCATTGAGCTGCAGGTCGTGTGCCCGGGCCCACCGCAACGCTTTTTCTTTCTCTTGGAACTTGTGAAAGCAAACTACAAAAGCTCGGGGTGGCTCTCCGTTAGAGGGCTTTCGTCCAAGTGAGCGATGTGCACGTTCCAATTCAGGTGGTTTGCTAAACACCTCAGGCATTACGTCCATTAACATGTTGGATATGAACTCCACTGTAGGCTTGCCCTTTTCGCTGTCCTCCGGAACATTTAATATCCTCAGGTTAGCCCGACGAGAGCGATTTTCTAGTCTTCCAGACGGTCGATCAGGTTCAGATTTTGCTCTTCGAGATGTTGTATCTTTTTTTCCGCTGCGTTTAAGGCAGCAAAGTTATCCCCTGCCAGAGCCTCCGTTGCGCTTAGCCTTGTCTGGAAACCAGTTACAGTCTCTGTTAAGGCACTCACCGATGCCTGGAGGGGGACCAATGATTCTCGAATTAAAACAGAAATGTCTTCTGTTAACGAAGTTCGTTGTTTGCCCAGTTCGGTGACCAGCTGGCTCATGGAAACAGCACTTTCTCCTGTGGAAGCATTGCTAGCCATGGCGGCAAGTTTGCCAGAGACAGTTCTTGAAGCAGATGCTGATCTTTGTTTACCACTCATGTTCTTTGACAAAATTAAGTCTATCTTTTCACTGCAAAAGTAATGTTAATAGCGACTACAGGTTCTAGTAACAAAAATCGGCCTTTGTGGCGTTTTTAAAGTTTATATTGAAAAGTTACGCGAGGAGCTTTGCTTTCACGTGTCCTCTTCCCTCATGGTCAAACCGGAAGTCCTCCCTCCTTGATTTCTAAATGAAATGAATTCATTTCAACTATGTTTCAGATTAAATGCCTTCATATGAAAAGAGGATTTTGGAATACTAAGCAACAAAGCAGGTGTTTTTCTTGAAAGCTTTTTGTTCCAAATATCCGAACATTTCATGCTTGTTTTTAGTGACAAATGTTATGGAATGTACAAGTGGAAATAGAGAAGATCCCAATCAGCCTACAGAAACTCTTTAAACAAAAGACGGAATGCCAGAGTCAAGGCAGTGTTCCAGTACTGCTACTAGTCTATGTTTTGATAGCACTGGAATGCTACAGAACTACATGGCCTAAATATAGCATGTACTATGAAAACATTAACAAACATTGTTGCATTCACAACAACTCCAGAGAATTTATGTAGAACAATATTACAGCCAGAAAAGTGAAACTATATACTTGTGTGTAGTACAGTTATCAGAATATACAGTAATGCACATTCTAAATTGTGCATCACAATTTACCATTTGACCAAGCAGTGGTACAATATATTAATATGCTATCATGTTGTATTAGCAGGCACAAGTGATCTGGTTAGAGTGTAGCAGACAGACGGTGGGAGGTGGACCCACCTACTATACTGCAAGACCATGACGTCCAATGAACTAGCGTTAGGGCCAGGTGAGTGTGTGTGTCTGTGTGTGTATCTGTTGGGGTACGGGTGGATGTGAGGACAATCAGAGTTGCCTTGTTTCTGCCATCTGCCTTGTTTTGTCCAAGATTAAAGGAGAAAACCGGTGTGATTCTGTCTTAAAATATGTTATGTTAAATAATATGTTATGTTAAATAATGATCGGAGCACGGACTTGTCGCACATAGTTCACTTGCACCTGACCCCTCCTTTCGGGAATATGTCTAGTTAACCGATTGGCTACAAACAGGCGCGTTGGAGTGGACCAGCACCTGATAGTCTGAGTTGAAAACTGTAGCTTACCTCCATAATTTCCACCATTGACGAAGCTCAAAGTTACTCCAAACTTCATTCCGTAGATTCCCGTGGGTGTTTACATTTAAACCGAGGCATAGAGAACTTTGAAATTGCACATTTAGCTTAGATATAAGGTTATATGTACAGCTTGTCTAAATCTTGTAAACGTGTTTCATCTGAATTAACGCGAGATGTAGAGTAGTTCACTACTCAGTATGTCGATTGCGTTAGTTCAGATGAAACACGGCGACGGAAGCTTACAAGCTAGATAGAGACAAGCTGTACATATAACCTTATATCTAACCTAAATGTGCACTTTCAAAGTTCTCTATGCCTCGGTTTAAATGTAAATGAAGTTTGGAGTAACTTTGAGATTCGTCAACGTTGATTTGTTATTGTTTGCTTGCACAAGGAATAATGTAATGCTGCAGTCGCGTATTGATACATACAGTATAATCACAGCTCCAATCATCCACTGCTGGAGTTGAGTTTCATGGCCTGAAACTGAAAGTGGACATTTAGTGATGTTGTATTCGCTCAATGGTGTTTTCAAGTCAAGTCAAGTCAAGTCAAGTTTTTTTGCCCACAATGGCACCTTCCAGGCAGCACAGCCTAAAAGACACTAGCCTAAAAGAGACTACCTTAACTCCTAACCCTCCCCAACCATAAATTGGGGATAGTAGTGCCTTGAAGGCAGCACTGCCTGAATGGCACCATTGAAGGCAAAAATACCAAAGACCTATGTGTTCACTATCTCCAGGTGGTGGAGCTCACCTATCTGAGCTGAGGTTAGTGCTACTCGGGAGCCGTGGATCTGGGAAGACCTCCACAGGACGCACCATCCTTAGCAAAGAAGAACTAGAACTCAGCATGGTGACTGTTCAGTGTGAGACTATGCAGGGGGAGGTGGAGGGAAAACGGCTAGTCCTAGTCGACACTCCTGGTTGGTTACCTCTGCTCCCTCCCCTCGATACATCGGAGCTCTACAAATGTGAGATTGAACGCAGCGCCTCCCTTTGTCCACCCGGACCCCATTGCTTGTTGCTAGTTGTGCCGTTAAATGACAGGTTCACGCGCGATCATGAAATAGCAGTGCGGGAACACCTGAAGCTCCTCTTTGGGGAGTTAGCATGGAGATACACTCTGGTGCTGTTCACACATGGGGATCTTCTCGAGAACACACCAATCCAGGAGGTCATTCAAAATGGTGGAAAAGCTCTACAGAGTTTGATTAAGACGTGTCAGGAGAGATACCATGTTCTTGACAATATAAAGACTGGCAATCGCAAACAGGTGACAGAACTACTTGGTAAGATTGAGGAGATGGTGAAGGATAACCATGGTAGCCATCATGAGCTTAGGAAGGAGAGAATTGATAAACTGCAGCTGAAGAGAGAAACAGATGAGATTGAAGGAGAGAAAAGGAGGAAAAAAGTACAAAGAACAAGGGAGGATGTTCGAGCACAAATAGGTGAGTTTGGTCATTTATTATAAAGCGTACTTGCATTTGCCTATGAGGAGGTGTGGTGGTACTGTCATAAACATGAATAGGCCTAATATTCCTTTATAATTGTGACATCAACAACAAACAACAACAAATACATATCTTTCATAGTGAGACAAACAAATACATGTTTATTTCTCATTTTGATTGATTCTTTGTGTCCCTATCAGGGCATTGCTGTAAAAGAGCTTAAAGTTCAGTCAATTTCCCCTGAATAAAGAATGGTTGATGATGATGTTTATTTTTCGTAGTGCAATCCCCTCAAAAGTTGAGATTGGTGGTGATGGGATATCAGTATTCTGGGAAGTCCTCAACCGGAAACACAATTCTAGGAAACAATGCCTTCAGCTTGAATCGAACGGTCAGATTTGCAACAGGAAATGCTGAGGTGTCTGGAAGGTGGCAGGTCACTGTGGTGGACACACCTGGCCGGTGGAGGATCCGACCTTTAAAATATACATCAGAGCTCTTCAAACAGGAGATCATGCTCGGACCCTCTCAGTGTCCCCCAGGACCTCATGCCGTGCTATTAGTATTGCCTACCAACACCTCATTCACGGACATCGACTGGAAAGCCTTACAAGAGCACCTAGAACTCCTTGGTGAGAATGTCTGGAGTCATGTTCTCTTGCTGTTTTCCCATGGAGATTGTCTTGGCAGGACCCCAGTTGAACAGTTCATAGAGAGTGAGGGAGTCGCCCTGAAACGGCTAGTTGAGAAATGTAGGAACAGATATCATGTTTTCAATAACAAGCAGAGGAATGATGGGAGACAGGTTACAGAGCTGCTGGAGAAGATTGAAGAAATGGTGCAGGAGAATGGAGGCAGCCATTTTGAAATGGATCAAAAGAAACTCAATGAAATAAAAGAGATGAGAAGGATCGGTGAGGAGGAGGGAGAAAAGAGAAGGAGGCGTAAGTTACTTAACTAATAATTTTTGTATTTTCAGTGTGTGTGTGTGTGTGTATGTGTTAAATTGTAGTGTTGTAATTTGGTTAGATTTTTTTCATTCAAATATGACAATTTGCACAGGGTCATCGAAGTCACTTGATTCAAGAATCAACTCTCCACTTGGCAGCCGTGAATCAGGCTTGACATATGAATCAGGAATCGACTCTATAAGCCGTGAATCCATCAGATCAAACTTGACACATGAATCAGGAATCAACTCTATAAGACTTGATTCAGGAATGAACTCTCTGCGTCACAGCTTTAACTTTCTCATAGAATTTCAGCTTGTTCTGCTGGGATGTAGAAGAGCCGGCCAGACGTCATCAGCCAACACCATCCTTGGTACAGAAGAGTTTAACTACAGCAATCTCTCTCAGTGTATGAAGGCACAATCAAAAGTGTCAGGCCAACGTTTCTCTGTGATCTGCACACCTGGATGGGAAAAGAATGAGAGAAGCTTTAACACTCCTCACCAGAATAAGCAAATAGTGAGCAGTGTTGATCTGTGTTCACCTGGACCGCATGTCTTCCTCCTGGTCTTGCGAGCCTCCATGTCGTTCTCTGCAGAGACTTTGCAAGCAATGGAGGAACATATGGAGCTCCTAGGGAAAGACGTCTGGGACTACACTATGTTGCTGTTCACATATGGGGATCGACTAGGGGACACAACCATTGAGCAGCACATCAAGAGTGAGGGAGAGGCTCTGAAGGAGTTGGTAGAGAGATGTGGGAACAGATATCATGTTTTGGACAATTACAACAAGGTTGGAGACTCACAGGTGTCAAGTCTGCTGGATAAAATAGATGAGATGGTAAGAACAA
>JAODXP020000027.1:21833820-21843820 GCA_027497455.2 Sardinella longiceps
ATTTGAGAATTATATTAATTTATGAGCCATGTAGACTCTGCTCAGAGTTAACCTACATGTGAAGTCTGGCAGCTAATGACGTCTGTGTGTGTGTGTGTGTGTGTGTGTGTGTGTGTGTGTGTGTGTGTGTGTGTGTGTGTGAATGATGTGGTGGGGGTTGGGTTTAATAAAGGTCAAACAGACCTAAGGTAGTAAACAGACATTACTCACACACACACACACACACACACACACACGTAAACCTATACAGACAGATCGAAGTCTGTGTGGAGGTGAAACATGTGGAGACACTCGGCCTCCATTTACCCTCCTGGACACACACACACACACACACAAACACACACACACACACAATCAACTCCGCATGGACGTACCTATGTAATCAACATAACTACACACAGACACACACACACACACGCACACGCGCATACACACACACACACACACACATCTCATTAATCCCATTTGCTGTGTCCCTCCAGACGGACGCGTCCAGTCCACCGCCCGAGGAAAGAGAGATGGTAAGAGGAGAGGATGAAAGAGATGGGTGGAAGAGAAGAAGAGAAAAAAAGAGAAAGATAACCGATGGGCACAGGGGGAGAAAAAGAGGAGAATAAGGGAGAAAGAGAGAGAGAAGATAAAGAGGGAGAGAGAAAGAGGGAAAGAGATGGAGGGAGACAGAGTGAGAGAAAGATGAAGAGGGAGGGAGAGAGAGAGAAAGATAAAGAGAGAGTGAGTGAGAGAGAGAGAAAGATAAAGAGAGAGTGAGTGAGAGAGAGAGAGAGAAGATAAAGAGGGAGAGAGAGATAAACACAGGGGTGATAGTGAAAAAAAATCCTGAGCCTGAACTTTTTTCGGGGGCAAGGGGCGGGGTCGGTTGGGGTCTGGCGATGACGCAACATAGGTTTAATTTTGACAAATTATTCAAACATTTAATAGTTTTTGTATGACCATTATAGATAGGTTTTCATTTTTGCTTAATGGCTATAGTGTTATTCACAAAAACACAGATCATTTCCATCTTCGTATAGCACTTTAGATCGACTGGAACAAACTGGACACGTTGGGTTCTATGTAGAAATACATTCTAGGCTTGTGCTGTTGCAGTATAGCCTAGTTATAATTGAGGTGGGAATTTAACCCCAATTCAACAATTCAACACTAGAATGTATTCCTGAAAACATGGTGAATGCTTTACCAACTATAGGTTACAGCCTCCAATCAAATGAGTCATTGTATTATATATATATATATATATATATATATATATATATATATATATATATATATATATATATATATATATATATATAATGTTATGGCCTATTGTTGTTTTTGATCTAACTGTGAAGCACGTTGAGCAGCAGTCTTGTGTGAATTGTGCTATTATAGGCTATACAAATTCAATAGGCCTAATAAAAATAATTAGAACAAAAAGACTAATAATAATAATAATAATAATAATAATAATAATAATAATAATAATAATAATAATAATCCTACGTTATTATGCGATATTTTTGTTAAGTTATTATTAGGCCTACTATGAATCATTATTGTTACTGATGATTTAATAACAAGAACAGAAATAATAAACTAACCTTTTCCCCCTCATCACAGCACAATTGTCAAGTAACATACTTATCACTTGTCTCCAGTCGAGGCCGTATGTGCGCAGGACGTCATTTAACTCTGCTGTTAACGCTTCTGCATTTGCGATGTTAATTATCCTACTGGCAAGATGCTGAGTGTTCACGCTCCCAGCATCCTCGTCAAAAAAACGGACAAGGACATTCATGATCTTGTCCATGTTTTTGTCTGTTGCCTTGTCAACATTAAGGGAAAACATACAATTCTTAAGTTTCCTCAGACAGCTGGCGTTTAAATTCTGGGGCAATGCCGTGGGTGAGCAGATAGCTCGTATGCAGGGTTCGAGTTAGGTGGGAGCCAGTGGGAGCTGAGCTCCCATAGAGAGAGGTCTGGCTCCCATGAAAGCAGCAAACTCAAACATCTGTGGGGGCTCTGACAATACAATAGTATATAATATTTTACTGACAAATAAAGTTATCATAAGCGGGGATCAAACCGAGCTATGGGAGGTGGAACCTATGGAGTTGCGAGCGCGCTCCTGCTGGGAAGCGCTTGTTACAGGGGTGTTTTTGATCACCTTTTCTTTTTGTGTTGTTGCCTTATTGACATGCTGTTATTATGTTCTCTGATGACAAAGGGGTACTGTATGCTTGCGCAGTTGCAATGTATAGGTTGTAAACATAAGTCAATGTCTTAATTGATTGTAAACCATGATTTGGTTGTGACCGATAGTAGTTACAGTGCGTAACAGTCGGGGTTCGCCTCTGAGGCGAGAGGATATAATGATTGTATGTTATATTGCCTAGTTTGTGGGCCTTGCCCCTGATTATTTTCAGTTTGATCAGTGTTTTGTTTGTTTAGTTTGTTTGTTAATTTGTTATGTTATGCACCCCGCCGGTGGCCTAATATAAAATAAATGAAAGACGTCTGCATTATTCCGTTTCCATGCCTTGAGTCTTCCACCCGCCGGACACACTCCGTTACAATGCCACTGAAAATGTGGGCGCTTGCTCGTTTCGGTTTTAGCCTACTTCAATAAAGCCAAACATAGGCCTACTGTAGCTCCAGATAGTAAGATAATGCGCTGCTCTCCCTAGGTCAACCTCTCTCCTAGATATTGCTTTAACCAGGCTATTCCCATCATCCGATCATGCTGCGCATGATGTAAACTTTATTGAGAATTTCGTGCAAGTAGCATATTCACCGAAATTAATAAGTGCCAGTTCACCGTTGTGCATAACATTCAGCCAGAGATCCGGGAGAGATAGAGAGACATTGTCAACTTCTCACATTGTAAGGTCAGTGCTTGCTTCCCATTACATTCAAAAGTCCGCAAAGCCTTTACTGAACTCCTGCGCCGTTGCGCAGACTAGAGAACGAAAAAAAAAGAGAAAAAAAACATCCCATAAATTGCAAACTACCAAAGCAATAGCAAGGTCATTTTTTTCGCGGGGAAAGGGACTTTTCGTAACGTGGATCTGCGTTCTTTGATGGGATGGGGAAAGCTTTTTTTTTTTTAACAGAGCCACGTTACGCCGGATTTCCGGCGCGGCGCCGGACTGCTATCACCCCTGTAAAGAGGAAAAGAGTGGCGGGAGAGAGAGAGAGAGAGAGAGAGAGAGAGATGAAGAGAGAGAGCGAGAGAGAGAGAGAGAGAGGTGAAATAACGGACAACGGAGCCAACTGGAGTTTACGTTCTTTATTGAGGCACCATGAACAAAGAGGAGGAAGAGGAGGAGGAGGAAGGACACAACAGTCACCAGTACAGGCAGAGGTCAAAGGTCAGAGGTCTAAGGTCATCCAGGGAGGAGGAGGATTGCGACACACTCCAGCGGCATCAGATAACAGGCATGTGCCTCTCTCCACATATATATCTGAAACTCAAAACACACACACTCACACACACACTACAGGTACACACTGAGTACTGTCAGAAAAAAGATTTCTTGCGCGCGAACGCACACACACGCACGTGCACACACGCACACACACACACACACACAGAGGGGTGGGGGGAATGGGTGATTCTGATGATGAAGCTGAGCGAGTGTGTGTGTGTGTTTGTATTCTGATGAAGCCCTCATCGTGAGAATGTGTGTGTGTGTGTAAGAGATGAGGAGCGGCATGTAGTCAGTACGGCTCAGGTTAGAGGACTCAGAATGAGAATCAGATGCAGGAAGGGACATCACAAATGAGGGGCTGGAATTAACAAGGGAGCTCAGACCGCTGGGAGCCACACTGACAGATTTTACTACCTTATGCCTGACTAGGCAACACTTACACAACCCTGTGTGTGTGTGTGTGTGTGTGTGTGTGTGTATGCAAGTAAGTGTGAGCATGTATGAATGTGTGTCTAAGTGTGTGTGTATGTGGGCAAGCGAGCAAGTGTGAGAGTGTATGTGTGTGTGTGTGTGTGTGTGTGTGTGTATGTGCAATGTAAGTGTGAGCATAGTATGAGATGTGTGTGTGTAAGTGTGTGTGTGTATGTGGGCAAGCGAGCAAGTGTGAGAGTGTATGTGTGTGTGTGTGTGTGTGTGTGTGTGTATGCAAGTAAGTGTGAGCATGTATGAATGTGTGTGTAAGTGTGTGTGTATGTGGGCAAGCGAGCAAGTGTGAGAGTGTATGAATGTATGTGTGTTTGCGAGCATGTGTGTGTGTGTGTGTGTGTGTATGCAAGTAAGTGTGAGCATGTATGAATGTGTGTGTAAGTGTGTGTGTATGTGGGCAAGCGAGCAAGTGTGAGAGTGTATGAATGTATGTGTGTTTGCGAGCGCGTGTGTGTGTGTGTGTGTGTGTGTGTGTGTATGCACTATGGCTAGCCTCCCTATAAAGATCATTAATTTAGTCAAATAAGGGTGCAACGTTAGTTCTTCTTTACAGGGACTAGGAAAGTCCCTGGGCTGATTTTTTATTGTCTTTTATCTTGGAAGTGAATCTATTTCCATGGAAAACAGTCACTGGAACACTGAGCTGGTATTCTGACCAAAATATAAAAAATAAAAAACTTAAAGTCAGAGGTGCTTACACTAGCTTTGTGTGTTAACAGACGTCACATGACGCAGCCAGAGATATGACAGGGTTAGGGCTGTGTGTGTGTGTGTGTGTGTGTGTATGTGTGTGTGACAGAATGACAGGACATGACGGGACAGAATAACAGGCCACTGTTTCAGACTGTATGCGTCTGTCGACGGAACCCAGTGACTTAGCACGGAGTATTCGCAAAATGCATTGTGGGTCTGTCCATCCCAACGGCTCCGTTGCGTCCGTCGAAAAGTTGAAAAATGTTCAACTTTCCAAGTAGAAACGGATCCCTCCCTTGACCAATCAAAATTGACTCCCCCCTCCTTCAGACACGCCCTCCGTTGTCCATCATCGGACGTGTACAGTCTGACCTTAACGTAATAAGAACAGGTACTACAAGTATGGAAGTATGGAAGGAAGTATGGAAGGAAGTATGAAAGGAAGGAAGGACACTGACTTGATCCCAGTGTCCCTTAAGCTCTAAACTTGACCCCTCATATGACCTCACTTCCATCAGTCAGCCAATCACGGTAGAGCCAGAGGTTAAAGGCTCACTGGGATGAATGAATGAATGAGAGAGTGACTGAGTGAGCGAGTGAATGTGTGAATGAGTGAGTGAGAGTGAAGGAATGATTGAATGAACGAGGCAGTGAGGGAGTGAGTAAGTGAATGAGTGAACGAGTCAGTGATTGAGTGAGTGAGAGAGTGAGTGAATGAATCAGTGATTGAGTGAGTGAGAGAGTGAGTGTGTGAATGAGTGAGAGAGTGAGTGTGTGAATGAATCAGTGATTGAGTGAGTGAGAGAGTGAGTGTGTGAATGAGTGAGAGAGTGAGTGTGTGAATGAATGAGTGAGTGAGAGTGAAGGAATGATTGAACGAACGAGGCAGTGAGGGAGTGAGTAAGTGAATGAGTGAACGAGTCAGTGATTGAGTGAGAGATTGAGAGAGTGAGTGTGTGAATGAATGAATGAACGAGTGAGTGAGTGATTGACAGGTTGTGTGCCATTCTGAAGGTAAAGTATGAGACTGACCAGAGAGAGAGAGAGAGAGAGAGAGAGAGAGAGAGAGAGAGAGAGAGAGAGAGAGAGAGAGAGAGAGAGAGAGAGAGAGCTGGAGGGTTGTGGGAAATGAGTGCATTACTTAAGGGATGAGGTGAACACATTTCCACCTTTTCTCCATTTCTCTACAACAGCAGCATGGTGACCACATTATTCAATGCAAATATATATATATTTAAACATAATATACATATATTTATTATGTCTATAAATATGTAGGTATTTATTTCTCTTCCTGTCTTGATATACATACAGTATATACTTATAGACTTTTATATATTCTCATGTTCTATGTCTATGGGTAGAGTTTGGGGGTATAGTTTAGTTTATCTGCTGTAAAACATTCAATTACCCTGTCATTGATTTCTCTTACAACATCTTAGCACAGTTTGACAACAGTCATTTGGAACAGAGGAATATAGAGCTTACAACTGGTAAGCTGTAACACACACACACACACACACACGCACACACACGCACACACACACACACACACACACACACACACACACACACACACACACACACACACACACACACACTTACATATATTTGAATTACAGGCTTTTCAGTGGCTGCTTTTAAAATGTCTCACTGAGAAAATGAAGTTTGCATCATAATTTCACCAAAATATTTACACCCTCTCACACACACACACACACACACACACACACACACACACACACACACAATAGTACACATACACTGTTTCTCATCCTGAGAGTATGGACCTGTGATTGGCTGGTAACATAATACAGGCAGAGCTGTGATTGGCTGAGTAAAATCAAACTGAGATCTAATTGGCTGACTGGGGGCTTCACTGCCACTGTACTGTACTGTAGTGATAGCCCTGTAGTGATTCAGCTTCAAACTAACACTAAAACTTAAATAATAATTTACACCATACACATTACACTAAAAACACTTCAATGAAAAAAATATATATAAATTATAATTCCATACTTATGAAATGAAAAAAATAAAAAAAAAGTTAAAAGGACTTGACATTCAAATGGAGAAAGCAGTGCAACCAGAGACATAGCAAACAACAGACCAAAGGGTCCGTTTCCCAAAAGTATTGTTGCTAACTAAGCTAACTAAGTTAGCAAATGAGTTGGTTGCAATGCAATTTCCCATTGACAACTAACTAAGCTAACTAAGTTAGCAAATGTGTTGGCTGCAATGCAGTTTCCCATTGGCAACTAACTAAGCTGCTAACTGGTTAGCAACCAATGCTTTTGGGAGACAGACGCCAGCTTAAACTGTAGAGTAGTGGTTATTGTCACGCATCTTCCACATATACATGTGTACACACACACACACACACACACACACACACACACAGTCTGTATCTGTCTGTGGCATCAAGGGTGCTGCTAGGAGACCCTCCTACTACTAGTCGCCGGCGGCGATTCCCCATCTCCGTTCAGCGCCTCCCACAAGAGGGCGGGGTTTTCACAATAGTGCCGCCCCTCCAGTGCTCCAGGACTTCCTGTTTCGTGTCCAGGACGATGCTGCACAGGAAGCAGTGGATGCCCCGCCCCATCTGCAGCCCCAGGGCGGAGCCTGAGGAAGATACCGCCCCCTGGTGGTGGTGGCGACGCCCACACACGTGGCGCTTGAGTCTGGAGACGGACAGAAACACCTCCTGGCAGCGGCCGCAGCGCCGGAGGGCTCGCCGCTCGTTCAGCTGCCGCCAGTAGTGGGCGGCATGCTTCACAAGCTCCTCCTCCATGCTCCGCCCATCCCCACCTCCACCTCCTCCTCCACCAATAGCGCGCTGCTGCTGGGGGGTGAAGGACCGCCCCCTGAGGGCCCGGATTGGCCCACTGATTGGCCGTGGACGTAGAGGAGGTGAAGCTGCATGTCGGAGAAGGTGGGAGTGACAGCTTGGCACCGCCCACATTTGATCTGCAGCTCCACAGGGTCCTCCATGTCCTCTTCACGCGACTCAGTGCTGCAGGGGGACACAACAGAGGAGCGTTACAGTGTGTGTGTGTGTGTGTGTGTGTATCTGTATGTCTGTCTCAAAATGTACAAATCACTTCTAAAAATCTTTAGAAATTATTACTTTTTTATTATTTTTTAAAAAATGAAAAAAAAAAAGTGTCTACAAATCACCAAAGAATTAATAAAGTATTCAATGACCAAAAACACAAATAAAAAACAAACGAGTGTGTGTGTGTGTGTGTGTGTGTGTGTGTGTGTGTGTGTGTGTGTGTGTGTGTGTGTGTGTGTGTGTGTGTGTGTGTGTGTGTGTGTGCACGCGCGTGCATCCAGACAGAGGGGTGTATTGTTTTTTTTGTTTTTTCTCCTGTGTACCGGTACAGTATTCACATGCTCCCATGAAAATTGTAATTATGAGTTAGTGATATCTATACTAGACTGAAACTCCAGGCCAAAACAGAACGTCACATTTTTTTAAAACCAAACCAAAACTAAATAGGTTCTAGAACAAAAGACTCTTAAGACTCCAAAGATTCCAAAAATCTAAGCTGAAACTGTAACATAGTTCAATGTTTAAATTATGTCTGTGTGTGCATGCGACTGCATGTGTGTATGTGTGTATTTATCTATGTACTGTATGTATGTATCTATGTCTGTCTATATGCTTAGGACTATTTCTCAGCTTTTAATACAAACTGTGTGTGTGTATGTGTGTGTGTGAGTGTGTGTGTGTGTTCACATCTCCTCACCCTGGTGTGTGTTCTTCGTGCTGGGCGATGGAGGGCTCCACGGTGAGTATGACGTGATGCAGCTCTCGCAGGTGACTAAAGAACACTCCCACATAGCTGAACGCCTTCTGGCAGAACACACACCGCAGCGACGGCCGAGGTTTGGGCCGGGTCCGGGCCAGCGTTCGCGACCTCGGGATCCGGACGGGTCGGGCTCCTCGTTCCAGGCCCAGCTCGAGGCCCAAGTCCATCAGATCCGGGTCCGGAAGCGCTGTCGATGATGATGTCGTCACCCCTGCCTTGCTGCGATTGGTCATCAGGAGGTGGGTGGTCATGTGACTGGTCAGGTGGTGTCTATGTTGGAAGCAGCGGCCGCAGGTGGGACACGGGTGCAGCGCTAAGCTAACAGACGCCGGGGAGGAAGAGGTGGGGGAGGAAGAGGTGGTGGTGAGCTGGAGGGTCGGATTTGAAGAGGAGGAGGAAGAGGAGGAGAAGGAGGTTGGACCTGGAGCGGGTTTTGGCCTGATGCTGCGGTACTTCCTGGAGCCAGGGGTCGCAGGGGTCGTGGGGGAGGGTGGTGGTTTCTCGGGGGCAGTACGGCGACGGAAGAAGGTGAGTGCTCGCTTCCGCCGCGCCTCCAGGGCCAGGACGTCTTCCGGAGTTTTCCGTCGCCGGCCGCGCTTCCTCTTCGCCGAGGGCTGGGTCAGCGGGGGGCGGGATGTGGTTCGAGCATTGGGAGAAGTGCTCCGCTTGGACAGAGGAGGAGGAATGGGAGGGGCAGGGGGCGGAGCAGGAGGGGTATTAGCCAATAGGGAGTCTCGGACCCGAGAGTAAGGCAGGATGGGAAGCTTCCCTGAAGGAGGGGCGTGATCAGCTGCACTGCTTTCCCAAAGAGCGCAGGAGACAGCACTGTGATTGGCTGAGCCGCCTTCTCGGGCGTGACTTGACAGGTGGGCGGGGTCAACTCTGGTGTTGCCATGGCAACAGCAGAAGGCTTGGGCGCCAGCGTTCCTAAGCACATCCCACTTCTCCCTTCAAGTCCCGCCTCCCCGGCTAGCACTAGCGGCTCATTGGCTGGCTCAGTGGGCGTGTTCGCCACCTCCGAGGCTTTTGATTGGATGGTCAACGCAGTCGACCGAGCCGGCGTCATGGCAACTTTAGCAGGGCTGCCAGTCTTGCCGTTTCCCGCCTTCTCAGGCGTACTCTTGCTCCTCATTGGCTGGTAGCGTGGGATGGGCAGCTTTAGGCTCTTGTTGATCGGCTGTTGCCGTGGAGACGCAGAGGGGGAGGCGGAGACAGCGGCGGACGCTTGGAGCGGCACCAGGGAGAAGGTGCCCTCCCGTCCAGCCACCTGCATGAGGGCGTAGTTCTGTGTGGGCACCAGCAGGGGGGCGCCACTGGGTTTGGGGGCATCTGGAGGGGGAGGGGGGGGCGCTTTGGGGGCAATGCTGCGGAACTGGAGACTCTTCATTGGAGTGGCTGATCTGGCATCACCTGGAACACACACACAGTCCTCAGGAAAAACAAAAACAAAACCAAAAACAACAACAACAAAACAAAGACACATGGACACACACACACACACACACACACACACACACACACACACACAGACACACACACAAAACACACACACACACAGACACACACAGACAC
>JAODXP020000027.1:21852147-21857147 GCA_027497455.2 Sardinella longiceps
CCTCCTTGATTTCCAAATGAAAATGAATTAATTTCAACTATGTTTCAGATTAAATGCCTTCATATGAAAAGAGGATTTTGGAATACTAAGCAACAAAGCAGGTGTTTTTCTTGAAAGCTTTTTGTTCCAAATATCCGAACATTTCATGCTTGTTTTTAGTGACAAATGTTATGGAATGCACAAGTGGAAATACAGAAGATCTCAATCAGGCTACAGAAACTCTTTAAACAAAAGACGGAATGCCAGAGTCAAGGCAGTGTTCCAGTACTGCTACTAGTCTATGTTTTGATAGCACTGGAATGCTACAGAACTACATGGCCTAAATATAGCATGTACTATGAAAACATTGACAAACATTGTTGCATTCACAACAACTCCAGAGAATTTATGTAGGAAGTGAAACTACTGTATACTTTTTAGGTGTACAGTACAGTTATCAGAATATACAGTAATACACATTCTAAATTGTGCATCACAATTTACCATCTGACCAAGCAGTGGTACAATATATTAATATTAGGATGATCTCATGTTGTATTAGCAGGCACAAGTGATCTGGTTAGAGTGTAGCAGACAGACTGTGGGAGGCGGACCCACCTACTCCAAGACCATGACGTCCAATGAACTAGCGTTAGGGCCAGGTGAGTGTGTGTGTCTGTGTGTGTATCTGTTGGGGTATGGGCGGATGTGAGGACAATCAGAGTTGTCCCATCTGCCTTGTTTTGTCCAAGATTAAAGGAGAAAGCCGGTGTGATTCTGTCTTAAAATATGTTAAATAATGATCGGAGCACGGACTTGTCGCAAATAGTTCACTTGCACCTGACCCCTCCTTTCGGGAATACGTCTAGTTAACCGATTGGCTACAAACAGGCTTAGCGTTGGAGTGGACCAGCACCTGATAGTCTGAGTTGAAAACTGTAGCTTACCTCCATAATATCCACCATTGGCAAAGCTCAAAGTTACTCCAAACTTCATTCCGTAGATTCCCGTGGGTGTTTACATTTAAACCGAGGCATAGAGAACTTTGAAAGTGCACATTTAGCTTATATATAAGGTTATATGTACAGCTTGTCTAAATCTTGTAAACGTGTTTCATCTGAATTAACACGAGATGTAGAGTAGTTCACTACTCAGTATGTCGATTCGCGTTAGTTCAGATGAAACACGGCACGGAAGCTTACAAGCTAGATAGAGACAAGCTGTACATATAACCTTATATCTAACCTAAATGTGCACTTTCAAAGTTCTCTATGCCTTGGTTTAAATGTAAATGAAGTTTGGAGTAACTTTGAGATTCGTCAACGTTGATTTGTTATTGTTTGCTTGCACAAGGAATAATGTAATGCTGCAGTCGCATATTGATACATACAGTATAATCACAGCTCCAAACATCCACTGCTGGAGTTGAGTTTCATGGCCTGAAACTGAAAGTGGACATTTAGTGATGTTGTATTCGCTCAATGGTGTTTTCAAGTCAAGTCAAGTCAAGTCAAGTTTTTTGCCCACAATGGCACCTTCCAGGCAGCACAGCCTAAAAGACACTAGCCTAAAAGAGACTACCTTAACCCTAACCCTCCCCAACCATAAATTGGGGATAGTAGTGCCTTGAAGGCAGCACTGCCTGAATGGCACCATTGAAGGCAAAAATACCAAAGACCTATGTGTTCACTATCTCCAGGTGGTGGAGCTCACCTATCTGAGCTGAGGTTAGTGCTACTCGGGAGCCGTGGATCTGGGAAGACCTCCACAGGACGCACCATCCTTAGCAAAGAAGAACTAGAACCCAGCATGGTGACTGTTCAGTGTGAGACTATGCAGGGGGAGGTGGAGGGAAAGCGGCTAGTCCTAGTCGACACTCCTGGTTGGTTACCTCTGCTCCCTCCCCTCGATACATCGGAGCTCTACAAATGTGAGATTGAACGCAGCGCCTCCCTTTGTCCACCCGGACCCCATTGCTTGTTGCTAGTTGTGCCGTTAAATGACAGGTTCACACGCGATCATACAATAGCAGTGCGGGAACACCTGAAGCTCCTCTTTGGGGAGTTAGCATGGAGACACACTCTGGTGCTGTTCACACATGGGGATCTTCTCGAGAACACACCAATCCAGGAGGTCATTCAAAATGGTGGAAAAGCTCTACAGAGTTTGATTAAGACGTGTCAGGAGAGATACCATGTTCTTGACAATATAAAGACTGGCAATCGCAAACAGGTGACAGAACTACTTGGTAAGATTGAGGAGATGGTGAAGGATAACCATGGTAGCCATCATGAGCTTAGGAAGGAGAGAATTGATAAACTGCAGCTGAAGAGAGAAACAGATGAGATTGAAGGAGAGAAAAGGAGGAAAAAAGTACAAAGAACAAGGGAGGATATTCGAGCACAAATAGGTGAGTTTGGTCATTTATTATAAAGCGTACTTGCATTTGCCTATGAGGAGGTGTGGTGGTACTGTCATAAACATGAATAGGCCTAATATTCCTTTATAATTGTGACATCAACAACAAACAACAACAAATACATGTTTATCTTTCATAGTGAGACAAACAAATACATGTTTATTTCTCATTTTGATTGATTCTTTGTGTCCCTATCAGGGCATTGCTGTAAAAGAGCTTAAAGTTCAGTCAATTTCCCCTGAATAAAGAATGGTTGATGATGATGTTTATTTTTCGTAGTGCAATCCCCTCAAAAGTTGAGATTGGTGGTGATGGGATATCAGTATTCTGGGAAGTCCTCAACCGGAAACACAATTCTAGGAAACAATGCCTTCAGCTTGAATCGAACGGTCAGATTTGCAACAGGAAATGCTGAGGTGTCTGGAAGGTGGCAGGTCACTGTGGTGGACACACCTGGCCGGTGGAGGATCCGACCTTTAAAATATACATCAGAGCTCTTCAAACAGGAGATCATGCTCGGACCCTCTCAGTGTCCCCCAGGACCTCATGCCGTGCTATTAGTATTGCCTACCAACACCTCATTCACGGACATCAACTGGAAAGCCTTACAAGAGCACCTAGAACTCCTTGGTGAGAATGTCTGGAGTCATGTTCTCTTGCTGTTTTCCCATGGAGATTGGCTTGGCAGGACCCCAGTTGAACAGTTCATAGAGAGTGAGGGAGTCGCCCTGAAACGGCTAGTTGAGAAATGTAGGAACAGATATCATGTTTTCAATAACAAGCAGAGGAATGATGGTAGACAGGTTACAGAGCTGCTGGAGAAGATTGAAGAAATGGTGCAGGAGAATGGAGGCAGCCATTTTGAAATGGATCAGAAGAAACTCAATGAAGTAAAGGAGACCAGAAGGATTTGTGTGGAGGACGGAGAAAAGAGAAGGATGAGATCTGACTCCATCAGATTAAACATGAGTGTTTGTACAGATCCATCAGAGTCACTTGATTCAGGAATGAACACTCGAAGTGGAAGCTTTGAGTTTATCAGACCAGTCTTTCAGCTTGTGCTGTTGGGATATAGAAGAGCTGGCCAAACATCATCAGCCAACAGCATCCTGGACATGGAAGAGTTTGGCTACGGCCCTCTCAGTCAGTGCGTGATGAGATCAAGACAACTGACAACTGACAGATGTATCTCTGTGGTCTGTACACCCGGATGGGAAAAGACTGAGAGAAGCTTCAACACTCCTCACCAGAATAAGCAAATAGTGAGCAGTGTTGATCTGTGTTCACCGGGACCTCATGTCTTCCTGCTGGTCTTGCGAGCCTCCATGTCGTTCTCTGCAGAGACTTTGCAAGCAATGGAGGAACATGTGGAGCTCCTAGGGAAAGACGTCTGGGACTATACCATGCTATTGTTTACATATGGGGATCGACTAGGGGATACAACCATCGAGCAGCACATCGAGAGTGAGGGAGAGGCTCTTAAGAAGCTGGTTGAGAGATGTGGGAACAGGTATTATGTGTTGGATAATTACAACAGGGATGGAGACTCACAGGTGACAAAACTTCTGGAAAAGATAGAAGAGATGGTAATAGCAAATCGTGGCCACTGCTTTCAAGTGGACAGAGAGAGATTAAAAGAGACAGAGAAGAGGTGGGAAACTGAAAGAGAGGCAGAGGAATATAATGAAGATCAGGAGGTGAGAGGAACTGATGGGATTACTTGAAAGACTGGGGTTTGAGAGACAAGTTGAGTAAATGGTTGAGGAAAACATCACTCAGTGTTAAGAATGAATTTCAGCGTTAAATACTAACTTATTAGCCTGGTCATAACCTGTCAGTTCCTCCTTCTACGCTTCTCTTTTTACAAAGGTCTGGGATTCCAGCTATTGAGAAACGATTGCTTGCTGGAGGTCTGAATTCAAAACCAAACAATTACCAAAATCTGCAGGAACACCAGCACAGTGTAAAAGTCAGGTGGCACTGCAGTGACTTCACCACGCAGACCATTTATTAAGCTACGACACTTGGACGAGTACTTTCATACTTTGGACATTGTTCCTTTGCTAGTTCTGGGCTCTAAACAGTTGATCCTCAATGTCTTGCTTTTAAAATTTATATGGCACTTTAATGTTTGAGGAAAGCAATTGATATGGCACTTAAATGTTGTTATGGCACTTTAGTGTTGGGGGACAGCATAACACCTATGCATTGTTTTTCTGTTATTCAATCCAATTGCATTAGAGTTATATGACTTACTTGAAATAAGGCTATATATTTACTGTAGGCTACTCTTCATAATAGCAGGGTCCCAGTGACGTGATAACGGGTGCGCAAACAATTCGAACTGATGGGCAGGATGTGGAGGCAAGCATAACAACACCAACAGACGGCACGGAGAAAAGTGCATATTGTAGTGGTTTGGAGCCAGTATGTAGGGGAAAATACAAGTAATTAGTAGGGAAATACATCGGACGTGACCCATACTTGATGAAAATGTCAGAATTTTCTCAAGAGCGGAAAGATTAGCCGACAATCGCGGCTGTGGGCATTACGAACTACGCCATGGTTCTCTGAGTTTTTTCCCCCATTTCTCACCTTTACA
>JAODXP020000027.1:21862147-21877147 GCA_027497455.2 Sardinella longiceps
AGCGCCATACAAAAATCCCAGTAGGCTATGATAAGCTGTTTTACGGCCCACCCCAGTCCCGTAGTTGGCAGTAATGCACTGTTTTTGAGCTGCCATAAAACCGAAGAAGAAGAAGCAGCTGATTGCGGCCAAAGGGGAACAAGACGTCAGCAACGATGGCGGAAGAAACAAATCAGCTGGATGTTCCCAGTGTTGATATCACTGGTAAGGCTTGTAAACGAATTTAATCCCTTCTAAATGCATTGTTTTTATTTGTATCCGTAAGTGCCTGTATTTGTCTTGATCACTGTAAACTAAAGCATCGTTCTCAGCCGGTTTTATCTCTATTGGCCAACAATTTTAAACTCGTGTTCAGTAGCATGGCAGCCAGGTGATCACGATAGGAAACTGTATAGGATAGTGGTATAGATAGGCTACAGATAGTGTAGCTAAGATGATACTTTTTTCTTGTTTTCTTCATAAAGTTATTCGTTTAGTTTACACATTTTATTGTGCCCTGAACAATGTAGGCTGTGTAAATTTACAATAGGCCTACTTTTAGCTGTAAAGCAAACAAGATAACTTTATAATAATTATTATTTGCATGAGTGAGGCTATTTTATTATTCAACATGTACCTATTCATGTAGGTAGCCTAGTGTTCATTTGGACTCCAACCATTCTCAAATTTAGCGTTACCATCAGTTTGAAATGAAGACTTCAGATGCAAACACCTCTCCTGTGCCATTACAATTAATTAAGTGAAAATACAATTTTGATAAATTGTATGCCCACCGCTCCAACTCCTATTTCAACCCATTATTTTGGCCTGATTTGTTTGTTGGCTACTTGATAAAAATAAATTGCAGTTTGATACAGATTTCCTGGGAATTATTATTATAACACAATTTGATTTTTTTATTAAAAAATATATATATTGGAGTTTGGACTCCAGTGGAGACCCTTTAGCGAGGAGAATTCTGTGCATATTTTCATTTTGTCCTCAATTGTTATCCTTTCTTAGCCAGACCATATTGATCTGCGGCTGCTGGTGGAGGCCCTTATCGTGGAGAGGAAGCAAGAGTTACAGTTCGGCATGCATGATTCCAGTGCATTGATGAAAATTCAATGAGGTAAAGTTAACCACCACCTTTCATACGGGAGTGTAATGACTGGGCGTATATTACACCTGCCTGCTCAGGCGGTGAATCTTCTCTGCTGTTCTTGTTGATTTTTAGGTTGTAACTGTGCAAATGGTTACTAGGATGTTGCTTGGGTACTTGAGGTGGTTGCTAGCCTGTGGCCAGGGTAAGTATCAAGGTTGCTATGATGGTTGCTTGGATAGTCATGTTGGTTGCTAGGTTATAACTGTGGAAGTGATCGCTAGGCTGTTGCTAGGTTAATTGAGATGGTTGTTAGGCTGTTGCTGGGGGAGGGATGGTTGTTTCTGGGGTGGTTGTTATGTTAATCATATCGTTCGCCATATCGGTTGTTAAGCTGTTGCTAGGATACTAGAGGTGGTTGCTAGGCTGTTACTAGGGTAAATACCATGGTTGCTAGGCTATTGTTAAGGCAAGTGCCATGGTTGCTATGGTGGTTGCCAGGTTAGTCATGTTGTTTGCTATATTGGTTTCTAGGTTGCAAACGTGAAAGTGGTTGCTAGGCTATTGCAAGGATACTTGAGTGTTTGTTAAGCTGTATGGTTGTTGCTAAGTTAGTCATGGTGGTTGCTAAGTTAATCATGTCTATTACCATGTTGTTTGCTGCGTTACAACTGCAGAAGTGGTTTCTAGGTAGCTGTATTTGAGATGTTTGAGATGTCATGTTACAATTGTCAAAGGGATTGCTAGGCTGTTGTTGGGGTACTTGAGGTAGTTGGTAGGTTGTTGCTAGGGTACAAATTATGGTTGCCATGGTGGTTGCTAGGTTAGTCATGTTGGTTGCTATGTTGATTGCTAGGTTGCAACTGTTGAAGTGGTTGCTAGGGTACTTTTGCTAGTCTTGTTCCTAGAGTAAGTATTATGGTTTCAGGGTGGTTGCTAGGTTTGTCATATTGGTTGCTATGTTGGTTGCTAGGTTGCAATTGTCAATGGGGTTGCTAGGCTGTTGTTAGGGTACTTGAGGTGGTTGCTAGTCTGTTGCTAGGGAATGTATCATGGTTGCCAGGGTGGTTGTTGGGTTAGTCATGTTACAATTGTCAAAGGGGTTGTTCTGCAATTGATAGGGTACTTGAGGTGGTTGTTAGGCTGTTGCAAGGGTAAAATTACGGTTGCCATGGTGGTTGCTAAGTTAGTCATGTCAGTTGCTATGTTGGTTGCTAGGTTGCAATTATGGAAGTGGTTGCTAAGCTGTTGCGAGGGGGTACTTGAGTTGGTTGCTAGGCTGTTACTAGGGAAAGTACCATGGTTGCTAAGCTGTTGTTAAGGCAAGTGCCATGGTTGCTATGGTGGTTGCCAGGTTAGTCAAATGTGGAAGTGGTTGCATGTACAAGTGGTTGCTAGGCTGTTGCTAGGGCACTGGAGTGGTTGCTAGGCTGTTACCAGGGTAAATGTTGTCTGTTACTATGTTGGTTGCTGGGTTACAACTTTGGAAGTGGTTGCTAGGCTGTTTCTAGGGTACGTATCTTTGTTGCTATGGTAGTTGCAAGGTTAGCTATGTTGATTGCTGCTGTTGGGTTACTTGAAGTTGCTCGGCTAGGTATGGTGGTTTCTATTGTGTTTGCCAGGTTGAATTTTTTGTGATTTAACATTTTTTATCAAAACACAAACCAACACATGGTACAGTACGACAGTAGTACGACACAGTATATATTTCATGCCAAAAAGAAAAAAAAAACAATAGTGATAATACATTTTGATGATCAAATAAAAATAAATAGAAGTGAATGTATTAGCAATATGTGGACCATGACAAAAAGTTGCAAGAAAAGTAAAACCATAGGACACAAAAGTAAATGTGGATACATATACATACATAAATGCATACATGCATACGTGTGTTTGCCAGGTTAATCATGTTGGTTGCTAGGTTGTAACTGTGGAAGTGGTTGTAAAGCTGTTGCTAGGGTACTTGAGGTGGCTGATAGACTGTTGCTACGGTAGGTATGGTCGTTGCAGGTAGTTGTAGTTGCTAGGTTAATCATGTCAGTTGCTATTTTGGTTGCTAGGTTGCCAATGTGGAAGTGGTTAAGCTGTTGGTAGGTTAGTCATGTTGGTTGCTGTTGTTGGGGTACTTGAGGTTGCAAGGATAAGTTTGATGGTTGCTTGGTTAATTATGTTGGTTGCTATGTTAGTTGCTAGGTTGCAACTGTGGAAGTGGCGGCTAGCCAATCAGAAAACAGTATTCCACTCCACCGGGTGATAAATGTGGATATGTGAAATAGTTGCATATGCTTATGGGTACATGGGGGATGGGGGGTTCTATGGGTATGGGCTGTAGGTGTAGAAGTACTCTGTCTCTGTGAAGAATTGCAGTAACTTCAGTTACAAATTTTATCATACAGTATAACAATTTAATGAAACATTGATGTGTGTGTGTGTGTGTGTGTGTGTGTGTGCATGCGTGTGCTTATAGGAGCTTGATGCTGCGATGAAGAAGAACACACAGCTGTAAGAGTGGATTATTTCATTCTGAGCTGGAGGAGAGGAAAACAGACAGACAAGCTGAGAGCAGAGCTCTGCAGACTTGAGGCACTCACCAAGGTAAAAATATACACACACACGCACACATAGAGCAATGTTTTAGGTGATCTAGGTGATTCTGCTCTGTGTTCTACACCATGGCCCACACGATTGATTACATACAGTATACACGTTCTACACACACATTATTACACACACACTGCTGCAGTATCACTTCCAAACAATGTGTGTGTGTTTGTGTGTCTGTGTGTATGTTCAGGTGGAGGGGGCAGCTCTTGAAGCGGAGCTCCCTAATGAGAGACAGGCCAGAGAGCTGAGACCGAAAAGGTGAGACCGGTAACCTGATGGAACACTTTGGAGTGTGTGTGTGTGTGTGTGTGTGTGTGTGTGTGTGTGTGTGTGTGTGTGTGTGTGTATTGATTTCAATGTGTTGCCCCAGTGTAATAACCTAGGTCTTGGCTTCGTACAGTATGTATGCATGTTACGTATAGCTGAGTTGGACCACTAAGTTGTTCCTTGATCTCATAGTGGAGAGTTTTTGACCAATGATGAGTAGTGTGTGTGTGTGTGTGTATGTGTGTTTAGGAGGAGAGTGATGCCTTGCGTCAGGAGGCGTCTCATCTACAGACTGAACTGCAGAGCACCACAGCGGTCATCATCCACCCACACAAACTACTACAGCGACTGCCGGACCTCCACACACAGCCTTACCTCAGACACACCTGAAACCAGGTAAGATCTCTACCTTACCTTACCAGGGTAAATTTTTACTTCACCTATTGTGTTAGTACAGTATGTGTGCAGTGTTGTTCAATGTTGTTGTGCAGTGTTGTGTTGGTGTCTGTACAGTGCTGTGTTTCTTGTGCTGTTGTGTGTACAGCGTTCAGTGTTGTTGCACTGTTGTGTGTGTGTGTGCAGTGTTGTGCTGTTGTGTGTGTAGTGTTGGTCATTGTTGTGCTATTGTTTGTATGTGTATGTGTGTGCACTCTCAGTGTTGTGATATGTTGTTATAATCTTGTGTTGTGCTGTTGTGTGTGCAGTGTGGGGGCTCCTCTCAAGAGCACTGCAGTGGAGGAGCGTCTGAAGGTGCTGTAGCAGGAGGTTTGGCGCCTGGTCAGGGAGAGAAGCAGCAGCAGCAGACAGAGGAGCAGAGGTGGTGGGAGCAGGAGAAGAGAGAGGAGAGCAGGCATCTCTAGGAGGAGAGAGGATTCGAGATGGCTTTGTACACATAGTACTTGTGTTTATGTGTATGGGTGTGAGGGGTACCACACCCATAGGTGTGGGCTTTAGTTGTACAAGTACTTTGTGTTTATTAGGCATTTTAATCACTACTACAAATCAATCTAAATGAAACATTGAAATCTCCAGTGATCTCGTTTTTCACTTGTCTTGAAAATTCCACCAACAAGTCACATTTAACTTTAATGTCTAGTTTATCAACAGTATTTTATTGCAGTCCTTCTTTCTCATTCTAATGTTAACTGAACTGAAAATTGTAGAACCACACTCAATTTTGATTACTATTGTTTCCGCCAAACATCACAGAAACCAGATTCTATTTCTATACTTCAATAACGTAATTGTTGATTTTGTAACTATTGACATTCATTCATTCATTCATTCATTCATTCGTTCATTCATTCGTTCATTCATGGACGTCACTAGGATCCATAGTCAAGGGGGCTTAGCCCCAGAGGGGTAATATGTAGATGCGCGCGCAGAGCGCAGCGCTCGAGAAATTTTTAATAAATAAATTATATTCTAGGCCTACAGTGTATATGTGTGTATATTGCCAACTATTTATTACTTGAAGGACATTTATCAGAATATCTCATATCTTAGGCTATTTTTATTAACAAAATTAGTCTAAATCAATTCATCAGACTGGTTTGTGAAGAGAATGTTTGCAAATATCTCCATCAATGACTGTGGTGTAAATTAACTAGGCTCTTCTATATAGCTGCATTTATTTCAGTCTAATGCACTGAGCAAGATACAACAATGCTAACAACTAGCTTAGTTCAAATCCTAGGGACATCTGATGATACAGTCAAATATGAAAGTTTCTAAAACATTTATTCTGCAAAATGAGCATACAATAGCTACTACAATATTATGCTAGGCTATAGCAAATAAATATGTCCATCAATGCATGTAGGACAAACTAATATGGCATAGACTACAGGCTAATTTATATTTCATAGTTCAGTCTTCTGGAGAATATGTTGCCTAGAAATTTGCTGGATCAGACTATAGCCTACCAAACTTCAGATTTAAGACTATTTTTCCTGCTCAACTTGAAGCATAGTTAGTCATCAGTTACAACAAGAAAAAAAAATGCTCTCAGTGGATGCAGACAGAGCTGGAGAATTTACTGAGAAATTTCACATGTACTTAAAGTGGACTTTCTCGTGGACCGTTTATCATAGCAATTAGTGACTAGTACCATTGGAAACCTTGGAGCCTACTGAATCCGATGGTTAGATGATGGATAGATCGCTTATCTGACGTTAACTCCGCGAGTAATAACCGCTAAGAATGGATGTAATTTACATACAATGAAAATAATCTGCCCAGCGTTAGGGGGCTTGGGGGAAATTTAGGAGGCTTGAGCCCCCCAAAATGGACCTAACAACGTCCATTCGTTCATTCATCTGATTGTGGCTTTATTTTAAGCTTTATTTTGCTCAGTGTTTAATGGAATGATACAATAAAATATTTGATCCCAAAGGAACTAGTGTGATCTTCTTGATGTGTGATGCTGTAAATACACCTTTTTGGTTGCCTATTGCATGTTCTGACTACTGCAGTTTGCACTCTTTTTAAGACCAAGGTCAAGGCAGAATTATTTTCACATTCACACTCACTGGCAAACCTCATAGACTCAGACTTTCTTTGGCATATAACTTTCATAAGAAGCAAAAATATGAAAGTGGTCACCAATCATACATTCACAGAGTAGTGCCAGCCAAAAAAAAAAAAAAAAAAAGAAATGCTCTGATCATCTTCAGATCTCTGTCCTGGCAACACAAGCAACCTGATGTCTCAGATTTTACATGGTACTGCAAAATGACTGGTTTGTCAACTCCTACAATATATGTATTTTTAATATTTGATTGCATAACTGTAGCCTCATACATGAAAAATGTATCAGACAAATATGAGAGTGCAATTAAATTACAATTCAAACATTCACAGACTCTGTAGCGCCCCCTAGAAGTTAAAATTTCTCATATTTAGCCCTATCTCCTGACAACACTTGAGGCGCTAGAGGTCTCAAATTTGTCAAAGAAGTTTGTTTTCTCCCTCTTATCAATATATGTGGCACATGTTCATTTTTGTCAACAATTACTGGTTTAACCCTATCATGCCCCAATTGACCTATGGAGTTTGTGTATATTGAGACCCAGGGTTAGCATATCTAATTTCCATTCATCATACAAAGATGAAATTTGCCATGCGACATCTATGTGTCACACTAAATATGTAAGTACAATCAAATTACGGTTAATACATTCACAGACTCTGTAGCGCCCCTAGAAGTTCAAATTTTCTCATATTTGACCCCGCCTCCTGGCAACACACAAGCAGCTAGAGGTCTCAAATTTGTCATAGAAGTTTGTTTTGTCCCTCTTATCTATATATGTGGCACATGTTCATTTTTGTCAACAATTACTGGTTTAACCCTATCATGCCCCAATTGACCTATGGAGTTTGTGCATATTGAGACCTAGGGTTAGCATATCTAATTTCCATTCATCATACAAAGATGAAATTTGCCATGTGACATCTATGTGTCACACTAAATATGGAAGTACAATCAAATTACGGTCAATACATTCACAGACTCTGTAGCGCCCCCTAGAAGTTCAAATTTTCTCATATTTGGCCACGCCTCCTGGAAACACACAAGCAGCTAGAAGTCTCACATTTGGCATGCAAAATCTATGCATAACCCAAAATATGTGAGTGCAGTCAGATTACAGATTACACATTCACAGACTCCATAGCGCCCCCTAGAATTTCAAATTTTTTGGTGTTTTTTCCAATATTTGGCTCCGCCTCCTGGCAACATGCAAGCAGGTAGCGGTCTCAAATTTCAAATATAACATCTTTGGCTATTCCTGTATAAGTGAGTAAAGTCAAATTGCAGCAGACATATTCACAGACTCTGTGGCGCCCCCTAGAAATTCAATTTTTTCTCATTTTTGGCTCCGCCTCCTGATGACATGCAATCAGCTAGAGGCCTCAAATTTGGCATGTGATATCTTTAACATGCTGAACAAGAAAGTGAAGTCGAATTACAGCTCAGACATTTACAGACTCCATAGCGCCCCTAGAAATTCACATTTTGTGATTTTTGGCTCCGCCTCCTAGCCACACACAAGCACTTAGAGGTCTCAAATTTGACAAACAAGTTTGTCATTACCCCCTGAATCAAAAAATGTGCCACATGTTGATGTTCCATGAAATATGGAGAATATTGCTAATCAGGACCTATCGTGCTCAATTGGGTCTTTCAGTGCTACTTTCAAAGGGTGTTTTGTAGCTCAGACCTGATACATTGGGTGAGGTCAGTAAAAGTTTATTTTTTCCTGCATATTGCACATTTATACATCAGGTTAAGTCATAATAGAGATGTTTGTGTGTATTTTGAGTGATTTAATCCCCTGTAAGCATCACAAGTCTCAGCCGATAGGTGCGAAAATTGTGTATTTCCAAGCATCTACTTTGCCTCAGACTTACCATAGCAGGTAAAATGAATAAATTGTGATTCATTTCACCATATTAGACATTTATGTATCATGTCTGCCCAAAATTTAAATGTTTTAGTGTCTCAGGAATGATATAATGACTTGTAAGTATCAAAATTCTCAGCCAATTGCTGAGAAAATTGTATATTTCGCAGCATCTACTTTGCATCAGACTTACCATAGCAGGAAAAATGAATAAATTGTAATTTATTTCACCACATTTCACTTTTATGTATCATGTCTGCCCAACATTTAGATGTTTTAGTGTCTCAGGAATGATATAATGACTTGTAAGTATCAAAAGTCGCAGCCATTAGCGAAAATTGTCTATTTCCAAGCATCTACTTTGCCTCAGACTTGAATACATTGGGTGAGGTCAGTAAAAGTTTATTTTTTTCTGCATATTGCACATTTATACATCAGATTAACTCATAATAGAGATGTTTTTGTGTATTTTGAGTGATTTTATCCCCTGTAAGCATCACTAGTCTCAGCCGATAGGTGTGAAAATTGTGTAATTCCAAGTATCTACTTAGCCTCAGACTATAGCAAGTAAAATTAATAAATTGTGATTCATTTCACAATATTAGACATTTATGTATAATGTCTGTCCAAAATTTAGATGTTTTAGATGTTAAATTGTACACCGTTGTGCATGAATTCAAACCCAAATATTGTGTATTATTTAATGAATTCTAAAAAAACTAAATCCACAGCTGTAGGCTACCACAATTGTGTATTTCATCAGTGTATTTCTATGTTGCATCGGTAAAAATCCATTTACTTCAGCCCATCAACATATCAAGTCAACTCAAAATATGGAGAATTTAGTCCCTTTTTTAATTATTTGAATGATTATCTTTGAAAGATAACACATAATGGTATTGACAATGTCAATCAGATCAAATCAGTGCAAGTAAAACCAGTGCCAAAACATATTTCTGTAACCTCAGACTTAACAGAGCAGAGTTTTTGAACTGCACATCAATGCATTAAGTCACCTAAGTAAATAAAATCCTCACCCCTTATTGGGTGCCTGAAAATGTACAACGAAATGCTGCCTAATGAGGCATGACACTGGACCTATTTCAACACAACAAACATAAATGTAGGGAATGGACACAGAATGGGGTGCTTTAGTGGTTCCTGTATGTTTGTGTACGTAAAGCAATCAAGACAGGTCAAAACATGAGCATTTGAACATGTACATTCATATAAATACCAGTGTAATAAAACACAAGGAAAACAGAGCACAGAGCAGGACTACACGAAGCATTACACTTATTGAACAGATTCATAACTTAATTTCCTAGTTTAAGTAATAACAAAATATGATACGATATTTTATACACCGTATATGAATATAATATAATATATATAATAACAGTATATGAATATAATATCATTCCAACTATTCCCTACATTGCATAATTTGGATTGATGAACAATCAAATAACTACCCAGCCTACCGAGACTCTAACCAACTCTGGTTGGCTGGTGCAGAAACCTTTCTAAGGATAGACAACTGATAATGTCATGGTCATGACATGACGTGGTCACAAAGGACATTATTATGGACAAAAGTTCTCATGATAAGAGTCACATTGGCCAGTAAATCACGATCCTGGGCTGTGAATCAGTAGGCAGTGCAAAACATAGGACTTTGGTGGGTGAAACTAATTTATTCCCAGAAGCTGTCAAGAAGCTGGGTCTTCTTCTTGCTTCTTATTCTTCGCAGCATCTTTTCTTGTCTTGGCAATGCCCTGGAAATCATGAAGAGACACAGATGAATATACCAAAAAACATTATCCTGAGATTGTAACTAATTACTATAATATTTAGTTTTGAGTCATGAGAATGAAGGATCACAATAAAATTCCACTAATATTATTATAATATTATAAAATAAGACAAATATATAAACAAAAAGATGGACATGAAAATTAATCAAATGTAGTAACAATTTAGCAGTATGACATGACAAAGTATTAATGTAGTAGTGCAGATAAAAGGGTGAGAAGCTTTCACCAGCAGTACCTCTTCAGATAGTCATCAAAGGGCATAAAGTTGTTCTTGAGTAGTCAAGACTCTTCTTGCAGATGCCAATGGAAATCTGACTGGCAGACACATCTGTCATCTGGTCTCATAAACGACTCCAAGGCTGAACGATGGGGTGGGATGTTGTGATCAGTAGGCAGTGATGATGAATACATGCTTCTTCTCATCAAACGCCAAAAGTATGCCTTTCTTAGAGGATGAGACGGACAAGTGGACAACCTGGAGATCAGATAATAATAGAAAATGTGAATATCAATTCTAGGTAGATAAAATAGATGAAACAACATCTACTAGTGAAGAGATTTCTAAAAAAATATATGATTTATGCTACTGCAATTGATTTATCCCAAAGTTATAAAATATGCTGATTCTGTGCGGTGCTTTTCAATTGTCAATATGTGCCTACCACAAGAGAATAGGGATATTTTACAGATAGGAGGGTAAAATAAGGCTTATGTAAGGGACAGTGGTCGGCAAGGTGACCTGTTCGATGGAAATAATGGTGAGGGAAGCGTTTAGAACTCCGACGAGGTATGTTGCCTGCCTCGGCCGAGACATTATTTCCATCAAACACGAAGGCTGCCACAGTGCCACCCCGCTTCTCTCCCATTGGTATTAATCAGCTGTATATTTAAGCAAGTGTAAAAACACGAACATGGGACTTCATTTTAAAATAAATTAATGTGTTCAGTTGGGGTTGTATTTTTGGGTAAACTTAGATCAAAAAGGCTGCTTACTGTGTTATAGTTACCATTCTGAAAAGCAATGATATGGAACGGTGGTAAAACTTTTTTACCATAAACGTTTCATTTATATGAAGTTAATGCCCATCCCCTCAGCCAATCAGAGAATTGAATACCATTGTCAAGCCAGACAAAATAGATGAAGTCGTATTAACTCACCAGGAGCAGTCTAAATATATAAGATTTATACTACTCCAATTAATTCATCCCAGTTACACTCTACAAAGCACAGACTCTGAGCTGTGATTGTCAATAGTTTGGTAACCACGATAACATAGCAACATTCCAGCAGGTACAGTATAGATAGACAAATATATGATTTAGGCTACCTTGCTTGATAATGATGGAGGATTCATGCACATCCATCTTCCCGCTGCTATACAGGTCGGCCAAGGACCTAGAACAGATAGATAGACAGACAGCGTCACTGTGCTGTTATAAAAGATACAGGGATTTTTTATTTGTCACATGGATATGATTGCTATGTAAAAAATGCAGTGGAACTTGTGTCTGGTGTCTATTTAAGCAAGTACAGTGCAGAAGTGCAGTAGGAAAGTGGCCAGATAGGAGGTTTGGTGGGGACAGGGGGCAAACCAACAAGGAGCACCTAAGGAGCACCTAAGAGATGCTTTCCTACAGTTAATGTCTATCTACTGGTGATTAAAAAAAAAGATCACGTAAAAAGAAGAGCAACTCAACTGAACAACTCCACACAATTCAGATAAAATGCAGTCAGCTTCTAATAAACTTTTAAAACAGTGGTCATCAGACGTAGTATCCTCACTATATGGTGGCCTGCTCACGCTTAGTACAAGGATGTATGTATCTGGGGACCTGCACGCAGAGAGAGCACAGGAAAGACCATAGAAGGTGGTGAGACAGGAACAGTCAGTTTTTAAGGGGGAAAGGAGATGTAAGGAGGCAGTGGCATCATTGTTGGGCATCTACACCGTGGAAAGCTATAACCCCTACGCTGCCGTTATGGTTCTTGGGGACTTCAACCACATCTCAGAAAGCCGTCCCCAGATACAAACCACAGGGTTACAAACCACAGATTCACATCCCCACCTGACTTGACAAGACACTGGACCAGTGTTATTGTTCCATTCCGGAAGCATATCAGGCTCTAATCAGAGTACCAATCGGTGAGTCTGACCCCAATACCATTTTCATTGTCCCTAAATATAAACAGAGACTTAAGACATCCAATGGCAATAATTAAGGGGGTCAAGAGAAGTTCTCCTGAGGCCATTGACATGTTACATGACTGTTTTGACATCACTGATTGGGATGTTTTTAAACCTGAGCATCAGGACGATATAGACAGTTTCACAGACTGCATAATGTCCTACATCTGCTTTTGTGAATCTGTGTGCCCCACCAAAACTGTTACCTGCTATAGTGCTATAGTAAGGACCTGCCTTAAGGAGCAACACAAACTTCTCAAATACAAATGTTGCAAGGCAATAGCTACATCCAAAGCTAACTAAAGATTTGAACTCCAAGACCATAATATCAAGACCTCTGGCAGGGCCTACAGAGAATTACTGACTGACACACACACATGTTGTGTGATGGACACATGCCCCGCATCCTAAAGCATGATGTCAGAAGACACACCACTGAAAAACTGTGCAGACAAGCTTGCTCCCATACTTACTTACATCTACAACTCAACAAAGCATCAGTACCTGACTATTTTAAACTGCCTAGGTTATTCCAGTGCCAAAGAAAAACAAAAATACCTGTCTCAATGATGATAGGCCTGTTGCTCTCACCTCTGTTGTAATGAAGGTCTTTGAACGTCTAGTCTGTAGGTACCTGTCATACTTTGAGATAGACCCTCACCAATTTGCTTATAGGGCAAATAGGGGAGAGGATGATGCAGTTTCACTGTGTACACATTCCATTCTGCAACATCTTGAAACCAAGTCGACTTATGCCCATATACTAATCACTGACTTTATCATCCTAGTCATACTGCACAACTCTCTCCTGGCCACTGGTGTCAATGCCCCACTATGCCAACTTTCTGTCCCACAGAAAACAGTTTGTTAAAATCCAGAATAACACGTCATCAGTCAAGATTCTGAACACAGGCGCCACCCAAGGTGTGTCTTGTCCCCTCTGCTATTCTCTCTCTAAACAATCATAGACCTAATATCTGACAACAACGAATCTGCCTACAGGTGGAGGTAGCACAGCTAGTGAAGTGGTGCAAAGACAACACATAGTTGATTTCAGAGAAAAGGCAGTCCAACACCAACCCATCTCCATCAACAGCCAAGATGTTGAGTGGGTCTCTTCCGTTTGTTTCCTTGACACCACTATCCACCATTACCTAAACATCAGCCTCACTGTAGCCAAAGCCCACCAGAGACTATACTTCATCCGTCACCTAATGAAATTTGGGGTTAGGCAGGCAGGCATGATTTACTGCTATTGCGCCGTCATAGAAAGCGTCCTCATGGTTATGTCTCATGCACAAAGCACTTTATGAACTACCTCACTTTATATTCCTCTGCACTATTGTCTGTACTCCTTGTGCACTGCATTATGTCTTGTATGTGGTTGTGTTGTGTATGTTGTTATGTGTTATCTGTGAGCACACCAAAACATATTCCTATCAACTGTGTTGTTGCAATATTGTTGAAATGGCTATAATAAATTATATATAATAATAATTATATACACATAATTATATATAATAATAATTATGGCTATAATCTCATTCTAAACACTTACATGTCATCGCTGTCGCTGTCCATCATCTTGTCACTGCTGAGCTGGGGGTAGCATGGTCTATTCGGTGGGAGGGGGGACAGGGACACTGATAGTGGGGGAGAGGAAAACAACAAAAGGCCAATTGGTATATAAGTTAGTCCAGAGTTAAAAAAAAAAAAAAGTGCAAACTCACACGAATTTCATATAGATACATGTAAATAGTGCAATATTAACAAACTCAGTAAAAATACATTTTCACCACTCACAAGAAGTACACAGGAATAATTAAAATAAAAATAAGCAATCTAATTGAGCCCTTACAGGGCAAGCAAGAGGGAAATGTGAGGGAATGCATTATTACCTCTTTACCGGAGGGTCGGACTGGGTGATGAGAGGCAGCTGCTTCGTGAAGGAGCAAGGAAAAGGCGCCATTTGGTGACCCCAGCAACTTCAGAGACTCATGCAAGTCCATCTTCTCACCGCTGCTACGGTTGGCCAAGGCCCTGTAGCAGCCAGAAAAAAAAACAGACTGTAGATCAGCCACAAACAACATACCTGCAGTTGCTGATGCCTGAAAGTGATGCAAATACATGTGTAGGCCATGAATGGTATGAATTCCCCCACTTCAACCACTGCATTTCCCCACTGCAAATGCTATTTTATTACATTCCCTGTGGTATCTTTGATCTGGCCTTTTACAGCTAGGCCTATATTAATTTTCAACAATTAGGCTAGGCCTTCTTGTTAATGCAATTTAGTAGGCCTACATGTCGAATCTCCCCAGTATGCAAGCTTCAGAGGAAGCTAAACAGTTCACTGGTTAGGCTGGGCAAGAGGTGCTTTTAACTGAGCCCCTTACACTGCTGTGTGTTTTGTAATAATACTGCATACCACACACTGCTTTCTGCGGAGATCGATTGGTCTAGTCATTTTCGGAAACGACAGCTGCAATCGATTGCACATGTCTGTCTAAAGATGCTAGCCAGAGCGGCTCTGATGATAGCATGGCACCAGCATAGCTAAGCTGAACAAAGCCAAGACGAAATTGAAACCTTAATAAAATAAAAACCTTAATCACAACGCCATGTCATTTTGTCCTATT
>JAODXP020000027.1:21887147-21894647 GCA_027497455.2 Sardinella longiceps
AAAGATGAAGAGAGAGAGCGAGAGAGAGAGAGAGAGAGAGAGAGAGAGAGAGAGAGAGGTGAAATAACGGACAACGGAGCCAACTGGAGTTTACGTTCTTTATTGAGGCACCATGAACAAAGAGGAGGAAGAGGAGGAGGAGGAAGGACACAACAGTCACCAGTACAGGCAGAGGTCAAAGGTCAGAGGTCTAAGGTCATCCAGGGAGGAGGAGGATTGCGACACACTCCAGCGGCATCAGATAACAGGCATGTGCCTCTCTCCACATATATATCTGAAACTCAAAACACACACACTCACACACACACTACAGGTACACACTGAGTACTGTCAGAAAAAAAGATTTCTTGCGCGCGAACGCACACACACGCACGTGCACACACGCACGCACACACACACACACACACACACAGAGGGGTGGGGGGAATGGGTGATTCTGATGATGAAGCTGAGCGAGTGTGTGTGTGTTTGTATTCTGATGAAGCCCTCATCGTGAGAATGTGTGTGTGTGTGTGTGTGTGTGTGTGTGTAAGAGATGAGGAGCGGCATGTAGTCAGTACGGCTCAGGTTAGAGGACTCAGAATGAGAATCAGATGCAGGAAGGGACATCACAAATGAGGGGCTGGAATTAACAAGGGAGCTCAGACCGCTGGGAGCCACACTGACAGATTTTACTACCTTATGCCTGACTAGGCAACACTTACACAACCCTGTGTGTGTGTGTGTGTGTGTGTGTGTGTGTGTGTGTGTGTGTGTGTGTGTGTATGCAAGTAAGTGTGAGCATGTATGAATGTGTGTCTAAGTGTGTGTGTATGTGGGCAAGCGAGCAAGTGTGAGAGTGTATGTGTGTGTGTGTGTGTGTGTGTGTGTATGCAAGTAAGTGTGAGCATGTATGAATGTGTGTGTAAGTGTGTGTGTATGTGGGCAAGCGAGCAAGTGTGAGAGTGTATGAATGTATGTGTGTTTGCGAGCGTGTGTGTGTGTGTGTGTGTGTGTGTATGCAAGTAAGTGTGAGCATGTATGAATGTGTGTGTAAGTGTGTGTGTATGTGGGCAAGCGAGCAAGTGTGAGAGTGTATGAATGTATGTGTGTTTGCGAGCATGTGTGTGTGTGTGTGTGTGTATGCAAGTAAGTGTGAGCATGTATGAATGTGTGTGTAAGTGTGTGTGTGTGTGTGTGTGTGTGTGTGTGTGTGTGTGTGTGTGTGTGTGTGTGTGTGTGTGTGTGTGTGTGTATGCACTATGGCTAGCCTCCCTATAAAGATCATTAATTTAGTCAAATAAGGGTGCAACGTTAGTTCTTCTTTACAGGGACTAGGAAAGTCCCTGGGCTGATTTTTTATTGTCTTTTATCTTGGAAGTGAATCTATTTCCATGGAAAACAGTCACTGGAACACTGAGCTGGTATTCTGACCAAAATATAAAAAATAAAAAACTTAAAGTCAGAGGTGCTTACACCAGCTTTGTGTGTTAACAGACGTCACATGACGCAGCCAGAGATATGACAGGGTTAGGGCTGTGTGTGTGTGTGTGTGTGTGTGTGTGTGTGTGTGTGTGTGTATGTGTGTGTGACAGAATGACAGGACATGACGGGACAGAATAACAGGCCACTGTTTCAGACTGTATGCGTCTGTCGACGGAACCCAGTGACTTAGCACGGAGTATTCGCAAAATGCATTGTGGGTCTGTCCATCCCAACGGCTCCGTTGCGTCCGTCGAAAAGTTGAAAAATGTTCAACTTTCCAAGTAGAAACGGATCCCTCCCTTGACCAATCAAAATTGACTCCCCCCTCCTTCAGACACGCCCTCCGTTGTCCATCATCGGACGTGTACAGTCTGACCTTAACGTAATAAGAACAGGTACTACAAGTATGGAAGTATGGAAGGAAGTATGGAAGGAAGTATGAAAGGAAGGAAGGACACTGAGTGTTTCTCAAAGTCGAGGAAGCATGCTTGGAAGGCTGCTTTTTCAAGCATTCCACGTCATTGTTAGTCGCCAAGTACTGTTCCAAAGTCAAGCATCCTTCGAAATTCTAGCGAGGACAGAGGCCTTTGTTCATAGATTTTTCAAGGATGCACTGATGGAACCTTGTTTTTGAAGTGTACGACTTCCAAGGCTAGTGTGCTACCTAGGAAGCATGCTTGACTTTGAGAAACACTCACTGACTTGATCCCAGTGTCCCTTAAGCTCTAAACTTGACCCCTCATATGACCTCACTTCCATCAGTCAGCCAATCACGGTAGAGCCAGAGGTTGAAGGCTCACTGGGATGAATGAATGAATGAATGAGAGAGTGACTGAGTGAGCGAGTGAATGTGTGAATGAGTGAGTGAGAGTGAAGGAATGATTGAATGAACGAGGCAGTGAGGGAGTGAGTAAGTGAATGAGTGAACGAGTCAGTGATTGAGTGAGTGAGAGAGTGAGTGTGTGAATGAATCAGTGATTGAGTGAGTGAGAGAGTGAGTGTGTGAATGAGTGAGAGAGTGAGTGTGTGAATGAATGAATGAGTGAGTGAGAGTGAAGGAATGAATGAACGAGGCAGTGAGGGAGTGAGTAAGTGAATGAGTGAACGAGTCAGTGATTGAGTGAGAGATTGAGAGAGTGAGTGAGTGAATGAATGAATGAACGAACGAGTGAGTGAGTGATTGACAGGTTGTGTGCCATTCTGAAGGTAAAGTATGAGACTGACCAGAGAGAGAGAGAGAGAGAGAGAGAGAGAGAGAGAGAGAGAGAGAGAGAGAGAGAGAGAGAGAGAGAGAGAGAGAGCTGGAGGGTTGTGGGAAATGAGTGCATTACTTAAGGGATGAGGTGAACACATCTCCACCTTTTCTCCATTTCTCTAAAACAGCAGCATGGTGACCACATTATTCAATGCAAATATATATATTTAAACATAATATACATATATTTATTATGTCTATAAATATGTAGGTATTTATTTCTCTTCCTGTCTTGATATACATACTGTATATACTTATAGACTTTTATATATTCTCATGTTCTATGTCTATGGGTAGAGTTTGGGGGTATAGTTTAGTTTATCTGCTGTAAAACATTCAATTACCCTGTCATTGATTTCTCTTACAACATCTTAGCACAGTTTGACAACAGTCATTTGGAACAGAGGAATATAGAGCTTACAACTGGTAAGCTGTAACACACACACACACACACACACACACACACACGCACACACACGCACACACGCACACACACGCACACACACACACGCACACACACACACACACACACACACACACACACACACACACACACACACTTACATATATTTGAATTACAGGCTTTTCAGTGGCTGCTTTTAAAATGTCTCACTGAGAAAATGAAGTTTGCATCATAATTTCACCAAAATATTTACACCCTCTCACACACACACACACACACACACACACACACACATACACTGTACACATACACTGTTTCTCATCCTGAGAGTATGGACCTGTGATTGGCTGGTAACATAATACAGGCAGAGCTGTGATTGGCTGAGTAAAATCAAACTGAGATCTAATTGGCTGACTGGGGGCTTCACTGCCACTGTACTGTACTGTAGTGATAGCCCTGTAGTGATTCAGCTTCAAACTAACACTAACACTTAAATAATAATTTACACCATACACATTACACTAAAAACACTTCAATGAAAAAAAAATATAAATTATAATTCCAAACTTATGAAAAAACAAACAAAAAAAAAAGTTAAAAGGACTTGACATTCAAATGGAGAAAGCAGTGCAACCAGAGACATAGCAAACAACAGACCAAAGGGTCCGCTTCCCAAAAGTATTGTTGCTAACTAAGCTAACTAAGTTAGCAAATGTGTTGGTTGCAATGCAATTTCCCATTGGCACCTAACTAAGCTAACTAAGTTAGCAAATGAGTTGGTTTCAATGCAATTTTCCATTGGCAACTAACTAAGCTGCTAACTGGTTAGCAACCAATGCTTTTGGGAGACAGACGCCAGCTTAAACTGTAGAGTAGTGGTTATTGTCACGCATCTTCCACATATACATGTGTACACACACACACACACACACACACACACACACACACACACACACACACACACACACACACAGTCTGTATCTGTCTGTGGCATCAAGGGTGCTGCTAGGAGACCCTCCTACCACTAGTCGCTGGCGGCGATTCCCTGTCTCCGTTCAGCGCCTCCCACAAGAGGGCGGGGTTTTCACAGTAGTGCCGCCCCCTCCAGTGCTCCAGCACTTCCTGTTTGGTGTCCAGGACGATGCTGCACAGGAAGCAGTGGATGCCCCGCCCCGTCTGCAGCCCCAGGGCGGAGCCTGAGGAAGGTACCGCTCCCTGGTGGTGGTGGCGACGCCCACACACGTGGCGCTTGAGTCTGGAGACGGACAGAAACACCTCCTGGCAGCGGCCGCAGCGCCGGAGGGCTCGCCGCTCGTTCAGCTGCCGCCAGTAGTGGGCGGCGTGTTTCACAAGCTCCTCCTCCATGCTCCGCCCATCCCCACCTCCTCCTCCACCAATAGTGCTGCTGCTGCTGGGGGGTGAAGGACCGCCCCTGAGGGCCCGGATTGGCCCACTGATTGACCGTGGACGTAGAGGAGGTGGAGCTGCATGTCGGAGAAGGTGGGAGTGACAGCTTGGCACCGCCCACATTTGATCTGCAGCTCCACAGGGTCCTCCATGTCCTCTTCACGCGACTCAGTGCTGCAGGAGGACACAACAGAGGAGCGTTACAGTGTGTGTGTGTGTGTGTGTGTGTATCTGTATGTATGTCTCAAAATGTACAAATCACTTTCAAAAATCTTTAGAAATTATTACTTTTTTATTATTTTTTACAAATTAATGAAAAAAAAAAATTCAGTAGTCTACAAATCACCGAAGAATTAATAAAGTGTTCAATGACCAAAAACACAAATCAAAAACAAAGCTTGAAGTTCTAGCATTGTGTGTGTGTGTGTGTGTGTGTGTGTGTGCGTGCGCATCCAGACAGAGGGGTGTATTGTTTTTTGTTTTTTCCTCCTGTGTACCGGTACAGTATTCACATGCTCCCATGAAAATTGTAATTATGTGTTAGTGATATACTACACTGAAACCCAGGCCAAATCAGAACGTCACATTTTTAAACCAAACCAAAACCAAATAGGTTCAAGAACAAAAGACTCTAAGACTCCAGATTCCAATAATCTAAACTGAAACTGTATCATAGTTCAATGTTTAAATGATGTGTGTGTGTGTGTATGCGACTGCATGTGTGTATGTGTGTAATTCAGTATCTATGTACTGTATGTATGTATGTACTGTATGTATGTCTCTATGCTTAGGACTTAGCAAGATGTCTATTTCTCAGCTTTTAATACAGACTGTGTGTGTGTGTGTGTGTGTGTGTGTGTGTGTGTGTGTGTGTGTGTTCACATCTCCTCACCCTGGTGTGTGTTCTTCGTGCTGGGCGATGGAGGGCTCCACAGTGAGTATGACGTGATGCAGCTCTCGCAGGTGACTGAAGAACACTCCCACATAGCTGAACGCCTTCTGGCAGAACACACACCGCAGCGACGGCCGAGGTTTGGGCCGGGTCCGGAGCCAGCGTTCGCGACCTCGGGATCCGGACGGGTCGGGCTCCTCGTTCCAGGCCCAGCTCGAGGCCCAAGTCCATCAGATCCGGGTCCGGAAGCGCTGTCGATGATGATGTCGTCACCCCTGCCTTACTGCGATTGGTCATCAGGAGGTGGGTGGTCATGTGACTGGTCAGGTGGTGTCTATGTTGGAAGCAGCGGCCGCAGGTGGGACACGGGTGCAGCGCTAAGCTAACAGACGCCGGGGAGGAGGAGGTGGGGGAGGAGGAGGTGGTGGTGAGCTGAAGGGTCGGATTTGAAGAGGAGGAAGAGGAGGAGGAGGAGGAGAAGGAGGTTGGACCTGGAGCGGGCTTTGGCCTGATGCTGCGGTACTTCCTGGAGCCAGGGGTCGCAGGGGTCGTGGGGGAGGGCGGTGGTTTCTCGGGGGCAGTGCGGCGGCGGAAGAAGGTGAGTGCTCGCTTCCGCCGCGCCTCCAGGGCCAGGACGTCTTCCGGAGTTTTCCGTCGCCGGCCGCGCTTCCTCTTCGCCGAGGGCTGGGTCAGCGGGGGGCGGGATGTGGTTCGAGCATTGGGAGAAGTGCTCCGCTTGGACAGAGGAGGAGGAATGGGAGGGGCAGGGGGCGGAGCAGGAGGGGTATTAGCCAATAGGGAGTCTCGGACCCGAGAGTAAGGCAGGATGGGAAGCTTCCCTGAAGGAGGGGGCGTGATCAGCTGCACTGCTTTCCCAAAGAGCGCGGGAGACAGCACTGTGATTGGCTGAGCCGCCTTCTCGGGCGTGACTTGACAGGTGGGCGGGGTCAACTCTGGTGTTGCCATGGCAACAGCAGAAGGCTTGGGCGCCAGCGTTCCTAAGCACATCCCACTTCTCCCTTCAAGTCCCGCCTCCCCGGCTAGCACTAGCGGCTCATTGGCTGGCTCAGTGGGCGTGTTCGCCACCTCCGAGGCTTTTGATTGGATGGTCAACGCAGTCGACCGAGCCGGCGTCATGGCAACTTTAGCAGGGCTGCCAGTCTTGCCGTTTCCCGCCTTCTCAGGCGTACTCTTGCTCCTCATTGGCTGGTAGCGTGGGATGGGCAGCTTTAGGCTCTTGTTGATTGGCTGTTGCCGTGGAGACGCAGAGGGGGAGGCGGAGACAGAGGCGGACGCTTGGAGCGGCACCAGGGAGAAGGTGCCCTCCCGTCCAGCCACCTGCATGAGGGCGTAGTTCTGTGTGGGCACCAGCAGGGGGGCGCCACTGGGTTTGGGGGCATCTGGAGGGGGAGGGGGGCGCTTTGGGGGCAATGCTGCGGAACTGGAGACTCTTCATTGGAGTGGCTGATCTGGCATCACCTGGAACACACACACAGTCCTCAGGAAAAACAAAAACAAAACCAAAAACAACAACAACAACAACAAACAAAGACACATGGACACACACACACACACACACACACACACACACACACACACACACACACACACACACACACACACAAAACACACACACACACAGACACACACAGACACACACAGACACACACACACACACACACACACACAACACATCACACCACACCAATTACACAGCAACTGTACCTTTCCTACTATTCCATGATCTTTGTTACTACTGTTAGATCAGTGCTGCTTTCCCCACCATGTGACCTATCCTATCCAATCACTACTGAGTACACACACACACAGATAACTCCAAGCCTACAAGACTGCCTGGTAGCCGCCTCAGAATTAATGTTGATGACTAATTTGACTGTCAATGTAAAGTGGTCGTTGTTCCAGGCCTGTCCTGTAGGTGTCGCTGTGTGTGCTGTGCACAGGCCTTCAGTGGTACAGGTGTGGGGAAGTAAGGTGAGGCAGGTAAGATCACACTCACACACACACACACACACACACACACACACACACACACACACACACACACACACACACACACAC
>JAODXP020000027.1:21905402-21910402 GCA_027497455.2 Sardinella longiceps
GCTCACACACACACAAAGTTTGGTCTTGCAACACGGTCTACAGAGAAATGTATTGTAACTGTATTCATGTAAATGCAGTGTAATGTACAAACACACACATAAACACACACACACACACACACACACACACACACACACACACACACACACACACACACACACAGTTTGATCCTGCAACATACTCAGTCTATGAAGGCACATACTGTATCAATATTCATGTAAACACAATTTAAGATACAAACACACACACACACACACTCACACACACACACACACACACACACACACACACACACACACACACACACACACACACACACACACAGGGAGAGAGTTTTTCAACATACTCAGTCTGTGGAGACACTGTCACCGCATTCATGTAAATGCACTGTAAGATATACACACACACACACACACACACACACACACACACACACATACACACACACACACACACACACACACTCACTTAGATTGTACTGTATGCTAAAACTACTCCCATCGAAACATAAACATTCCCAATCGGGATATGCAGATCCTCAGCTGCTCCCACAAACCACAGAGAAGCACAAAGATACTGTATAAACACGGCCAGAGGATTTGCCTATGCACACCTAGGGTGTCTGTGTGTGTGTGTGTGTGTGTGTGTGTGTGTGTGTGTGTGTGTGTGTGTGTGTGTGTGTGTGTGCTTATGTACACCTGGGGTGGATAAAAAGCTCCCTGTGACATAAGCACATGCAGCCATTTTATAACAATTGTTTACATACACTTAGGATCTCTCTCTCTCTCTCACTCACTCACTCCCTCTCTCTCTTCCTCCCTCACACACACATACACACACACACACACACACACACACACACACACACACACACACACACACACACATATGCTTACAAACACACAGCATTCATTTACATTCTGAATTGGCAGGAGACATGACCTCATAAAGAGTGATATCTCATCTGGTTTGGACATTTAACTGTAAGCTATAGGACAGTTATGAGGAATTTTTTTTTTTCATTATTATTTTTAATGGCAGTCTTCCTCCTGATCATCTAAGTGCATCTGCGTGTGTGTGTGTGTGTGTGTGTGTGTGTGTGTGTGTGTGTGTGTGTGTGTGTGTGTGTGTGTGTGTGTGTGTGTGTGCATCTGTGAGCACTGAAACACACATGCAGGACTGGACACAATCTGTTTTATTCCTTTGTGCTTTACTGCCATTGAGGTTCCCAGGAGGACGGAGGAAGCTCCGATATGGAAAAATGTGTGTGTGTGTGTGTGTGTGTGTGTGTGTGTGTGTGTGTGTGTGTGTGTGTGTGTGTGTGTATGTGTGTGTGTGTGTGTGTGTGTGTGTGTGTGTGTATGTGATGTGTGTGTGAGAGAGAGAGAGAGAGAGAGAGAGAGAGAGAGAGAGAGAGAGAGAGAGCAAGAGAGAGTCTGTTTTTAGCATTGAGGCTCATGACATGCAAGTCTTTTGCATAATTTACATGTCTAAGTTGTTTATTTATCTCAGCAACAGATACGCCGTTGTCCCAAAACACAGAGAGGTGGAGTCTCTCTTTCTTTCTTTCAGCAGGGTTCCATCTCTGTGTTCCAAACCTTTGTTAAGTTCTGCAGCAGAGGTTCCAGAAGTTTCACCTGATTCTGATGGAGCGAGACAGGTCCAAAAAAGTCTGCCTGAAATGACGAGACAGTGTGAAACATTAAAAAATCACACACACACACACACACACACACACACGTTTTTGCATGTTTGTATCCCAATTTTTTTTTATTCAAGACCCCTGTGTGTGTGTGTGTGTGTGTGTGTGTGTGTGTGTGTGTGTGTGTGTGTGTGTGTGTGTGTGTGTAGACCCTCCTGCACCTGCTTTCAATTTCAGTCTCCCCTGAGAGCTGGTGGATCTTTGTCTGAGGTCACACAGCAGTCATTCCCCCTCTCCCTCCTTTCTTTTTTCTTTTTTCTCCTCCTCCTCACCTCCCTCCTTCTTTCTCCATCTTTCTCTGTATTTCTCGATTTTCTCCCTTTTTCTTTCTTTCTTTTCCTCCCGGCTCCCACTGACTCTTCTTCTCCTCCCACCCCATTATTCTTCTTCTTTCTCTATCTATCTATCTATCTATCTATCTATCTATCTCCACGTAATAATAATATGGAGGATTATTTGTGACACATCTTTCATTGTATCCATCAATCAATCTTTTATTTTAAGGAAATTTATCCTACACATTTACCAATGTATTTTAAGCAATAGAACTATTACCAACACACTGAAGTTGGAAATAAAAATACTCTACAACCACTCAACAAAAACAAAGTTGCTAATCGCGATTAGCCGCAATGCTAACGGACAACGATGCTAACTTGCAAAAAGCTGCCAGCAGGCACATAAGGTTAACATTGAGAATACATGGATAAACCGGACGTTTTTAATCACTTGTCATCTGTAATATCACATCTTACCTGTGTGGAAATGTCAGGAGCAAACAAGCATGCTATGTTTGTTGTTGTTGTTGTTGAAAGTAATTAGCGTCAGAGCAGCAATCCAAGCCATCCAACGTCGCTTTCTAGCATCTGACACCAGTTCTCCCTCAGTTTCTTTTCAAGTAAGAAAGGAAAATAAACTAACACCGTTTTGATAGATTGTGTGATCGACTAGGCTACTGCAACCAACAACACGACATATACACAAACCGTCTTTGTTAATAGCCTACAGGATCCTCAACTCAATATGATTGACTGTACCAGAGCCCGACTGTACACACTTGACTGAGTGACCTGATCTCTCTCAATGCCTTGGGGTAGAATGCTTTATTCCCGAATGTCACAATTTTTCCCTCGGAATTTGTCACAAATTTTCCTTCAGAACCTTTCAAAGTGGCTTTCTATCTTTCTTTCTAAAGATCTTTCTAAAGTGGCATTCAAAATGACATTCTATCTTTCATTCAAATTGTCAATCCAAATGGCAATCTGTTTAAACGCATTATTGCATAAAATATTGAATATAGGAATGCAAATTTATTGACAAATAGTTTTGAAAAATAAATTGAAATTTATATTTAATATTTTTATTAATAATAATATGCAATAAATATTGCAAATATTAATTAATTAAGTAATAATTGCATAAATTATTGAATATTTGAATGCAAATTTATTGACAAATTGTTTTGGAAAAAAAATTGAAAATTATATTGTATTATTAAACTTTGAATGGATTTAATGACCATTACATTGTCAATTAATTTGAAAGATTGATTGATGGATACAATGAAAGATGTGTCACAAATAATCCTCCATACACGTTCTCTTTCTTTCTCTCCTCCCTACCTCCGCTCTTCTCTCTCACACAGTCTTTCTTTTTGCAATTTTCTCTGTCTATCTCACCCCTTTCTTTGCCTCCCTCGTTCCCTCGGACTCTTCATCTTCTCCTCCTCCTCCTCTCTTCTCCTCTTCTCTTCTCCTCCTCTTCCTCTCCTCCTCCTCTCTTCTCCGCCTCATATGCACACACACACACACACACACACAAATACTCTCACACAGACAGAGACTTAAAGGTCAAGTGCATGCTTTCAGAGAACTCCACACACACACACACACACACACACACACACACACACACACACACACTAACACACACACACACACACACAGTCACACACACACACACACACACACACACAGTCACACACACACACACAGACACAGACACACACAAACAAAAAAATATAGTCGTTGCACATGCACATTGAAAAAGGGAGATTGGTCCACTCTATGTGTATTTCTTAGCAACATAGCCCCACACTGTGCTGTGAATGGTCCCAAGATGGGCTCAATGCCTGACCTGCTCTCTTCACTGACCAACTCCCTGTGTGTGTGTGTGTGTGTGTGTGTGTGTGTGTGTGTGTGTGTGTGTGTATGCATTCTCTCCACTGACCAACTCTCTGACCGCTTGCTCTCTCACTTGTTCATCTTATCTCCTCCTCTCTCTTTTAGCCACACACACACACACACATGCACACACACACACACACGTACATGTACAGTACACACACGCACACACACGTATACATGTACAGTACACACACACACACACACACACACTCACACAGAGAGAAAGAGAGCTTATTTGCGGTGTGTCTATTCATGCAGAACAAACATGTGAGTCATGTTTCTGACATGGTTCCAGAGAGAGGAAAGTTCTGTTGAGAGTTCTACATAATTCAGAGGGAACAGGACAGACTCTCCATTCTGATCTCTGACATTGAAAATAAACACAGTTACAGCACCTCAGATAAATTCAGAAATAAACAGATTACAGTCATTCGTATTCATATATGTTGCATGCTTCCAATGGTAAAGAAAACAAAGCTCCCGCACACTGTTCACATTTGCAAGGTTTACTGCGACGTTTCGGTCGACTGACCTTCTTCAAGCAATTCAACCGTTAACGTTAGTGACCCAGGGGTTCCACTCCGACGCACCTGACAAAAGGAGGTGTGCAAGAATTGTACACTAACTACTGTATGCTTCTAATGGTGAAATATCTGCTAAAAGGAAAAAGTATAGGATTAACAGTGTAATAAGCCTAATGGAACGACCGTGAGTGACACTATTGTAGCCTACCAGGACGAGTCAGTTTTCTTTGTTGCGCCAACACAAAATTTGAGCGTCCCTCCTCCTGCCACATCCCACTTTAACCACTGTACTAGCACCAACACTAAACCAATGGGGCTTAAGGCCCATTCACACTCAACGTGTGTCCTTATGTCTGTCTCTTCATACCTCCGTACGGTTTTTATGTTTGCAAGTGCTAAACACCGCCCCCTCCCCATTATTCCTAATGAATTTCATCCGTTTCGTCCGTAATCATAAGCTCCTCATTTTCGTGTCAAACTCCGGACGAAATTGACGTAAAGTATGTGTGAAACACTCTCCACACGTATCCGTATCCGTCTTTTACGTGAGGTATGAATGGGGCTTTAGAAACTCACTGTCAGTTCCA
>JAODXP020000027.1:21920402-21922902 GCA_027497455.2 Sardinella longiceps
TCTCTCTCTTAATGGTTGTGAAAGGCGATCCCTTTGGATCCCGTAGACTTAGCGCATATGATCTGGCGAGGGCTTACGTTTCGTGACACACGAGATCTTTAACGAGGCTCGGGAGAAGGAAAACTTTTACTCACTCCCGTATCGCGTCCACAGGTAGCGGAGAAGGGCGAGGAAACCAAAACATCGTGTTTGTTTTGTGTCTGTCCAAGTACAAGTGCAAGTGTGGAATCAGTTGGGATGTTAAGGAAATTAGTTTGTAAGCAAGTAGCATGTAAAGCAAACACTTATCTGAAGAATGGGAAGTGTCGCAGGGGCGGACTGGGACAAACAAATCGGCCCTGGCATTTCGGACAAAACCAGCTCACCATACTGGTCAGACCATTAGAAATTAAGCCTATGATTACAGTTACAGTGGAAAATGTGTCGCCCATGGGCATTTCTCAGTTTGTATTCCACATTCGGTGAGGAATACAGAGTGGAACGAGTTATTAATTATTTATTTTTTCTGTCAAATAGGCTATACAGTGAGCACTAAAGCGTTTTGTGTGTGTGTGTGTGTGTGTGTGTGTGTGTGTGGGGGGGGGTTGAGCTTGTGGGTAAGTGTGTGGGAGTAGAATGGTTTTGCAGCAGACTTGTTGCACTATAGGGCACAGTCTCTTTCCTTCCATTCTCTCTCTCTCTCTCTCGCGCGCTCTCTCTGTCTCGCTCACTCACACACACACACACACACACACATAAACATCTAACATTGTAGTTAGTTTTTCAGTTGTCTATCAGACTACTGTCTCACTCTCCATCACACACACACACACACACGCACACACACACACACACACGTGTATACATGTACATTCACAGAGAGCTTATTTGTGGTGTGTCCATTCATGCAGCACAACATGTGACTGTACTGTATACTGTATACACATTTAACATTGTATTCAGTTTGATATGTCGTTGTCAGTTAACTGTCTATCCATCACACACACACACACACACACCCCCACACACACACACACACACACACACACACGTGTCATATGCAGTACATCTAATATTGTATTTAGTTTGGCATTTGGCTGTCTCTTTCCATCACACACACACACACACACACACACACACACACACACACACACACACACACACAGTACGTACAGCATAACATGCTGCTGCTGTCATTGTGTTTAGTTTGGCAGTTAGTGTATGGCCGACATGAGGTTGCCAGACCTGAGGAGTGACCGTTGGATGAATGGACGTGGGCTTGTGCCAGCCACCCAGGATTCACCTCTCACTTAGACCGCAAAACACACACACACACACCACTTAGGCACACACACACACACACACACACACACACACACACACACACACACACACACACACACACACACACTTAGGCACACACACACACACACACACACACACACACACCCACCACTTAGGCACACACACACACACACACTTAGGCACATACACACACACACACACACACACACACACACACTGTCTCATATACTGTAGGCCTATGTAGGCTCCACACAAAGACTTGTGTTGACGTACAGTACAACAAGAGCTTAGTGTGTTAAATGTGGTCATGGGTTTTGTCTTGTCACAGAACGTATATTTACACAGTGAAGGATCTGACTAGATCTAGATCTCTCACAGCGTTTTGAGTTGATCAAACACGCAAGATCTGATATCACCAATTATTTACGAGTCCAGGATCAACGTCAAACGTTTGCCCTGGATCAATGCACCTTAACCCTTACCCTAATCCTAACCCATTCATCCAGGGCAACAAGTTTGACATTGATCATGGACTATTAATGAATTGGTGATATCAGATCTTCCATCAAACACAATCAAGTCAAGACTTAACACTGTGTGACCTACTGTACCTTTTTAATCATCTCATCTCTGTGGGCCTATTGTGGTTGTGCTGGTGGTGGTGGTGGTAAAGATCCGCGACGAGATAAGACCGCTAGAGAGGAGTTGCAATCATCGTACAGTAGGTGCCGTGGTTGCTATAAGCTTTTGCAAACTGTTGCAAAAGATTTAACACGGGTAAATCGCAGTTTCAGAGTTCTAGAACATCGCAGCCCGTCTTGTCGCAGATCTTTGGTCTGTAGCCACCTCTGTAAATAACCCCCCCTCACACACACATACACACACACACACACACACACACACACACACACACACACACACACACACTTACACACACTTTCTCACTTTCTCTTGCCACCCTCACTGTTTTCCCACAGGTCTGGAATACTTGTGGTGGTAGCCAATGGAAAGGGTTGGCATTGGCACTAGCGTCCAGTGGAAGAATGCTCTATTTCATATCACAGACAAGGATTCACTCGTGTGTGTGTGTGTGTGTGTGCAGCACATTGGAATGCTTTAGTAAAACCAAAGATCATGGAATACTGACCAAGATAAACCATCATAATACATTTCAATGGGAGCAAACTGCAATACTTCCTGTCTGCATAAATGCATT
>JAODXP020000027.1:21950402-21955402 GCA_027497455.2 Sardinella longiceps
TGTACTTTTTTTAAGATATTTTTTAGGGCTTATATGCCTTTAATTCGATTGGACAGAGAAGAGTATGACAGGAAATGAGTGGGAGAGAGAGAAGGGTATGGATCGGGAAATGACCTCGGGTCGGAATCGAACCCGGGTTCCCGAATTTGTGGTATGACCGCTGAGCTATGCCGCCCCCCTGTGTTTGTAGGTTAATGGAGCTGAACGCTTCTTAATAAACTGACGTTTATGGTTGGATTTTTCTTTGCCTTTTTGCTGTTGAGCTGCTCCTGACAAATCAGGCGTGAAAGCAGCCAAAATAACTGAGCTGAGATCAATGAGAGGAACGCTTGGTATTGATGAGATGGAATTTGCCCTTGTTCCGCTTAAACCTTATTGGCTTTTGTGTAATTGCTCGATCTGAATTTATTTGTTTCTCTTGTATTTTGTCCCCCACTCTCTCTATCCTATTAGTTTCTCTTCCTTCTCTTCTATTCTCTTTTTTTGTCTGTGTGTTGATTAGTGGTTTAGTTTTTTTTTTTCTTTCTTTCACGTTGTTAAAGTCCCAGGGGACTGAGCCCTTGAGCTTAGTGATACTCCCACCTGCCCTCACCAGATGGGGCACAGGACCTCCTCTTCTCTCCTCTCCTCTCTTCTTTTCGTCTTTCTTTTTCCTCTTCTCCTCTCCTCTACTCCCTTCTCCACTCTGTTTATCTCCTCCTCTCTCCTCTTCTTCTTTCTCCTCTCCTCTCAACTCTATTTAGAGGTGGTTAAACTCTAGGGCTGAAATCGTGAAATCGTGATACGCAGAGTCACGATACTGTATCGTGATACAAAAAGGCAGTATCGTGATACGCCCTTTCAAAGTTCTGTAACCTTTCAGTCCAGAAAACAACCACATGATATGATGCGATGGTGCTTCCAAGCTTCAAATCAATATCATTGTTATTGAAAAGCTGCCTATGGACTGGTGTTGAGAATTAGCACCTGTGCTAAAACACTTAAACAATGCATCTGGTTTTGTCCAATTGTAATTGCTATGTCCATATCAAATAAAGTAAACTATACTATACTCTTTTCCCGCCTTCTCTCTCCTCTCCTCCTTACTCTATGGGGGGTGTATTTAGTAGGGTCCAGATGGGCAAGCTAGGGGGGATGGAGTGGTTGGAGTTGGGGGGGGAGGAGGGGGGCAGACTGGCCTGAGTGAGGGCAAGAGGGAGCAGGCAGGCAGGCAGGGAGGCAGGGAGACAGGGATCCTGGGGCAGAAGGGTGAGGGTGGGGGTGGGGGTGGGGCAGGGTGGAAGTATTTTGGGGCAGGTCGGCTGAAGGGCGTTCAGAAGGATTTAAGCGCTAATAATGTTTGACAGGTCAGAGGCTCAGCGCTCAGTGCAGCCATACAGCAGAGTGGCGCTCCTCAGGAGCCTTCTGCCGGTAGGGACGGAGCTGTGTGTGTGTGTGTGTGTGTGTGTGTGTGTGTGTGTGTGTGTGTGTGTGTGTGTGTGTGTGTGTGTGTGTATTGGTGTGATTACTGGTGGGAGTGTGTGTGTGTCTGTGTGTGTGTGTGTGTGTGTGTGTGTGTGTGTGTGTGTGTGTGTGTGTGTGTGTGTGTGTGTGTGTGTGTGTGTGTGTGTGTGTTTGTTTGTATATCTGTGTGTGTGTTAGTATTACCGTGTTTATTGGTAGCTACTTTTATGTGTGTGTATGCGTCTATACTGTTCGTATGTGTGTGTTGTGTTTGTGTGTGTCAAACAGGTCTAATATTTTTGTGGCTTTATTATATGCATTTTGTGTGTGCAAATATGAGTGTATTCATCTTAGGTTGTGTGTGTGTGTGTGTGTGTGTGTGTGTGTGTGTGTGTGTGCATTGGTAAGGGAGAGAAAGTGAGAGTGTGCATGCATATGCATGTATGCGTACTTGCAGAGTTGTGATGATCATTAATCATTGGTTATTAATAAGTCTAGAAGGGAGCAGGGTGACTTTGGCTGAGGCTTCCATTTAATGGAACACACACACACACACTCACACACACACACACACACACACACACACACACACACACACATGTGTGTGCATACACACACACACACACGCACACACACACGCACACACATATGCCCACACACTGACAAACACACACACATGCACTTACTTGCACGCACACACACACTCACACACACACACACATGGACTGTGCTCTGCATAAAATGTAAACATATGCACATAGCAGAGAGCACAGTTAGACTGACTTTATGAGGATGAAAATCTACTGCAGCAAAAACACTCTCAAATTTGTAAGTGAGGGTTGCAAAAGCTCTGTAATACACACACACACACACACACACACACACACACACACACACACACACACACACATGTGCGCGTGCACACACACACACACACACACACACACACACACACATGTGCGTGTGCACACACACACACACGCACACACATATGCCCACACACTGACAAACACACACACATGCACTTACTTGCACGCACACACACACACACACACACACACACACACACACACACATGGACTGTGCTCTGCATAAAATGTAAACATATGCACATAGCAGAGAGCACAGTTAGACTGACTTTATGAGGATGAAAATCTACTGCAGCAAAAACACTCTCAAATTTGTAAGTGAGGGTTGCAAAAGCTCTGTAATACACACACACACACACACACACACACACACACACACACACACACACACACACACACACACACACACACACACATTAAGTGCCGAGCACAGGCATTCTCCCTCACACTCAGCAGAAGTACCCTCTCAGAATACAAAGTAGACACACACACACACACACACACTGAACTACTGTAACTAAAAACATACACTAATAAATCTTAGCTAAAGTTGGTGTTTACACACACACACACACACACACACACACACACACACACACACACACACACACACAAACAGGCCTGCAGCTGTCAATGAGGAGATGTGATGGTATAGGTGAATCTTGTGTGTGTGTGTGTGTGTGTGTGTGTGTGTGTGTGTGTGTGTGTGTGTTTTGGGGATGGTTTGGCTGATCTCAGCAGTTTCCACTGGCAGCTGCTGCTTTCGTGCTCAAACCTGGAGTGAGTTTGTCCTGATCACACCTGCTGTGGTGTGTGTGTGTGTGTGTGTGTGTGTGTGTGTGTGTGTGTGTGTTGTGTGTGTGTGTGTGTGTGTGTCTGTGTGTATTAGAGAGAGAGAAAGAGAGGGGGGGGGGGGGGATTTGGCCTGGTTTGTCCAGTGTGTCTGTGTGTACTGTATGTGTGCCTGTGTCTGTGTCTGTGTGTGTATGTGTGTGTGTACGTGTGTGTGTGTGTGTGTGTGTGTGTGTGTGTGTGTATCTGTGAGTGTTGCTTGTGTGAGATTCCAGGTTGTCTGGCTAGAGTCTGCTGTAATGGTTCGGTTCATTTATATTTCATATGACTATTAAAAATGAACTTCAGCAACTCTTGTTGAAAAGATTGTTGTAACCGGAGCGCAACATAAATTCCATCTACTACCATTGGTTCCAGCAGCCCTCCTTTTGCCCTGCTTCTGAGGCAGCCTGCTGATTGGAGGAATTTGTTTGTGACACGGTCCAAACCGCAATGTTTATTTCCCATTCGCAATGCCAGTGTTTTTTGTTTTCATGACTGCACACACACACACACACACACACACACACACACACACACACACACACACACACACACAGACACACACACACAGACACATGCATGCACACACACAGACACACACACACACACACACACGACGCACACACACACACACACACACACACACTCACACTCTCACACACACACTCCTCACACACACACACACACACACACACTCACACACACACACACACAGAACAGACATCTCGAGGAATGTTTACAGCAATTTGCTGTATTTGGATAAAGATTTGGGTTGGATGGGATTCACACACTGTAGGCTACCTTTAAGCTATTGTTTCTCATGCCAGGCAAAGCAATGGGAGGATTGAGGCACACAATATTTCTTAAACAGTGTAAACTTAACTTCAATCAAAGTTTTAGGAGGACAGCTCCAGCCTACTCTCTTTCCACTCACACTAGAGAGTGTTTCTCAAAGTCAAGAATGCTTCCTAGGTAGCACACTAGCCTTGGAAGCCGTACACTTCAAAAACGAGGCTCCATCAGTGCATCCTTGAAAAATCTATGAACAAAGGCCTCTGTCCTCACTAGAAAATTTGCTTGACTTTGGAACAGTACTTGGCGACTGACAATGACGTGGAACTCTCAAAAAAGCAGCCTTTTAAGCATGCTTCCTCGACTTTGAAAAACGCTCACTGATTACTTCAATTCTTGAGTTGGAGAGTGTTATTGTTATGTGTAGGTGTAATATCTGAGCCTAGCCCTTAGCTCTCGCTGCTCAGCACAGTAGAAAGATAAAGTAAACAGTAAACAGTAAACAACGCTAAGTGAGTAAACAAAGCCGAGACAAGGCTAAGCAAATTTATTTCTGTACTGCATTTGATACACAGTTATTATGCAGTTAAATATGATTTATAAAAGTAATAATAAAATCTAAGATAATAAGAAAAGAAAAGAGGAAGGGACACCGTGGACCAAGAGAGCTAAAGCGGCATAGGCCAAACTGGAGATTTGAGTCAAACCCGAGGTAATTTCCCCATCCCTCCCCATCTCTGTCTCTCTTGTTTCCGGCCCACTCTCTCTTCTATACTGTTCTATCAAATTAAAAGCAAAAAGCCCCCACAAATATCTTCTAGAAAGCCCAGAGCAGTAGTCTAGCCATAAACAGAACTTACCACAAAGATCATAACAGTGACACAGCACCGTGGGAAGCTCTAAACAGAGGCTATAACTAGCATAGTAGGCCTACAGTAGAAAGCTTGAACACTAGTCGATTAGCCAAACTAGCACAGCACAGTATAAGGCTCTTAATTGTAGTTAATTTGTACTATAGGCTACTTAGCACAGCACAATAGAATGCTATAACAGCAGTAGCCT
>JAODXP020000027.1:21962902-21965402 GCA_027497455.2 Sardinella longiceps
TCGAACAGCCTGTCAATCAACTAGTCAACCAATCAGCTGTCAATAGGCTGACTTACATCACATCATTCATCCATCATTTTCATCTGCTGCTATTCTGAAGTGTGTCATCACTGTGTGTATTTGTGTGTGTGTGTGTGTGTGTGTGTGTGTGTGTGTGTGTGTGTGTGTGTGTGTGTGTGTGTGTGTGTGTGTGTGTGTGTGTGTGTGTGTGTGTTTGTGTGTGTGTGTGTGTGTGTGTGTGTTTGTGTGTGTGTGTTTGTGTGTGTGTGTTTTTTCTGTGTGTATGTGTGAGCGAGCTTAGTGGATCAGTAAGAACTCTTGTGCTGGTTGTGTATTATTTCTCTAACTGTGTGTGTGTGTGTGTGTGTGTGTGTGTGTGTGTGTGTGTGTGTGTGTGTGTGTGTGTGTGTGTGTGTGTGTGTGTGTATACGATATTGTCTGGCTTATACTTCTAGGTTCAGTTGCCAATGCTGGGAAATTAGAAACTATCCATTGTGTATTTCTGGAGCATTTTAATGTTATCTACTGTATGTGCAAGTGGAGAGTAATAATACTTCACACAAAGCCTAAATTCTTTTTTTGTGATCAAATGTTTTTTTATTGAGCATCAAAGTATAAGACATACAAGATATAGAGTGTAAACATATTACAACACCCCCCCCCTCCCCCCACCCACGGCGACACCCATCATGGATCTCTGAGTGCATTACAAGTCAAATAAAAATAAATAATACAAAATCAAAAATTAAAATAAGATATTTAGTACAGATCTTCATTTGAAAATATAACTTACATAGACATAAAATTATAAACAGTCAATTAGGCTGCACTCTTTCTTTAACCAAATTGTAAGCTGCATCCCATGCATGAATTGTTTTTTGACTAGCTGCATGCATCCGTGCCACTGATCTCTCCAACATGACAATATCTAGAAAGGAGTTAGCCCATTGTTGCCATGGCAAGCTATGAGGTGGCTGCCATCTCAGAGCCAACATTTTCTTAGCTGAAGTGAGGCCAGCCCATAATATGCGTCTTTGTTGGAGAGAAAGTTCTAAAGTTGAGTCATCATTAAGAAGGAGTAAGGATGGTGATAATGGAATAACGACCCCAAGCATATCGCTTAAGGTGATAGAAATTTGTCTCCAGAAAGCAGACACATCAGGACAATCCCAATACATGTGCATAAATGAACCTACAGTATTAAGCGTACATAAGTCACAATTAGGTGATGTGATGATTTTCATAGCATGACGCTTCCTAGGGGTGAGATACATTCTGTGTAGAAATTTGAAGTGTATCAGTTGATGGTCGGGGTTTTTGGAGGTGTCATTTAAATTCTCCCATATTGTGTCCCAGCAAATTTCTTCCTCACCCTCAAAGGGGAGGTCCCGTTCCCATACATTTTCAATTGGCAACGAAGAACGTGGATCAGAAATAAATTTATAAAGTTTAGAAACCATCCCCCGTGTTTGGCTTGGTGGGGCACAAAGTTTGTGGAGTGGATGGGTTAAAAGTGCTATGCCCCAAGGCACGCCATAAGCCTTCATAGCAGCCCTCAACTGCAAATAAAAGAAAAACGATGAACCAGGTAGACCATATTCAGCCTGCAGATCTCTAAAAGCACGCAAACCATCGTCATCAAACAAGTCTGTGAAAATATTAACTCCCTTATTCCTCCACAGTGGGAAAGACACAGGTTTATTCCCAATAAGGAGAGAGAAATTATTAAATACAGGAGAATGCCTGTGCCATCTCAGATCTACATCAACATGTTTCAGTACAGTTTGGCATGTTCTAAGCAAATATGAAATTATAGGGCCAAAATGTGTTTTAGCTTCTTTGGATGGTATGTTAGAATACACTAAGTCTTGCAGCCTGTAAGGCTGAGAAATATTCTCCTCAATTAATTTCCAGGAGACAGAGGCTTCCGGGTTGAACCATACCGACAGAGGTCGAAGCACAAAAGACCAAAAGTACAAGTTTGGTAGAGCCAGTCCGCCTTGTACCTTATCACGCTGAAGGGTTTTAAGTTTCAAACGTGGTCTCTTACCATTCCATATGAATTTGGTTATAAGTGAGTGTATTTTTTTCCAATAACCCTGTGGTGGCGCCAGGGGAATCATTGATGAATAAAAATTTACTCGGGGAAGTATGTCCATTTTAACAATTGATATGCGGGCTTGAAGGGAATTCGGAAGTTTTGACCAGCGTTCTAGATCTTTCTCAATTTGGCTATGAATGTTTTGAAAATTGTATGATGCTATGTGTGAAATAGAAGAAAAAATATCAATCCCAAGATATCTGAACTGTCTCACCACTGGGATATTAGGGGGCAAAGGTGTAACTGGTAAGACTGAATTAATGTGCATTAATGAAGACTTTGTCCAATTGATACAAAGCCTAAATTCTTACATTTACCAAAGTATACAGTAAGTCATAAAGTAAGACTTATATATATATATACAGTATATACAAGTGTATATATTTATGCATTTAGAAC
>JAODXP020000027.1:21975402-21977902 GCA_027497455.2 Sardinella longiceps
ACACACACACACACACTCACACACACACACACACACACACACACACACACACACACACACACACACACACACACGATACACACAGATATGCATCACATGCACACAATGATCACATGCTCACATATGCACAGTGTACACACACATACAGACACACACACACACACACACACACACACACACACACACACACACACACACACACACACACACACACACACACACACACACACACTCACTCTCACTCAAGGCTGTGTGCATGCATGTAGGACACAAATGATTTGTTCATTTCCACCAGCAGAAAGCCCTGAATGTGGTTTGTGTGTGTGTGTGTGTGTGTGTACGCGTGAGTGTGTGTGCGTGCGTGCGTGTGCGTGTGAGTGTGTGTTTGTGTGAGTGCGCGCGCGCGTGTGTGTGTGGTGCCTGAGAGTTGCTGACTTGGCCCACTGCGCTAACATCATTAGCATGTGTGTTCCCACATGGAGGCTGCCGCTGCCCCAGCAGCACAGAGCCAGGAGGCTGCATGCCAGGCAGGCCCTCAGAGCAGAGCAATGTCTCCCTCTGCAGGCCAATGGAGGCATTGCACAGGTTATGCAGCAGGCTGCTACTGCAAAGTCATTTACAGGCCTCATTCACCACCAACCATTCTCACAAAGAAATTTGTTCTTAAAGGAAAATACCAGAGTGAATTCAAGCATAGCCCTGCTGCATGAGCCTTCTAACAGCAATATATTTTGATGAAAGAATTTCGAACAGCGTAGACCTAATGCAAACGCGAAACACCTCAGATCTTACTTTCGGTTTCCAACAGTCAGGTCCCATTGATTCAGTGTAAAGTGCCTGATTGCTTCTATGTTCGTGTTCGGTCTGTGCTGTACCAAATTATTTTGTTCCACTCGCTAACTAGCGCATTTAGCAAGCTCTTTCAACAGGGCTATGCTTGAATTCACTCCGGTATTTTCCTTTCAATCACACTTGGGCAGTTTTTAAAGGAATAGTTCACCTCTTTATGAAAATTGGTTATTCATCCCCTTACCTGGAGTTACATATGTGAGTACAAGCATTTTGGTCTCAGTGTTTGAGTTGTACTAGTCTGGCAACCCCAATTTCACCTATGCTTAGCATAGGCACTAGAAAGTAATGTTGCCAAAGAGTTGCTATCTGGCAGCATTACATTCCAGCACCTATGCAAAGCAAAAGCTAAAAAATGGGTAAAATTGGGGATGCTATACTATGACATTGTAAGCACTGAGACCAAAATGCTCTTACAGGTAAGGGGATGAATAACCAATTTTCATAAAGAGGTGAACTATTCTTTTAAGGAGATTTGTATTCACGAATGTAGGTTTTTAAATGGGACGTTCAGAACAAATTTAAGAAAATTCTTAAGAAGATATTGGTGAAAGAGGCCCATTGTCTTTACCCCCAGATCACAAGTTCACTTGTCTGAGTGAGTGTGTGTGTGTGTGTGTGTGTGTGTGTGTGTGTGTGTGTGTGTGTGTGTGTGTGTGTGTGTGTGTGTGTGTGTGAATGAGTTTTAACAAAAGTGAAAAGACAGGCAGGTGTGTGTATTGGTGTATGTATACATGTATGCATGCAGCTTTTTAGCTATCAGCTCACAGTTTTGTGAAGTGCATGGTCATTCGCAAAAGTTCACAGCCACTGTGTTAAAGTAAAGAGGCAGAACTGTGTGTGTGTGTGTGTGTGTGTGTGTGTGTGTGTGTGTGTGTGTGTGTGTGTGTGTGTGTGTGACTGAAACGTGTAAAATGTGTGTGTGTGTTTGCTTCCACTTGCAGTGATTTGTCAGAACTGCATGTTCACCGCTCACTGCTGACTGGCTGTATTTTTTTTTTTCTCCTTCTCTCCGCACCCTTTATTCTCTCTCTCTCTCTCTCTCTCTCTCTCTCTCTCTCTCTCTCTCTCTCTCTCTCTCTCTCTCTCTCTCTCTCTCTCTCTCTCTCATCTATCTCTCTATCTCTCTGATCTATCTGTCTCTCTCTCTCTCTCTCTCTCTCTCTCTCTCTCTCTCTCTCTCTCTCTCTCTCTCTCTCTCTCTCTCTCTCTCTCTCTCTCTCTCTCTGTGGGCGTGTAATTGCTCCTCCCAGCCTGCAGGCGTCAGCGCAGCAGAGTCGTGAGGCTCGTCAGGCGCGGGAACAGCAGGAGGAGCGTGAGGTGAAGGCCCAGGTGGCACATGCCCAGGTAGCTCAGGTGACTCAGGTGACTCAGGCCCAGGTAACCAAGGATGCCGTCTCCAGCGCCATCTCCCCCGACACGGGGGGTAGTGAGGAGCCCGATCTGTCCACCCTCAGCCTGGCAGAGAAGATGGCGCTGTTCAATCGACTGGCACAGCCGGTGGCCGCTGTTCCCCGAGGCCCGGGTGGCACGAGGGCACGACGCAACAACGCCCGTTATCAGACCCAGCCCATCACCCTGGGGGAGGTGGAACAGGTGAGGACATTATATCTGTGGGACACTGCCCTCTACAGGTCATTCTTGCTGTTGC
>JAODXP020000027.1:21985402-21987902 GCA_027497455.2 Sardinella longiceps
ATGGACTAACTGAGGCACAAACAAATGATCAGGCCGTGCTGATGGGAATGAGTTGGGTTGAATTTGATAAAAGTAAAAGTAGGAGCACACACACACACACACACACACACACACACACACACACACACACACACACACACACACACACACACACACACACACACACACACACACACACTTTCTGTCCCCAAAAAGCATCAAACACTCACAGAATAATAGGGAAGACAAAAAGAGAGTATATTGTGCAAATACGTTTACTCAAATGATCAGCATTTTTCTATTTATTACATGACACTGATGCATTGTAATTGTACATATACATGCAAACAGACACATACCCCTACACACATGCATACACACACACACACACACACACACACACACACACACACACATCCCCATGGATATGTGTTAGCAGTCCTTTAATACCCTAGATGCTGCAGACTTGACTAACCCCAAGCAGAGAGGTTCTGTTCCTCGTGTCTGTCTGTCTGTCCTCTGTGTGTTTGTGTGCGCGTGTTTGTGTTTGTGTCTGTTCGTCTTTTCTCTCACCCCTCCACCTCCTCCTTAGCCTGACATAGCCCGACCGACCATAATACTGCTGTTCATCCGTATTCATGGTTTGGAGGCGTGATTATAGGGCGGGAGGGAGTGCACTCAGTTCTGGATTGAAACGATTGGACAGCTCGTCTAATCAGCTTCGGTTATTGGCCGGTAGTCTCTCTATCGATGTAAACCTGCCCCAGAAGACCGTCCCCAGACCATGGATACGGACGAACATTCGTATTATGGGCAGGCTATGTCAGGCTACCTCCTCCTCCTGGGAGACCAGGAAATGTAGTTCACACCAACACAAAGGCCAATGTTACCAAATGACAAAGGGTGCTGAGTAAAACTACAACTGGCATGGCAGCGAGTGTCTTTGTTTGAACTTTCTTCTAAAGGAATTCTGAAATAGCAATGCGAGTCTCTCCCATAACTGTCACATCTTTAGATCTGTCTAACAAACAAACATGAAGAATCTTCTGTAGCACTTTATAATAACGGTCTTCTATAAATGGTTATTAAATCGATTATTGACATCAGTAAGATGTTAATTGGAAAGTTGGTGGTTTCAATCAATGAGATGAATAAATTCCAACAATTTTTGATTTAACCATAACAAACTGTAAACTAACTGTTAGCTTACAAACTTACTAATTATGTCTGTTCATTACCATTACGTAATTGTTAACTGTTATCTATTAACAGTTAAATAACTACTTACTGATGTTAATAAGCTATTTAATAACCATTTATAGAGGACCCTTATTATAAAGTGCTACCGAATCTTCTTCAGACACATACAAAAAAAAAGTATATTCCGGAAATAAAATCCTAACTGATATTTTTTTTTCCTGTGGAATTCAGTAGCTGATTTGTATGTGTATTAACATTAACGCTCAGAGTTACAGTTACGTGTGACTTGTCAAGTAACCATTGTTTTGGTAGATAATAGTCATGAATAATGTTTATTAATCATTAATACACAATGTGACTGGATCACTTTCATGTGTTATTAACGTTTTATTAACTAGGAGACAGTGACTTTCAGATAAACCTTTAGCTGGGGTCAAACCTTGTAATATGTGTGTATGTCTTAGAAGACTTGAATTCAGTTTAAGCTGTTGTTCACTTTATTTTATCTTACCTTATGTGTGTGTGAGAGAGAGAGTGTTACATTTTCATTTTCTTCTTCTATTCATTTCTGTTGAATCATTAATCCAATCATTAATTCAGTCTCTGTCAATCTGTCTCTGTCTCCTTCACCCTGTTTCACTTGTACTGTTAACACTAATAATCTTCATCACCATCATCATCTTCATCTGTAACAATAAATCTCTTCTCTCAAGCCCATGCATGCTCTCTGTGTGTGTTCTGTGTGTTTTTTGCTTCTCATTTGTGTGTGAGTGTGTGTGTGTGTGTACGTGTGTGTCTTTGTTTGTCTTTGGGGTGGGATGGGGACATGGACCTCTCTGTTTGACGTTACTATCAGCTGCAGGCAATATTTTTTATCAGGTTAAATTTGGACCTGCTGTTTGGGGGGTGGGGGTTGGGAAAGCAGGGGGTGGGGGGTTGTGTGTGTGGGGGTGGTGGGGTGAAGCTTGTGGACTAGATATGCACCTACATACTGCGTCCAGTCATGTGAATATAAAGTCCTATCATGTGGACATTTGTGACCATCATCACATCATAAACAAATCATATTTAGAGGCCACGCCACTGATACTCTTATAATAACACTTCTGGATAAACATAATAAAAATACACACACACACACACACACACACACACACACACTGCACACACACTCACACTCACACTCACCCTCACCACACACCACACACACACACACACACACACACACACTCACACACACATAAAAATACACACACAAACACATTACACACGCACATACACACACACAACCACACACACACACACACACTCCACACACACA
>JAODXP020000027.1:22010402-22030402 GCA_027497455.2 Sardinella longiceps
GCCTCCTAAGTCATATCTGATCCACGCTGGACTGGAGCCCCTCACCTTCACCAACATGTTTCCCTGCTGGGAACACAGACCAGACATCGCACAGATCACTGAGAAGGTACACACACACACACACACACACACACACACACACACACACACACACACACTCACCTTCACCAACATGTTTCCCTGCTGGGAGCACAGACCTGACATTGCGCAGATCACTGAGAAGGTACACACACACACACACACACACACACACACACACACACACACACACACACACACACACACACACACACACACACACACACACACTCACCTTCACCAACATGTTTCCCTGCTGGGAGCACAGACCTGACATTGCGCAGATCACTGAGAAGGTACACACACACACACACACACACACACACGCGTCTGTGCACACACAGACACAGACACACATGCAACACATACACACTCATACGTGTACAGACACACATATACTGTGCACGATCACACACACACAAATGCTCACACACACATCCACGACACACAGCATGCCCATATACCGGTAGTCGTGCACTGATAAGCACCCACTACCATCCATAGCATATGATGCACAGAAGTGTTCAGATATAGCTCTTGGAATCTTACTTCCTGTTCTCTTCCTGTTGACTTCCTGTTTGAAACAGGAAGCAGAGGTGTGCAATCAGATCATCCTAGTGGAGGATGTGCTTGCCCGTCTCTGCAAAGCTACCTACCCATTGGCTGAGCTCTTGGCCCGCCCCCTGCCGGCAGGCGTTGACCCACTGAGATTGGAGATCTACCTATCAGACGATGACTTTGAGGTGAGGCCACGCCCCAGGGTTCTCATACAGTAACCAGAGCATAATGGCTCTGACAGTAACCATCTAAAACACACACAGTCATGTATATGCACATAATCACAAACACTAACACAACTTTCTCACACAGACACACACACACACATAAACATGCACATACTGTGCATACACACACACACAGATTCACAACACTAATACACTCTCTTAACACCCTCTTCTGGACACGCACACACACACTCTTGTCTCTCTTGAAGTTTCCTCCTCTCCCACTGTGCGCTCTGTCTCCTTGCTTTGGCTTCTGACTTCCAATATCTCCATCCCTCCCTAGAGGTGTGTGTGTGTGTGTGTGTGTGTGTGTGAAAGAGGCAAACATGTAGTGTGTCTAGACAGTACCATAGCTAAAATCGGTCACAGTCGCAGGTAGTTCAGCTAATAATGAGCAGGATGGTGATAGAAGTTATCAATAGCACTCTCTGGAATCCCAGGAAAGCAATTAGTAAAAGTGGCAAATCTGCTTATAGAAGACCCCTAGATCCATCACACACACACACACACACACACACACACACTCACCTTCACCAGCCATCATGCTCTTCTTTTAGGGGGTTTCAGTAGTTATAAGTTGGAGTGAAGTCATATCAGTGTTTGCCACTAAACCCCATACTTGCAGTAGCCCCCTTTGATCTCCTTACTTGCAGCTCTTTCTATTAATCTCACACACCTTCTCTTCTGTCGCTTCAACCCTCTTTCTTTCTTTCGCTTACCCCCAACCCCTTCTCTCTCTCTCTTTCTCTGACTCTCTCTTTCCCTTGCTTAATCCACCCTCCATCCTCTGTTCTCCCTCTGGCTTCTATCACTCTCTTTCTTTCTCTGACTTTCTTTCTCTCACTCTCTCTGTCGTTTAATCCACCCCTCCAACCATCTTCTCCCTTCTTCTCCCCTCTTTCCGCTCCCTCCATATCCACCCCCCCCCTCTCTCTCTTTCTCTCTCTACTCTCTCTTTCTCTGTCGTTTAATCCACCCCTCCAACCATCTTCTCCCCGCATTCTCTCCTCTTTCCTCTCTTTGCTCTCCCTCCATATCCACCCCTCTCTCTCTCTTTCTCTCTCTCTCTCTCTCTCTCTCTCTCTCTCTCTCTCTCTCTCTCTCTCTCTCTCTCTCTCTCTCTCCCCCTCTTCTGTCCTCTCTGGGGGCTCCAGTCTTTTGTCTAACAGGTTCACTTTTCCCTTCTTCACCTTCCAGGGTGTGTAGGGTGGTAGGAGGAGGTGAGTGTCTTTGCTCCCCGCCACAGGAAGTTTGGAAAACTACATTACCCATAACCCCCTGTTCTGTTTGTTTCTCACCTCCTCACTTCCTTCTCTCTGTAACCAGACAGTTTGCAGACCAATGACCACCACTTTTTCACACTCTCATCTAACCGTTGCATGTGTGTCGTGGTGTGTGTGTGTTTAATTCACTGTAAACATTGTTTTATGCACGTGTGTAAACCATGATGACTATATAGATGATGTGTATGTGTGTGTGTTTGCGTGTGCGTGTATGTGTGAGAGTGTATCTTACCAATGGAGACTACAGTGTGTATTTGTGTTTGAAATTAATGTTGATTGTAACAGTGATGTTTTTTTGTAGACGGTTTTATGTGTATTTGTATATGTTTAATTGAGGTTAGTGTGTGTGTGTGTGTGTGTGTGTGTGTGTGTGTGTGTGTGTGTGTGAACTCTGAACTGAACAGTGTGTGTGTGCCTCTGCAGAAAGCACTGGAGATGACGTGTGTGTGTGTGTGTGTGTGTGTGCGTGTGTGTGTGTGTGTGTGTGTGTGTGTGTGTGTGTGTGAACTCTGAACTGAACAGTGTGTGTATGCCTCTACAGAAAGCACTGGATATGACGAGGAGTGAGTATGAAGCACTGCCGGCGTGGAAGCAAGTGAACATGAAGAAAGCCAAAGGACTCTTCTGATGGACATAAAGACATTGAGACAGAATGTGTGTGTGTGTGTGTGTGTGTGTGTGTGTGTGACTGTATGAGAGAGACTCTGTGTGTGTGTGTGTGTGTGTGTGTGTGTGTGTGTGTGTGTGTGTGTGTGTGTGTGTGTGTGTGTGTGCACCAGTATGTACGTATTTGAGTCCTGACTTGAGTCTCTCACCATGGCGGTTGGAAAGTCGGGCTGGGACCTTTTAGCATGTGAACTTTGAACTTTGAACCTTGGCCTGGTTGGATTGGTGGACTTGCACAGAATCAGACACTTCTGTGTAGCCTTGGAGCGAGGGAGCAAGAGGAGGATAAAAGAAGAGGAGAGAGAGAGGGATATGGAGAAGGTGATGAAAGAGAAGGAGGTGTGCCAGCCTCTTGAAGAGTTTTTCTCCTTTTGTTTTTGTTTTTGTTTGGCCTGTTGTTTTTTTCTTTCTTTCTTTCTTTCCTTTCCTCATTATTTGTAGCAGAGTGAAAAACTTAGTGTACTTTTTATTTGTGCTCTATGTGTGTGTGTGTTGTGTGTTTTTAAGTGCATACACGAGTACGAGTTGATGTGTGTGTGTGTGTGTGTGTGTGAGAGAGAGAGAGAGAGAGAGAAAGTGAGTGAGAGAGAGAGGAAGAGTGTGTGTGTGTGTGTGTGTGTGTGTGTGTGTGTGTGTGTGTGTGTGTGTGTGTGTGTGTGTGTTTAATAAACAGAGATAGACTTTATTCATAGCAAATATTGTTATTTATGTAAAGGAATCCAAGACACTCCCTCAGTATTACTCAAAATAGCAGGGAGAAAACAGAGTGTAATATAGGAGACATTAATTAGTGTGTGTGTGTGTGTGTGTGTGTGTGTGTGTGTGTGTACAGAGAATGAATGTGTATGTGAGCTATGGATTTCTCATTATTCTGGTAATTTTTTTCACACACACACACACACACACGCTCACTAGAATATCGCCTGACTTTCTGCACTCACTAGGACCTACTCTTTCGTGTGTGTGTGTGTGTGTGTGTGTGTGTGTGTGCGCTGCAGATGTTTAGTGCCTTGCTTTTATGTACAGTTTTTACCCAGAGAGATGCTAGTCTGCATTTGAAAGACTGCCTTTGTGATAAAGAGTATTAGACTTCAATGAATAAATAAACACTGACTATTATTAATAAATATGATGAATCTCTCCTCCGCTTCTGCTCTTGTCTTCTTAAACTAGTTCACTCAGGAGTTTTTTTTTTTGTTGTTGTTTGGTTTGGTTCTGACAGTGTTGTTGCATGACCATGTGTGTGTACGTGCCTAGTAGGCTACCTGCATGTGTGTGTGTATGTCCGTGTGTGTGTACGTGCCTACAGTAGGCTACCTGCATGTCTTGGAAAGTATGTAAGCCAGTCAAGCTGGTTTTTATAAACGTCAAAAATAGAATTCCAATTTATTTTTATCTGTATTGTTGTATGCAAGCAAGGCAGAGAAGTTCCAGTAGCCAAACGCTTCAGTTACAGTAGCGTAACACAAACACACTCAGGCCAGGTAACACTGTAGGATGGCAAACAGGGCCCTCCCTCTGAGGCAGAAAGTATGTACTGGTGGTAGTAAGAAGTGCTCATGCACAAAGTATGTAGGTAGTAAGTAATGCTATGCACAAAGCATGCTGCTAATAATGCTAATGTAGAATATGGACAGGTAATGTCCATGTAAAATGTTCATGTATTAAAGGAGAAAGCCGGCATTAATCAACACGTAGTGCTACTGTTTTGTAGTGCCAAGCGCTATTGTTAGCCACCTCAATCACTGGATTTCATGCAAGGAAGACTGAGATAGCGAAACGGCAGCTAACGTTAACAGAATGGGGCATTTCAAAACGAAAGCAAATCGATTAGGTTTCGTTTTTGACATGCCTCAATCACTTAGTGTTAGCTGCCGTTTCGCAAACTCGGTCTACGATGCACAAAATTTTATCATTGAGGTGGCTTTCAGTAGCGCTTAGCAGTATAAAACAGCATGGCTAGGTGTTGATTCACACCAGATTATACCTTTAAGTGGACAGGTAATGTTCATGTAGATCAGGGGTTCTCTAAGTTTTGATACATGTGGGCCGATTTAGGGACCCAACATTGACCTGAGGGCCACCAAAGGGGCAGGGGGAGAAAAAAACAAATCCCATTTGTAATCATTGTAATGACCAGGTTGCTTATAAACAGTTTAGGCTACTATTGCAATAAATGAATAGCTATAGATGCCACTAAACACCACTAAATGGAGAATTCTTTGAAAGCAATGTTGGCCTACAGTTTTACCAGTTTTACAGATATGATATGTCATCACGGGCCGCTAGGAAAAGTTTCTGCAGGCTGCCATTGGCCCCCGGGCCGCACTTTGAGACCGTATGATGTAGATAGTGGACAGGTAATGCTATAGTGGACAGGTCCAGTAATGCTCGTTTAGAAACTGGACAGGTACAGTAATGCTCACCTAGAAAGTGGACATGTATGGTCATATAGAAATTATGCTGGTAGTAATGCTGTTGCATTGAAGGTGAAAAGGGCAGTAATACTCACACAGAAAGTGGACAGCTAGTAAGGTAGCGTTTAAAGTGGACAGGTAGTAATGTGTATGCTATTTGCTGTTTATTAGACACTGTCATATATCTGTATCTGGCCTTGCTTGTCCGCCTGTTAAAGGGACACCAGGCAACGTTTTACTGTTAAGTTACCAGCCTCAAACTCACTTTGATGATTAAATGGTTCATTACGGGGTGACCGATGGCTCTCTCGTCAGACTCAAGCATTTGTTTCGTGGTAATCCCATTTGCAGTTTGGAAGAGTGTCGGGTCCACAAAATAGAAACTGAAAGTAGGTATAACTGAAATCACATTTATTACCGGCTTGTCAGACAACGTAACACACGAATATTATCATCTCTGGTTTGTACTCTTTGATTTGCAAATAAATTTACATCGATTGTTGAGAATGTGTAAGACAGTTGTATTTTTTCTAATATTTCGGCGACTGTAGGTGGAGCTCCGGAGATAGAAAACCGTAATCCTGCCTGGTGTCCCTTTAAATCCACTTTCTCAAACTTGTTTTTGATTTAGCAAATACAGTGGATTTCAAACAGAAAGACACGACATCACATTCATTGCAGGTATATTTCAATCAGAGGTGACTTTTTTCAGTTGTCAAATGTGGTGGGAATACACATAGGGATTTGCTTATAGAAAACAATATAAATATTTTAAATTTTAAAAATGGCAGGTGGGTCGAGGCCCTTTGGACTGATGGGCTCGGGGATGAACCTTAAAGGGGAGGTTCGGTTTTTAACACCGAGTGTCTAGGGTGCAATAGAACGATTGACACCAAAATTTGGATGATTGGTCCTGTCTCGAGCTATTTCAGAACCCCCCCTTCCTGCTTCAGACAGGCTAGCTTTGTGCATGTCTGACAATGTTCCCTAAAACCACCTAAAACATTGTTATTTTCAAATATGCTACTCACCGAGTCATCAGTGCTGTTATATGGGCATGCAAAACAATTCTCGTCGTGAAAAACAATTCCTGTCGTGTTTTATTTAGCATTTTGAAAATCCTGGAACTATTTTCTCCGACATCTCACAGCCGCCTATAAACTTCCGCTGTACGTTTGAACGTGAAGAGTGAATGTGAACGTGCACAAAGCTAGCCTATCTGAAGCAGGAAGGGGGGGTTCTGAAATAGCCGTATACTGGAGACAGGACCAATCATCCAAATTTTGGTGTCAATCGTTCTATTGCACCCTAGACACTCTAGAAAAGGGGCTAAATGTGTTAAAAACCGAACCTCCCCTTTAAGCTCTGCTCACACAGCCACATTTACGGTTCACTTATCACTTATTTGTTTTTGTGTTTTTATATACACACACACATTAACACACAAAAGTGGTGTGTGTGTGTTAGTGTGCAGTATGTGATCCAGTATTAAGAACTCACAACCCTTTTATAAACATGCTTATGCACAGTATATAGATACACACAGTCTATTTGTGTAAAAAAATCAATGTGTGTCTCGGCCTGCAGACCTTCGTATTTATTCCATTAAAGAAAAAAACTCGGTCGGCATGTTATGTTGTGCAATCTCGAGTGTTATCACTTCATCCTTCCTCAAAGGACACAGAAACTCAAGTGGCTCATCAGGTTTGAGGAAAGACTGTTGTGTGGGCATGATAGTAAATACCAGATAAGAAATTAAGTAGCATGCCATTGCTATTGTGTCTAGTGCTATTGTGTTTATTAACTGAAACTCTTCGTTGCATTCTTGCATCCTTTCAACTGTCCTACAAGAAAAGGCCTGAAACCCAGATTGGTTTTTGAGTTTTGGGCAGGTGGGTGGATGACGAGACCATAGTAAAGTCACATTTGAAGCAGACTTAATGAGGTATATAATAATGTAGCGTCGCTACTGAGTAAGACAGACTCCCTTGTTTACTTGAGTGAAGTTTAATATCGGCTGTTGTTGGCCACAGCCACGCCAATACAGAACCATCAAAAACACGACTGTCTCCTGTTTATTCCCAGCTCAGAGAGCGCCAAAAACCCCCAAACACACCTAGCACCCCCAAAACCACACCCACCTATCCCACAAAAGGCGGTGCTCCCCCACACTGGCCCAGTAACAAGGCTCTTTAACGTCAACACCCTGCATCCCTGAACATGGAACACGCTACAATATTTAGATGTGACCTGATCAGGAATGGCAATGCTGCTTTCAGACCTGCTTTGGACTTTTATTTTGATAAAGTTTTTGCCACTCTGTCTTCCACATTTATGAAGTGTTGAGTATGAATAGTTTGGGTATGAGCAGTTTTATCGGAGATCAAGCCAAGATGCGGACTGTTTCTGAAAGTCGAGGAAGCATGCTTGGAATGCTGTATTTTCGGGTATTCCACATCATTGTGTGTCACCAAGCACTGTTCCAATAGACCTATTTACCATGACGTCACGCGCTCTTCCGGGTGGCAAAAGGCAAAAGTTGTCAACGAAATACTAGTCAAAAGCATGCATCCTATTTCACCAAATATGCATTTTCTGGTTACAAAACCTGGATCTTTCATATTCAACAGTCATTTCTATCGCATTTATCGTATCCTTTTTACAAAACAAAAATGCCGAACTTATTAATTTGTGAACAACTTCACCGGCAGATCCCTTCCTAACCTGGCCGTATGGCAAGCATGGTAGACCGACGCCGGTCTGTTTGCTACCTCGGTAGTAACGTTACTTGGGTGTCAAGGGGTATGGAGTATGGATACATATCACAACGGATGTATTTTCTGGTCACAAAACCTACGTTCAGAATGAACGGTCATCATTTCTTCTCTCTTTTAACAAAATAAAGTCATAAACCCCAGACTTATTGATTTCAGGCAAGTATTCCCTGCTTGGTCTGTTAAGCTAATCTAGCATTGTAGCTAGCAAGCTAAACCAACTGACGTCCCTGTTTATAACGGTTAGCCTAATTCGGTTGCTAAGTGGGTAACAGGTGTAGAGATCGTATTAACACAACAAGTTTATTTTCTGGTTATAAAACATATGTCTTTAGATTTAACAGTGAGTAGTTATTATCTCGTTTTGCAAAATAATAATTCATAAAGGCGAATTTATTAATGTAAGACCGGTTTTCCCCGTTGAATGTATTCACGTCAATGGGGTACCAGTTGCTTTCTGCCACCCGGAAGTATCTCGGCACCCCTTGTTTACAAACATTCTGAAAAGGCCTATGTCAAGGATGCTTCTAAATATAGTAACTAACCATATTTGGAATTCCTGATAAATGGGCTGAAAGACTTTGTCTGATTTGACCTTGATTTGCTTATTTGCTGATGTGCTGCACCTGTGTTAATTCAATGACTCTTATTGGTTGTCTATTTATAGCCTCTGTTACTTTTGCCACTTAAAGGGAACATATTCAAACATAATATTTTAAAGCCTGTTATTTTTGCCACTTATAGGGAACATATTTTAAGCCTCTGTTATTTTTGCCACTTTGCTGAATCTTGCTTGAGTTGCTGAGGTCATTGAAGGTGAAAGTTAACACCCACTTTTCACTACGTGACAAAAGCCAACAGACAGATTTAATGCACCAGTGGCTGGCAGTGGTGGGTAGAATCTGTCTGCTTCTGTTTCAAAGTGAAAAGGGGGTGTCGACCATCCCGCCTCTTTTGCAGTCTTTATTAAAGGTGACTCACAACTTTAGTTTTTCTATTATTCTTCTTGTCAGTACCCCTCTCAACAAGGTAAGATATTGCTACTGTGTTTGTCATTTTCCACTGGTCCCCTGAGCTCATTGATACACCAATTTGTAAATCAACCAAGTCATGATTTGATCAGCACTCCAGTGTAGTTATTTTTATGCATTTGCCTCAAATTCATTTGAATTGTACAGTACATTTTTGCTAATGTAGAAAAACATAAGACTTGTCTTATTATGTTATTATATTAATACAAGTATTTTACAGCGTGACCAGAGACAACGCAGCAGGACACGAGTCAATGGCTCCAGGTGTGTGTGTGTGTGTGTGTGTGTGTGTGTGTGTGTGTGTGTGTCAGTAGAGCTTATCAACACCTTTTTAACTAAATTGCCAAATATTTTGAATAATATTGCTCTTTGAAAAGTATCATTGTACCAGCAAATCAACATTTTCTGAGGTGAATGTGTGACACTGGTGTAAAATACAAAATAAAATCGCTAATGTACTGGGAGGTGTGTGGGTAGAAAATCAAAAACAAATCAACAACAACAAACAGTTTACTCTGTACTCTGTAACTGTGTAAGTGATGTCGTCTTTAATATCTGCAGGAAGTGGTGTTCTGGTTGACCCAAGGCTCCTAGGGAGTTGTGGACTCTGGAGGACGTCCACAGGACACAGTATCCCGGGCCAAGAAGGAGTCCATGGTGACCATTCTGAGCTGAAAAGGGACACACAGAATGTTCTGGAGATGAGGAAAAGAGCGAATGAGACTCAATGGGATGAAAGAAAGAGGAAGATACAGAGAAAGAGGGAGGACATCCATATCCAAAAATGTGAGTGTGGACATTTACAGTACAGTATCATTGTAATTTGTCATTTAAAGTAATATAATGGGTTTTTTTGTTGTTGTTGTTGTTGTTGTTGTTGTTTGTTTTTTTGTTTTGTTTAGGGGTTTTTTACAGTCACTAGCCTATATAATGAATAGGAAAGTAACACCAACAAATGGTGAATTTGTGGTGCTATATCATCTGACTTTTTAATTTTTCATTCTAATATATTCTAATACTCTTTGCACAGGGCCATCCCTGGATTCTGCAATCAGTTCTCTACATGGCAGTTGTGAATCCATCATATCAGACAAGAATATTTTGACAAGTTCATCTATGTCACGCCATTCAAGTGTCAACAGCTTCCAGATAATTACAAACTTTCAGCTTGTTCTGCTAGGACATAGAGGAGCTGGCCAAACATCATCAGCAAACACCATCTTGGGCGTGGAAGAGTTTGGCTACGGCCCTCTCAGTCATTGTGTGAAGAGATCGACACAAGTGTGCGACCGATGTGTCTCTGTGGTGTGTACACCTGGATGGGAAAAGACTGAAAGATGCTACAACACTCCTCACCAGAATAAGCAGATAGTGAGCAGTGTTGATCTGTGTTCACCGGGACCTCATGTCTTCCTGCTGGTCTTGCGAGCCTCCATGTCGTTCTCTGCAGAGACTTTGCAAGCAATGGAGGAACATATGGAACTCCTAGGGAAAAACGTCTGGGACTATACCATGCTATTGTTTACATATGGGGATCGACTAGGGGACACAACCATCGAGCAGCACATCGAGAGTGAGGGAAAGGCTCTGAAGAAGCTGGTGGAGAGATGTGGGAACAGGTATCATGTTTTGGACAATTACAACAGGGTTGCAGACTCTCAGGTGACAGATCTGCTGGAGAAGGTAGATGAGATGGTAATGGCAAATGGTGGCTACTGTTTTGAAGTAAATGAAGAGAATCTTGAAGAAGAAAAGAGGAGAAAAGAGTGGAGAAAAGAGGAAGCCAGTGGGAAAAGAAAGGATGAACAAGATTGGAGAGAAGAGAAAGAGTTAGGAAAATGCAGGGAACAAGTTGAAAAAAACTGGAAAGTCCTAATGAGTGACTGGTGGAGAAATCTATCAAATATTAAAGCTTTATCGAGCACTAAAGCTCTGTCAAATAGAAAGAGAAAAAGAAGAGGAGCAATGTGCTAGTGCTCGGGGAGGGCTTGCATTTTCTCATTACACCTGAGAGCACCATGCTCTTTGGTGCCCTTTTTCATATTTACCCCTTAACCTTTAGCTTTTATGTTAAATTATTTGAATAAATCTTTATATTTTTAAAAAAAACTCTGTTGTCCGTCTCCATTTCATGTTGCGAAAGCTGGCCTTAACAGAGCTCCCTTTGATATTTGCTAACACCAATTCTCTCCAATACATGTGGAGATGATTGCAAACTAAAGAATAGGCCCATGTGGTAATTGTTGATTTTCCATCAGTAAAAACTGTAACATGATTTGATTTTTTTTTAATTTATTGTATAACAAACATTGACAAATACATTGGAAGGAGGGGCTACAGTACAATAATTAAATTAAATTAAAGTGTAGCATTTCATAAGGAGACAGTTTCAGGTCCCTATTACACAAGGCATGTGCTGTAGCTGTAAGTCCACAAAGAGGAGGTAGAGGGAGCTAAGAGAGCTTGTTTCATTTATCCAGTAATAAGACATTTACAGTAACCATCAAAGTGACAATAAAACTGGTAAGTTTCTAAGCATAACAGTGTATAAAATGTTGCTTGGTATGCGTTTAAAGTTTTTCATGTTGTGGCCCACATTGTCCAAAAAATGTTTCACATTTCTCGAAGTCACATGCTATTACCTTATACCCTTTGACCAAATCAATAGGTTTGCATAGATATTTTAAAATGGGCATTTATAGGCATCTACAATTCAGATAGCCTGAAGTTTTGAATGTAAATCAATTTTTTTATTCGCTCAGTCAGTTCAAGTCTTATTCACCATTTGTTCTTGAACATTTTTTGAAGAAATGTGCTCTTGAAGCACTTAACACTCTTAGCTGCCATATTTATTCTTAGGTAAACACTAAACGTTTAGGAAAACATTTGAACAAACAAACAAACAAAACATTCTGTTAGTTTCACACACACACACACACACGAATATCACCGGACTTTCTACCCTTCTCTTTTGTGTGTGTGCGTGCATGTGGGGTGTGTGTGTGTGTGTGTGTGTGTGTGTGTGTGTATGCATGCGCTGCAGATGTTTAGTGCCTTGCTTTTATGTACAGTTTTTACCCAGAGATATGCTAGTCTGCATTTGAAAGACTGCCTTTGTGATAAAGAGTATTAGACTTCAATGAATAAATAAACACTGACTATTTTTAATAAGTATGAGTCTCTCAACTATTGCTCTTGCCTTCTTAAACTAGTTCAGTCATTGTTTTTGTTGTTGTAGTTTTGATTTCATGACAGGGTGTCTGTGTGTGTGTTTATGAGTGTGTGTGTGTGTGTGTGTGTGTGTGTGTGTGTGTGTGTGTGCAGTTCACATGTGTGGTATGCCTTAGCAAGTGTCTAAGCCAGACAAGCTGGTTTTTCTAAACTCAAAAAAAAAAAAAAAAAATTGCTTCCTGTTCTGATCATCTGTACTGTTCTCAGCAAGGCACAGCTGTCCCAGTAGCCTAAAACTTTTCTTCCATTCTGTATCTGTACAAAACACTATGAACTAATTCATGAAGTGTTATGAGGTATTCATAAAGAAGTCCCTAAGAAGTAGCCTAACACTTTATTTTTTACAGGCTGCATCTACAAAGCATTATAAACTCATTCATCAGGCCTCAAAATGACTGACATGAAGGTCTTATAATAATATTTACATTATAAGCAATAATAACGAGTTCTGATGATCTAGCATACACATCACCTGTGTTAATTAATTGACTCTTATTGGTTGTCTCTTTAAAGCCTCTGTTATTTTTGCCACTTGCTGAATCTTGCTTGAGTTGACAAGGTCATTGAAGGTGACCCTCTCAGTAAACAAAACTGGTAAGTTTCTTAGCCTAACAGAGTATGAAATGTTGCTTGGTATGCGTTTAAATTAGTGTTTTCGGATTGAAGACCACATTGTCCAAAAATTGTTTTTCAGAGACCACCTGCCCTTGTACCTAGTCTATTTGCCAGAAGGGTCAATGCTTAAAAACAACAATTCTGTGTGGAATGTGGGGATCATTGGTCAGTCATTGGTTGTTTCCATGAAGTCAAATTATGCTAAGCCAGAGAACACAGGGAGGTGGTTCAGTGGTCCACCAATAAACTTTGGTTTTCAGTTTTGTCTGTCTGGATCTTTGTCTGGACCTCTGTTTGCATGTAGTGTGTGTGTGTGTGTGTGTGTGTGTGTGTGTGTGTGTGTGTGTGTGTGTGTATGTGTGCATGCATGTTATGTGTGTGTGTGTGTGTGTGTGTGTGTGTTTGTCTCTATGTGTGCATGCATGTTATGTGTGTGTGTGTGTGTGTGTGTGTGTGTGTGTGTGCTAGTCAAGCTGGTTTTGAAAACATAAAAGAGACTGCAAATTTCACTTTCAATTCTTCTGCCGTCTTTTCAGCAAGGTAAAGAAATTGCTTCATTTCTCTTGTTCAAAAGTTTATGGCAAGCTATTTGACCATTTGTTTACAATTTTTTTTTTGTCTAAACTGTAAACTAAACCATTATGTTCCTGATTCCTCAAATTTAAATGTTCAGCTCTGATATAAACATCGTGGACTCATCGTGAACCTCTTAGACCGAGATTGTGTGTTGGTGTGTATTTATGACAAGATATAGGCCTAGGTTACTGTAAATACATGATGATTTAGTTTCATTTATTTAGTTTATTAAATTAATTTCTCACAGGGTCAATGTGCAAAGTGCATTAATCACTTAGAAAGAGAGAAGATAGAGAAGACCTTGTACCAGATTTAGCAACTAGCTCATTTCCATCTGCAGTCTGTTTGTAATTGGTTATGATTGGGCTTACTGAAATCTGGTTTGATAATGTAGCAGCACCTGCCATGTTACAAAATTATTTATGGAACCATAGATTGTATATTAAAAACTATACATAGTAAAATGTAAAAAAGAAAATTGTGATTAGGGTAGATTAGGGTACTCTAAACTTTCCTGGTAGACTACTGCATTGATCTGGATCAAAACGAGCTGACAACATGATTCCTAAATCCTCACTGACTCCTCGCTAGACTTAGACAACTTCATTCTTCATTCTTCATTCTTCCTCCTTGATTTCTAAATGAAATGAATTAATTTCAACTATGTTTCAGATTAAATGCCTTCATATGAAAAGAGGATTTTGGAATACTAAGCAACAAAGCAGGTGTTTTTCTTGAAAGCTTTTTGTTCCAAATATCCGAACATTTCATGCTTGTTTTTAGTGACAAATGTTATGGAATGCACAAGTGGAAAAAGAGAAGATCTGAATCTGTCTACAGAAACTAAACAAAAGACGGAATGCCAGAGTCAAGGCAGTGTTCCAGTACTGCTACTAGTCTATGTTTTGATAGCACTGGAATGCTACAGAACTACATGGCCTAAATATAGCATGTACTATGAAAACATTAACAAACATTGTTGCATTCACAACAACTCCAGAGAATTTATGTAGAACAATATTACAGCCAGAAAAGTGAAACTATATACTTGTGTGTAGTACAGTTATCAGAATATACAGTAATGCACATTCTAAATTGTGCATCACAATTTACCATCTGACCAAGCAGTGGTACAATATATTAATATTAGGATGATCTCATGTTGTATTAGCAGGCACAAGTGATCTGGTTAGAGTGTAGCAGACAGACGGTGGGAGGTGGACCCACCTACTATACTGCAAGACCATGACGTCCAATGAACCAGCGTTAGGGCCAGGTGAGTGTGTGTGTCTGTGTGTGTATCTGTTGGGGTATGGGCGGATGTGAGGACAATCAGAGTTGTCCCATCTGCCTTGTTTTGTCCAAGATTAAAGGAGAAATATGTTAAATAATGATCGGAGCACGGACTTGTCGCAAATAGTTCACTTGCACCTGACCCCTCCTTTCGGGAATACGTCTAGTTAACCGATTGGCTACAAACAGGCTTAGCGTTGGAGTGGACCAGCACCTGATAGTCTGAGTTGAAAACTGTAGCTTACCTCCATAATATCCACCATTGGCAAAGCTCAAAGTTACTCCAAACTTCATTCCGTAGATTCCCGTGGGTGTTTACATTTAAACCGAGGCATAGAGAACTTTGAAAGTGCACATTTAGCTTAGATATAAGGTTATATGTACAGCTTGACTAAATCTAGCTTGTAAGCGTGTTTCATCTGAATTAACGCGAGATGTAGAGTAGTTCACTACTCAGTATGTCGATCTCGCGTTAGTTCATATGAAACACGGCGACGGAAGCTTATATAGACAAGCTGTACATATAACCTTATATCTAACCCAGGGCAGGTTCTAGCCTTTTTAGTGCCCTAGGCCAGATTTGAGTTTTGCCCCTGTTTTCTGAAAATATAAGAGAAAAACTGAAGGAAAAAAAGCAAGAAATGTATTGTGATGCCCCCCTGATATTTGGTGCCCTAGGTGACCGCCTTGTTTGTCTATGCCTAGAACCGGCCCTGATCTAACCTAAATGTGCACTTTCAAAGTTCTCTATGCCTTGGTTTAAATGTAAATGAAGTTTGGAGTAACTTTGAGATTTATCAACGTTGATTTGTTACTGTTTGTTTGCACAAGTAATAATGTAATGCCGCAGTTGCATATTGATACATACAGTATAATCACAGCTCCAAACATCCACTGCTGGAGTTGAGTTTCATGGCCTGAAACTGAAAATGGACATTTAGTGATGTTGTATTCGCTCAATGGTGTTTTCAAGTCAAGTCAAGTCAAGTCAAGTTTTTTTGCCCACAATGGCACCTTCCAGGCAGCACAGCCTAAAAGACACTAGCCTAAAAGAGACTACCTTAACCCTAACCCTCCCCAACCATAAATTGGGGATAGTAGTGCCTTGAAGGCAGCACTGCCTGAATGGCACCATTGAAGGCAAAAATACCAAAGACCTATGTGTTCACTATCTCCAGGTGGTGGAGCTCACCTATCTGAGCTGAGGTTAGTGCTACTCGGGAGCCGTGGATCTGGGAAGACCTCCACAGGACGCACCATCCTTAGCAAAGAAGAACTAGAACTCAGCATGGTGACTGTTCAGTGTGAGACTATGCAGGGGGAGGTGGAGGGAAAACGGCTAGTCCTAGTCGACACTCCTGGTTGGTTACCTCTGCTCCCTCCCCTCGATACATCGGAGCTCTACAAATGTGAGATTGAACGCAGCGCCTCCCTTTGTCCACCCGGACCCCATTGCTTGTTGCTAGTTGTGCCGTTAAATGACAGGTTCACACGCGATCATACAATAGCAGTGCGGGAACACCTGAAGCTCCTCTTTGGGGAGTTAGCATGGAGATACACTCTGGTGCTGTTCACACATGGGGATCTTCTCGAGAACACACCAATCCAGGAGGTCATTCAAAATGGTGGAAAAGCTCTGCAGAGTTTGATTAAGACGTGTCAGGAGAGATACCATGTTCTTGACAATATACAGACTGGCGATCGCAAACAGGTGACAGAACTACTTGGTAAGATTGAGGAGATGGTGAAGGATAACCATGGCAGCCATTATGAGCTTAGGAAGGAGAGAATTGATAAACTGCATCTGAAGAGAAGAACAGATGAGATTGAAGGAGAGAAAAGGAGGAAAAAAGTGCAAAGAACGAGGGAGGATATTCGAGCACAAATAGGTGAGTTTGGTCATTTATTATAAAGTGTACTTGCATTTGCCTATGAGGAGGTGTGGTGGTACTGTCATAAACATGAATAGGCCTAATATTCCTTTATAATTGTGACATCAACAACAAACAACAACAAATACATGTTTATCTTTCATAGTGAGACAAACAAATACATGTTTATTTCTCATTGTGAGACTTTACTGTCTTTTTGATTGATTGTTTTTTGTGTTCCTATCTGGGCATTGCAGTAAAAGAGCTTAAAGTTCAGTTAATTTCCCCTGAGTAAAGAATGGTTGATGATGATGTTTATTTTTCCTAGTGAAATCCCCTCAAAAGTTGAGATTGGTGGTGATGGGATATCAGTATTCTGGGAAGTCCTCAACCGGAAACACAATTCTAGGAAACAATGCCTTCAGCTTGAATCGAACGGTCAGATTTGCAACAGGAAATGCTGAGGTGTCTGGAAGGTGGCAGGTCACTGTGGTGGACACACCTGGCCGGTGGAGGATCCGACCTTTAAAATATACAACAGAGCTCTTCAAACAGGAGATCATGCTCGGACCCTCTCAGTGTCCCCCAGGACCTCATGCCGTGCTATTAGTATTGCCTACCAACACCTCATTCACGGACATCAACTGGAAAGCCTTACAAGAGCACCTAGAACTCCTTGGTGAGAATGTCTGGAGTCATGTTCTCTTGCTGTTTTCCCATGGAGATTGGCTTGGCAGGACCCCAGTTGAACAGTTCATAGAGAGTGAGGGAGTCGCCCTGAAACGGCTAGTTGAGAAATGTAGGAACAGATATCATGTTTTCAATAACAAGCAGAGGAATGATGGGAGACAGGTTACAGAGCTGCTGGAGAAGATTGAAGAAATGGTGCAGGAGAATGGAGGCAGCCATTTTGAAATGGATCAGAAGAAACTCAATGAAGTAAAGGAGACCAGAAGGATTTGTGTGGAGGACGGAGAAAAGAGAAGGATGAGATCTGTCCACAGATTACATGAGTGACAGATCCATCAGAGTCACTTGATTCAGGAATGAACACTCGAAGTGGAAGCTTTGAGTTTATCAGACCAGTCTTTCAGCTTGTGCTGTTGGGATATAGAAGAGCTGGCCAAACATCATCAGCCAACAGCATCCTGGACATGGAAGAGTTTGGCTACGGCCCTCTCAGTCAGTGCGTGATGAGATCAAGACAACTGACAACTGACAGATGTATCTCTGTGGTCTGTACACTCGGATGGGAAAAGACTGAGAGAAGCTTCAACACTCCTCACCAGAATAAGCAAATAGTGAGCAGTGTTGATCTGTGTTCACCTGGACCTCACGTCTTCCTGCTGGTCTTGCGAGCCTCCATGTCGTTCTGTGCAAAGACTTTGCAAGCAATGGAGGAACATGTGGAGCTCCTAGGGAAAGACGTCTGGGACTATACCATGCTATTGTTTACATATGGGGATCGACTAGGGGACGCAACTATCGAACAGCACATCGAGAGTGAGGGAGAGGCTCTTAAGAAGCTGGTTGAGAGATGTGGGAACAGGTATTATGTGTTGGATAATTACAACAGGGATGGAGACTCACAGGTGACAAAACTTCTGGAAAAGATAGAAGAGATGGTAATAGCAAATCGTGGCCACTGCTTTCAAGTGGACAGAGAGAGATTAAAAGAGACAGAGAAGAGGTGGGAAACTGAAAGAGAGGCAGAGGAATATAATGAAGATCAGGAGGTAGAGGAACTGATGGGATTACTTGAAAGACTATGGGGTTTGAGAGACAAGTTGAGTAAATGGTTGAGGAAAACATCACTCAGTGTTAAGAATGAATTTCAGCGTTAAATACTAACTTATTAGCCTGGTCATAACCTGTCAGTTCCTCCTTCTACGCTTCTCTTTTTACAAAGGTCTGGGATTCCAGCTATTGAGAAACGATTGCTTGCTGGAGGTCTGAATTCAAAACCAAACAATTACCAAAATCTGCAGGAACACCAACACAGTGTAAAAGTCAGGTGGCACTGCAGTGACTTCACCACGCAGACCATTTATTAAGCTACGGCACTTGGACGAGTACTTTCATACTTTGGACATTGTTCCTTTGCTAGTTCTGGGCTCTAAACAGTTAATCCTCAATGTCTTGCTTTTAAAATTTATATGGCACTTTAATGTTTGAGGAAAGCAATTGATATGGCACTTAAATGTTGTTATGGCACTTTAGTGTTGGGGGACAGCATAACACCTATGCATTGTTTTTCTGTTATTCAATCCAATTGCATTAGAGTTATATGACTTACTTGAAATAAGGCTATATATTTACTGTAGGCTACTCTTCATAATAGCATGGTCCCAGTGACGTGATAACGGGTGCGCAAACAATTCGAACTGATGGGCAGGATGTGGAGGCAAGCATAACAACACCAACAGACGGCACGGAGAAAAGTGCATATTGTAGTGGTTTGGAGCCAGTATGTAGGGGAAAATACAAGTAATTAGTAGGGAAATACATCGGACGTGACCCATACTTGATGAAAATGTCAGAATTTTCTCAAGAGTGGAAAGATTAGCCGACAATCGCGGCTGTGGGCATTACGAACTACGCCATGGTTCTCTGAGTTTTTTCCCCCATTTCTCACCTTTACAGGCGATTTCCTTAGGTACTCGATATTAACCCTTTCCCTTCTCTCGGTTAGACAGTTTATAACATCCAAAAACGCCACAAAACTGAGGCTTTTGGTAGAAAAAAGTTGCCGCCAAAATGCAGTGCTTTAAATGGCTCCAGCTCCAGAAGCCCACCAGTTGAGGTTCGCGCGCCTACAGAAGAACACTGAAAAATACGTTAGTGACGTCGGGTGAAACCCAGCTATTTAAAGAAGAAATTTGGTGTGATAAGAACTCAAGATGTAATGCATCATAAAAAGTTTCGATACATTCATGCAGGCCAAAGAAGGCCGCTGTGTAGCTTCCAGGGGCACCCATACACCCAAGTGTTAGTGGCCAAATCGCTGTTTTACTAAACCATAAAAAGGCTCAAAATAGCTCCACTTCATTTATATTATAATGACAGTTCCAACATTTAAAACCAGGCATTGAAAACTTAGTAACTGTACAGATAGATACTTACCACCTTGATGGGTACCCCTGGAAGCTACAGCAAGTTGTCTTCTCTGGCCAGCACAAACGTTTTGGCATCCTGCTCCCTGGCAAACGTTCCAAATGTTTATGATGTTGAAATATACTTTGGGTCCTTATCACACCAAACTTCTCCTTTAATAAGCTGTGAAAATGAGCTAAAATTATGCTTATTTATCATTTTTTTTTTTTGCAACCTCATTTACGCAGTCATCACAGATTTTGGCATTTGTATATATATATTGTAAT
>JAODXP020000027.1:22042902-22050402 GCA_027497455.2 Sardinella longiceps
TTAGTAATGGTTCCAGAGATTGATATTAGCATACTGCTGTGCAGTGTAGTGTGCTGTGAGGTGTGTGTGTGTGTGTGTGTGTGGATAGAAGAGTTAGGAAAAAGATTAGACATATGCTTTGTGTGAGGTGTGTGTGTGTGTGTTCATAAGAATGGAGGTTGATGCATCCTTATGCAATGAGAAAAAAGGTGTATGCTTTGTGTGCGCGTTTGTAAGGATGGAGCTGCATCCATCCTTGTGCAATGAGGGGAAAGGTGTATGCTTTGTGTGTGTGTGTGTTCATTTGTGTGTGTGCTATTACTAAATATGTATGCACTGCAGAGAGGACAGTGTGTCATATGAATACATCAGCGGAGTGTGTGTGTGTGTGTGTATGCAAGCAAGTGTGAGCATGTTTGAATGTGTGTATTTAAGTGTGTGTGTGTGTGTGTGTACGACAGTGTGTCACATGAATACATGAGAGGAGTATTTGAGAATTATATTAATTTATGAGCCATGTAGACTCTGCTCAGAGTTAACCTACATGTGAAGTCTGGCAGCTAATGACGTCTGTGTGTGTGTGACGTCTGTGTGTGTGTGTGTGTGTGTGTGTGAATGATGTGGTGGGGGTTGGGTTTAATAAAGGTCAAACAGACGTAAGGTAGTAAACAGACATTACTCACACACACACACACACACACACACACACGTAAACCTATACAGACAGATCGAAGTCTGTGTGGAGGTGAAACATGTGGAGACACTCGGCCTCCATTTACCCTCCTGGACACACACACACACACACACACACACACACACACACACACACACACACACACACACAATCAACTCCGCATGGACGTACCTATGTAATCAACATAACTACACACAGACACACACACACACACGCACACGCGCATACACACACACACACACACATCTCATTAATCCCATTTGCTGTGTCCCTCCAGACGGACGCGTCCAGTCCACCGCCCGAGGAAAGAGAGATGGTAAGAGGAGCGGATGAAAGAGATGGGTGGAAGAGAAGAAGAGAAAAAAAGAGAAAGATAACCGATGGGCACAGGGGGAGAAAAAGAGGAGAATAAGGGAGAAAGAGAGAGAGAGAGAGAGAGAGAGAGAGAGAGAGAGAGAGAGAGAGAAGATAAAGAGGGAGAGAGAAAGAGGGAAAGAGAGGGAGGGAGACAGAGTGAGAGAAAGATGAAGAGGGAGGGAGAGAGAGAGAAAGATAAAGAGAGAGTGAGTGAGAGAGAGAGAGAGAGAGAGGAGTAAGAGAGGGAGAGAGATAAAGAGGAGAGAGAAAGAGGAGGGACGGGAGAGGGAGAGAGAGAGAGAGAGAAAGAGAGAAGAGAGAGAGAGAGAGAGAGAGAGAGAGAGAGAGAGAGAGAGAGGTGAAATAACGGACAACGGAGCCAACTGGAGTTTACGTTCTTTATTGAGGCACCATGAACAAAGAGGAGGAAGAGGAGGAGGAGGAAGGACACAACAGTCACCAGTACAGGCAGAGGTCAAAGGTCAGAGGTCTAAGGTCATCCAGGGAGGAGGAGGATTGCGACACACTCCAGCGGCATCAGATAACAGGCATGTGCCTCTCTCCACATATATATCTGAAACTCAAAACACACACACTCACACACACACTACAGGTACACACTGAGTACTGTCAGAAAAAAAGATTTCTTGCGCGCGACACGCACACACACGCACGTGCACACACGCACACACACACACACACACAGAGGGGTGGGGGGAATGGGTGATTCTGATGATGAAGCTGAGCGAGTGTGTGTGTGTTTGTATTCTGATGAAGCCCTCATCGTGAGAATGTGTGTGTGTGTGTGTGTGTGTGTGTGTGTAAGAGATGAGGAGCGGCATGTAGTCAGTACGGCTCAGGTTAGAGGACTCAGAATGAGAATCAGATGCAGGAAGGGACATCACAAATGAGGGGCTGGAATTAACAAGGGAGCTCAGACCGCTGGGAGCCACACTGACAGATTTTACTACCTTATGCCTGACTAGGCAACACTTACACAACCCTGTGTGTGTGTGTGTGTGTGTGTGTGTGTGTGTGTGTGTGTATGCAAGTAAGTGTGAGCATGTATGAATGTGTGTCTAAGTGTGTGTGTATGTGGGCAAGCGAGCAAGTGTGAGAGTGTATGTGTGTGTGTGTATGCAAGTAAGTGTGAGCATGTATGAATGTGTGTGTAAGTGTGTGTGTATGTGGGCAAGCGAGCAAGTGTGAGAGTGTATGAATGTATGTGTGTTTGCGAGCGTGTGTGTGTGTGTGTGTGTGTGTGTATGCAAGTAAGTGTGAGCATGTATGAATGTGTGTGTAAGTGTGTGTGTATGTGGGCAAGCGAGCAAGTGTGAGAGTGTATGAATGTATGTGTGTTTGCGAGCATGTGTGTGTGTGTGTGTGTGTATGCAAGTAAGTGTGAGCATGTATGAATGTGTGTGTAAGTGTGTGTGTGTATGTGGGCAAGCGAGCAAGTGTGAGAGTGTATGAATGTATGTGTGTTCTCGCGCGCGTGTGTGTGTGTGTGTGTGTGTGTGTGTGTGTGTGTGTGTGTGTGTGTGTGCACTATGGCTAGCCTCCCTATGAAGATCATTAATTTAGTCAAATAAGGGTGCAACGTTAGTTCTTCTTTACAGGGACTAGGAAAGTCCCTGGGCTGATTTTTTATTGTCTTTTATCTTGGAAGTGAATCTATTTCCATGGAAAACAGTCACTGGAACACTGAGCTGGTATTCTGACCAAAATATAAAAAATAAAAAACTTAAAGTCAGAGGTGCTTACACCAGCTTTGTGTGTTAACAGACGTCACATGACGCAGCCAGAGATATGACAGGGTTAGGGCTGTGTGTGTGTGTGTGTGTGTGTGTGTGTGTGTGTGTGTGTGTGTGTGTGTGTATGTGTGTGTGTGACAGAATGACAGGACATGACGGGACAGAATAACAGGCCACTGTTTCAGACTGTATGCGTCTGTCGACGGAACCCAGTGACTTAGCACGGAGTATTCGCAAAATGCATTGTGGGTCCGTCCATCCCAACGGCTCCGTTGCGTCCGTCGAAAAGTTGAAAAATGTTCAACTTTCCAAGTAGAAACGGATCCCTCCCTCGACCAATCAAAATTGACTCCCCCTCCTTCAGACACGCCCTCCGTTGTCCATCATCGGACGTGTACAGTCTGACCTTAATGTAATAAGAACAGGTACTACAAGTATGGAAGTATGGAAGGAAGTATGGAAGTATGGAAGGAAGGAAGGAAGGACACTGACTTGATCCCAGTGTCCCTTAAGCCCCTCATATGACCTCACTTCCACCAGTCAGCCAATCACGGTAGAGGCAGAGGTTAAAGACTCATTGGGATGAATGAATGAGAGAGTGACTGAGTGAGTGAGAGAGTGAATGTGTGAATGAATGAGTGAGAGTGAAGGAATGATTGAATGAACGAGGCAGTGAGGGAGTGAGTGAGAGAGTGAGTGTGTGAATGAATCAGTGATTGAGTGAGTGAGAGAGTGAGTGTGTGAATGAGTGAGAGAGTGAGTGTGTGAATGAATGAGTGAGTGAGAGTGAAGGAATGAACGAACGAGGCAGTGAGGGAGTGAGTAAGTGAATGAGTGAACGAGTCAGTGATTGAGTGAGAGATTGAGAGAGTGAGTGAGTGAATGAATCAGTGATTGAGTGAGTGAGAGAGTGAGTGTGTGAATGAGTGAGAGAGTGAGTGTGTGAATGAATCAGTGATTGAGTGAGTGAGAGAGTGAGTGTGTGAATGAGTGAGAGAGTGAGTGTGTGAATGAATGAGTGAGTGAGAGTGAAGGAATGAACGAACGAGGCAGTGAGGGAGTGAGTAAGTGAATGAGTGAACGAGTCAGTGATTGAGTGAGAGATTGAGAGAGTGAGTGAGTGAATGAATCAGTGATTGAGTGAGAGATTGAGAGAGTGAGTGAGTGAATGAATGAATGAACGAGTGAATGAGTGATTGACAGGTTGTGTGCCATTCTGAAGGTAAAGTATGAGACTGACCAGAGAGAGAGAGAGAGAGAGAGAGAGAGAGAGAGAGAGAGAGAGAGAGAGAGAGAGAGAGAGAGAGAGAGAGAGAGCTGGAGGGTTGTGGGAATGAGTGCATTAATTAAGGGATGAGGTGAACACATCTCCACCTTTTCTCCATTTCTCTAAAACAGCAGCATGGTGACCACATTATTCAATGCAAATATATATATTTAAACATAATATACATATATTTATTATGTCTATAAATATGTAGGTATTTATTTCTCTTCCTGTCTTGATATACATACTGTATATACTTAAAGACTTTTATATATTCTCATGTTCTATGTCTATGGGTAGAGTTTGGGGGTATAGTTTAGTTTATCTGCTGTAAAACATTCAATTACCCTGTCATTGATTTCTCTTACAACATCTTAGCACAGTTTGACAACAGTCATTCGGAACAGAGGAATATAGAGCTTACAACTGGTAAGCTGTGACACACACACACACACACACACACACACACACACACACACACACACACACACACACACACACACACACACACACACACAACACACACACACACACACACACACACACTTACATATATTTGAATTACAGGCTTTTCAGTGGCTGCTTTTAAAATGTCTCACTGAGAAAATGAAGTTTGCATCATAATTTCACCAAAATATTTACACCCTCACACACACACACACACACACACACACACATACACTGTTTCTCATCCTGAGAGTATGGACCTGTGATTGGCTGGTAACATAATACAGGCAGAGCTGTGATTGGCTGAGTAAAATCAAACTGAGATCTAATTGGCTGACTGGGGGCTTCACTGCCACTGTACTGTACTGTAGTGATAGCCCTGTAGTGATTCAGCTTCAAACTAACACTAAAACTTAAATAATAATTTACACCATACACATTACACTAAAAACACTTCAATGAAAAAAAATATATAAATTATAATTCCAAACTTATGAAAAAACAAACAAAAAAAAAAGTTAAAAGGACTTGACATTCAAATGGAGAAAGCAGTGCAACCAGAGACATAGCAAACAACAGACCAAAGGGTCCGTTTCCCAAAAGTATTGTTGCTAACTAAGCTAACTAAGTTAGCAAATGAGTTGGTTGCAATGCAATTTCCCATTGGCACCTAACTAAGCTAACTAAGTTAGCAAATGAGTTGGTTTCAATGCAATTTTCCATTGGCAACTAACTAAGCTGCTAACTGGTTAGCAACCAATGCTTTTGGGAGACAGACGCCAGCTTAAACTGTAGAGTAGTGGTTATTGTCACGCATCTTCCACATATACATGTGTACACACACACACACACACACACACACACACACACACACAGTCTGTATCTGTCTGTGGCATCAAGGGTGCTGCTAGGAGACCCTCCTACCACTAGTCGCTGGCGGCGATTCCCTGTCTCCGTTCAGGGCCTCCCACAAGAGGGCGGGGTTTTCACAGTAGTGCCGCCCCCTCCAGTGCTCCAGGACTTCCTGTTTGGTGTCCAGGACGATGCTGCACAGGAAGCAGTGGATGCCCCGCCCCGTCTGCAGCCCCAAGGCGGAGCCTGAGGAAGATACCGCCCCCTGGTGGTGGTGGCGACGCCCACACACGTGGCGCTTGAGTCTGGAGACGGACAGAAACACCTCCTGGCAGCGGCCGCAGCGCCGGAGGGCTCGCCGCTCGTTCAGCTGCCGCCAGTAGTGGGCGGCGTGTTTCACAAGCTCCTCCTCCATGCTCCGCCCATCCCCACCTCCTCCACCAATAGCGCTGCTGCTGCTGGGGGGTGAAGGACCGCCCCCTGAGGGCCCGGATTGGCCCACTGATTGGCCGTGGACGTAGAGGAGGTGGAGCTGCATGTCGGAGAAGGTGGGAGTGACCGCTTGGCACCGCCCACATTTGATCTGCAGCTCCACAGGGTCCTCCATGTCCTCTTCACGCGACTCAGTGCTGCAGGGGGACACAACAGAGGAGCGTTACAGTGTGTGTGTGTGTGTGTGTGTGTGTGTATCTGTATGTCTGTCTCAAAATGTACAAATCACTTCTAAAAATCTTTAGAAATTATTACTTTTTTATTATTTTTTAAAAAATGAAAAAAAAAAAGTGTCTACAAATCACCAAAGAATTAATAAAGTATTCAATGACCAAAAACACAAATAAAAAACAAACGATGTGTGTGTGTGTGTGTGTGTGTGTATGTGTATATATGTGTGTATCATGTCATAGACAGAGGGGTGTATTGTTTTTTTGTATCTCCTGTGTACCGGTACAGTATTCACATGCTCCATGAAATTGCAATTATGAGTTAGTGATATCTATACCAGACTGAAACCCAGGCAAAACAGAACGTCACATTTTTTTAAAACCAAACCAAAACTAAATAGGTTCTAGAACAAAAGACTCTTAAGACTCCAAAGATTCCAAAAATCTAAGCTGAAACTGTAACATAGTTCAATGTTTAAATTATGTCTGTGTGTGCATGCGACTGCATGTGTGTATGTGTGTATTTATCTATGTACTGTATGTATGTATCTATGTCTGTCTATATGCTTAGGACTATTTCTCAGCTTTTAATACAAACTGTGTGTGTGTATGTGTGTGTGAGTGTGTGTGTGTGTGTGTTCACATCTCCTCACCCTGGTGTGTGTTCTTCGTGCTGGGCGATGGAGGGCTCCACGGTGAGTATGACGTGATGCAGCTCTCGCAGGTGACTAAAGAACACTCCCACATAGCTGAACGCCTTCTGGCAGAACACACACCGCAGCGACGGCCGAGGTTTGGGCCGGGTCCGGAGCCAGCGTTCGCGACCTCGGGATCCGGACGGGTCGGGCTCCTCGTTCCAGGCCCAGCTCGAGGCCCAAGTCCATCAGATCCGGGTCCGGAAGCGCTGTCGATGATGATGTCGTCACCCCTGCCTTACTGCGATTGGTCATCAGGAGGTGGGTGGTCATGTGACTGGTCAGGTGGTGTCTATGTTGGAAGCAGCGGCCGCAGGTGGGACACGGGTGCAGTGCTAAGCTAACAGACGCCGGGGAGGAAGAGGTGGGGGAGGAGGTGGTGGTGAGCTGGAGGGTCGGATTTGAAGAGGAGGAAGAGGAGGAGGAGGAGGAGGTTGGACCTGGAGCGGGCTTTGGCCTGATGCTGCGGTACTTCCTGGAGCCAGGGGTCGCAGGGGTCGTGGGGGAGGGCGGCGGTTTCTCGGGGGCAGTGCGGCGGCGGAAGAAGGTGAGTGCTCGCTTCCGCCGCGCCTCCAGGGCCAGGACGTCTTCCGGAGTTTTCCGTCGCCGGCCGCGCTTCCTCTTCGCCGAGGGCTGGGTCAGCGGGGGGCGGGATGTGGTTCGAGCATTGGGAGAAGTGCTCCGCTTGGACAGAGGAGGAGGAATGGGAGGGGCAGGGGGCGGAGCAGGAGGGGTATTAGCCAATAGGGAGTCTCGGACCCGAGAGTAAGGCAGGATGGGAAGCTTCCCTGAA
>JAODXP020000027.1:22082544-22084111 GCA_027497455.2 Sardinella longiceps
AGAAAGAAAGAAAGAAAGAAAGAAAGAAAAGCTTGAAGTGTATGTGTGTGTGTGTGTGTGTGTGTGTGTGTGTGTGTGTGTGTGTGTGTGTGTTGTGTGTATAGGGCTCACCCAGGGCTGCTGATGATGAGTGCTCCTGACTGGTGTTTGGACAAGAGGAGAAGAGGGGCAGAAGGAGGTTAAAACAGGCCCTAGTGCTGAAGGAGGAGAGGAGGAGAAGAGAAGAGGAGAAGAGAAGAGGAGGAGAAGAGAGAGAGGGAGGAGAGAAAAGGAGAGGAGGAGAAAAGGAGAGAAGAGTATAGTAGAGTATAGTTTACTTTATTTGATATGGTCGTGTTTTAGCACAGGAGAGGAGAGGAGAGGAGAGGAGAGGAGGAGAAGAGAAGAGAAGAGAAGAGAAAGAGAGGAAAGTGGAAAGGAGGCCCTGGTGGCGAAGGAGAGGAGGAGAGGAAATTGGAAAGGAGGATAGGAGAGGAGAGGAAAAGGAAAGGGAAGAGAAGAGAGGAGGAAGAGAGGAGGAGAGGGGAGAGGAGAGGAGAGGACAGGATGGGAGGTGAGGAGGAGAGAAGAGGAGAGGAGTGGAAGAGAGGAGAGGGGGAAGGAGAGGATGGGAGGAGAGGAATGGAGAGAAGAAGAGGGGGAGGAGGAGAGGAGAAGTGAGGAGAGTAGACGGAAAGAGTGGAGGAGCAGAGACAAGCATGACGGAGGAGGGGAGAGAGATGAAGGATGAGTGTGTGTCCGCAGGAGAGCAATCTAATCCATCTGTCTCAGTCTGGGCCTTTTTAGCTCCCCGTCAAGCCACACACACACACACACACACACACACACACACACACACACACACACACACACACACACACACACACACACACACACACACTTTCTTTTTCTCTCTCTCCCTGTCTGTCCAACTCTCTATGTCTATCTATCTCAGTCTGACCGTCTGTCTGTCCTATTTTTGATATCTGCCAGTTTGTCTGTCTGCCTGTGGTCTGTCTATGTCTGTCTATCAGTCTGTCCAACTCGCTATGTCTGTCAAATATATATCTATTCAACTCTCTATATCTGTCAAATATATAACCCCCTAACTCCACTTGACCACTTTTTGAGAAAAAGGCCATTTTTTATCAGGCGTTTAGAGTGTTTTGATTTTAAACAGATATTTTAGACACGGCAGGTTTTATTTTATTTTTCACAAAAACATTTCATTTTCATATTCTAGATTTATACAGGATTCACACAATATCATTAACTCAGTTTTCACAAAAATGGTGTTTAGGGGGTTTTGCATCTGAACTCTTCATATATATATATATATATATATATGTGTGTGTCTGTCAGTTTGTCTGTCTGTCTATTCAACTCTCTATGTCTATCTGTATTCAACTCTGTCTGTCTGTCTGTCTCTCCAACTGTCTCTGTCTTGCTATTTCTATCCGTCTATCCAGCTCTATGTTTGTCTGTCCTTACCAGTCTCAGAATTATTTGTCTATCTCTTCAGCTATATCACTCTATCTCTCTGTCCCTGTCCTCCCTCTTTCCTTCTGTCTATCCCTCTATTTCTCCC
>JAODXP020000027.1:22106711-22109211 GCA_027497455.2 Sardinella longiceps
GTCTAAACTGTTTACGTTCTCCGCTCACCCGCTGTCAATACATCTCACTTCCTGTTATGAGGAACAGCGGGGTTCTAGAACTATGACATACAGCAGGAGACGTGTAAGAACAGCCGTGAGGGGAACACAAATTACTATGTGTATGTCTATATGTGTATGTGTTTTTTTTTTCACCTTGACATGTGGTCCTAAGGTTTCATTTCTAAGGAAGACTGTAAAAAGCCCACAGCCAAGACATTTAAAGGTAATGATGAAGTAAGTAATATCCAGCCTTAACATAGGAGCACTGAAGATAAATGGAACTGCACTATGCTAGATGAATTTGTTTGAGGTGTCGAGTGGCTTTTTTATATTCTGTAGTGTTGAAACTTTGAACATTTGGAAGGCCCATTCAAAGAGAATGGAACCTCTCAAAGCATTCTGGACAGCCTTACACTATACACACACACACCAGTTTTTGACGGGTCTCAGCTTTGGGACTTGGATTCTAAACAGCTAAACTTTCAAGCCTCAAATACATCAATAGTATGAATGTGTCAGTCCACCAGGAGTGTTTAGGGCTAAGGGAACATTGGGATAAACCAATCAGGAGGGTGTTTAGGGCTGAAGGGACATTGGGACAAACCAATCGGAGATGTTTAGGGATTAATGGACACTGGGATAAGACAATCGGAGATGTTTAGGGATTAATGGACATTGGGATAAGTCAATCGGAGATGTTTAGGGATTAATGGACATTGGGATGAGCCAATCGGAGATGTTTAGGGATTAATGGACATTGGGATAAGCCAATCGGAGATGTTTAGGGATTAATGGACATTGGGATAAGCCAATCGGAGATGTTTAGGGATTAATGGACATTGGGATAAGCCAATCGGAGATGTTTAAGGATTAATGGACATTGGGATAAGCCAATCCAAAGCCACTGGCCACTCAAACACACTGCACATCCTGCACAGCTCTGCTGCCATATATGGGAGTGCTGACAGACTGACCAAGGTTCAGGGTTATGCTCACAGGCAGGAAGTAGCCTTAGGGAGGAGTGTGTGTGTGTGTGTGTGTGTGTGTGTGTGTGTGTGTGTGTGTGTGTGTGTGGGGTGGGGGGGGGGGGTGAGTTCACTGATTTGAGGTAAGCTAGGAGCGGTATGTAGGGCTAGGAGAGAATGCTCACACACACACACACACACACACACACACACACACACACACACACAGAAACACAGAAAGACAGATATAGAGAGAGAGAGACACACACACACAGAAAAAGACAGAGGGAGACAGAGAGAAACACAGATACAGAGAGAGAGAGAGAGAGAGAGAGAGACAGAGGGAGAAAGAGAGAGAAAGACAGAGAGAGAGAGAATGCTCAATCTGTTTATGTGACCCCCGTGCCCTCCGGCAGCACGACACCAAACATCACTTCCTGTGGCGAGCAGAGATGGGGCCCAGCGTGCGGCAGGTGATTATACACACACACACACACACACACACGAATACTCACGCACACATACACACACACGAACACTCACGCATGCATACACACACACACAAAAATGTACATGTAGTTAACACGCACACATTAATGCTACACACACACACACACACACACACACACACACACACACACACACACACACACACACACACACACTTCTGCATTCACACACAAACAAGCACGCATACACAGAGAAAGAAAGGGGCAACGCATGTGCACATACATCAAAAACCAACATAGGCAAATGCACACAGACACGCGCGCGCACACACCCACACATCACACACACAGAGGGTCACAGACACACCCACTCACACACACTCACACACACACACACACACACACACACACACACACACACACACACACACACACACACACAGATTATTTCAGAGAAAGTAGAGTAGTGGTTATCACACCACTTAGAGCTCCAGTTTCCCATCCTGTCGAGTGTTCCAGAGTGAGAGGTAGTTATTAGGGCGGTTACCAACACATCCGCCTACCAGTGTGTGTGTGTGTGTGTGTGAATGTGTGTGAGAGAGTGTGTGCATGTGTGTGTTGAGTAAGGCTGACTAAGACCCCTCATCACATGCACTCACAAAGACACACACACACACACACACACACACACACACACACACACACACACACACACACACACACACACACACACACACACACACACGTCCCATTTGCCTAGCTTTTCCCCTTATCTTTTCCTGTCAGAGTTTAAGTAGACTGTTCTTTGTAGTCTCTCCTGACATCTTCTCTAAGTCTCTCCTGCTTCATTAGTCTGTTTCGTGGGGGGCACACACACACACACACACACACACACACACACACACACACACACACCAACATGACTCAAAGCATCATGGGAAACAGGAAGTGAAAGGTGTCACCGTACGAGAGAGAGAGAGGCCGTTTAGTTGCTAGTGCACTACTGCCTCGACTCCTGGCAGGTTAGCGCTCCCAACACATGGATAATTTAGCACCTTTATGCAT
>JAODXP020000027.1:22126711-22134211 GCA_027497455.2 Sardinella longiceps
CTATTACCCCTATAGTACCTCATGTTTGCATTAAGTCCTTATCGAGGGACCAACAATACCTTAGGGTTTGCAGAACAGAGAAAGTGTAGATGTCGCTATGTTTACAGAAACATCACATTTGTGCCAGTTTCATTTTGAGTGTGTGTGTGTGTGTGTGTGTGTGTGTGTGTGTGTGTGTGTGTGTGTGTGTGTGTGTGTGTGTGTGTGTGTGTGCGGGAGTGGTATGAGAGAGCGTCTGAATGTGTGACTGAGCCTGTTAAAGTGTCTGAGTGAGTGTGTGCACCTGGGTGTGTTGGAGAGAGAAATAGAGAGCAAGAGAGGAGACAGCATCGTGTGTGTGTGTGTGTGTGTGTGTGTGTGTGTGTGTGTGTGTGTGTGTGTGTGTGTGTGCTCTCGCTGTCATGCACTCAGGCTCACTTAGGTTGAAGAAGGAGTTTGAGTCCCTAGGGGCACATTAGACATTTTAGACCTCTCTCTCTCTCTCTCTCTCTCTCTCTCTCTCTCTCTCTCTCTCTCTCTCTCTCTCTTCTACTCGTTCCCCTCCTCACTTACCCTCACTCACTCGCTCTCCCCCCTCTCTCTTTCTCTGTCTGTCTCTTTCATTTGCTCTCTTCCTCACTTGCCCTCACTCTTCCTCTCTCCCCTCTCTCTCTCTCTCTCTCTCTCTCTCTCTCTCTCTCTCTCTCTCTCTCTCTCTCTCTCTCTCTCTCTCTCTCTCTCTTCCTCTCTCTAACCCAGCTGCTTCTCACACATAGCCGGGTGTTTCTCTTTCTGTTTGACAGTGTTTCTTTCAGTCTTAGCCACCTGTCTTTCTCTTTCAGACCGTTTCTTCACCCCTCCCCTCACGCCATTTCCTACCTGTCTTTCACTGTCTCTTTCTCTCTATCTATCTATCTCTCTCTTTTTTCCTTCCTTCTCTTCTTCTCTTTCACTTCCTCCCTCAGTTGTTTATTTGTATCTCCCTTTCCCATCTTTTCATTCAATCCCCCCCTCCCTTCTTCCCCTCTCTCTCTCTCTCCTTCAATTTCTCTCTCCCTCTCTTTTTTTCTCTCTCTCTATCCCTTCTCTTATTCACTCACTCTCTCATTTCTTTCAATCCCTCTCTCTGTCCGTTTGCCCCCCCCACCTCCCCTCACAGCTGTTGGGGTAGTGGAGGCTCCAGATGGCGAGGATGGGTGAATGGATGGATGGAGGGGGGAGGGGGAGCGCCGTGGCGTCGCTGGCCCACTGCAGGGCCCTCTGCCCGGGCAACTGTGGCCACTGCCAGCCCCTCCTGCCTGCCTGCCTGCCTGCCTGTTTGCTCCCGCAGAGCCTCCATGCAGGGCTGCACTGGGGCTGTGGCTGGGAGTGGAGCTGGGGCTGTGGCTGTGGCTGGGAGTGGAGCTGGGGCTGTGGCTGGGAGTGGGGCTGTGTCTGGGGCTGGGGCTGGGGCTGGGGCTGGGAGTGGAGCTGGGGCTGGGAGTGGAGCTGGGGCTGTGGCTGGGAGTGGAGCTGGAGCTGGGAGTGGGGTTGGGAGTGGGGCTGTGTCTGGGTCTGGGAGTGGGGTTGTGGCTAGGGCTGGAGCTGGGAGTGGGGCTGGGAGTGGAGCTGGGGCTGGGAGTGGGGCTTTGACTGGGGCTGGAGCTGGAAGTGGGGCTGGGGCTAGGAGTGGGGCTAGGAGTGGGGCTGGGAGTGGAGCTAGGAGTGGGGCTGGGAGTGGAGCTAGGAGTGGGGCTGGGAGTGGAGCTGGGCTGTGGCTGGGAGTGGAGCTGGGGCTGGAACTGGAGCTGTGGGCCTGGCAGCATTAATCTCCTAAACGCTGCCGCCGCCTGCAGCAGGATCAATACTCATCTGAGAGAGGCCACAGGAGCCCCTAATGTAGACAGCCACAGCACAGCACAGCACAGCACAGGAGAGGAGAGCACAGCACAGCACAGCACAGCACAGGAGAGGAGAGGAGAGGAGGGAAGAGAGGAGGGAAGAGAGGAGAGACCGAACCACTCACTCCATCTCCATCTCAGACCCCCACTCCCACACACACAAGGAGAGAGAGAGAGAGAGAGAGAGAGAGAGAGAGAGAGAGAGAGAGAGAGAGAGAGAGAGAGAGAGAGAGAGACGGAGAAAGAAGGAGACAGATATAGAGTGAGAAGAGAGAGGTGGAGAGAGGGGGTAAGGAAGAAGGGAAGACATGGAAAAAGGAGTAACAGGAGAGAGAGAGGGAAGAAGGGAGGGTGGGTGACAGAAAGGGAGAGACATGCAGAAAGAGAACAAGAGAAAAGGGGAAGAGCAAGTAAATGGGGTGAGAGAGAAGAGTAAGGTGAGAGAGAGAAAGAAAGAAAGAAAGAAAGAAAGAAAGAAAGGAGAGAATAGGAAAAGGTGGAGAAAGAGATATGGATTGGAGGATAGAGAGGGTTAGCGAAAGGTGTAGGTGGGAAGGCGTGGATGGGGGGATGGATGAGGGAATGAAAGCTCAGTAAAAAAGAGAAAAGAAAGGATGAAAAGGGAGAAAGAGAGAGATGGGGCGGGGCTGAGAGAAAGAGGTGAAGAGAAAAAGACAAGATTAAAAAACTAGATAAAGAGAGAAGGAACAGTGATAATAGACAGAATAAAGACATAGAGAAAAAGACAAGGCATGGGTAAAAGAGAGAAGAGAAATGGAGACAGAGAGAGAGAGAGAGAGAATTCAGAATACTCCATTATAAAAGATATTTATAAAGAAAACAAATGCTCCATAAAAATCAACAACTCAATAACAGAGTTTTTTAAACAAAGCCGAGGAGTTCGGCAAGGATGCAGCCTAAGCCCATTATTGTTTAACATTTTCATTAATGAACTGGCCAAAGAAATAGAATGTTCACCAGGTCCTGGACTTACACTTGATGGCCAAAAAATACAGTGCCTTCTCTTCGCAGATGATATGGCGATTCTTTCATCTTCAAAAGAAAGTTTGCAAGAGAATCTTAATATCTTAGACAGTTTCAGTAGAAATTGGGCATTACCAATCAATGTTGAAAAAACAAAAGTAATGGTTTTCCAGAAGAAAGCTAAAACAACTATGAAAAACCACTTCAAAATTGGAGAAACTGTCATAAAGGAAACAAAAAATTATACATATCTGGGCCTGACTATAACAGCTTCAGGGAAATTCAATCTGGCTTCAAAAAACCTGGCTGACAAGGCTCAGAGAGCTTACTACCTAGTCAAGAAAAAACTTCAAAAGTTCAATCCGCCTACTAAATTCTGGCTCAAAATAATTGATTCCATAATTAAACCAATTGCCCTGTATGGCAGCGAAATTTGGGGACCACTGTATGGCATAAACTACAAACAGTGGGACAAAAGTCCAACAGAAGTACTACACTTACAAATATGTAAAAATGTCTTGGGGGTCCACAGAACCTCTTCAAACCTCGCAAGCCGAGCAGAGCTGGGGAGGTTCCCTTTACTCATTGACATTGACAAAAGGGCCTCTAAATTTTGGCTACATCTAGCAAAAAGCAACACTGAAACATTCCATCATAAAGCTTTCAAGAGCAAGTCTTTCAATCATCCTGGTGACCCTCTATTCAATCTGGCAATAAAAAATAATATTAACAAACTTAATGTATTACCAAAATCTGTATTAAAAGAAATTGATGCTGCAAATCAGATGCACTATGTTGAATTCTGGGAGGAAGAACTAAAAAATAATAACAAATTGGAAATATATCGATCTCTGAACCGAAATTATTGTCTAGCCCCATACCTAGTTAACATTAAAGACAAGAAAAAAGAAGTCTACTTTCAAAATATAGAATCAGCGACCACGACTTACAAATTGAAAAAGGCAGACATAAACAAACCTGGCTGCCTCGGGATATGAGAAGCTGTGGTTTCTGTAAAAATGAAGTTGAAAATGAGGAACACTTCCTACTTCATTGTTCCAAATATACATCTATTAGAAAATCCTTTTTTGTAGAAATTAAAAAACAAATACCAAATTTTGATAATCTACCTCACCAGAGCAAAATTGCTGTATTATTAGGTGAGGAAAAAGATTACACAAATTTAGTTGCAGATTACATAATGGCCTGCCACAAAACCAGAGTGACAGGATAGCTGGAACATATACCATAAGTGTTCCTCATCTTCGTGCTTTGTTTTACATATAAGTTTAAAGCCATAAGTTTTCTATAGGTTATATAGGTTAAGCTAATTATAATCTATTGTTGTTTAAGTTTCCTTTCGCTAAGTAGTATAATTCACATAAAACTTAAGTTTCTTTTTTATGTAGTAATTCATGTAGTTTCCTTTTTATGCTTTTTATTTATAGATTGCATTTCATTCATAAGAATTCATAAGTTTCCTTTTTGCTTAGCTCAATTTTAAGTGTATGTGTATGTCTCGCTTTTGTTTGTCTCTTTTGTTGATTATGTGTCTGTAATATGCTTTGGCAACACTATTCTCTATGGTCATGCCAATAAAGCTATTTTTGAATTTGAATTTGAATTTGAATTTGAGAGACTGGGGGAAAGAAAGAGAGGTAAGACGTGTAAAAATGCATAAATGAAGAGAGAGGAGAGGGAGAGAAAGAAAGAAAGAGAGAGAGACTGGGGTATGGAAAAAGAGAAGACGAGTGTGTAAGAAAGCATAGAAGAAGAGAGAAAAGGAGAGGGAGAAAAAGAGGGTGGGAGAGAGAAAGAGGGATAGAAAGAAAGAAATAAAGAGAAGGACTATGGAAAGGAAAGAGGGAGGTAAGAGGAGTGTATAGAGATGGCATAGAAGAAGAGAGTAAAAGAGAGGGTAGGAGAGAGAGAGAGAGAGAAAGAGAGGGATGTGTGAGGATGAGGGACAGAGAAAGAGAGAGAGGGGAGAGAGAGACAGACAGAGAGAGTGACTGAGAGAGGGGGAGAGAGAGAGAGATGGTGAAATAGAGAAGGCATAGAAGAAGAGAGTAAAGGAGAGGGTGGGAGAGAGAGAGAGAGAGAGAGAGAGTGAGTGAGAGAGAGAGAGAGAGTGAGTGACAGAGAGAGAGAGAGAGAGAGTGAGTGAGAGAGAGAGAGAGAGTGAGTGACAGAGAGAGAGAGAGAGAGAGAGAGATGGATGGTGAAATAGAGATGCTAGAGTGGGAGGAGGAGAAAGAGAGAGAGAAGGTAGATGAGAGAGACACACCTTCTCAGTGGGTTGGGTGGATAAAGTAATCCTGCTTTATTGACCATGGCATCAGCACTGCAGTGCCTTTAAATGGCTCTGTGTGTGTGTGTGTGTGTGTGTGTGTGTGTGTGTGTGTGTGTGTGTGTGTGTGTGTGTGTGGCTGGGCGTCTGGAGTGGGTAGGACTTGTGAATGGCTCTTGGCTGTGTGTGTTTTAATGTGTCGGGGTGGTCTTGTCGGCACTATGAGAGAGTGCAGCCCTATGACACCAACACACACACACAGACACACACACACAGACACACACACACACACTGCCATCTCACCAGCTCAGGGGCTTTATTTTATTTTTACTCTTTGTTTTCCGTCGTCGGGAGAAAAATGACTTCATGCTAAGCGGCAGCATCCAAGGAAAATGGGAAAGATCGGACTTTCCACTGACTAATGACCCACTCTTTTTCCAGCCGCAACGTGTGTGTGTCTGTGTGTGTGTGTGTGTGTGCGTGTGTGGTTTTGAAACGCCTCATCATTGATCGGCCATGATGCCAGGACTGGTCTGAAGTGTGTGTTTTTCCCTCCTTTGACAAGCAGACTTTAGGTTTACTGCTCAGTGTGTGTGTGTGTGTGTGTGTGTGTGTGTGTGTGTGTGTGTGTGTGTGGGTGAGTGAGTGTGAATGTATGTGTGAGTGTGTGTGTGTGTGTGTTATGCATATGTGTGTGAGTGTGTGTGTGTCTGTGTCTCTGTGTGTGTGTGTGTGTGTGTGTGTGTGATGTGTGTGTGTGTGTGTGATATGCATATGTGTGTGAGTGTGTGTGTGTCTGTGTCTCTCTCTCTGTGTGTGTGTGTGTGTGCTGTGTGTGTGTGAGTGTGTGTGTGTGTTGTGCGTATGTGTGCGCGCGCATGTGTGTGTGTGTGTGTATGTGTGTGTGTGTGTGTACACTGTACACGTGCGTATGCTAAAAGGGGGGAAACACCTGAAGCTTAACTAAAGGCAAAAAGGAAAGTATTTTCTAATTGGACAAATGCATTGGAAATTATACAATCACATTCATGAGTTCTGTCTGTGCGCTTAGAAGGAAGGTTTGAGTTTCATCTAAAGGAAACTATCGGTGGTGGGTTATATGATGTTTTACCAGCACTAATGGCCCATTAGTGGATCTGTGTAAATGGTGATTATATTGTGTATATAGGCTACTATTTGTGTGTGTGTGTGTGTGTGTGTGTGTGTGTGTGTGTGTGTGTGTATGTGTGTGGCTACTATTTAGAAAGGAAACACAGAGGTCTACGTTTTTAGTCCAGAAGAAGCCAGAGAGGAAAGGATGCTCTCTGTGTGTGTGTGTGTGTGTGTGTGTGTGTGTGTGTGTGTGTGTGTGTGTTTGTCCATAATGAAGAAAGGATACTGTGTGTGTGTACGCGTGCATGCGTGTGTGTGTGTGTGTGTGTGTGTGTGTGTGTGTGTGTGTGTGTGTGTATGTGTGTGTGTGTGTGTTCTGGACTTGCCACATTTAAGCACACATTCTGTAGGGTGAGATGTGCTGTAGCATGATAGGTGAGTGCATATTTAAGTACACATTCTGTATGCCGAGTTGTAGTATGATAAGTGCACATTTAAGAACACATTCTGTAGGGTGCGGTGTAGCATGATTAGTATTAGCACATTTAAGTGGACATTCTATGAGGTGAGGTGTATGGTTGTAGCTGAGTGCATTCTCGTAGGGTGTAAGGTATGGTACTGTAGATGAGTGCTCATTTAAGTACACATGTTTCTGTATGGAAGATCTGATATCACCAAGTAATTAAGAGTCCAGGATCAATGTCAAACTTGTTGTCCTGGATCAATGGGTTAGGTTTAGGGCTAGGATTGAGAAAAGGGTTAGGCTTAGGGTTAGGGTTAGAGTACATTGATCCAGGACAAACACGTTTAACATAGATCCTGGACTCTTAATTACTTGGTGATATCAGATCTTGCGTTTCGGTATAGGGTGCGATGTACTGTAGCATGGTGAGTGCAGATTTAAGTACACAATCCGTAGGGTGGGATGTAGTATGATAGGTGAGTACACATTTAAGTACACATTCTGTAGGCTGAGTTGTAGGAAGACATTGTAAGTGCATATTTAAGTGCCTATTCTGTATTGTGAGGTGTAGTATGTTAGGTTATAGTACATTTAAGTACACAATCCGTAGGGGTTGGATGTAGTACGATAGGTGAGTGCACATTTAAGTACATATTCTCTAGGCTGAGTTGTAGTAAGATGAGTGCATATTTAAGTGCCCATTCTGTATTGTGAGGTGTAGTATGTTACATTATAGCACATTTAAGTACAAAATCCGTAGGGGTGGGATGTAGTATGATAGGTGAGTACACATTTAAGTACACATTCTGTAG
>JAODXP020000027.1:22139211-22141711 GCA_027497455.2 Sardinella longiceps
AACAAAAAACACAATAAAATAAAAAATAGGCTTTCTAATGTGGAAACGACAGTTTGTCAACTCTGTTGATACGTATCCTTAGCTGTTTTTAATGGGAAACCTGGGTTATTTTAGGTGGATATACGGCGTATACCCGCGTATCACATAGACTACACCCCTGCTTATAGCAGAATAGACTGAGGTCAAAAAGCAAGTCAAAAGCAGGCTTTTCCTCTTGCAAAACTCCATCACACAACAGGCTACGAAAGACAAAGATCAGAGACAGCTTTCATAGCTAAAAACTCATGACATATTTTGGGAACCTTGACTGCTGATAGCAAGATAGGCTTTGATCGATTTTTGTATAGGCCTATCAAATTACAGCATTTTTTTTTTCTTTTTAAAGTTTTTTTTTTAAATTAAAGTATTAATTAAACAATAAAACAGTATCAGAGCGACTTGGGTAATTAATTGATTAATTTATTAATTAATTTAATTATTTCAAACAATTAAGTGCTAATACAAAGTAGGCTATTTGTATGATAAAGTCCATGTTGTTTAACATGCAACTGTAAGCTCAAACCTAGCCTACAGTATGGGCACCTGAACACTGCTGACATGGGCCTGTAGACTTACCTAGAGGCTGTAATGTACACTTCAAACTTTTGTAAATTAAATCCCTGTTTAACCAGGCCTATATCAGGTGAGTATAAAATATATAATATATTATTTTTTTTTAAATAAGGCTATTTTAATCAGCCAAACATCATAACAAAAAGGTAGAAATGTGGAAGCCCTTTACTTTCCTGCGAGCTTTAGGCTAGTTTTCTAATTCATGAGATTTGACGTGGACACCTCTCTGCCCTTCCTGTCACTCAAAATTCCCCAATGAATCATCATCAGGTTGCCTCCGTGCGCGAGCCCGCTTGGAGAGGAGGGTCGACACCTCGTGTGCGCGCGAGCGACATTCAGCACCAGGACCGCGTGCGCCTGCTAGGCGGAGGGAGAGAGTGGCGATCTCGAGAGGGGCGGGCACTGGGTTGAAGAGGTGTAATCTGCAGCCAGGCAGCCAGAAGGTAATGTCGTAAAGCGGAGTGTCGTAAACCAGGTGCAGGGAGGGGAGGTGGAGGGAGGGTGAGCAGGAGGGGAGGGAAGGGGAGGTGTGGGGGCGAGAGAGGAGGTGACTCTCCGGCAGCATTTCCACCGAGCGAAAGGATCATGGCGGATGGCCCCAGGTGTAAGCGCAGAAAGCAGGCGAATCCGCGGAGGACTAGCGGTGAGTAAAAGCGCTTATGGGACTGGAAGGTGTTCTGGGTGGCTCGGCCATCGAGTTTTGACTGATGTTGGGACTTGGCAAATGTGTCTTTCAGTCGCTGAAAGTGCTGGAAAGTCGTGAGGAAAGCGCTGTGGAACAGCTCCTATGTGGTGTACCGTTATACCTGGCTCGCGACTCCCCCTCCGCCTAGCGGTTCAGTGCACCGTGAACCGTTATGTGCACCAAGTCCCATACACAGGGAAGCGCTTTTGTCTCCGCCTGGTCTTCTCTCCACTCACTTTACTTCTGATTTAAATGTTGTGAGGTTTTAACAAACTTTGGGAGTGATGCTTTGGACCCTGGGTGTTTTTCCCTATCGTGTTTGACCAAAATGAAACTTACTTGTTTGACCGATATACCTGCCTGATTTTTCTACGGAATGTCATATTCATGCCGAACCTGTGTTAGAGTGGGCTGTTGCGATGGATATGTTTTAACAACTTAAGTATGTCATATACCTGGGATTATGTTTAACTGGTGAAATAAATCGAAATGTTGTTTTAGGTTTTAGTGCCTGTCTCGTAGCGTGAGCTAGCGAGCTAGCGAGGCACTGTTGCAGCACGAGCGTGTGGTTCATATTCCTAAAACAGTCAAACAATATTTTTCTACAAAAGTACGCTCAATATACTTTTCATCAACATGGTAGATTGCTATGAGTAGTTAACGAAGTACTTTTGCGTGGTTTGATAGATTGTTTTTGAAACGTTAAACTGTTTTAGACGGCTTGTTCGCATAATATTGTAACGTTATTGTAGTCTATTGCATCGTGAGAAGGGTTGACATAAGTGGAGTTGTTGCGCCGCTGACTTTCTATATCTGGTGCTCGCTAAGAAGTTGAGGTGAAACAAGGGTGTGTACTGGCTGTGGCTCGCTCCTCGTTACCGGAGCAGGAATACTAGCGCTGGTCTGGGACGAAAAAACACACGCACTCAAACACACACACACAGTCTCTCTCTCTCTCTCTCTCTCTCTCTCTCTCTCTCTCTCTCTCTCTCATCACACACACACACACACACACACACACACACACACACACACACTAGTACCTGCTTGGGGCGCGGAGGAGAGGGAATGGAATCTCGAGAGCCGAGAGCACAGCTGCCACGGACTATATAAGGCATGCATACATCCAACGGTACACAGGACCACGAGCAATCATTAGTGCTTGTGAACATGGAGCTTGCAAATAGATGGATATTATTCCAC
>JAODXP020000027.1:22159211-22161711 GCA_027497455.2 Sardinella longiceps
GAGAATCCTCGTAATGAGAACCATAAGAGATGCAGAGACTACATACCTTTTAAAGAGGGAGATGGACAGAGCCAGGGAAGGAGAGAGAGAGAGAAAGAGAGAGAGGGATGAGAGAAGGAGAGATGGAATGAAGGATGTGAGAAAAGGACAGAGAGGAATAGAAAGGGATGACGGTGACGGTGAAGGAGAGACAGATAAGGATGAGAAAATGAAGGATAGAAAGATGGATGTGCGAAAGAGTCAGATAGAGGGACGACAAAGGAGGTGCAAAAAGAAGGGATGAAAAAAAGAGGAAGAGAAAGACAGACAGAAAGAGGGATGAGCTGGAAAGAGAAACAAAGAGAGGGATGGAAGAGAGAGTGACAGAAAGAAGGATGAAAGAGAGAGATAGAGATGGAGGGATGAGAGACGGAGAGATGGAGAGGGTGATGAAGGATGGGCAGACATTATGACATCACACCGCTTACCAGCACCCTCTCTGTGGTAGCGGCACAGGAAATCAAGGTTGTCGTGGTAACGGGCCCTTATTGATTAAGTGGTCATCACTCAACGCACGGCTCCCCTCCCTTCTCTCTCTCTCTCTCTCTCTCTCTCTCTCTCTCTCTCTCTCTCTCTCTCTCTCTCTCATTCCCTCTCTCCCCTCCCTTCTCTCTCTCCCTCTCTGGTCTCTCTCTCTCTCTGGTCGCTCTCTCTCTCTCTCTCTCTCTCTCTCTCTCTCTCTCTCCCTATCTCATTCCCTCTCTCTCTGTCTCTCTCTCTCATTCCCTCTCGGGTCGCTCATTCTCTCTCTTTCTCTCTCTTTTTCTCTTTTTCTCTCTTCTCCTCTCCCTTCTCTCCATTCTCTGGTCGATCATTCTCTCTCTTTCTCTCTCTTTTCTCAATTTCTCTTTCTGTCCCCTGCCTTCTCTCCTCTTATTCCCTCTGATCACTCATTTTCTCTCTTTCTCTTTCTCTTTCTCTTTCTCTCCTCTCTCCTTCTCTCCCTTGTTCTCTTTCTCCCTCTCGCTTTCTCTCTCCACTTTCTTTCTCTTTCCCTTTCTTTCTCTTTCTCTCCATCTCTCTTTCCCTGTCTCACTCCCTAGACTAGAACGTAGACTGGAAGGGTGTAGTTAAGTTAAACTGATGCATTAGATGGATGGTGTTGTGTTGTATATTTGGACGGCATTGTATCATTTACTAAACACTCAAAAGCTGATTGAATGAAGGAATGTTGAACCTCTTTCCCTTCCTTTCTCAACTGGGGTCAAAGCCTTTTTTTTTCCTCTCTCTCTCTCTGTCCCGCTCTCTTTCTCTCTCTCTTGCTCTCTCTCTCTCTCTCTCTCTCTCTCTCTCTTTCTCTTTTTCACACACACACACACACACACACACACACACACACACACACACACACACACACACACACACACATTTTCTTTTCACTTCCCCCACCCCGTGATGGAGAAATTGCATACTGTAAACAAGGCTGTGCGTGTACAGTAGGCTTCAATGTGTCAATGAGTTTCATCCCTTCTTCCTTCCTTCTCTCTCTCTCTCTCTCTCTCTCTCTCTCTCGTTTTGTCTTTTTTATTCTCTTCCTCTCATTCTCGTCGGTGTGTTGCAGCCTCTCCTGCCAAATCCCAAATCCCTTCCAGATGCGTTTCACACCCTTTGTGTGTGTGTGTGTGTGTGTGTGTGTGTGTGTGTGTGTGTGTGTGTGTGTGTGTGTGTGTGTGTGTGTGTGTGTGTGTGTGTGTGTGTGTGTGTGTGTGTGTGTACGTGTACGTGTACGTGTGTTTGTGTGTGTGTGTGTGTGTGTGTGTGTGTGTGTGTGTGTGTGTGTGTGTGTGTGTGTGTGTGTGTGTGTGTGTGTGTGTGTGTGTGTGTGTGTGTGAAGCCATCAGTACACTGATGTTTTGGGAGTACATTGATATGCTCTGTGATAGGAGTGATGTAATGGTTCTCTGAAGGGTGGAGTGTGCGTGTGTGCATATGTGTGTGTGTGTGTGTGTGTGTGTGTGTGTGTGTGTGTGTGTGTGTGTGTGTGTGTGTGTGTGAGAAAGATGAAGGAAGTTCATTCCCTGATGTGCTCTCAGCTGTGTTCATTCTCTCAACTGGTGTCAAAGCCTTCTCTGTTTTTTTTTTCCTCACACTTCCTCTCTCTCTCTCTCTCTCTCTCTCTCTCTCTCTCTCTCTCTCTCTCTCTCTCTCTCTCTCTCTCTCTCTCTCTTTCTCTCCCACTCTCTTCCTGTCTTTCTCTCTCTGGCATCTCTGGAATGTTTCTTCATCTGTGAGCAGAGCACTGAGACTGTACTGAGACCCACCCAAGTGCAAACCACACTCTTTCATCTGGCTTGCTCTCTCTCTCTCTCTCTCTCTCTCTCTCTCTCTCTCTCTCTCTCTCTCTCTCTTTCTCTGTCTCTCCACCTTTTTTCTTTCTGTCTTTCTCCTCCTTCTCTTTCACCTTTCGTTCTCTCGCTTTATTTTCCTGTGTTTTATACGAGCGGACTTCCTGCCCATGTGT
>JAODXP020000027.1:22198946-22206231 GCA_027497455.2 Sardinella longiceps
TCTTCGCTCTGTGCTGCATTAGAGTTCACTACTGTGTATATTTCTTCTCCCAGTGTGCCTGAAAAAAAGACTAACTCCTGAGACAATGCTATTTCCACTTGAGACCTTCAGTGTTACAGAACAAGACCACAACAACAAATACAAGCAAAAAGCCAATCAATCCACCAATCCTGCATTGAACTTAAAGAGACACCACTCCTTTTTAGCTAGCAATGACTTTTAGTTTTGTTTTGATTTGTTTGTTTGTTTGTTTGTTTGTTTGTTCCACAACAACAACAACAAAAAACTCAATGGGTCTTCTTATGTCAGTGTTACTTTTACCGGTTTTCCTGTTTCCTGTGTTACTGTTATTATTGCAGGCCGAGATTTCTTCGTTTTTCTTTCTCTCTCTTTCTCGTTTTGTTATTGTTTGGAAAACCTACAGTGTTTTTATTGCCAATGATCAAAGAAGGAGAAGAAGAAGAAAAAGCAGCGTTTTTTTTTTTCCTCTCCGTCTCCGGGCGACTGAAGGAAGGAAAGAATTCTTTACCTGTGCACTACCACTCACCTGTTTACCTGTGGACCTGTGGACCACCGCTGTGACCCAGCCCCCTCAGTGTTAGGGGCTCCCCCTGGTGTGGGGGAGGCCCAATTAACCTGCCTGCCTGCTTCTGACTGTGAGCCTTAACGAAAAAAATAAATAAAATAAAATAAAGTAAATAAATAAATGAAGTTAAAATAAAGAAAGAAGATAAACATGCGCGTAAAAGAAATGGACAAAATAACAATGAGCAAACAAAAAAAGCCCTGTGAGGTCATGAGGAGAGGCGGAGCTTGGCTTCTCATGGTCCAATGAACTCTCAGAGATGCCGTGATGTCACTCACAAGGGGGCAGTGATGTCGAGGATGGACGTAATTTTTTTTTTTTTTTTTTTTTTTTTTTTTGAAGGACTTGGTGATGGGATGGTGAAGATGAGATGATCTCTGTTAACCCCCCTCCTGCACGCACACACACACACACACATACACACACACACACACATATACACAAACTCTCACCAAACACATGCACACTCACACATCATTATGCAAAAACACGCATGCAGGAAGTGCCATTGAACAGTAAAGTCACAGTGTTTCCATGACGCTGTTGCTAAGCAGCATGTTGATGACACAGGGGGGGGTGCTTGGGTGATTCCCATTGTTAGTGCTGGTGTATTTTTTGTAGCAGAATTATTTTTATTTGTTGTTTGTTTTTTGTTCCTGAACCTTAACCACTAATAACCTTCCCCCAAGCCTCGGCTCAGGTTCCCACAACCACTCACTCACCCACAGTGGTGACTAGTCATCGGCCATGACAGTCAGGGAGGAATAAAGAATTTGGTCACACCTTTGGACTCACCTCACCTACCGTGGGACAGGTGATAGCCACTGGCCAATGGGCTGGATTTGCCAGGACTGGGCCGGACTGGGCCGAGTGCTTCTTGTGTCTTGCTAACCGCATGCTCCTCTTGTCTTCAGGTAACTAGACTAAAACATCAGCAGATACAGATACAGAGCAGCCATCTCTCTCTCTCTTGCTATGTTGATTGCCAAGTCATCATTGTGGAAATTGAAGAGTTCAGATGCAAAACCCCCTAACTCCACTTGACCACTTTTTGAGAAAAAGGCCATTTTTTATCAGGCGTTTAGAGTGTTTCGATTTTAAACAGATATTTTAGACACGGCGGGGAGCAGGTTTCATTTAATTTTTTCACAAAAACATTTAATTTACATATTCTAGATTTATACAAGATTCACACAATATCATTCACTCAGTTTTCACAAAAATGGTGTTTAGGGGGTTTTGCATCTGAACTCTTCAATTGTAGAGCAGCCCTCACCCTGCAACCCCTTCCTCCCCCCTTCCCACCCCCCTGATCCAGACAGAGCAGCCGACGCTGGGCCCAGATCTCAACCAGGGATCCGTTTCCTAAAAGCATAGCTGCTAACTTAGTTAGCATGTTAGCTAGCTAGCTAAGTTAGTGTAACCAATGCTCACTAGCCTGGGCTAGCTAGCTGGCGGCAGTATAAATCCTCACAACCCAATGATTGAAGAACTAGCTTCTAACCACTGAGTTAGAAACCTGGGATTTTTAGCTCAGTGGTTAGAGAGTTCGACTGAATCGACTCCCATGCCTTGGGTTAGTTGAAGTTGACGGAGTGGCAAGTTCGAGACCCGGTAAGAACCGCACCGGCCACATTTGCGACTAAGTTAGCAACCATGATGGTTGCAATTTACTCTCCCATTGCCAACCAACTAAGTTGCTAACTGGTTAGCAGCTACAGTATGCTTTTGGGAAACGGCCACTAGATCTCAATGGGATTTCAGCCTCAGGGTTTTGGGCCTGGAGAGGTTAGGCCTGTGTGGCTAGCCGTGTTGTTGTTGTTACCCTTCAGTATTAACTCAGTATGCTCATGTTTGCCTTTGTGTTTATGCCTGTGGATGGCCTCATGTGTGTGTGTGTGTGTGTGTGCGTGTGCGTGTGTGTGTGTGTGTGTGTGAGACAGAGAGACCGACTGTGCTCCAGTCACATTGCGCAATTTGGACTGAGACTGTGTGTGTATGTGTGTGTGTGTGTGTGTGTGTGTGTGCACGTTGGTCATGTATTATTTTCTGTGATAGCAGTATTACCCCCTTACACCCCTCACCATCCAGTATACTTTTTTGTCTGTTTAGTTTTAGGAGAACTTTTATATTTATGTGTCTAATTTTTATATTTTCTTTTACCGTTATTTATTACACCGTTTAGCGTACATGACTTGTAGTTTGTATTAATACAATAATATATTTTAGTATGAAGAATAATTTCAAAGCTAAATGAAAAAAAAACAGAGCCTGAGAAAAAGAACAAATAAAACTCTGGTATTTTGAAGAAGTGTTTTAACAAGAAAAAAAAAAATCTGAAGGAAAATCCGTTTTCAGTGTTGTTTTAAAGACGATTGATGAGACGTTTTTAAAGAAAAAAAGCAAAGCCAGACTCCACTACCCATGCAATGCCTGTTAAGTCTGACTCATTTTTCCGTGAGTTCACTCGTTCACTTCATCCTCCTTTTCTCTCTCTCTCTCCCTCTCTCTCTCTCTCTCTCTCTCTCTCTCTCTCTCTCCCTCTCTCTATCTTTCCTTTGTAAGCTACTGATCCCCTCGTTTTCGGTGAAACCCGCATGAGAGCTCGTGTAGGAGTCCAATCTGAAAAGTGCTGCCCCCACTCCCTACACACACACTCTTCTTGAAGCCAAAACCACATTAACTTTTTTTTTTTTTTTTTTAAGAAAAGAAAAAAAAAAAAACCTTTGAGTTTGTGCCAACTGTGTTTCTGTGTGTTATGCCACCCACGTGCCCTAGGTGGCGCTGCCTGCATCGGTTTTTATACTGTATGTCCTTACTTTAATCCTTATTTTTATAGACATAGTCCTCCTCTCATTTTTATGACTCCCCATCTCACAATAAAAGGACGTCAACAGTACATCACCCTGTGTTGGAAGTTTTGTTTTGTGTGCTGTTTGTCCTGTTGTTTGGTGATATGGTAGAACTGGTGACTGATCGACTGATGGTGACTGGTAGGACTCACATGAAAACGCACACACACTCACACGTACACACAAAGGCACACACACGTTCACGCACGCACAGACACACACACTCTCACACTTTAGACCAAACCTTGAGAGGCTTTGGGGATTGTTGTGGTTTGAATTCAGGTAACTATCAAGACCAGTCTTTTGGGGCTATTTGGTAGAACACACACACACACACACACACACACACACAGGGACGCATGCACACACACACATGCATTTAGGCTCAAGGTCTGATTCTATTTGTTTTAGACAAAGCCTTACTGAGAAGCTATGGCCATTACTGTAGTTGGATTCAAGTAAACATCAAAACCAGTCTCTGGCAAAACCCTTGTGTTGTCGCACTGTATAATAATAACTGTCCTCTTTAATTGGTTATTAGATAGCTCATTAACATCAGTAAGAAGTTAATTGGAATGTTTGTGGTTTCAATCAGTAAGATAGCTAACTATTCTGTGAAATTAATGTAACCTAACTGTAAACTTTTATCTATTATCAGTTAATTAATAATCTATTTATAATCTATTAGTCCAGATGATATGCAAGAAAAATATTTAATAAAAGCATGGAATTTGGTACACTTGCACAGTTAGGTGGCCTGAGACTCGGAGTAACGGTATGTAACATGTACCGGATTTGCTAATGGCGGACTTTATTTGGTAATGGTGGAAAGAAAAAAGGCCGCCACAAGCCATTTTTGCGATGGCTCCATTTCTTATTGTTCAGGGCACTGCACAAGTGTACCAAATTTAATGCTTTAACGAAACATTTCTCCTATATTTTGTCACATATCATCTGGACTATTATAACCACTGATAGAGGATGATTATTACCAATGTGTTTTTCTCTTGTCAGGACACCTGTAGACCTGATTGGATGATCTAGGTGTTCCAAATCAGTCACCAAGGATCTGATTGAATGATCTAGGTGTTCCAAATCAGTCACCAAGGACCTGATTGGCTGGTCTAGGTGTTCCAAATCAGTCACCAAGGACCTGATTGGCTGGTCTAGGTGTTCCAAATCAGTGACCAAGGACCTGATTGGCTGGTCTAGGTGTTCACACCTATCAGATCGTATCAGATTGCTCTTTCAGCAGCATTCATGGCTGTGTGCCTGTTTAGTGATGAAATTAAAGTGTCTCTCCGTCACCAACATGTCTCTCGTCTCAGCCCTAAACATGACCCAGAGGTCATTGGGTCGGAGGTGAAAGGTCAAACACTAGGATGTTGGGTGTTCTGGGGTGAGGAGGGAAATCAGAGTGGTGTATCATGTTCCTCCTCTCACACTCACGCACACACACACACACACACACACACGTGTGATTTACTCCCAAAGGAGTTGGAGAAATGTGGGTGGGGAGGGAAGGAAGTGCACCCTGATGGATTAGAGAAGCTTGTTGTGTCCAGATTCACACATTTGACACCCCGCCCTTTAAGCAAGCAGGGGTTTGGAGAAGGGAGAAACACATGGACACACACACACACACACACATGCAGACACACACACACATATAGACACACACACAGACACACACACACATGAAACAGACTGAGATTTATAAGAGAGGATGAGCTAACTGTTGGCCTGTGGACAGAAAACGTGAATAAGGGATGGAGAAGGAGGGGAGAGGGAGGAAAATAAAAGAGAGAAAGAGGACAGAAGAGCCATGAGGGGGATGAGTGAGGTCCCTGAGGACACACACTTACACACACACACACACACACACACACACACACACTCAAGGTCAGCGCAGCGTCATCGATCGGGATCGTGTTTCGTCCAGTGTGGGCTCTTGGTTCCTGTTGCACTGTGCAATCTGGACTGGGACATGAATAAGTAAAGCACTGGACCTGCCCTGTGTGTGTGTGTGTGTGTGTGTGTGTGTGTGTGTGTGTGTGTGTGTGTATACACTATATAAGCACTGGACCTGCCCTGTGTGTGTGTGTGTGTGTGTGTGTATGTACACTATATAAGCACTGGACCTGCCCTGTGTGTGTGTGTGTGCACAATATATAAGCACTGGACCTGCCCTAAGACTGCCTGTGTGTGTGTGTGTGCAATATACAAGCACTGATTCTAACATGTCTACTCAGTGTGTTGTGTGTGTGTGTGTAATGTATAGGCACAAGATAAGTACCATGTCTGCTCAATCTCTCTTCATTTAAAACTATATTCCTTCCTCTCTCTCTCTCTCTCTCTCTCTCTCTCTCTCTCTCTCTCTCTCTCTCTCTCTCTCTCTCTCTCTCTCTCTCTCTCTCTCATTCTGCCTGTGTGTGTGTCACACTATAAAGGTAAAGTACTGGACATACCCCATAGCAGGTCAATCACTCATTTCATGTCCATTCCCCCCACTTCCCTCTCTCTCTCTCTCTCTCTCTCTCTCTCTCTCTCTCTCTCCTCTCTCTCTCTCTCTGTGTGTGTGTGTGTGTGTGTGTGTGTGTGTGTGTGTGTGTGTGTGAAATCTGGCTTGTCCCCAGGTCAATTCTGTGATCAGGCTTACTACACTTGCTTGTGGTTGTTATCAGTATCGCTTCTCACAGATTTGTGTTTTAGTTTGAGGCCCACTCTGTGTGTGTGTGTGTGTGTGTGTGTGTGTGTGTGTGTGTGTACGCATGTGTGTGTGTGTGTGTGTGTGTGTGTGTGTACATGTACGCGCATTTGTGTGTGTGTGTGTGTGTGTGTGTGTGTGTGTGTGTCCGTTTGCGGTGCTGGTGGCGTCTCATCATACACACACTCGGAGACACTGTTGCAGACAGTGCTGTAGAGATCCAGGAAAATCAGCTTTGGATCCATCCAGTGAGCAGGAATACACTTAGTCATACACTGTGTGTGTGTGTGTGTGTGTGTGTGTGTGTGTGTGTGTGTGTGTGTGTGTGTGTGTGTGTGTGTATAGCAAGAATATACTCACTCAAACCAGGGTCAGGTTGACAGGAACGTGGCAGATGGCAAGTGGCCTCAGCAATATGTTTATTTGATCTCTCTCTCTCTCTTTCTCTCTCTCTTCCTACCTTTCTCTATTTCTGTCCCTCTCCATCTAGCTTCAGTTATACCTTTATTTGATCTCTCTCTACTCTCTCTCTCTCTCTCTCTCTACTCTCTCTCTCTCTCTCTCAATGCTTCTCCCCCCCCCCGTGTGTGTGTCGTGTGTGTGTGTGTGTGTGTGTGTGTGTGTGTGTGTGTGTGTGTGTAGTTGTGTAATGTAACTGCAGAATTTCTATATCTCGCTTACCCCCTTTCCACTTTTTTCCTTTCCGTTTTTTCTTTCTTTCTTTGTTCTATCCTTTCTTTGTTTTCTGCCGTTCTTCTTCTCTTCGTTTTTCACTGTCTCATCCTCTCATCAACCCTCTCTCCCTCTGCAGTTCCAGCAGACCTGGTGGAGCCTTAAGACACACACACACACACACACACACACACACACACAACGATACACCTCCCACTCTGCAGGGATAACATAGCACAGCACTCAATCATGACTGAAGCAACACCCACCTACAGGATTCAATTAAACACACACACACACACACACACACACACACACACACACACACACACACACACACACACACACACACACACACACTCAAACACACACACACACACTCTTACACTGACACAGTCTTGCAAACACACACAAGACCCACCTTCCCTTTCATCACGATTTGGAAGGAAGAGATGTGTTGTGAAATAG
>JAODXP020000027.1:22211331-22216331 GCA_027497455.2 Sardinella longiceps
GTGAAGGAGGGAGAGAGAGAGAGAAGAAAAAGAAGAGATGGAAACGGAGAACGGAGTGGCAGATACAGAGAGTCAGGAAGAACGAGTGGAGACAGAGAAAGAGAAGGAAGGACAGGAGGCAGAAAAAGAGACAGAGAAAGAAGGAGAAGAAAAGGACGAGAAAGCGAAAGAGGGAGAGGAGACGGAGAAAGAGGAGGAGAAAGATGTAGAAATGAAAGAAACTGAAGGAGAGGGGGATATAGAGAAAGAGAGTGAAAAAGAAGAGAAAGAGGGTGCAGATGGCGTCACTACAGAAACCCAGGCGGGTGAAGGAGAGGAGGAGACACCGGGGGATTAAACGAGTGTTCATCCCCCTCTCTCTCTCTCTCTCTTTCTCTCCCTCTCTCTCTTCCTCGTCGCCTGACAAGGCAAAGACTGCAGACTCGTCCTCTCGCTCGCGGTTGGACAGATGAACAGAGACAAGAAAAAATAAACAAAACAAAATGAACGGAATCAAAAGACAAAAACGAGCGAAAGCGAGCGAGCGAGCAAGCAAGCAAGCGATGCCAAGCACGTGTGTGTGCGTGTGTGTGTGTGTGTGCGTGCTTGGCCTTGGTCTCTCTTCGCTCTGTGCTGCATTAGAGTTCACTACTGTGTATATTTCTTCTCCCAGTGTGCCTGAAAAAAAGACTAACTCCTGAGACAATGCTATTTCCACTTGAGACCTTCAGTGTTACAGAACAAGACCACAACAACAAATACAAGCAAAAAGCCAATCAATCCACCAATCCTGCATTGAACTTAAAGAGACACCACTCCTTTTTAGCTAGCAATGACTTTTAGTTTTGTTTTGATTTGTTTGTTTGTTTGTTTGTTTGTTTGTTCCACAACAACAACAACAAAAAACTCAATGGGTCTTCTTATGTCAGTGTTACTTTTACCGGTTTTCCTGTTTCCTGTGTTACTGTTATTATTGCAGGCCGAGATTTCTTCGTTTTTCTTTCTCTCTCTTTCTCGTTTTGTTATTGTTTGGAAAACCTACAGTGTTTTTATTGCCAATGATCAAAGAAGGAGAAGAAGAAGAAAAAGCAGCGTTTTTTTTTTTCCTCTCCGTCTCCGGGCGACTGAAGGAAGGAAAGAATTCTTTACCTGTGCACTACCACTCACCTGTTTACCTGTGGACCTGTGGACCACCGCTGTGACCCAGCCCCCCCTCAGTGTTAGGGGCTCCCCCTGGTGTGGGGGAGGCCCAATTAACCTGCCTGCCTGCTTCTGACTGTGAGCCTTAACGAAAAAAATAAATAAAATAAAATAAAGTAAATAAATAAATGAAGTTAAAATAAAGAAAGAAGATAAACATGCGCGCAAAAGAAATGGACAAAATAACAATGAGCAAACAAAAAAAGCCCTGTGAGGTCATGAGGAGAGGCGGAGCTTGGCTTCTCATGGTCCAATGAACTCTCAGAGATGCCGTGATGTCACTCACAAGGGGGCAGTGATGTCGAGGATGGACGTATTTTTTATTTTTTTTTAATTTTTTTTTTGAAGGACTTGATGGTGAAGATGAGATGATCTCTGTTAACCCCCCTCCTGCACGCACACACACACACACACATACACACACACACACACATATACACAAACTCTCACCAAACACATGCACACTCACACATCATTATGCAAAAACACGCATGCAGGAAGTGCCATTGAACAGTAAAGTCACAGTGTTTCCATGACGCTGTTGCTAAGCAGCATGTTGATGACACAGGGGGGGGTGCTTGGGTGATTCCCATTGTTAGTGCTGGTGTATTTTTTGTAGCAGAATTATTTTTATTTGTTGTTTGTTTTTTGTTCCTGAACCTTAACCACTAATAACCTTCCCCCAAGCCTCGGCTCAGGTGCCCACAACCACTCACTCACCCACAGTGGTGACTAGTCATCGGCCATGACAGTCAGGGAGGAATAAAGAATTTGGTCACACCTTTGGACTCACCTCACCTACCGTGGGACAGGTGATAGCCACTGGCCAATGGCCTGGATTTGCCAGGACTGGGCCGGACTGGGCCGAGTGCTTCTTGTGTCTTGCTAACCGCATGCTCCTCTTGTCTTCAGGTAACTAGACTAAAACATCAGCAGATACAGATACAGAGCAGCCATCTCTCTCTCTCTTGCTATGTTGATTGCCAAGTCATCATTGTGGAAATTGAAGAGTTCAGATGCAAAACCCCCTAACTCCACTTGACCACTTTTTGAGAAAAAGGCCATTTTTTATCAGGCGTTTAGAGTGTTTTGATTTTAAACAGATATTTTAGACACGGCGGGGAGCAGGTTTTATTTAATTTTTTCACAAAAACATTTAATTTACATATTCTAGATTCATACAGGATTCACACAATATCATTCACTCAGTTTTCACAAAAATGGTGTTTAGGGGGTTTTGCATCTGAACTCTTCAATTGTAGAGCAGCCCTCACCCTGCAACCCCCTTCCTCCCCCCTTCCCACCCCCCTGATCCAGACAGAGCAGCCAACGCTGGGCCCAGATCTCAACCAGGGATCCGTTTCCTAAAAGCATAGCTGCTAACTTAGTTAGCATGTTAGCTAGCTAGCTAAGTTAGTGTAACCAATGCTAACTAGCCTGGGCTAGCTAGCTGGCAGCAGTATAAATCCTCACAACCCAATGATTGAAGAACAGCTTCTAACCACTGAGTTAGAAACCTGGGATTTTTAGCTCAGTGGTTAGAGAGTTCGACTGAATCGACTCCCATGCCTTGGGTTAGTTGAAGTTGACGGAGTGGCAAGTTCGAGACCCGGTAAGAACCGCACCGGCCACATTAGCAACTAAGTTAGCAACCATGATGGTTGCAATTTACTCTCCCATTGCCAATCAACTAAGTTGCTAACTGGTTAGCAGCTACAGTATGCTTTTGGGAAACGGCCACTAGATCTCAATGGGATTTCAGCCTCAGGGTTTTGGGCCTGGAGAGGTTCGGCCTGTGTGGCTAGCCGTGTTGTTGTTGTTACCCTTCAGTATTAACTCAGTATGCTCATGTTTGCCTTTGTGTTTATGCCTGTGGATGGCCTCATATGTGTGTGTGTGTGTGTGTGTGTGTGTGTGTGTGTGTGTGTGTGTGTGAGACAGAGAGACCGACTGTGCTCCAGTCACATTGCGCAATTTGGACTGAGACTGTGTGTGTGTGTGTGTGTGTGTGTGTGTGTGCACGTTGGTCATGTATTATTTTCTGTGATAGCAGTATTACCCCCTTACACCCCTCACCATCCAGTATACTTTTTTGTCTGTTTAGTTTTAGGAGAACTTTTATATTTATGTGTCTAATTTTTATATTTTCTTTTACCGTTATTTATTACACCGTTTAGCGTACATGACTTGTAGTTTGTATTAATACAATAATATATTTTAGTATGAAGAATAATTTCAAAGCTAAATGAAAAAAAAAAACAGAGCCTGAGAAAAAGAACAAATAAAACTCTGGTATTTTGAAGAAGTGTTTTAACAAGAAAAAAAAAAAAATCTGAAGGAAAATCCGTTTTCAGTGTTGTTTTAAAGACGATTGATGAGACGTTTTTAAAAAAAAAGCCAAGCCAGACTCCACTACCCATGCAATGCCTGTTAAGTCTGACTCATTTTTCCGTGAGTTCACTCGTTCACTTCATCCTCCTTTTTCTCTCTCTCTCCCTCTCTCTCTCTCTCTCTCTCTCTCTCTCTCTCTCCCTCTCTCTATCTTTCCTTTGTAAGCTACTGATCCCCTCGTTTTCGGTGAAACCCGCATGAGAGCTCGTGTAGGAGTCCAATCTGAAAAGTGCTGCCCCCACTCCCTACACACACACTCTTCTTGAAGCCAAAACCACATTAACTTTTTTTTTTTTTTTTTTTTTTTTTAAGAAAAGAAAAAAAAAACCTTTGAGTTTGTGCCAACTGTGTTTCTGTGTGTTATGCCACCCACGTGCCCTAGGTGGCGCTGCCTGCATCGGTTTTTATACTGTATGTCCTTACTTTAATCCTTATTTTTATAGACATAGTCCTCCTCTCATTTTTTTATGACTCCCCATCTCACAATAAAAGGACGTCAACAGTACATCACCCTGTGTTGGAAGTTTTGTTTTGTGTGCTGTTTGTCCTGTTGTTTGGTGATATGGTAGAACTGGTGACTGATCGACTGATGGTGACTGGTAGGACTCACATGAAAACGCACACACACTCACACACATACACACAAAGGCACACACACGTTCACGCACGCACAGACACACACACTCACACACTTTAGACCAAGCCTTGAGAGGCTTTGGGGATTGTTGTGGTTTGAATTCAGGTAACTATCAAGACCAGTCTTTTGGGGCTATTTGGTAGAACACACACACACACACACACACAGGGACGCATGCACACACACACATGCATTTAGGCTCAAGGTCTGATTCTATTTGTTTTAGACAAAGCCTTACTGAGAAGCTATGGGCATTACTGTAGTTGGATTCAAGTAAACATCAAAACCAGTCTCTGGCAAAACCCTTGTGTTGTAGCACTGTATAATAATAACGGTCCTCTTTAATTGGTTATTAGATAGCTCATTAACATCAGTAAGAAGTTAATTGGAATGTTTGTGGTTTCAATCAGTAAGATAGCTAACTATTCTGTGAAATTAATGTAACCTAACTGTAAACTTTTATCTATTAACAGTTAATTAATAATCTATTTATAATCTATTAGTCCAGATGATATGCAACAAAAATATTTAATAAAAGCATGGAATTTGGTACACTTGCACAGTTAGGTGGCCTGAGACTCGGAGTAACGGTATGTAACATGTACCGGATTTGCTAATGGCGGACTTTATTTGGTAATGGTGGAAAGAAAAAAGGCCGCCACAAGCCATTTTTGCGATGGCTCCATTTCTTATTGTTCAGGGCACTGCACAAGTGTACCAAATTTAATGCTTTAATGAAACATTTCTCCTATATTTTGTCACATATCATCTGGACTATTATAACCATTGATAG
>JAODXP020000027.1:22237613-22242613 GCA_027497455.2 Sardinella longiceps
CAGCAAGAAGTGCATCGGCCTGCTGTCCGTCAACGGTAGACCACGCCCCTACAAGACTCCACCTCCACCCCCGCCCCCACCACCACCGTACCCCGATCCCTCCCCGCTCGCGAGAAACCCGCCAAGCCCCCTCCGCCCGCCATCTCTCGCTCGCCCATCTCCGTTGCCCACATCAAAGCCGAGCCCGTGGAGACCGAACTCAAACCCCCGATGTCGACGGTGCCCGCCGGCGCCAACGTCACGACAACCACCACCGCCAACAACGCCACCGCTGCTGCTGCTGTTACCGCCACGACTGTGCCCACGGCCACCGCCGCTCCTCTCCAGCTGTTGCTGCCCACCGTGGGGCTGGTATCGCCCGTCAGCATCAGCCTGGCGCAGCTGCAGAGCCTCCTGAAGGCCGAGCCCGCCCTGGGCACTGGCAACGCCACAGCGGCGCCCGTCATCCAGACCATCAGCCTGCCGCTGCTGGACCAGGACGGCCACGCCAAGATCCTCATCAACTACAGCCTGGACCCCGGACACGCCACCGCCCAGACACACACGCACGCCGTGCTGCAGCTCAAGAAGGAGGCGGTCGCCGTAGCGACGGCCACGACGGCGGTAAACCACGCCCACAACCCCGCCCACGCTGTGATGGTGTGCAAGACGGAGAGAGAGGCGGAGGATCTGACGCTGAGGAAGAGGAAGAAGAGCGTGGAACAGGAGGAAGAGGAGGAGGAGGGGATGATGAGGAAGATGAAGGACGGGACTGTCGGGGAGGTGGTCAACAACAGCGAAGAGCGCTCGCCGACTGCCGGCGCGACCCCTGTAGCTATGGCAACGACCCCCGGCGAGAAGAGCCTACAGTCGGTGCTGAAGGCGTACTACGCTCTAGACGCCGAACCAGAGGCGGCGGAAATCGCGCGAATAGCGAAAGCGGTCAGCTTGGCGCCGAGTACCGTCTCACGCTGGTTCCAGAAGATGCAGGCCAAACGGGCGAGATTAACGCCCGTTGCCGACGGCAACACGGAGACCGACACGAGTCCCACGGGCGACAACGCGTCCACTGGGTCGGACGTCGACATCTCGCCGCAGCCCACGCCAGACCATACGCCATCATGCTCTCCCTCGCCGCCATCGCCGCGTCCCGCCACTAACCAATCACGGCACGGCTCCACTCCGGCGAGCCCAGGGGGGCCTCTTAACCTATCAGCCGACGGCCCCATACCCTGCCGCAGCGGTCTGGCCGAAGGAGAGGGTCCCCTCGACCTCTCGCTGCCAAAGGGCGCTTCCACGGCAACCACGACCCCCAACCAAGCCAGCCCCGCCATGCAGGACGAGCCGCTGAACCTGACCTGTGCCAAGAAAGACGGATCGTCTTCGCCCGTAACCAACGGCAACCATGCCATCATCACCAACGCCAGTCCCCCCGTGGCCACCGCCACGGCCGGCCCCATTAGTCTGGTGGCGACGCAGATGCCCATGCCCACGCTCGTAGCCATCGCCGATCAGGGCGGGGCCAAGACCATTCTCATTCCGCAGTTGGCCTACACCTATGCCACGCCCACTAGTGAATCCACAGCGCCGGACGAGCCAACACACACACAGGTGCTGCACGTCAACGGCATCAAGGTGAGTGTGTGTGTGTGTGTGTGTACAGTACTGTATAATGTGTGTGTGTGCTTGTTTTTGTCAATTAAGTGAGCTCATTTGGTGTGCGTGTGTGTGTTTGTGAATAAAAACAAGGTGAGATATGATTTGGTGTGTGTGTGTGTGTGTGTGTGTGTGTGTGTGTGTTTATTTGTATATAATTGGGATCAAGGTGAGGTAGTTTGGTTTGTGTGTGTGTGTGTGTGTGTGTGTGTGTGTGTGTGTGTGTGTGTGTGTGTGTGTGTGTGTGTGTGTGTGCAGTGGTTAAAGTGGGATTTGCCAGGTGGGGGAACCCTCATTTTTTGTGTCGCAAAAAAAAAAAAAATTATTCGTTCCTAACTCATTGTTTGACATTTTATGGTTTTAATTTGGGTCTTCTGCACCATACATAGGTAACTCACGGCCCGGGTGCAACTAGGCTGTGTTTAACTGCAATCATCCACTTGCTTTGCCAAAGTTCTGTGGACTGTGGCCTTCAGAACTTTACAGTGTTGCCCACCCCTGATCTACACTAGCTGTCAACATTGAACATTACTGAACACAAAAATATACACAACCTTGCTTTTTACAATTTAATGTCAGTCCAAAGTATGGATCAATATAGAAAATAACAAAGGACAAAACATGACAAGACAACCTCTAAAACACAAGGGTTGGCAAGATGAGCCTATGAAGGCCTATGCTTTAACCTTAAAGTAGTTTACATATCTTACTGGTACTACAACCTTATTGACACTGTTTTGGGGGTCCCCAGACATCCCAACTTGCTGCCAAAACCTAGGGCTATTTGGGAGCAGGCGATTAGGCCTTTTGCTTAGGCAAGAGTCATTTAGGCCACCCTGCCCTCGTTTAGGCCAACAGAGGAGTTGTTTAGGTCACAGGGAGCAGTCATTTAGGCCAGGCTACAGCAGCTGAAATCTTTGCATCTCCACTTTTTATTATTATTGTACATTCGTTATTATAAGACATAAATCAGCTCTACTGGTCTGTCTGAGTAGTCTACATATCTATGGTAAATTATTTAATAACCAACTTAAGTGTGGAAACGTTTCTTTATTCAATAAATGGTGATTTATAAATTCATAAAAATTGTGGAAATAATCATCCGCATTGCGTTAGACTCGCGGGGGCTTGTGAGAATTAAAATAGTGATTTATAAAATAAGCATCGCATTGTCATCGAAAGGGTGACTGATCTGAAACCACCACATTCTTTGGAAAATAATTATTAATAATAACTTGTTATTCAGAAGCCAGTTAGGTTCGTGGTTTGTGAGAATATTTTTGGAATCCTAATCACATAATTTCCACAGTAGCCCACTTGCCCTGTAGCCTATTACGTGAAAATAAATGGTGATTTATATATTCATAAAATTGTGGAAATAATCATGTTAGAATTAGCCTACTATAATTAGAGCTGGAAATATTTGCCCGAACCCGACGGGGCCCAACAGGACCTGCCGGGTTCGGGCCGGTTCGGGGTCTAATTTCAATATTCCAAGCGGGCCCGGCTCGGGCTCGGGCTGAAAGCCGATGCGCGGCAAATATGCGATCACATGATACGCCTAACGTTCGATCTACAGGCATGCGTTAGTAGATGCAAAATGGATGTAGAAGAAGTTAAACGGAGATTAGCCCTTGGCGAATTCATGTTGGTCGAGCCAGTAAATGCGAGGTCGGAGGTGTGGAAACATTTTGAGCACGTTCACAATGAGAAAAACGAGGCAGTGGGGTATGTCAAATGCAAGAAGTGCGACGTGATGTTAAAGTATGACAGCAAGACAACTGGTTATTTTTCTTTTAACTTTGGGCAGATCATTTATTTTAGCCTTGAAGTTCTTGAACTTCAGACATCTGTAGGCTAACTAATCTGAATAAAAAACGTAGAAATGTTCAGCAAAAATGACTCATTGTTGACTGCTTTGATATGCGCACAATTGAAAAATGTCGGGTTGCAAACGGGTTCGGGCTCTATGAAGCTGTCAATCATACGGGCCGGGGCGGGCTCGGGTGGAGTTCTCTCGGGCTGGGGCCAGTTCGGGTCTTAGTTTTAAGGCCCGTTTCAAGCTCTAACTATAATATCTTAGGTTACTGGTATCTTAAAATAACGAAACGATGTGACCAGGGTATAAAATTAACTTTTTGACCCACCTGCCAATGGCAGGTAAGGCCTGATCATTTACCGGCCAAAAAATATTTTTACCGGCCACTGAAAAAAATAGTTTAGGATGCTTTTAGAACAACTTCACTTTTCTTTCAGGTGTCTCTGTAACAAAAGCTATAATACACCCAGATTCAAAATGTATGTTATAGCAGATGGTCATCTAAACTCAACTACTAGGCTACGGCGCCTACTGGCTCCGCTCATTTCATTTCATATCAATGACGAAAGTCATATCTCAGTAGTCTGCCAGTGGCAGGTAGCTTGGTTTTTGTTACTAGCCAAACCAAATTTTTACCCGCATTTGGTCGGTGGCGGGTGCTAATTTTAAACCCTGGATGTGACAATACACGTTTCCATCGAGCCTATGAACTTGCTGCCCGAAACACATCAACAAGAAAGAAAGGACAACATCCCGAAGTGACACAGCTATTATCTCTCCTCTCCTTACCGTTAATGCACTGAAAGTTATTCATAGGCTTACTGAAAACGTCATACTTTTCCTGAAACGAATAATTTTGATTACAGTCTGAGGAAGAGATCATGCTGCAAGTCTGTCATTCTTGTTCCCTTCACCTGCCATTGTGCTCGCGTTTGCGCAAGTTATGGACAAGTTATTGACTGGATGGTTCAGTTGTAAGGGAGAATGGTGCGCAATCAACACCATCCTGGCTTAAACAGTAGACTATTTTAGAAAATTAAATACCACCCGAAACTAACCTAAAAAAAAAACAGACCTCTATTTGAGACCGGCCTTTAACCCAAACCTGTAGCCAAACCGGGCGTGTAAAAGAGACAGGCGTCTATTTGGGACTCGGTGATTATTTGAAGTTTTACTGTATTTTAATTCTCACAAACCGCGCAAATCCAACGCAATGCGGATGATTATTTCCACAATTTTATGAATTTATAAATCACCATTTATTAAATAAAGAACCGTTTCCATGCACACTTAAGTTGGTTATTAAATAATTTACCATAGTGGGCTATTCAGACAGACCAGTAGAGCTGATTTATGTCTTATAATAACGAATGTAGCCTACAATAATAAATAAAAAGTGGAGATGCAAAGATTTCAGCTCCTCTAGCCTGGCGTAAACGACTGCTCCCTGTGACCTAAACGACTCCTCTGTTGGCCTAAACGACGGCAGGGGGACCTAAACGACAGGGGATAAGGGTTTCCATTTGGAGAAGGAAAATCAGCTACA
>JAODXP020000027.1:22247613-22255113 GCA_027497455.2 Sardinella longiceps
TGAGGAGGTGAGGCAGAATGAGGAAGAGATAGAGAGAGGAGAAGATGGAGAGATAGAGAGAGTCAACGGAAAAGAGGATGAAGAGAGAGGAGAGGAAGAGAGTACAGAAAATGGGGAAGCAATGGAGACCGAAGAGACAGGAACGACAGAGCAGAAAGAAGAGGAGGAGGAAGAGAAGAAGGGGATGGAAAAAGAGGAGGAAGAGATAGTGAAGGAGGGAGAGAGAGAAGAAGAAAAAGAAGAGATGGAAACGGAGAACGGAGTGGCAGATACAGAGAGTCAGGAAGAACGAGTGGAGACAGAGAAAGAGAAGGAAGGACAGGAGGCAGAAAAAGAGACAGAGAAAGAAGGAGAAGAAAAGGACGAGAAAGCGAAAGAGGGAGAGGAGACGGAGAAAGAGGAGGAGAAAGATGTAGAAATGAAAGAAACTGAAGGAGAGGGGGATATAGAGAAAGAGAGTGAAAAAGAAGAGAAAGAGGGTGCAGATGGCGTCACTACAGAAACCCAGGCGGGTGAAGGAGAGGAGGAGACACCGGGGGATTAAACGAGTGTTCATCCCCCTCTCTCTCTCTTTCTCTCTCCTCTCTCTCTTCCTCGTCGCCTGACAAGGCAAAGACTGCAGACTCGTCCTCTCGCTCGCGGTTGGACAGATGAACAGAGACAAGAAAAAATAAACAAAACAAAATGAACGGAATCAAAAGACAAAAACGAGCGAAAGCGAGCGAGCGAGCAAGCAAGCAAGCGATGCCAAGCACGTGTGTGTGCGTGTGTGTGTGTGTGTGTGCGTGCTTGGCCTTGGTCTCTCTTCGCTCTGTGCTGCATTAGAGTTCACTACTGTGTATATTTCTTCTCCCAGTGTGCCTGAAAAAAAGACTAACTCCTGAGACAATGCTATTTCCACTTGAGACCTTCAGTGTTACAGAACAAGACCACAACAACAAATACAAGCAAAAAGCCAATCAATCCACCAATCCTGCATTGAACTTAAAGAGACACCACTCCTTTTTAGCTAGCAATGACTTTTAGTTTTGTTTTGATTTGTTTGTTTGTTTGTTTGTTTGTTTGTTCCACAACAACAACAACAAAAAACTCAATGGGTCTTCTTATGTCAGTGTTACTTTTACCGGTTTTCCTGTTTCCTGTGTTACTGTTATTATTGCAGGCCGAGATTTCTTCGTTTTTCTTTCTCTCTCTTTCTCGTTTTGTTATTGTTTGGAAAACCTACAGTGTTTTTATTGCCAATGATCAAAGAAGGAGAAGAAGAAGAAAAAGCAGCGTTTTTTTTTTTCCTCTCCGTCTCCGGGCGACTGAAGGAAGGAAAGAATTCTTTACCTGTGCACTACCACTCACCTGTTTACCTGTGGACCTGTGGACCACCGCTGTGACCCAGCCCCCTCAGTGTTAGGGGCTCCCCCTGGTGTGGGGAGGCCCAATTAACCTGCCTGCCTGCTTCTGACTGTGAGCCTTAACGAAAAAAATAAATAAAATAAAATAAAGTAAATAAATAAATGAAGTTAAAATAAAGAAAGAAGATAAACATGCGCGCAAAAGAAATGGACAAAATAACAATGAGCAAACAAAAAAAGCCCTGTGAGGTCATGAGGAGAGGCGGAGCTTGGCTTCTCATGGTCCAATGAACTCTCAGAGATGCCGTGATGTCACTCACAAGGGGGCAGTGATGTCGAGGATGGACGTAATTTTTTTTTTTTTTTTTTTTTTTTTTTGAAGGACTTGGTGATGGGATGGTGAAGATGAGATGATCTCTGTTAACCCCCTCCTGCACGCACACACACACACACACATACACACACACACACACATATACACAAACTCTCACCAAACACATGCACACTCACACATCATTATGCAAAAACACGCATGCAGGAAGTGCCATTGAACAGTAAAGTCACAGTGTTTCCATGACGCTGTTGCTAAGCAGCATGTTGATGACACAGGGGGGGGTGCTTGGGTGATTCCCATTGTTAGTGCTGGTGTATTTTTTGTAGCAGAATTATTTTTATTTGTTGTTTGTTTTTTGTTCCTGAACCTTAACCACTAATAACCTTCCCCCAAGCCTCGGCTCAGGTGCCCACAACCACTCACTCACCCACAGTGGTGACTAGTCATCGGCCATGACAGTCAGGGAGGAATAAAGAATTTGGTCACACCTTTGGACTCACCTCACCTACCGTGGGACAGGTGATAGCCACTGGCCAATGGCCTGGATTTGCCAGGACTGGGCCGGACTGGGCCGAGTGCTTCTTGTGTCTTGCTAACCGCATGCTCCTCTTGTCTTCAGGTAACTAGACTAAAACATCAGCAGATACAGATACAGAGCAGCCATCTCTCTCTCTCTTGCTATGTTGATTGCCAAGTCATCATTGTGGAAATTGAAGAGTTCAGATGCAAAACCCCCTAACTCCACTTGACCACTTTTTGAGAAAAAGGCCATTTTTTATCAGGCGTTTAGAGTGTTTTGATTTTAAACAGATATTTTAGACACGGCGGGGAGCAGGTTTTATTTAATTTTTTCACAAAAACATTTAATTTACATATTCTAGATTCATACAGGATTCACACAATATCATTCACTCAGTTTTCACAAAAATGGTGTTTAGGGGGTTTTGCATCTGAACTCTTCAATTGTAGAGCAGCCCTCACCCTGCAACCCCCTTCCTCCCCCTTCCCACCCCCTGATCCAGACAGAGCAGCCAACGCTGGGCCCAGATCTCAACCAGGGATCCGTTTCCTAAAAGCATAGCTGCTAACTTAGTTAGCATGTTAGCTAGCTAGCTAAGTTAGTGTAACCAATGCTAACTAGCCTGGGCTAGCTAGCTGGCAGCAGTATAAATCCTCACAACCCAATGATTGAAGAACAGCTTCTAACCACTGAGTTAGAAACCTGGGATTTTTAGCTCAGTGGTTAGAGAGTTCGACTGAATCGACTCCCATGCCTTGGGTTAGTTGAAGTTGACGGAGTGGCAAGTTCGAGACCCGGTAAGAACCGCACCGGCCACATTAGCAACTAAGTTAGCAACCATGATGGTTGCAATTTACTCTCCCATTGCCAATCAACTAAGTTGCTAACTGGTTAGCAGCTACAGTATGCTTTTGGGAAACGGCCACTAGATCTCAATGGGATTTCAGCCTCAGGGTTTTGGGCCTGGAGAGGTTCGGCCTGTGTGGCTAGCCGTGTTGTTGTTGTTACCCTTCAGTATTAACTCAGTATGCTCATGTTTGCCTTTGTGTTTATGCCTGTGGATGGCCTCATATGTGTGTGTGTGTGTGTGTGTGTGTGTGTGTGTGTGTGTGTGTGTGTGAGACAGAGAGACCGACTGTGCTCCAGTCACATTGCGCAATTTGGACTGAGACTGTGTGTGTGTGTGTGTGTGTGTGTGTGTGTGTGCACGTTGGTCATGTATTATTTTCTGTGATAGCAGTATTACCCCCTTACACCCCTCACCATCCAGTATACTTTTTTGTCTGTTTAGTTTTAGGAGAACTTTTATATTTATGTGTCTAATTTTTATATTTTCTTTTACCGTTATTTATTACACCGTTTAGCGTACATGACTTGTAGTTTGTATTAATACAATAATATATTTTAGTATGAAGAATAATTTCAAAGCTAAATGAAAAAAAAAAACAGAGCCTGAGAAAAAGAACAAATAAAACTCTGGTATTTTGAAGAAGTGTTTTAACAAGAAAAAAAAAAAAATCTGAAGGAAAATCCGTTTTCAGTGTTGTTTTAAAGACGATTGATGAGACGTTTTTAAAGAAAAGCCAAGCCAGACTCCACTACCCATGCAATGCCTGTTAAGTCTGACTCATTTTTCCGTGAGTTCACTCGTTCACTTCATCCTCCTTTTTCTCTCTCTCTCTCCCTCTCTCTCTCTCTCTCTCTCTCTCTCTCCCTCTCTCTATCTTTCCTTTGTAAGCTACTGATCCCCTCGTTTTCGGTGAAACCCGCATGAGAGCTCGTGTAGGAGTCCAATCTGAAAAGTGCTGCCCCCACTCCCTACACACACACTCTTCTCGAAGCCAAAACCACATTAACTTTTTTTTTTTTTTTTTTTTTTTTAAGAAAAGAAAAAAAAAACCTTTGAGTTTGTGCCAACTGTGTTTCTGTGTGTTATGCCACCCACGTGCCCTAGGTGGCGCTGCCTGCATCGGTTTTTATACTGTATGTCCTTACTTTAATCCTTATTTTTATAGACATAGTCCTCCTCTCATTTTTTTATGACTCCCCATCTCACAATAAAAGGACGTCAACAGTACATCACCCTGTGTTGGAAGTTTTGTTTTGTGTGCTGTTTGTCCTGTTGTTTGGTGATATGGTAGAACTGGTGACTGATCGACTGATGGTGACTGGTAGGACTCACATGAAAACGCACACACACTCACACACATACACACAAAGGCACACACACGTTCACGCACGCACAGACACACACACTCACACACTTTAGACCAAGCCTTGAGAGGCTTTGGGGATTGTTGTGGTTTGAATTCAGGTAACTATCAAGACCAGTCTTTTGGGGCTATTTGGTAGAACACACACACACACACACACACAGGGACGCATGCACACACACACACATGCATTTAGGCTCAAGGTCTGATTCTATTTGTTTTAGACAAAGCCTTACTGAGAAGCTATGGGCATTACTGTAGTTGGATTCAAGTAAACATCAAAACCAGTCTCTGGCAAAACCCTTGTGTTGTAGCACTGTATAATAATAACGGTCCTCTTTAATTGGTTATTAGATAGCTCATTAACATCAGTAAGAAGTTAATTGGAATGTTTGTGGTTTCAATCAGTAAGATAGCTAACTATTCTGTGAAATGAATGTAACCTAACTGTAAACTTTTATCTATTATCAGTTAATTAATAATCTATTTATAATCTATTAGTCCAGATGATATGCAAGAAAAATATTTAATAAAAGCATGGAATTTGGTACACTTGCACAGTTAGGTGGCCTGAGACTCGGAGTAACGGTATGTAACATGTACCGGATTTGCTAATGGCGGACTTTATTTGGTAATGGTGGAAAGAAAAAGGCCGCCACAAGCCATTTTTGCGATGGCTCCATTTCTTATTGTTCAGGGCACTGCACAAGTGTACCAAATTTAATGCTTTAATGAAACATTTCTCCTATATTTTGTCACATATCATCTGGACTATTATAACCATTGATAGAGGATGATTATTACCAATGTGTTTTTCTCTTGTCAGGACACCTGTAGACCTGATTGGATGATCTAGGTGTTCCAAATCAGTCACCAAGGATCTGATTGAATGATCTAGGTGTTCCAAATCAGTCACCAAGGACCTGATTGGCTGGTCTAGGTGTTCCAAATCAGTGACCAAGGACCTGATTGGCTGGTCTAGGTGTTCACACCTATCAGATCGTATCAGATTGCTCTTTCAGCAGCATTCATGGCTGTGTGCCTGTTTAGTGATGAAATTAAAGTGTCTCTCCGTCACCAACATGTCTCTCGTCTCAGCCCTAAACATGACCCAGAGGTCATTGGGTCGGAGGTGAAAGGTCAAACACTAGGATGTTGGGTGTTCTGGGGTGAGGAGGGAAATCAGAGTGGTGTATCATGTTCCTCCTCTAACACTCACGCATACACACGCACACACACACACACACACACACACACGTGTGATTTACTCCCAAAGGAGTTGGAGAAATGTGGGTGGGGAGGGAAGGAAGTGCACCCTGATGGATTAGAGAAGCTTGTTGTGTCCAGATTCACACATTTGACACCCCGCCCTTTAAGCAAGCAGGGGTTTGGAGAAGGGAGAAACACATGGACACACACACACACACACATACAGACACACACACATATAGACACACACACACACAGACACACACACACATGAAACAGACTGAGATTTATAAGAGAGGATGAGCTAACTGTTGGCCTGTGGACAGAAAACGTGAATAAGGGATGGAGAAGGAGGGGAGAGGGAGGAAAATAAAAGAGAGAAAGAGGACAGAAGAGCCATGAGGGGGATGAGTGAGGTCCCTGAGGACACACACTTACACACACACACACACACACACACTCAAGGTCAGCGCAGCGTCATCGATCGGGATCGTGTTTCGTCCAGTGTGGGCTCTTGGTTCCTGTTGCACTGTGCAATCTGGACTGGGACATGAATAAGTAAAGCACTGGACCTGCCCTGTGTGTGTGTGTGTGTGTGTGTGTGTGTGTGTGCTGTGTGTGTGGATGCCTGTGTGTGTGTGTGTGTGTGTGTGTGTGTGTGTGTACACTATATAAGCACTGGACCTGCCCTTGTGTGTGTGTGTGTGTGTGTGTGTCTATGTACACTATATAAGCACTGGACCTGCCCTGTGTGTGTGTGTGTGTGTGTGTGTGTGTGTGTGCAATATACAAGCACTGATTCTAACATGTCTACTCAGTGTGTGTGTGTGTGTAATGTATAGGCACAAGATAAGTACCATGTCTGCTCAATCTCTCTTCATTTAAAGCTCTATATTCCTTCCTCTCTCTCTCTCTCTCTCTCTCTCTCTCTCTCTCTCTCTCTCTCTCTCTCTCTCTCTCTCTCTCTCTCTCTCGCTGACATTCTGCCTGTGTGTGTGTCACACTATAAAGGTAAAGTACTGGACATACCCCATAGCAGGTCAATCACTCATTTCATGTCCATTCCCCCCACTTCCCTCTCTCTCTCTCTCTCTCTCTCTCTCTCTCTCTCTCTCTCTCTCTCTCTCTCTCTGTGTGTGTGTGTGTGTGTGTGTGTGTGTGTGTGTGTGTGAAATCTGGCTTGTCCCCAGGTCAATTCTGCGATCAGGCTTACTACACTTGCTTGTGGTTGTTATCAGTATCGCTTCTCACAGATTTGTGTTTAGTTTGAGGCCCACTCTGTGTGTGTGTGGTGTGTGTGTGTGTGTGTGTGTGTGTGTGTGTGTGTGTGTGTGTGTGTGTGTGTGTGTGTGTGTGTGTGTGTGTCCGTTTGCGGTGCTGGTGGCGTCTCATCATACACACACTCTGGAGCACTGTTGCAGACAGTGTTGTAGAGATCCAGGAAAATCAGCTTTGGATCCATCCAATGAGCAGGAATACACTTAGTCATACACTGTGTGTGTGTGTGTGTGTGTGTGTGTGTGTGTGTGTGTGTGTGTGTGTGTGTGTGTGTGTGTGCGATAGCAAGTATACTCACTACTCACTCAAACCAGGGTCAGGTTGACAGGAACGTGGCAGATGGCAAGTGGCCTCAGCAATATGTTTATTTGATCTCTCTCTCTCTCTCTCTCTCTCTCTCTTCCTACCTTTCTCTATTTCTGTCCCTCTCCATCTAGCTTCAGTTATACCTTTATTTGATCTCTCTCTCTCTCTCTCTCTCTCTCTCTCTCTCTCTCTCTCTCTCTCTCTATGCTTCTCTCCCTCTGTGTGTGTGTGTGTGTGTGTGTGTGTAGTTGTGTAATGTAACTGCAGAATTTCTATATCTCCTTACCCTGTCCA
>JAODXP020000027.1:22262613-22263731 GCA_027497455.2 Sardinella longiceps
TGTGTGTGTGTGTGTGTGTGTGTGTGTGTGTGTGTGTGTGTGTGTGTGTAGATATAGACAACCTCAGGGCTTCATTGTCTCACATTAGGGCTTCACTAGACTGTGTGTGTGTGTGTGTGTGTGTGTGTGTGTGTGTGTGTGTGTGTGTGTGTGTGTGTGTGTGTGTGTGTCTGTGTGTGTCTGTGTGTGTGTGTATGCATAGAGATAGACAACCTGAGGGCTTTAGTCTGACCTCATCTGTTTTTCTGATGATTATAATAAGAAAGGGGGAATTGTAATTCTGAAAGGGGATTCTACTGTATATTTCTATGATGTACTTAAAGGGGGAATTGTAATTCTGAAAGGGATTCTACTGTATATTTCTATGATGTACTTCAAGGGGGAATTGTAATTCTGGAAGGGGATTCTACTGTATATTTCTATGATGTACTTAAAGGGGGAATTGTAATTCAGAAACGTGATTCTACTGTATATTTCTATGATGTACTTAAAGGAATGTACTGGAGTGAATTCAAGCATAGCCCTGTTGAAAGAGCCTGCTAAATGCACTAGTTAGCGAGTGGAACAAAATCATTTGGTACAGCACAGACCAAACACAAACGCAGAAGCGAACAGGCACTTTACACTGAATCAATGGGACCTGACTGTTGGAAACCGAAAGTAAGATCTGAGGTTACATTGACTCAATGTAAAGTGTTTCGCGTTTGCGTTAGGTCTATGCTGTTCGAAATTCTTTCATTTCATGCAAGAAATATATTGCTGTTAGAAGGTTAATGCAGCAGCACTATGCTTAAACCACTCCGGTATATTCCTTTAAAGGGGGAATTGTAATTCTGAAAGGGGATTCTACTATATATTTCTATGATGTACTTCAAGGCAGGTTTTCCCAGTGGCCAATAGTGGCCCTTTCATGTGGTCGACCATAACGTCTAAAAAAACAAAAAGATAACATGGCATGGAAAATTGGTGCTCTTAATCTTACATTGGCCCTTGAGAGATTAGATTTTATTCTTTCTGCCCATCCATCCCTACCAAGCCCAGGCTCCCAGTCAACCGTCTAGGAGACTCCAAACGTGGCTACATAGTACAGACAAGATTCGTGACGAGATGGGCTGCGA
>JAODXP020000027.1:22276331-22278831 GCA_027497455.2 Sardinella longiceps
CCTGCCTGCTTTTTAAAAATATTGCATGCGGCTATGCGACCTTTATTAGATAGGTCAGTGCAGAGAGACAATGCCAATGAGCCGGGAATGCCAGACAGAGGATCGTGAAATGACCTCGGGTCAGAATCAAACCCGGATCCCCGTATCATGGTACGGCGCGTTAGCGAACTGAGCCATGATGCTTAACACGGTATGGACAGAGGTCTTATACGGAGAACCTTTAAGAGGGGTACGCAATACCATGTTAAAAATGGAATGCCCAATATAAAGTTATTACTAATAGCCACATATTTGATCTGCTTAGAGAAGCGGAGTTCTCCATACAGACGCATGCAACGCCCACACACTTCCTAAATATGGATTTGATCTCTGCAAACGGTGCTTATGATCGGAATGCCAGACAGAGTCGTCTGAGGAAACGATTATTGCCCTGACAAAGCCAAAGAGCAGGTAGAGTGTTATATGGAGAACCTTCAAACTGAGAACCATAACATGCCTTAAAGTATTTACATGAGAACTTAAGTCAATTGAGTCGATATAAAGAATTTTAACACAACTGTTGAATAGCTTGATCCTTTCAAGTCGGTTGAAGTATCACTATGCAATTTCTGTATGTATTAGTAATTTTTAAGATTCACACACAGCCTTCTAAATAGGAGTGAACGGGCTTTGATCCCAGCGGTTCTAGACATTAGCTGTCATTACCAAACCGATTACACAGAAAGCCCTTTTGTATTTCCTGCCCAGTGGTCAAATTTGGTGTTTTCAACCCATAATGCATTACCTGCTGCAGGCAGCTTGATAAAGTCAGGTAAGGTAATGTTGAACTGGCCCATCGTCAGAGCCTCTGTCTAACACTAATGTATATTCTTTGTCATTTTATTCTCTATTATTGACAGTCCTCTCTATAAAGCACACTGAACTGCTCCTATGTACTGTATGATAATGCGCTATATAAATAAACTGGCCTTTCCTTATTTAATGCTGGAAGCATTTTGTTCCATTTTATAGCAACTTACTCCCTCTGCAGGGCATTCAGTGCTATAACACTATTTACCAAGTGTGCTGACCTGACACTTGACTTTGACACTAATGGCAGCTTCGAACCTGTGAATATTATAACCAATAATATTGTTGAGTTGGTTTATGAAACCTACAGTATCTTTGTAATAACTACTACTACACAAGGAAACTGTTCCAACAGAAAGGAAATCAAACATAATGATAAAAACCATACAATTGTGTACAATGCAGTGTTAAAAAATGTTGTAAAAACAACATGCTTTAATGTTAAGAAATTAATGTCAAAATAAATAATCATGTATAAATTATATATTTTGTACAAAGATTACTTTGCATCCAAGTAAATTACAGCAAATTAGATTTCAAGAGGTTTTTTTTAAAGGATTCATTGATTTATCCTCCAAATGAATCAATCCATACGGTAGGCCTCTTGTTGCAGGTCCCTGCAAGCTGTTGGTGGGACAAAACAAGACTTCATACAAAATAAACTCAATAATGAGCCAGCAGCTAACATTTACTAAATTTGGTACAGGAAAATTAAACTTGAAGTATTTCTCATTTAAGATAGAGGTTATTATTACCTACGCCATAGGAGGCTATGTTTTCACCTGTGCTTGTCTGTCTGTCCAATCAGCGTTAGCTTTGAGGCGGGTTGAGGTGTGACGCAACGAGAAGCGACAATTCAGTCTAAAGAACATGTATGTATGTTAGTATGTCATATGCTTTGTTGGTCTGATTTGGCCTGTCCATCACCAACATAGGTGGTGATAGACAGATGTCTTATCTAATCAGCTAACCAGTATTTTCGCCCCTTCCCTAAAACTCATCCAATGGAAGGTTTCCAATTGGATATACAGAGCAATATGGAGGATAAATCAATGAATCCTTTAAAAAGCTCTTGAAATCTAGTTTGCTGTTATTAACTTGGATGTAAAGTCCTTTTTGTACAAAATATATAATTTATACATGATTATTACCTCCGCCAAGGAGGTTATGTTTTCGGTTTCGTTGGTTTGTCTGTTTGTTTGTTTGTCAGCAGGATAACTCGAAAAGTACTGCACAGATTTGGATGAAATTTTACGACAATGTGTATATTGGGACAGGCAAGAGCTGATTAAATTTTGGTGTTGATCGGTGATCCAGAACATGATCTGGAATGTATATTGTGTTTGTGACCACATTGCCTTGGCGGAGGTCTGCACTCTCTGAGCGCTTTTCTACTTATTTATTTTAACATTTCTTAAAATTAAAGCATGTTGTTTTTACAACATTTTTTGGATATGTGGAGCAAATCCATCTGGCGGAGTGAGGTCACAGCAGCAGGTCATTTCAGAAGCAGCCAGTGATTCCCATGGCTACTGTACCTGAGACTGGAGAGCAGAGCAAGGAGAGGGACAGGACAGGAGTCTTATTGACTTGCTTATTTCTTTATTAGCAATTAGACATTGCAACATCACAGACAGCAGTTAGATTTCTC
>JAODXP020000027.1:22298831-22306331 GCA_027497455.2 Sardinella longiceps
GAGGACGATGGGCTCTGGGTGCTTCCGCTCCAGACTGCGGGACTTCTGCACCTCACAGGGGGCCGGAGGAGAGAGGGAATACTGCCCAGAGAGAGAGAGAGAGAGAGAGAGCAGAGAGACAGAGAGAGAGAGAGAGAGAGAGAGAGAGAGAGAGAGAGAGAGAGAGAGAGAGAGAAAGAAAGAAAGAAAGAAAGAAAGAAAGAAAGAGAGAGAGAGTTATATTTATGGGCATTTATAGCATCATCGTCTGTCTGTTTACATAGAAACTCACTGCATACTCATTAAATCAAATTAAATTAAATTAAATTAAATTAAATCAAATAAAGGTGTCGTTAAAAAAAAGGCAAACTTTAAGGATCCTCTTTGCTTCCTCACCACCATGTGAAAGGATTGTGTTCATGCAAACAAACACAGCCTGCTCCCAATCAGCCTATAGTGCTGTTCACAGCCCTGGCCTGCACTCTGGGTCTAATCACTGCCTTCTGACACCTCACTATTCTGTAGTGTTTACCACACCAACCACAAGCCAAATTACAACTTCAAGTCTCCTGGGCCATAGCAAATACCTGGAGCTAAATGTCAGAGAGGGGGAGAGAGAGAAATAAACACACACACACACACACACACACAAACACAGAGAGAGAGAGAGCGAGAGAGAGAGAGAGAGAGAGAGAGAGAGACTCTCACAGATACACAGACACACACACACAAGCTTTTTTTTTTTAGGGAGAGTGAGGTACATGCTAACAGGATATTAGCAGGCTACAACCTTCTGAAGATAAATAATCACCTTAGTGCCCACCTGCTGACTACTGAGGCTGATAAATAGGTTGAGGGCAGCAGGGTACAGGAAGGAAGCGTTAACAAGAGCTAATACTGAAGCTAGGCTAACAAGAAGCTAATGACAATAGCTACTAAAGGGAATGTAGCAAGCCTGAGAAAACACAAATATGCCATAGCTGAAAAAATAAATAAATAATAAACACCACCACAAAAAGCATTAGAACCTTTAGTCAGAATGTGCCAAAGCCTGTCAAAATAATTAGCTCATAATGAATATAATTTTCAGGCAGTGTTCTGAGTTTAAAACCCCTGATACTGAAAAACCTATGGCTGCTAGCATCGGTGCCATTTAGCATATATCTTCAGGTGTCAGACAGCTTTCTCACAGCACAGCACTCCAACCACTGCCAACTGTTAACACCATGTCAGATGAGAGAAAAACTAATGAACAGTTAGGTAAATGTTTCATTGAAATTTTGAACAAAGGGGTTGAAGTTTATAGTCTACAGGATGCTAAACAAGCTACTTCAACCACCCCCAACAATTCAATTACTAAAACCGGCTGTATTGATCAAATTATCAGACAAATCATCAGTTATTACTATTTTATCAGCCTTCTAGTACAATAATCAGTCATTTACCACTGTCAACAGTATGTTATAGCCTAGAAACTGCCTAGCAACACCCCCCCCCCCCCTGTTTTTTTTTTTTTGTCGACATATTAACCTTCCATACTATTACTGTACCTCCCTCCTCCTCCCAAAAACACCACGGATCTTCAGCTTCCTTCTCCCATATCTCCACTGTATCTCTTGGTGTGTGTACGTACGTGTGTGTGTGTGTGTACGTATGTGTGCGTGCGTGAGTGATGTCTGTATCTGTGAGTGAGAGTGGCTATAGCCTACTGACCACCGGTCACCTCCGTCTGCCGGCACCTGACAAGTCTGAGCTTTATTAGACAGATTAACCTGCTGGCTGATTAAGAGCAGTGTGTGTGAGTGTGTGTGTGTGTGTGTGTGTATGTGAGTGAATGTGTGTGTATGCTTGTGTGAGTCTGTGTGTGTGTGTGTATGTCTCTGTGTATGCTTGTGTGAGTGTGTGAGTGTGTGTTGGACTTACTTTGGGGAGCTCCCACTCTGAGCGAGAGCCATCTGCACTGTAGTAGTACGGCCGTCCCTGATCATCCACATGCTTCATCCACTGTGAGGACACACACACACACACACACACACACTATTGTTTGATCTTATTGTATTATACAAGTTTGATTTATTGACTGCTTTGACAATATAAGCACCCCCTTCTCAGGCAAATAAAGCACTTTGAATAGTGAATCTTGAGAGAGAGAGAGAGAGAGAGAGAGAGAGAGAGAGAGAGAGAAAGAAAGAAAGAAAGAAAGAGAGACTTTTTTTGACTTTTAAAATCCCTTTTATTGAACCAGACTATGGATCAATAATCACCCCCCCCCCCCCCCCAAATACACATGAAAGCAATGTTACAGAAAAAACCTCTACCACACAAACATCAGTCTTCCATCACCGTCAAAATTAATCAAGCCTTTACCCACACACCATTTCCGCTCAAACCACCCAAGGTTATTTGTGACCTGAAAAAAGGCATACTCCACTCTGGCCCTTGACTCTACTAAGCCTTTAAACATTCCCGCCAAATCAACAGATACCCCCTCCTCCCTCAGTCGACTCCCTTTCCAAATGGCCAATTTTGCTTGACCGATTAGAAAGTTCAAGCAGCTGCACAGATCTTTCTTACTTTTGGAATACTTCACCCCACAAATGAATAATTCCTTCGAGAAAGTAAAGCCAAATCTTTGGAACACTGCCCCCAACAGGTCAAAGAAAGAAACCAATAGTAGACAGTCACAAAAGCAGTGGAAAATGTCATCCGGGACATTGCAAGTCCCACACATGGGGGAAATATCAGATCGTAGTTTTGAAACAAAGACCTTTGTGGCCATGGCACTATGCAGCACACGCCACTGAAGGTCACCAGATCTTTTTGGGATAGGACTCTTGTACAGAACCCTCCATGAGGGAAACAAGCTCCTATCATTCCCAAAGTAATTCCTCCATTTTGTGTCACATCTGTCCTTGAGTACATTAACATTTGCACATTTCACAACAACATTGTAAAGAACTTTTTTGTCCACAGTTACAAATTGCAAATGTTGCATGCCCTTAAAGGTGAGCAATCTCCCTTCAGAATTGGGTATGGGGCAGTTAGGTGTAATGTACAGGTCAGGAAAACGGACAGTAATTGGACCACTTTCAAGCCAGCGGTCAATACAGGTCAGAAGACTTTGTGAAAACCCCCCCATTAAAGTTTTCATTATATCCCCCACCACCCTTTCGGACCTACAGCCCAGAGCAGAGGTAATCTCAGAAACGGAGAGCCAGCGACCTGCGGTAAAATCAAGCAAATGTCCAACTTTTGTTATTTTAGCTCGATTAAACATAGATACAATGCTTCCAGGTGTATCCACTCTCTTTGACCAGTAAGGGTTCGAAAACAAGGGTTCATCAAGGCCATAGTGTTCAAAACGAGACACAGTGAAATGCCTCCAGGCTTGAAGAACTGAAGCATAAAAGTCATTGGTCCTAACAAAGTCGCTGCATGACACCAAAAACAGGTGTCTGTCAAAGTGCGACTCAGTCCTTGACCTCAACAAAGCAAGGCCAAAATCCACCCAAGGCAGGTCGACTCCATACAGCAGCTTCTGTGCAGACTGAAGTCTCATTGATTCCACCTTGCTAGACAAGTGGATGAGACCTTGACCCCCTTCAGCCACAGGTAAATACAACACTCCAGGTGGGAGCCAATGATTCTCATCCCAGAAAAAATTCACAAATGCCTTCTGTAATGAAGCCAGAAGATCCACTGGTGGGTTTAAAACAGTTAATCTGTGCCATAGCATTGAGGCAGCCAAGTTGTTGACTACTAGCACTCGCCCTCTGTAGGATAGCTGTGGTTTGATCCACTCCCACTTCTGCAACCTTCCTTGCACCTTCTCAGACAGTCCTTCCCAATTCTTGCACATATAATGCTCAGAGCCGAAGAAGATTCCCAGGATTTTCAACCCCTCCCTGCCCCACTGGCAATGCATGGGCAAGGGTGGCACTGCCATGCCCTGCCATTGCCCTAGCAGCAGAGAGAGGCTTTTGGCCCAATTCACTCTTGCAGAAGAGCTTTTCTGAAAGGTGTCCAAGCAGAATAACAGATTGTCCATATCCTCTTGAGAGCGTATGACAATATTAATGTCATCTGCATAGGCAAACAGCTTCACAGTTGCGGGACTTCCAGCAGTATCCTGAGCGGAAAAACCCTGGAGCCTCTTACGCAACTGTATCAGCAATGGCTCAATGGCTATAGTGTATAGTAGCCCTGATAAACTACAGCCTTGACGAATGCCTCTGCTCACAGAAAAAGGCCTTGTAAGTGACCCATTGATCTTCAGCATGCTGTACACATCTGTGTACAGAAGCTTAACACATGTTATGAAAAAAGGGCCAAAACCAAAAGCTTGGAGTGCACTGAAGATGTAGTCATGATCAACTCTATCGAAAGCCTTCTCTTGATCTAGAGAGAGAAGGCCTACATTGTGGTTCCCTGCTTTAACTAAGTCCAGCATATCACGAATGAGGAACAAACTATCAAAAATTGAACGTCCTGGAATGCAGTATGACTGATCCTGGTGAATGATCTTAGCCAAAACTGCTTTAAGGCGGTTCATAATAGCTTTAGAAAAGATCTTCGTATCAGTCCCGAGGAGGGAGACCGGACGCCAATTCTTTAGACATGCCAGATCTCCTTTCTTAGGCAACAGTGTAATCACTGCTCTCCTCAAGCTTAACGGTAGCATTTTCAGAGCCAAGCACTCCAGAAGAACGGCGTGCAGATCGGGCCCAACAAGGGACCAGAAAGTCTTATAAAATTCTGCTGTTAGGCCATCCAGCCCTGGTGACTTCCCAGCCGACTGTCCCATAGCAGCCTCAGTCAATTCACTGAATGTTAAAGGCCGTTCCAGGATGCCCTGATCTTCCTCCGATAGGCGGGGCACCTCCTTCAGGAGATCCTCCTTTGCGTCCATGTCACATGGCTCAGCCGTATACAGATCCTGATAGAAAGACAGGGCATAGGAAAAAATCTCTCTGGTATCCGTTGTAAGGCGTCCCTCTGGCAGCCTAATGTTTGTAATCAGCTTCCTCTCAGAAGTCCTCTTTTCCAGGCCGAAGAAGAAAGTGGTGGGTAGGTCCATGTCGTTGTGCTGTATGAACCGGGCACGGACCATAGCACCATGTCCTCTCTCTTCCCACAGATTCCTCAATAGCATCTTCTTCCTTTCCAACACTTCAGCTGCGCCCAACCCCTCTCCGCTGCTGAGGTTCATTATGTCTTGTTCGAGAACCTTTATTTGTGTCTTTAAGTCAGTAGACCTATTGACTGTATACTGCAGACAGAAGACCTGTATCTGCTTTTTGCCTACATCCCACCATTGGCTTAGGGATGGGTAAGAAACTTTGCTCTCTCTCCAGGTCTCCCAGAAATGTGTGAAAGAGCCCACAAAGCTGTGATCCTGTAATAAGCTATTGTTAAACACCCAATGTGAAGAACGTGAAACCCTTCGTGTTAAGGGAAAAGAAACAGATATATAATGATGGTCTGAGAGAAAAGTAGGCACTATGCTGCTCCGACAGAAGCTGCCCCTCTGGTTCTTCTGTACGTAAAACCTATCCAGCCTGGCAGCTGAAAGGATATTAGCACTGCCCCTAACCCAAGTATATTGTTTTTCAGTAGGAAAGTGTTCCCTCCACACATCCACTAAGCCATGGTAAGCTAACATAGTTTTCAAAGCACTGGCAGATCTTGGATGGGGTTCATCATGATTCCTATCCAACAGGCAATCTATAGTACAATTAAAATCTCCAGCTAGTACAATCACCCTATCTTTGGGGCAATCTGAAATAGCTGATTTTAAAATATGAAAAAAATCTGTACGCTCAGCTCCAAGATTAGGAGCATAAATATTAATAAAAGAGAAAAGAAAATCCTCAGCCTTCACATCTACACGTAACATCCTGCCAGGTACGACCTCAATAACATCTATAGACTGCCACTGTATATGTTCTGAGAAAAGTATGGCAACCCCAGCACTAGTGTTAGACCCGTGGCTTAAAAACACCTGCCCTCTCCACTCTCTCCGCCACTCCTCCTGATTATGTGCGTCTGTATGCGTCTCTTGTAGGAAAAGCACATTACACGCTTTCAGAGACACGAAATCAAAAAGCGACCGCCTTTTGTTTTTATCACGGCACCCATTGATATTTAAAGAGCCAATATTAATTAGTGCTGTCAGTTTAACGCGTTAATAACGGCGTTAACGCAAACCCATTTTAATGCCGTCAATTTTTTTAACGCGCGATTAACGCATTTGACCCGCCATTATCAATGGAATGTGAAAAAAAAATATCTCCGACATCCCAACACCTCCCAACGTTTCAGTATGTCCTGTGTTTGTACTAGGCTTGAAGTAGGCCTACTGCATAGCCTAGCAGGCCTAGCCTAGCACACACACTCCACACACGGGTGTAGATGTGTCTGCACTCTGCTCCGATGTCAGTGAAAATAAATATTTTACCGACACAATCGTTGACGTTCACTCGCATGTTCGCATATTTAGGTTGTTAATTAGATAGAGGATTAATGTTGTCACTTAGAAATCCCTTCTCTTGAACTGAATACCCCGCAAATAGGCTAATATCAGTTTCAAAATTGCAGCGCGACTGAGAGAGGTGAAGGTCGGAGCGCAACTGAGAGAGAGAATGTTTGTGAGCGTCATTTGATGTCAGTGAAAACAAATATTTTACCGACAAAATCGTTGACGCTCACTCGCATGTTCGCATATTTAGGTTGTTAACTAGCTAGAGGATTAATGTTGTCACTTAGAAATCCCTTCTCTTGAACTGAATACCCCGCAAATAGGCTAATATCAGTTTCAAAATTGCAGCGCGAATGAGAGAGGTGAAGGTCGGAGCCAACTGAGAGAGAGAATGTTTGTGAGCGTCATTTGATGTCAGTGAAAACAAATATTTTACCGACACAATCGTTGACGCTCACTCGCATGTTCGCATATTTAGGTTGTTAACTAGCTTGAGGATTAATGTTGTCACTTAGAAATCCCTTCTCTTGAACTGAATACCCGCTAATATAAGTTTCAAAATTGCAGCGCAAGTGAGAGAGGTGAAACAGGTCGGAGCGCAACTGAGAGAGAGAATTTGTGCAAAGGAGAGGCATAGCCTATAGCCTACCTGATTCTGAACGTATGACCTTGTCACTAAAATGAGAGCTTCTTGCAGGGCAATTGCCAATATGGCAAAATGCATTTTAAAGGTATGCTCATGCAATGTACTGTAGGTTTACTCATGTAGACCATAATGCCATATTTTCATTGAGCCTCTTTAAAATATAGGTTAGTATAATTTAAAGGGCCACCATCCATGTTTTTCTTTTTTTTTGTAAACATGTGAACTAGCAACATAAAAGACATCAACATCTCTCTGGCAGTACTGAATAATTTCTGATGCTGTAACTTTGTTTTCTTTTATTTTAAATTGGTATTCACCCCCACCAATGAATGCTGATAACAGCATTAAAATGAAAATAAATAAATAAAAATGGGACAAAAAGAAATCAAGGGACATT
>JAODXP020000027.1:22308831-22313831 GCA_027497455.2 Sardinella longiceps
TCGTCTCGATATTGGCACTGCTAGATGGTTCGATACGACTACTGCCGTTTTGGGTGTGTGGCAGCTTCTAGGTGGTGGCGTGTGTGTATGTTTGTGTGTGTCGCGCCTGAGTTTGTGTCTGAGCGATACGCCAGCAGCTGTCTTGGAAAACATGGGAAACACAGGAAAGGTAGTCTTCTAGGTAGTGCCGTATTTGTGTGTGTCGTGCCTGGTTTTGTGTCTGAGCTTGTGTGTGTGTGTGCGTGTGTGTGTGCGTGTGTATTGTTGTCTCCATATTGGCACTGCTAGATGGTTCGATACGACTGCTGCTGTCTTGGGTGTGTGGCGGCTTCTAGGTGGTGGCGTGTGTGTGTGTGTCTCGCCTGAGTTTGTGTCTGAGCTTGTGTGTGTGTGTGTGTGTGTGTGTGTGTGTGTGTGCATACCTCCATATCGGCACTGCTAGACGGTTCGGTGCGACTGCTGCTGTCTCGGGAGCGCGGGGGCTTCCAGGTGGTGGCGTGTGTGTGTGTGTTGTAGTAGTAGAAGCGCCCGCTGGAGTGGCGGTGCGTCTCCCAGGCGCCGTGTGTGTGTAGCGGCGAGGAACCGCGGGGGGGCGGCGGCAAACACACCTGAGACGCCTGGAGCTCACGCAGGTTCGTGTAGACGGGGGACTCACAACGCACCGACGGGGACACCGCCTGGGGGAGAGAGAGAGAGAGAGAGAGAGAGAGAGAGAGAGAGAGAGAGAGAGAGAGAGGAGGTTTAACACTTCATTCTTTATTCAATCAGTTTCTTAGTGTTACATAATACAGTGCCATCCAACTTTACAAGACATAGTGATACTATACGCGAGAGAGAGAGAGAGAGAGAGAGAGAGAGAGAGAGAGAGAGAGAGAGAGAGAGAGAGAGAGAGAGAGAGAGAGAGAGAGAGAGAGAGAGAGAGAGAGAGAGAGAGATGATGACTCATGACTTTCTGTTCTATACAAAATGTATTTTTTTATCATGCCGATACAGAGCGGTAGAATTGATAGCATTGAATTGGGAGAGGGTGAGCAAGAGGGTGAGAAACAAAGAGTCTCTCAATTCTTTTTCATTTCTAGCTTTTATTCCTTGTATTGGTGTATGTTTAATTTTCTTCTGTCTCTTCCATTTATTTCTATACTCATTACTATTATTATTAACATTAATGCTTTGCCAATATTTTATGCATGCATACATTCATGTCAATAAAGCTTATTGAATTGAATTGAAAGAGGCAGACAGAGAGAGAGGAGGGATAGATAGAGAGAGAGAGAGAGAGAGAGAGAGAGAGAGAGAGAGAGAGAGAGAGAGAGAGAGAGAGAGAGATATGTTTGTTTTGTTTCTTCTTCTCACCTTATGTACATTATATAAACATCTTTAGCAATATGGTATGCCAATAAAGCCCATTGAATTAAAATGGAATTGAAATTGAGAAAGAGAAAGACAGACACAAAGACGACCAAATTTACTCCTAGTTTGATTATTTTCACTTTTGTTTCTGTGTGAGTTCACTTGTGTGTGTGTGTGTGTGTGTGTGTGTGTGTGTGTGTGTGTGTGTGTGTGTGTAGCTTGACGGTAAGTCCCTTTAGATAAAATCTACATAAAAAAAATACAAACTGAAAGTGTGTGTGTGTGTGTGTGTGTGTGTGTGTGTGTTCTTTACACAACAATGCAGATAAGAGAGGGAATTCTGGTGTAGAGCTGCGATGTCACATAGCATGTGAGATGTGTTCAACAAACCCAAAACTGTTTACACAAACAGTGAGTGTTTATATGTATTTGTGCAAATGTGAGTGTGTGTGTGAGTGTGTGTGTGTGTGTGTGTGTGTGTGTGTGTGTGTGTGTGTGTGTGTGTGTGTGTATGTGCATACACGTGCCTATGTATGGATATATGTGTTTCAGAGGGTGGAGGCATCGCAATATCTATTTCAATTCATCCAAGGTTGTGTGTGTGTGTGATGTTTTGTTTTGGAAGCTGTTAAAAATGCAAGATACATATGTTGGTATAAATTTAGTACTCAGTACCACAGAGCTGATGAAACTCAGACAAGTCTTCTTTCACTCACTCACTCACACACACACACACACACACACACACACACTTTAAATTATGTACAAGCCTGTGCACTAACAAACACATGTTCATACCGTACATGCAACATCTGTATGAACCCTTTCACACACACACACACACACACACACACACACACACCAGTGATGTTCACAAGTCATTTTTTCCAAGTCCAAGTCAAGTCCCAAGTCTTTGTAGTCAAGTCCAAGTCAAGTCTCAAGTCCTTGGGAGCAATGCCAAGTCAAGTCTCGAGTCTTTCGTCCCAAGACCAAGTCAAGTCTCAAGTCAAGTCGCAAATGACTGAAATTAACTATTAACCTTTTTTTGTCTTTTTTTTTTGGGGGGGGGGGGCATGGTATGGTGCATTGTATCTTAAGAGGGCTATTTAAATTCCAAATTGTGAAGAAACATGAACGCTTTGATTAAACTTAAATATTTAGAAAACAAATACCACAGATAGGCTACATTATGCATTTCCATTCTTGAGGTCTAAAATCCTATTTTGATCAACTGCATTTTCATAGCATATTACAGAAACTTCCTACCTTAAATCCATAGGATTTAAAATTTGGTATTACAGAAACAAATCATGTAGCCTATGGGATGTTTTTTTTTTTCTTCGCCCTATATTAGTATAAGATTATTCATCATGTATTTCAATAAACTATATTATTCAAGGAAATGTACAGGCTATTATATTTATCAGCTTATTATTGTTGGTTTACAGAAAGTTTTAAATAGTTTGATCTTTTCATGACAGCCAGTTATAGGCCTAGATCTAATATAATGGATAATTACTACTCACCTCAACATGCTTTTTACAGTCATTCAAGCCACCATGGGCAATACTGAATTCACTGTTACCAACGGTGCATCTGTCGAAATTGTCATTATTTTTTAACTCTTATCAGGAAAGGGTATTGTTTTGTATAATCAGAGGTAAAATGGGTCTTATAAAGTATTTTCTTCTTCTTTTTTTTGACACTCTTTCTTTGCCATACCGATCCTGTTGACATTACCGAGCTGAGTTAAAAGACCGCCCAAACTGAAAGCTGATTGGTTTACTCAGCCAATTAGTAAGCCAATCAGCACGCATCTATGTCTTGCATGCACCCTCCATCAGGGGGTCAAGAACGCGCAGATTAGCGGCAGCACATTTAGCATCGCCATATTTACGTATGGAGTCACAATCCGAACCATGCCAGCGCATGCACGAGAGTCATGCTGGGTCACGAGCACTCATGCACTTACAAGTTGGTGGGCGGTTACATGCGAAATGTTATTTCTCCGGGGAGAGTAAAAGCAATATTTCATGATCATCTGGTTAGTCTTTGCTTATTTCTTGAGGAGTTTATGAAAAAAGTGTACTGTCATGAATGCTATAAAAACTTCAGGCACGTTCTCGACAGAACTTTCTTCCTCGTGTTGTATGGCAAACAAACTAGGTGCATTATCACCACCGTCTGGACTGAAGGACTACTGTTTGGACTACTCAACTTCTTGGAACTTTGCGCATGGGCAGCATGGTGCATGGCCTGGCCTGTTACCTCCGGTGTTCACAATGGCGTTGACTGTCAATTCACCGCATTTACTAGCCTAGCCTCGGCCATTCAGTTCTATGGAGGGCGGGACTTAGTCGTTGTCTCCAGTTTATATATAACCTCCTTGCCCTCCATGCATGCACACACACACCGTTCCCTTAGGCACCGCTTCTCTCTCTGTCCCTCTCGCTCACTCTCACATGCGCGCATATTAAGATGCGCGATGTAGACGTAAATGTTTCACATGCATGCCCTGGCTTACTAGCTCTAGATTCCGGGAGATATTATTCTATTTGCGGGCATCAGGGAGGCATTATCAATATCAGGATGTCTGCACAAACTAGGCAATATAACATAGCATACCATCATTAGATCCTCTAGAGGCGAACCCCGACTGTTGGGTAACATTAAATACTATCGGTCACAACCAAATCACGGTTAACAATCAATTAAGACATTGACTTATGTTTGCAACCTATACATTGCAACTGCGCAAGCATGCAGTACCCCTTTATCATCAGAGAACATAATAACAGCATGCCAATAAGGCAATAACACAAAAAGAAAATATAATCAAAAACACCCCATAACAATAAGCGCTTCCCTGCTTGTGTGTCGTTCTGAGGTGCCTGATAAAGTTGGATGTAGTTGAGCCAGCATCATTTATCCTGACACCACACTCTTTGCAAAGGGCTGTTCGCCCTGTGTGAGAAGTCTTTATATTCAAATGCAACAACAAATGGAACAGGTGAATTTGCCGTCGCCATGGTCATTGTTGATTTCTGACTGCACACATGCGTTGCGCGTAATCTGGGAGAGAAATATTCTGCCAGCGCTCCGCGTTTCCCATAAGGCAAGGGAACACATTGGAAAAACAAAAAGATGATTTTTTTTTTTTCAGCGAAATGATCATTGTTCACGAGTCACAAGGCTCAAGTCCGAGTCAAGTCTCGAGTCATTGAGGGCAAGTCTAAGTCCAAGTCTCAAGTCATTGTTTGTGCGACTTAAGTGCGACTCGAGTCCAAGTCTGGGACTTGCGTGAACATCACTGACACACACACACACACACACACACACACACACACACACACACAAAACACATTGAGCAACACTGTTATGTAAGACCACGTTCCTTGCAAACGGGCACATCTTTTCACCTCTCTTTCCTCATATGCACCTTCCTCTTTCCACACACACACACACACACACACACACACACACACTGGTTCACACATACACCCATGCAAACACAGGCACACACATTCATAAATGCACACTTGCACAGGTTTATGATATTATACACATACACCCCGGCAACTGAGCTTGGCCACACATACACACACACACACACACACACACACAGTGACGAATCTCTTTCTCTGATCGCT
>JAODXP020000027.1:22336331-22343831 GCA_027497455.2 Sardinella longiceps
TCCAGACCATTCAGGAGGATAACAAAAGCCTCAGAAGCCAGATAGCCAAAGTGAAGGAAGACGCCAGCAACAGAGAGAGAGCACTCTTAAGGGAGATTACTCTGATGAGGGAGCAGCTGGAGCAAAAACAGACTCCCCACACACACAGAGCTATGAGCACACAGACACACACTAACATACAACCTGCCTCTCCCAGCACTTCAAACCAACACCTACACCCACAACCACATACAGAAAACAGACCAACACAGCACACTGCTGACATTCCACCACAGTCCTCAGTCCACAGCCCCACACCCAAGGAACCACCACCTCCACAGGATACCACAACACCAGATCCCCAGGTGGTGCTTCTTATGGACTCCAATGGGAAGTTCATCGACCCTGAAAGACTGTTCCCCGGTCAGTGTGTAGCAGCCAAACGCTGTAGTAACTCCAACCAGGCCCTCCGTCTCCTCAGTCAGGACACCCTTGGCAGGCCCAGCTGTATCATCATCCACACCGGGACGAATGACCTACACTCCCTGGGCCACGGGACCGCAGAGGCAATGACGAAGGTGGCGGAGAAAGCAAGCCGAGAATTCCCAGACTCCCGGATCATAATGTCCACTCTTCTTCCCCGCACAGACACACCTCCACACGTCATCCACAACATCAATGTGGAGCTAACCAGAAACTGCTCTACCCTCCCGAATATCCATGTGGCTTACCACCCCTCGATCGGCCCACGTGAATTATATGATGGACTTCACCTCCATAAGAGCGGAGTGAGAATCTTCGCCAGGACCCTTAAAGATGTGGCCCTAGGACGAAATCCAACCAACTCTACACCCTACTTCATCCGTCGCCCTCCCCCACCTGGTCTGCATGGTCACAACCCCTTCATCAGAGGACACCCTCCACTGAAACATCCTCCACCACCATCTCTTCTCAGGATGACATCCCAGCCCAACACTATGAGAAGGCCGCCCTCTGCTAAAGTCACCCAGCCACCACAGCGAGAGAAGAGCCATGCAGCAGCTGCTGCCCAACAACCTCCTTCATTCCATCAGCCCTCTGAACTAGGAGAGATAAAACACTTGCTTCACAAGCTATGTGAAGGCCTTCTCAAGCTGTGAGTTGAACATCCTCATATTATTGAAAAAAAAAAAAAAAAAAAAACACACATACACACACTCTCTCCAACTCACACGCGCGCACACACACACAAAACATCACACGCACACACACACAAACCCATGCACACTCTCTCTCTCTCTCTCTCTCTCTCTCATCTCACACACACACACGCGCACGCACACACACACACAAAACATCCCTCATACATGACACACTCCCGGGCACACACACAAAAACACACACAGACACACACACACACACACACACACACACACACACACACACACACACACACACACAGAGAGACAACAAGAAGAAGAAGGAGAAGAAGAAGAGAGAGAGAGAAAAAAAAAAAAAAAAAAAAAAAACAATGTTACAAAAATATCACAACTGTTCCTTGCAAACTTGTCTCACAATATGGTTAATTATTCTTTATTACTGTACTCATGCGTTCTTTTTCTATAAGTTTTTGGAACATCCAGGGCTTGTATTCTTCAGCCTTTGGTCTGAAGAGTACAAACCCTGAGTTTTTAGATAGCGTTAAAAATTGTGACATATCAATTTTTACAGAAACATGGTGTCGTGAAAATGTTATTTCTATGTGTCCGTCAGATTGTTATGAAATTATTGTACCCTCTGTAAAATCAAAAAGAACCCGTCGTGGAAGAGATTCAGGTGGTATCTTGGTGTGGTGCAAAAACAAATTGGCCAAACATATAACAATTGTCAAAATAGAGAAATATCACCTGTGGCTAAAATTACACAACACCATTGGCATTGAATCCACAATTTACCTCTGTGCGGTATATATTCCCCCAGCAGATTCGGACTACTATGAAGAAGACTACTTCAATAATCTCTATACAGAGGTAAACCACTTCCAAGCACAGGGCAAAGTGCTACTGTGTGGCGACTTTAATGCACGGACAGGTACTGAGCCTGACTTTATTGACCCTGAGGGCAGTGCACATGTGTTTGGTCAGTCACCATTGCACCTCTCACCAACTACCACACCACGCAACAACCTAGACTGTGTGGTGAACAACAGTGGCAAAGAGTTAGTGCACCTCTGTCAAGCCTTGGGCCTGTACATTCTTAATGGCAGGATCAAAGGTGACTCTTTAGGGAGGTTCACATATTCTTCAGTCCTGGGTAGCAGTGTAGTAGATTATGCAATCTCTGACATGGACCCCTCCCACTTCAGTGCATTCACTGTCAGGCAGCAAACTCCTCTTTCGGACCATAACCAACTAAATATTTTCCTCCAAATGACTAACCAATCTACTAACACAAATATAGAGCCAATCATGATGTACAAACTTAATCCACAATACAGATGGGCGGCAGACAGCTCAGAAAGATTTATACAAGCCCTAAACTCAACAGAAGCGACTAACAGAATAACTAACTTTACTAACAAAACTTTTTCTATTGACAAAGAGAGTATAAACATGGCTGTTCAAGAACTGAACCACATTCTCCATATGGCAGCAAGGAAAGCTGGGCTAACAAAAAGCCACAGAGAGATGCCTAAAAAACAAAGATGTGGGAAATGGTTTGACACTGAATGTAAACTTATGAGGAAAGAACTGAGGCAACTATCAAATCTGAAACACCGTGACCCTCAAAATACAGATATAAGAAAACAATTCTTCCAGACTCAAAAAAGCTATAAGGAAACAATTAAAAGGAAAAAACAACACTACAACAACAACCTTATTTCCAAGATTGAAGATTCCATCAATAAAAATGAATTCTGGGATATGTGGAATAATTTGAGCATGAAAGAACCAAAAGACATACCCATCAAAAATGGAAACATTTGGATTGAACATTTTCAAAATCTTTACAGTGATATACAATCAAAAGGAACCAATCAGAACCAGATCAAACAAAAGCTAAAAAATTTCGAAATTATATTTAAAGACTACCAAAACCCACTTGATTTCCCTATTTCCAGCGAAGAACTGTTACAAAAAATAAGATCTTTAAAGCCCAATAAATCCTGTGGGCCTGACAGCATCAGGAGTGAGATGCTAAAACATTGCACACCTGAGATGCATAATGCTATGCTCAAATTGTTCAATCTTGTTCTAAGTTCTGGCTGTTTTCCTGACATCTGGAACCAAGGAATCATTACACCAATTCATAAAAGTGGAGACAAATTGGACCCTAATAATTACAGAGGTATCTGTGTGAACAGTAATCTGGGGAAGGTATTTAGTAGTATATTGAATGAGAGAATCCAAACCTTCCTTAACAAGCACAATACCCTGTGCAAAAATCAGATTGGCTTTCTTCCAAACTACCGTACTACAGATCACATTTACACCCTACACACCCTAATCAACAAACATGTAAAAAACAAGAAAAATGGAAAAATATTTGCCTGTTTTGTGGACTTTAAAAAAGCATTTGACTCTATTTGGCACACTGGATTATACTACAAACTTTTAGAAGCTGGTGTAGGGGGTAAAGCATATGACGTGATCAAATCAATGTATTCGAACAATAAATGCAGTGTAAAAATTGGCAAAAAACAAACTGAGGTCTTCACACAGAAGCGGGGAGTGCGACAGGGCTGCAGTCTGAGTCCAACTCTGTTCAACATCTACATCAATGAGTTAGCGGTGCAGTTGGAACAGTCTGCAGGCCCGGGACTCACCCTTCAAAATACAGAAGTAAAATTTCTGCTTTTTGCAGACGATCTGGTCCTTTTAGGACCCTCTGAACAGGCCCTACAAGAACACCTGGACTTGCTGGCACAATATTGCCAGACTTGGGCCCTGACAGTTAATCCAACCAAAACAAAAATCATGATCTTCCAAAAGAAACCCAGATGTCAGGAAGACAGATACCTGTTCACTCTAGGTAGCACCGCCCTAGAACACACGATGCAGTATACTTACCTCGGTCTGACCATTACTGCATCAGGAAGTTTCAGCAAGGCAGTGAATGCACTCAAAGAAAAAGCCCGCAGAGCCCTCTATGCAATAAAGTCTAAATTCTACGATATAAATATACCTATATCAATCTGGTGCAAATTATTTGACAGCATAATACAGCCTATTGTGCTGTATGGAAGTGAGGTTTGGGGTCCACTCAGCATGCATGACTACACTGCATGGGACAAGCATCCAACTGAGGCCCTACATGCAGAATTCTGTCGATCTATACTTAAAGTCCAAACAAAAACACCAAACAATGCATGTAGGGCTGAATTAGGCCGTTACCCATTGGCAATACCTATCCAAAAACGAGCATTAAAATTTTGGATGCACCTAAAATCAAGTCCCAAAGATACACTCCATTTTGAGGCCCTAAAAACCCAGGAACTGAACCCAGAAAAGAGTCACCTAAGCCAGCTGGTACTGAAGCTTACTAATCCACTAAAAAACACTAACACACCACAAGCTCAGACCAGCTCTGCTTCCAAACCAGCAATTCGTGTCAAAAAAATCATCAAACAAGAAAAAGAAAACTATTTGGACCATTGGAGAAATCAAACTACCAACCAAAGCAGAATGAATTTCTATCTGACCCTAAAGCGTGAATATAGATTGGCAGAGTATCTCTCCTCTGTCAGAGATACGAAGCAGAGGCAGATCCTGACCAAGTACAGGTTAAGTGACCACAACCTTGCAGTGGAAACGGGCAGGCACAGGAAAACCTGGCTGCCCAAAGAAGACAAAACATGTGGTCACTGTCAGGCAGGGAAGGTTGAGACAGAGGTGCACTTCCTTCTTCACTGCGACAAATACAACAACATAAGACAAGGTTATTTCAGTAACTTTAAAACACAGTATCCCAACTTTGATGACCTTAGCACAAATGAAAAACTGGCCATTCTCTCAGGAGAAGGGTCTTCAGCTTCTTTAGCTGCAAACTATGTTTTACAATGCCATAAGCTAAGGAATTCTGACATAATTTAACTTTATCTCATTTCTGATACTGCTTTATTCTATTAGTGTTATTGTTATATTGTATATGTCTCATACTTTGTATTATTGCTTTGGCAATATGAATGTCCTGTTCGTCATGCCAATAAAGCATTATTGAACTTGAACTTGAACTTGAGAGAGAGAGAGAGAGAGAGAGAGAGAGAGAGAGAGAGAGAGAGAGAGATGCTGTATAAAGTATAATGTGTACGACTGCGTGAGTCTTTTGAAAAGAAGGAAGATTCACTACAAACATTACTTAAACTATGAATTGATTAACTGATTGAAACCCTATATTAAAATATATTTGATATAAAAATAAACTAAAGTGGTCAAAATTAACTTTTTACAATGTGAATACATACAGTATGTACCAGTCAAGACTGGTTATTTTGTTCAAAGTCATCAGCCACTCAATAGAAAATCTGCATATTTTTGTCTGAAATCTACCAGCCAAATTCAAAATTGACCAGCATTTCCCTGGTGGCTGCAGCTCATTTTGCCCCCCACATACTGTAGGTACACTGCGTCATAGTGGCCTTCACAGGCACAATGCAGTCCAATGATATACAGTACAGACCAAAAGTTTGGACACACTTTCCCATTAAATTATTTACTTTATTTTAATGACTGTTGCCTTCAGTGACAATCTACAAAATAAACAAACTTATGAATGAACACGTGGCATTATGTACTTAATAAAAAAAAGTGTGAGATAACTGAAAACATGTTTTATATTCTTGTTTCATTGAAGTATTCTTTTTTTGTTTTGATAAGTGCTTTGTCCTCTTTTTATTTTTTGGATGAGCTTCAAGAGGTAGTCACCTGAAATGGTTTCCCAACTGTCTTGAATAGTTATTCATTCCCAGAGATGCTAAGAACTTGTCGGCTCTTTTACCTTCACTCTGCAGTCCAGCTCACCCCAAACCATCTTGATCGGGTTCAGGTCCAAAAGTTTGTCATAATCTCACACTTTTTTTGTTAAGCACATAATTTCATATGTGTTCATTCATAATTTTGATGCCTTTGCTGAGAATCTACAATATAAATTGTCCTGGAAATAAATGAATCGCTTTGAATGAGGGGGTGTGTCCAAACTTTTGGTCTGTACTGTACGTGTGTGTGTGTGTGTGTGTGTGTGTGTGTGTGTGTGTGTGTGTGTCCATAGGAGTCTGAATAGAGCCAAGTAACATGTGAATGTGATGCTGTACTCTGTAGAATGAATGGCCAATGGAGAACATAATGCCACAGGCAGTCTGATGAAAAAGTATTGTGTGTGTGTGTGTGTGTGTGTGAGTGTCTATTGTGGAGGAGATGGCAGAAAAGAAACACAAATAGAAAAGAAAGTAGGAGCATGGATGGTCCTGAAACCCTTAAGGTGTGTGTGTGTGTGTGTGTGTGTATATGTGTGTGTGTGTCCATATGTGACAGATTGAAAGAATGCATGCCTGTGCGTGTGTGTTTCTGTGATAGTGTGTGTGAGAGATTGAAAGAATCTGCCTGTGTGTTTCAGTGTGTGAATGTAAGATTGAAAGAATGTGTGTGTGTGTGTGTGTGTGAGTCGATGCGTGAGTCCAAGATTGAAAGAATGTGTTTTGTGTGTGTGTGTGTGTGTGTGTGTGTGTGTGTGTGTGTGTGTACCTGCATATGCTCCGTTGATGAGCTGCTGAGGTCATCCCCTGACTCAGAGTCGTTGCGCACGCTCACACTCCCACTGCCACTCCGTTCCCCCCGGCGACTCTCCGTCCGCCTCCGTCTCCGACGGCAACCCCCTGAGTGATGGCGGCGACTCCGCCCTGCCCCGGGGCAGCGTGCTGTTGCCACGGAGATTGATATGGTTGTTTACGGCGTTCCCGCCACATTCCGACCCAAACAGACCTCCTCCCGTCTGGTTCCGATTACCGTCCAGCGGAGGGGTCAGCGAAGGCGAGGGCGTATCCGATGGCGACGGTCTCGTGGAGGTCTCCACGGTAACAATAGGCACAGGACGCTTGCCACGCCCCACGCCGCCGCTTTGTGAGGTGTTCTCCTGCCCATGAGTCAAAGTGTGTGTGTGTGTGTTCTGGTAGGAGTGTGTGAGCGGGAGTGCGGAGGGCTTGCAGGGGGGCGGGAGAAGGGCTCGTTTGATTGGCCGAACGTACTGGGCGGGGACGTAGAACGCCCGTGTGCCTGCCTGCGCCCGCACCTGCCACCAGTCCTCGTTGGTGCGCCGCACGAGCAGGTAGCGCTCGCCCTGCCGTATGCTGATGGTGCGGTCCTTGCACTCGTACGAGTAGTCGTACTCCACCTCCACGTACACATCGCCCGGCTCTTCGCTCATGGCTGCTGTGTGTGTGAGAGTGTGTGTGTGTTTATGTGTGTGTGTGTGTGGGGTGTGAGAGATTGTGTGTGTGTGTGTGTGTGTGAGTGTGTGTCAGATGTTAATGGCTGGGAGGGGATGCAT
>JAODXP020000027.1:22348831-22351331 GCA_027497455.2 Sardinella longiceps
GATTAACGTTAACCTCAGCCAGCCTGCAGCTTAGTATACCTAGCCACCAGCCACACACCACTAACGTTCAAACCGCATGCCGCGGGCCACAAGACCTGTTCAACGGGAACGTCGCCAGCCAGGGAAGCCCATTCAGAGAAACTTCCACATTATCTCTTTCACTGTGACCCCCCGAAGCCCTGCAGACTGTGCTCTAGTCCCGCAGTTCAAGACAGAAGGTCCACGTAAATGAAATCCAATACATAATCGCATTGAATTTACATTACGTTACATAAACTGCTGTTAACTGCTTGCAGCACCCTGGAGTTAACGTGAGGCTAAACACTGAAACGTAGGGTGAGCTTCCCAGCAGAGACTACACCGAGAGCGGCGACTGGTAGTAGTGTCGTGAGCCGCTTGCTTGCGTAACGTTAGGCTTCCTAACAATCAATGGCAACATTGTAGGGCTAGTTTCGGGGTGTAGGGCATCATCTCTCGGGAAACCGAGCGTTTCAGGTCTGCGAACTTACCGGGTCATAAGGCTGGTCGTTAACTCTCCCAACCGAGCGGTAATCCTGGCCGAACAGTTTTTCCAGATGAACTTTTCTCTCTCTCTCTGTTGTCTTGAAATCCCGAGTCAGCCAGCCAGCGCGCGCCCAGGACAAAACACTGGCTGCCTGCTCCTGCGCCTCGTTTCCACCCGGACTGAAGCGCGCGCGCCCCTGGTCTGGTGTGTGTGTGCTGTGCGCGCTCTCAGAGCTCGTCGTCTGCTGCTCTCTCTCGCTCTCTCGTGTTGCTAGGGGTCGCGGCAGGGGCCATGAGCCCTCTGGTGGTCTTGTGAAGATATTGCACTGAAGTCCTTACAGAGAAACTCTGCAACATTCACAGCAGGTTCCCAATCTCCCCAGTACCACCATTAGATTGACACGGCCAATTCTCATCCATTATCCTCCTGTTCTAACCCAATTTATGGTGTTGGGTCACCCATAGGCAGCTATATAATGTGCGCCCTAATAACTGGGTTACCAGGGAGGTTTTGTGGCACTGAGTGAGTGACTTCAGGAACCGTCACGGTCCTTTGCTCTCATTCATGTCCCAGTTTGGTCAACTGGGAGGAACTGGGTCAGGATGAGAATTCTTAATCAAACAGTAGCCTAGCTTGGCCTAACAGCGACATTTAGGGAGACGGATAACTCATCGGGTGGAGACGTTCACTCTTGCAAACGCTGCTGGTAGTGGATTTTAGCACCTGCATACGATCCTGCTGAATTATTGAAATGTAATGCATAGTCTTACCTTACCAGGCTGTTAGTCGCCAGTACGTTTGGTAACTAACACTGTAAGTATCAACACAGCACCTCGCCGTTGACCGTAATTATAAAAAAAGGCGCTTTAAGTATCACATTGCATTATTATGTAACTTTTTTGCAATGCGTTTAAACGCAAAGGGCATAAATACTGCCATCTGGTGGCGAAAAGTTAAAATAGAAAGCAGGTATGATACTTTTCCTATTTTATTTACCGAATTACATCTTCACACACCCTACACAGCCAATTAATTACATGTTCTGACGTCAAATAACACACATATTATTCTAATACTCTCAGAAGCACTCCCAGATTTTTTTTCTGTGTTAGGAAAGGTTTTTTTATATATACTCTTCCAGGAGCCTAATACCACCTGCATAACACACACACACGCACACGCACACACACACACAAACACACACACACAGAAAAGCCAGTTCTACTGATGATTTTTAATCAATACTTTATTCATGTTACATGTTTAAAGGTTATAACTCAATCCCAGCCTACAGTACACCAAATGGACATTTCTTCTCTTCAGTCTAACCAAAGATCTTTCCTTGCTTTATAATCACACCCACACGGCGGTCCTGGAGAATTATAGTAAGAAACACACATATGTTCTCGTGCACAACCACACACACACACACACACACACCGTTTCTCAATCTCTCTCTCACACACACACACACACATAGATACCAGGAGCCGGATGTAGTGTCGTCAGTTTTACTGGACTTAAAAGCAAAGCTCACATCTCCCTCACACCACTTCTGTTACAGCAGTTACCATCTCATCTGCACACACACACACACACACACACACACACACACACACACACACATACACACGTATGCAAACTCACTCTCTCTCACACACACACAGACACACACATATACACACGCACGCACACTCGCTCGCTCTCACACACACACACAGACACACACATATACACATGCACGCACACTCGTTCGCTCTCACACACACACACACACACACACACACACACACACACACACACACACACACACACACACACACACACACACACTCCTCAGGAGAGATGAAGAGATGTAGAGGGAGTGCTACTTTAATTAGGTTCATGTTGTACATAAAAGAAAAAGAAAAATCAATAATTTCAATAATTATAACCTAAAAAAAAAAGACCACAAAGCAGGTAAAAAAATTAAAACACACACACACACACACACAC
>JAODXP020000027.1:22361331-22368831 GCA_027497455.2 Sardinella longiceps
AAGTTGTTTAGCTTGCTACCTAGCTATTTTTCAAACGAACTTGGTAGAGTGGCAATGACAAATGTTAAAGTAGCCCAGTGTTTCTCAAACTGTGGGGCGGGCCCCACTAGTGGGGCGCAGACACATCACAGGTGGGGCGCGAGACATCTCTTTGCGATCGACCAACGGCACCATGCCCCCCAAATTCACAGCTATTCATCAGATATGAACATGTGACAGTAAATTGAGCTTTCTAATGGTCTTATTTGCCAGTTGCTTTGATGAGGGGTTTGAGAGAAATTTGACTTTGAGTTAGTAACATGACAATTCTTACATTGACAAAAATCCTGTACTCGCACAGTATTGCTCACAGAGATATTGAGCGCAAATTGAGCCTTCTAAGTGGGGCGTGAAAATGTTTTGCCCTTCCAAAGTGGGGAATGACAGAAAATGTTTGAGAACCACTGACGTAGCCTAAGCTCAAAACATTGTCTGCTGTTTTTGATGTATGATTGTATAACATTGTCATATTTCCTGCTAATACTAAAAATCATTTCATATATTGGCATTGTTTTTCAAGCTGTTACATTGTAAGAAGTAGTTTATTTATAAGTTCAACTCAACTCAAAACTTCATTAGACCATCATATAGGCTGTTTCTCCATCTGCCTGCCCAGCAATGTTGCATGCCTTTGGTGAAATATACCATGGTTTGTGGTGATTCATCTGATGTTGCTGTGATGTATATCCCTAAAAACCCCAACTTGAAAATAAACATTAGGCTTCCTTTTTAACTGTTCATTATTTTAGATGGAGAGAGAGAAGAGTAGCCTAAGGCTTTGCACGGCTGATTGAGTCGGCTGGAAGCGGCAAACTGCAGATCAACATCTACAAACCTCATCAACCATGATGGGATGGATTTAGAAGAAAATGACAACCTGAATCGGAAGTTGATCGGTGAAGAGTAAGAGAATGAGAATGGTGTAGAAGCAAAGGACAAGTGGGATCTCCTTTCATCTTGAGCTGGGTAAGTGTGTGTGGGCAACCACAGAACTTGGTGCAGGTGCACATGTCTGTAAGAGCAGTGCTAACTTATGTAATTGCAAAAATAGCCTAATATTAGTGCTTCATTTTAATTTCTACCCATTGAATGATCTGTGTTTTTTGTCCAGAGATGGGGAATTGAGTCTTACTTAGATGGAAAAAAAAGAAAAGAAATGGTCATTTAAAAACATTAGGATAATTGCCTAAACATCCTCCCTCATAAGACTATTCAATTCATATTCAATTCATATTACTGTAAATCCCTTGCAGAAGTTGGGAAGAAGTGAAGCATTTGCGTTTAGTGCAGTCGAGTCTATTGCCTGAGTGTGCCTGTTGCAGGACAAAAACACCTGTCAACTAAGCTTTTGCGCAGGGAGCAGCATCATAACAATAGCTTAAACAGGCGATTGTGGGTAGCCTAATTTAGCCTGGCTATGCCATCCTATTTACCTCCGCTAAACATTTATCTCTGCACGTAGTCTGGAATAAACCCCCCTTCCCGGCTTTCCCTCGGTTACTCTACGGTTTAGCCAATCAGCACATAGTTTAGAGCAGGGGTCGGCAACCCTAGGCAGTGGCACGCGGACATTGCACTATCCTAATAATTTAATACATTAAAAATGTTCAGACATATGATGAAATGTCATCGACCTTAAAAAATCACTATGCAGCAATAGCGCCCCCTCCCCATATTTATTTTTCCCACTAGATGTGCCCATTGATGCATTGCTAAGATGGCAAAGAAGCCGACAGGTCGGGCCTTCCACTCTTCCTGGACCGCAGAATATTTGTGCTGTGTGCACTTATGTTTTGAAAGTGTTGCGTGTCGAACATACAATGTTAGATGTCATTACGAGACAAAGCGCGAAAAGACTTTCAAAGATCAGGCAGATAGGAACGATAAGCTATTTCAGACACACAAGGGAGTTTATGCTACTTCCAACCATATTGACACATATCTGCGAATACGCGCCAGCTTCAATCAGAGTTCGCAGAGCGCTTTGGGGACTTTCAGAAGTAGGCTATAGCGCAGTGTTCTCTTCCTTGATCAAACCAGCTTTGACGGACATGAAATTTATTTGGCTCTGATAGAGTGGTTGGGCACATATGGAAATGCATCTGATTGAGTTGAAGACCTCAAAATTGTGGGTGAGCAAGTTCAATTAACTTACAAAACACATCGCAGGGCCAACATCATTTATGCCTGAGCATCTTTACCTAAAAGTTCAGCTTTCTGCGCAATATCGCACTTACCCTGACATAGCCCGCCCATAATACGAATGTTCATCGGATGAACAGCAGTATTATGGTCGGGCTATGTCAAGCTATATTGCACTGGCTTTAATGTCAGTGTTCGGATCAACCTATCTGCGTGAACAGATATTTTCGCACATGAAGTAACGTTATGTCCTTTGCCCCTCCCGAAGTCGTCTGACAGCGGTGCATTCCGAAACATGCGTCCAAAGTGACCAATTACCAACCGCACATTTCAGAGCAAAGTAAGAGGAAGCAGGGCCAGAGATCACATTGACTATTAGGCAAAACATTTATTTTCTAACAAGGCAAGGCCTATTTCAAAATGGCAGGTTATTGTTAATTAAGTTACTTAGCCTATTATGTTTTTTTTTCAATCTGTGCTATTATTATCAGTTCCATCTTCAATTGGCACTATGAATAACATGCCTACTGTCAGATTTTGGATGTTAGGCCTACTTTGTGAATTTGTTGCCTATATGGTTGTTATCTAATGGGAAGAGAGGGAGAGGTGTTCTAAAACAGATAAAACAGTGCAATGGTGTTTTACATTTGCTCAATGTCCATATCCATCTAAATATGTAGCCAGTATTTAATTTCACATAGTTAAAGACACCTACTGGCACACTAACTAATTTTGAAAATTTCTAAATGGCACAGCATGGCAAAAAGGTTGCCGACCCCTGGTTTAGAGCGATGTCTCAAAATTTTGTAGTCCTACAGGATAGGGACGCGTTTGTTATTCTCTCCCCCACTTTCAAATTACATTCACAAAATTGGTACATGACATTAGCATCCATGATCTTGAGGATTTATTGCCACTACGATGTCAAAATAGATCAGAACTTGCGATAATGCTGTTAATACTGAAAGCGAAAGTTGTAGGCGTTAGAGCCAGGCGAAGAAATACGTCATATCCAAACGGAAACCTATTTCAATTGCGTTGGGCCAGACTGTATGACATAGTCAACAGTCGTTTTCGCCCAGGCTAAGCCTAATTGCAAGTAAGTAAGTAAGCAAGTATGTGTACTTTATATTAGGGGTCGAGTGATATGCTTTTTGGGGGGCCGATAAAGATATTAGGCTAGTGACAGTGGGCCCAAAATTTTGAGAGACCCCTACCCATGGTAGAACTAAACCCAACCATGTTTTTCTTCATCTTTAAGGTCTCCCATATATGAAAGATAGGGAGAAGTGGGGAGAAAAGGGGAGAAGAAGTGAACGCTGGACTTGAGTTCGAAGACTTGAGACTAAAATTACTTGTGAACATCTCTGTTTTTTTTCTTGCATGATTTTAGGTGGAGGATGAGAAGATGTGCAGCTGGTGGAGTGAGAGGGGAGGACCCAGTGGACAACTGATCAACTCCATGACTTCTACAAGCATGTTGGACCATGAAGGGATAGGCTCAGAGGAAGACGATAACCTGGAGCTTCTGGCTGAAGGGGATGAAGATGAGAAGTGTCTGAACAGAGCCGAGGACAGAGAGAAGGATGGTGGTGTTATTTGAATACAGGCATGCAAACTCGCCGCCTTTCGGCGAAATTCGCCGTTTTGAACTCGAAATGGGTCATTCTTCTGAATCGCGTAGATTCGAGGAGAAAATATTTGGGGGGGGGGGGGGGGGGATCTCGGGTCGAGCCGAGCATGTCAACTAGCGAGTGGGACTAAACCTCAAAACAACACAAGACCTAGGACCACAGATGTATAACTGCGCCACTCTCTTCTCGTGACAACAAATGACTGACAAGAGTGCCGTGTGAGAGAAGCCCCATCACCAATCAGAAGTGAGGGGGGCGAACCCTTCTCTCCCTCTCCCTCCCCCCGTCTCCCACTCAGTGGAAATTGCGGCAAGGTCAGAATTAATATCAACAGTTTCTTCTGAAGCTAAAATGCTAAAATTTGACTGATGGCCTGAAATAGTCGTCATAATTAACTCGGCTGTGTCGTTAGATCAATTCATGTGCTTGGAATAGTGTCTTTAACACCACTGTCATCTTCTAAATGTCTTCATATCAGACGTGAAATAGTCCAAAATTCCTCGATATTTCGCCGTCTCACAGAACGCCGTTTGTGCTACGAGCTGGAGGTAACTAGAGTGGCTAACTAGCGCCTTCCACACAAGTTCAGGGCTTTGCTATTTTTAGCGAACGTTCATGGAGACATTAGGTGGGTTTACATGGACATTTCTAATCTGATTAGAAAGATTCCATGTGCATTCTATAGAACAGTATCCAAGGAGAAGCATTCATAAATGCCATCTGAAATGGAATATTGGGTTAAATAATCAGATTAGAAGTGTCCATGTAAACCCGCCTATTGTCGCCGGACTTGGCTTTATAATATCCTGCGGTAATCACGGAAACAGATTTTTTTTGTCCAATAGTTGAGGTTGTCCATTCGTCGTGAGTTAGTCAATTGAATCCGGAGAGCTATGCCACTGGTCGTATTTGAGAGTAGTGCTACGCATCCCCTATCCCCATATTGCTAGTATGGTCAGCAACCTACTGAACACATTAAAAGCTGAATGATTTTGCAGTCTTACCTTAATCAAAATCACTGAAGTAATCCATGTTATCAAGTAGCCTTGTGTGAAGTGAAAGGCATACCAGTGTACCAAAACAAACTTCGTTTTGAAGTCACATTATGCTAACGAGTCTGCTTCAGAACAGTAGCCACATATGTAAACCATACAAAGCCCCTCTCTGATTGGCCTATTTAATAGAAGAATAACATAACATATTTTATTGGTAGGCCTATTTATTCAGCTTATATTTTAGTGTGGGGAGACATTAGACTTCTCTTAAATTATTATTTTTTGACTACTAGTTTTATTTAAGGGAGAGAATGGGCTACTACAGGAGTTTAAAAGAACCCTAAAATAATAGGCTACTTTAAAGCAGAATTCAACCCTGAAACAACATTGTAAACACTGTGTTTTACCATACATTTATGCATGACAGTGCTGCCATTTAATGTAATAACTCTATATTAAAAATAAATAAACCTTAAAAAAAAAAAAACACACAATTTAAGGTGTTTTGCGCACCTGGGCCCATTTAAATACGTCATTAAAAAAATTCAATAATTATCGATATCGACCAATATACTGAGCCTATATCGTGATAGAGATTTCAGCCATATCGCCCATATAATATAATTCAAAATGCCTCTGGTTGCGCTTACACAAACTACGAAATTCACTTTTCCGCGCGCGCGCACGTCCGTGTACCCTTGTCACCTTTTTCACCCCTGACCAGTTTGCATGCCTGTGAATATGTCTGTATCATTACAGCATACTAGGACCGTGATCACTGTTGCACAAACGATAAACATGTGCTCTGTCTATTTATGTTGTTGTTTCTCTACAGATAAATGATCCACTTCTGGAGGCCTTTGGGGTAAAACATGCTGTGACTTCCGCTTACGTCTATCGGTCAAGATCAACGCATCAATCAGAACATTGAGCATCCTTGCAAAATACTGCAAGCCCGAGGGAAATGATTGGAACAAATACCTGCAGTTAGCGGTCCATTTAATTCTACAAAGGTGAGCTCGTACTTTGCTCTTTACGGGGTGCACCCTCACAATAAGGCTGATCGAGCTGTTAATGACAGATTGAAACGATAAAGTTCAGGAGAATATTAAAATAGCTCAAGGGAAACAGAAAGGCTACAGAAAAGGAAACAGAAGCGGAAAATTAAGCACTTCAATATCAGGGAAGGCGAAGAGGTTTTAGTAGCTCAGTAGGTTGAAAGTGTACTGGACTGGCTCTTTCAGAGAGTCTCTGACAATCAAAGGAATAGCAACTTTGGGTAATGTAGAGGGCCTTTCCAAGAAATGTCAGAAAGTCAACACTCAGCATCTAAAGTCTTATCTGAGGCAACAGAATCAGGTTGTGGATGCTTCTGATGTTGAGGAAGTTATTGATTTGTGTGACTGTCCCTCTGAGATAAATATTGGTGATCAAGGTATGTTGTCGGCACAATGATACTGTTGGGTTCATCATAACTATGGATACTATGGATGGCAGTATGTCAGAATGGCAGTATGTAACCAATTCACCATGTTTGATATGTCTGTGACTCATGTGTGATTTTCCACCTCAGTGGATACAGAGAGATGGTGTGAACTGCTGCGTTTTTGGATGCACAACAGCTGAGGCCATAGTTAGGGACATCCCGATTACGAATGTGGCTTTGACCTTAAGACAGCTTGCCCATCTTGGATTGTACCATGCTTCACAAATAAGCAAGTATGCTCAAAGCCTGTGATCTCCTAGAGATGTTGTGTTGTGTTCTCCAGGCTTTGACCACAGGTAGTGCGTGTGTCGAACTGGTCTGGAGTGCCTGTATTGATCCACAGTGAGACCCGCACGAGACTGTCAGCTGGAGACTGCCTTCGCCTTCACTGCCCTACTTGTTTGTGTTATGTTAGTATTTAGGCCTGTATAATTACAGTGTTTCCACAGGCTTAACTTCACTGTAATATCAACACTGCTTGAACACAGTTGGTGCTAGTGGGTCTTTCTCATAAAAAAAAAAAATCCCTTTAGTGATACTTTTGTACATATGCATTACTTTGTTAACACAGTCTCTCAGGATATGGCGAGAATTTGTGTGGAAGAACATTATAAGGTTTTTCATAACACCAATGATTAAAGGAAAATACATGCCAAATCAGAAATCATGTTGCAGGTTATGTGGTCAAGCGGAGGCAGACCATACACGTGTTTTGGAAATGTAATGGGAGGGTGCTGAAGGAGATACAGGAATATGAGGTACCAAATACTGGTTTGATATTATATTTGGGAAACATTCCACAAGAGGAGATACAAGGAGAAGATAAATACTTGGTGAAAATATTACTTGTGGCGAGCAGGAAGGCAATCACAAAGTAGATCCCCCAAATAAAGACCAATGGCTGAACATTGTAGATGAGATTTATGATATGGAGAGGTTCACACATTGAGAATGAGGGAGGTGCAGTTTGAAGGGAAATGGGAGAAATGGAATTTCTATATAAGGGGTGAGGTGGACTCCACTAGTAAATTTAGTAAGGGCAACTAAAATAATATAAAATTGCTGCACTAGGACTGAATGGAAGGACAAGCTGTATTTTTTTAGTCCTTTTTCTTTTCTGTAATTGATTTTGTTTACTTTTTGTGTATCAATGTATGTTGATGGAAAATCCAAATAAAAAAATTAAAAGTTTACAAAAAATATA
>JAODXP020000027.1:22373831-22378831 GCA_027497455.2 Sardinella longiceps
GAGAGAGAGAGAGAAAGAAAGGAGGAAAGCGATAAAGAAGGGGTGAGAGAAAAAGACAAAGGGGTTTAATTTTCCACACATTTCAGTGGGTCTCTTCACTGTGACGTGATGACATGGCAGTCATGTGTGTGTGTGTGTGTGTGTTTGTGTGTGTGTGTGAACTGCTTCCTCCTCCTGTAGATTAACCGCTGAGGTCTGTGTCCTCATTACCAGGGAGCAAAATTAGTTCCACACACCAGCCAAATAAAATGCTGGTCAATTTGGAAGGTGACTGACAGATTTCAGACAGAAAATCCAAATTTACTGGTGAGTTGAATGGCTGGTGAGCTCTATACAACTATCTGTCAGTGGTTGGTTAATATTCACTTATTAATCAGCAATAAAATAAACAAACAAACAAACTAGAAAAGCGCTCGGAGAGCGCAGACCTCCGCCAAGGCAATGTGGTCACAGACACAATATAAATTCCAGATCATGTTCTGGATCACCGATCGCCACCAAAATCGAATCACTTCTTGCTTGTCCCAATATACACATTGTCCGAAAATTTCATCCAAATCCGTGCAGTACTTTTCGAGTTATCCTGCTGACAAACAGACAAACAAACAAACAGACAAACCAACGCGACCGAAAACATAACCTCCTTGGCGGAGGTAACAATCATTGGAGTAAGAGGTGCAGGTTAAGAAAAAATACTAATGATTCAACTTCATTTTATTCCTAAATCAGACTGGGGTATTTGGACTGGCACTAGCCCTACAATACCAAAACTACATTTGTCTGATAAATACACCTCCAATCTGACCTGAACAATTCCAAGGTGCATTCTATAGAACAGGATTGACGGAGATTAATTCATCTACTGTACGACGGATATTTGGTTAGATTTGGTCAGATTAGATGTGTCCATGTAAACGGGGCTACTGGAATGATCCAACCTGCGATTCAAACTAGGCGTTCAAAAATACATGTGCTGTAAGAATCGTAAGTCAGATTAACATCGGAAACGAGTTTGAGGCCCTCACTTTATGGTTACACAGTTATATTCCACTGTTGTAACATATTCTTCAGTGCATATTCCCCAGCGATGGAACCTGATTCTCAATAGCAGGTGTCAGTCAACTACAGAAGTCAATACAAGCATTGCCAGGAAGTACACTTGAGTTCTCAAAACTGAGGTTCTCTTTTATTTTACATTCATCAGTTTCTTCCTGCCTTCTCTTTCTCCTCAAACAGACACCCACCAACCCACACACACACACACACACACACACACACGCACACACACACACACACACACACACACACAGACACACACAGACACACACACACACACACACACACACAGACACACACACACACACACACACACACCCACACACATACACATAAACATACACACATTTTTCTTTCCTTTAAATATACTTTTACATTCATCAGTTTCTTCCGGCCTTCTCTTTCTCCGCAAACAGACACCCACACACACACACACACACACACTTTTCTTTCCTTTAAATATGCTCGGAAGGGAGAGACAAGTCGAGACGGGCTGCCCCAGTTCTTCTTTGTCTGAGATGATAATGACGATCTAAAGGGACACTCCCAAACTTTAGTTCTCTCTCTGGAGACTCCCCCATCGGTTCTGTAATATGTGTGTGTGTGTGTGTGTGTGTGTGTGTGTGTGTGTGTGCGTGTGTGTGATGTGGTGTGTGTGTGTGTGTGTGTGTGTGTGTGTGTGTGTGTGTGTGTGTGTGTGTGTGTGTGTGTGTGTGTGTGTGTGTGTGTGTGTGTGTGTGTGTGTGTGTGTGTGTGTGTGTGTGTGTGTGTGTGTGTGTGTGTGTGTGTGATGTGGCGTGTGTGTGTGTGTGTTCAGAGACTTTAATCATGGCTGTCTTTAGAGAGTCTTTTCTTTGAGCTAAATGGTACCAGAGACTGCAGTGTAAAACACACCTTCCAAACCCAAACAGCGGAGCGAGGGGAGGCAATGTTCGTTCGTTTAGCTCTATTCTAAAGTAATCACTTATGTTGCTCCATCTAGCTCAGTATTCAATGATCTTTGGTAGAATAAAGTCAACGTTTGTGTTTCTTTGAGTGTGTATTCAGGTGTGTTTGTCTGTGTAGGTGTGTATTCAGGTGTGTGTGTGTGTGCAGGTGTGTATTCAGGTGTGTGTGTGTGTGTGTGCGAGAGTGTGAGAGTGTGTGTGTGTGTGTGTACCTTGTCGTCCAGCTGCTTGTAGAGCTTGGCGAGCTCAGCCTCACACTTCTCCTTCTCCACGTCAGTGAGTCTGCCCCCTGCTGGTAGATTAGGGGTGGAGGCGATCTTCTCCCCGCCAGCCTGGGCCTCCACCACAGCCAGGGCCTCTGATGCCTTCTCCTTATCGTACTGCTCATCCACCGGCACCGTCTCACCTACACACACACACACACACACGCACACACACACACACACACAATAAATTACACAAAATGCATCCATAATATGATCCACACTGACAAGTTCAGTAGAGAGAAAGTAGGCAAATCGAAATCTCTCTCTAAAACACACACACACACACACACACACACAATCTAACAGCCCTTCTTTGCGCTAAATTTCAAGGAAAGTTTTATGCTTGCACCACAGGTAATTCTATTAAGCTAAGTGTGAAAGAGAGAGTGTGTTTTATATCTTCTAAGACTCATTCTGACAGCTGATGGTACCAAAGTGTGTGTGAGTGTGTGAGTGAGTTCTCCTGCAGGTCTCCAGCTTGCTCTCCAAAAAAATTGATTGCGTTAAAAAGTATATATATATATATATGTGTGTGTGTGTGTGTGTGTGTATTACCATTCCTCCAGCGGTCTAGCTCGTTCTCCAGCCAGGTGATGGTGTGTGTGTGTGTGTGTGTGTGTATTACCATTTCTCCAGCGGTTGAGTTCGTTTCTCCAGCCAGGTGATGGTGTTGCGGAGTGTTTTGTTCTTCTCCTTCTCCCTCTCGTACTTCTTCTTCCACTGCTCCGCCGTCAGCTCCACGTTCAAACACACTGTGTTCTTAATGGTCTTCGCTCTGTACACACACACACAAATACAGATCTGTCACTGCTGGGCATCTACAGATACACAAACAATCAGATCATTCTCTCTCTCTCTCTCTCTCTCTCTCTCTCTCTCTCTCTCTCTCTCTCTCTCACACACATACACACACTTAACTCAGGCTGGAGAACATAATGAGGTCTACAACATTAGCTAAATGTCAGAAATGTCAGTTGTGGGCAATTAGTCTTCTGTGCTTGTTATTTTAGCAGTGAACTTATATATGTGTGTGTATATATATATATGTGTGTGTGTGTGAGAGAGATTGTGAGTGTGTGTGAAATCCCTTCACCTCTGTCTGAAATGATCACTTACTAAAGAATGATGATGTGTGTGTGTGTGTGGTGTGAGGGGAAGTATCTGTACCCTTCCTAGTGTGTGTGTGTGTGTGTGTGTGTGTGTGTGTGTGTGTGTGTGTGTGTGTGAGTGAGTGAGAGAGTGTGTGTGTGTGTGAGTGCACGCCACCTCTCTCTGAAACAGTCACTTACAACGGTCAGAAAAATGTGTGTGTGATATGAGGGGGGGTATCTGTACCTCTCCAAGTATATGTGTGTGTGTGTGTGTGTGTGTGTGTGTGTGTGTGTGTGTGTGTGTGTGTGTGTGTGTGTGTGTGTGCACGTCACCTCTCTCTGAAACAGTCACTTGAAACGGTCAGAATAATGTGTGAGTGTGATGTGAGGGGAAGTATGTGTACCATTCCAAGTGTGTGTGTGTGTGTGTGTGTGTGTGTGTGTGTGTGTGTGTGTGTGTGTGTGTGTGTGTGTGCGCGTGTGTACTGACCTCTGTCCAAACATGAGAGTTGTCTTGGTCTCGGCCTCGTTGTATGAGGATGGGGAGCAGCAGATGACTATGGTGGTCCTGCAGTTCCCACCCAGAGAGTCCTGAAGAATCCTTGTCATCTTACTGTCTCTGTACGGCACATAGCCCTGATAGGGACACACATCATAACACACACACACACACACACACACACACACACACACACACACACACACACACACATCACCACAGACACACACACACACACACCATAGACGCCATAACACAGACAGACACATGCACACGGACATACACAGAGACAAAAGTGTAAGTATGCAGTTGGTCATCTAGGGATATAGAGGCAATGATAGAGGCTCATTCTTTCCTTTATGTATCAATAAATCTGTCTGTCTGTCTGTCTGCCTGTGTCTGTCTGTCTGTCTGCCTGTCTGTCTGCCTGCCTGTCTGTCTGCCTGTCTGTCTGTCTGCCTGCCTGTCTGTCTGTCTGTCTGTCTGTCTGTCTGTTAGACAAACACTCATACAAACACACACATGTCTGTTAAGTACAAGAGTGTAAACTAAACAAAAATACAGATCTGTCACTGCTGGGCATCTAGAAATACACAAACAATCGGATCATTCTTTCTCTCTCTCTTTATCACTAAATCTCTCTCCCACTCACACACACACACACACACACACACACACACACACACACACACACACACACACACACAGAGGGATTGCTATCCCTGTGGGGCCATATGCGGTGAATAGCTGTTACTGTGGGAAGAAGCTCGGGCAAACACACATTTATTACCGACACAGTATGAAATAACACGCCTTAATACACACATAAATCTCATTGTCACTGCAGGGCAAGGAGCAATAGATAATAGCTTCTTTCACACACACACACACACACACACTTCTCCTGTACTGTAATAGGCCAGCACAGTCTCAAGCACAAGATACAGTCACTCTTTGAAGCACCCTGACCTATACACCTATCCCATCTCTTATTACCACACACACACACACACACACACACACACACACACATACCGAGCTCTCTGCCAGTGCAGAGATGACATTTCCTAAGGCGGACAGCGACTTGTTGATGTTCTTGGCCTCGTCCAACACTGCTCCCTCTGCTCCCGTCTTACTGACC
>JAODXP020000027.1:22383184-22393184 GCA_027497455.2 Sardinella longiceps
CTCTCTCCCTCTGTCCAGCTCTCTCCTTCTCTCTACGTCTCTCTCTACCTGTGTCTGTCTCTTTCCATCTCTCTCTCTTGTGTCTGTCTCTCCCTTAGTTCATCTCTCTCTCTCTCTCTCTCCCTCTGTCCAGCTCTCTCCTTCTCTCTACGTCTCTCTCTACCTGTGTCTGTCTCTTTCCATCTCTCTCTCTCTCTCTTGTGTCTGTCTCTCCCTCTGTCCATCTCCCTCTCTCTGTCCATGTCTCTCTGCCTGTGTCCATCTCCCTCCTTCTCTCTATGTCTATCTCTCTGCCTGTGTCTGTCTCTTTCCATCTCTCTCTGCCTGTGTCTGTCTCTTGTGTCTGTCTCTCCCTCTGTCCATCTCTCTCTCTCTCTGCCTGTCTGCCTCTCTCCTTCTATCTCTCTGCCTGTGTCTGTCTCTTTCCATCTCTCTCTCTCTCTCCCTGTGTCTGTCTCTCGTGTCTGTCCCTCTTTCCATCTCCCTCTCTGCCTGTCTTGGTCTCTCCCTCTCTCTCTCTCCCTTAGTTCATCTCTCTCTCTATCTCTCTCTCTCTCTCTCTCTCTCTCTCTCTCTCTCTCTCTCTCTCTCTCTCTGTCTGTCTGTCTGTTTGGCAGGCTGTGGTGTTTTTGAACCATGAAAAAGAAAAACAAAAGACAAACACTGTGATTTGTCATGGTCGTTAACTCCAGACAATGAGACACTGCACAGAGTGGTTGGGGTTTTTAAGGCGGCCATTTTCTCATGGTGCAGTCGGCTCTCCCATCAGCCTAACCACAAAGAATGTTGTTTTCGCACAGCACACACACTCTAGCTACAATTACCATGCAGCCACACACACACACACACACACACACACACACACACACACACACATACATTTAGGGCTACATTTATAAAATCCTCACTCTCTCTCTCTCTCTCTCTCTCTCTCTCTCTCTCTCACACACACACACACACACACACACACACACACACACACACACATACATTTAGGGCTACATTTATAAAATCCTCACTCTCTCTCTCTCTCTCTCTCTCTCTCTACACACACACACACACACACACACATGAAAGGGGGTAAGGATTGAGAGATCCCTATCTGACACATGTATATAGGTGAGGCCACACCTGTAGAGGTTCTACCTAAGCCCACAGAAATCTACTCCAATATTTGCTTAACTTTAGTAGCGAGTTCTTTGGTTAACTTTAAGCCGAGAGTGAGAAAGCACAGAACTCCTGTTTCTCCTCTCTGCTTTCTCAGCCTCACAAACTCACTGGCCTCCACGGTTGCACACACACACACACACACACAGAGACATACACACACACACACACACACACACACACACACACACAAGGGTATCGCACATGTACACACACTCACCAGCCTCCACGGGTGCTCACTGGAGAGGGTGAATCCCAAGGCAGGCACACACACACATTCACACTTGTACACACACACATGCAGGATTGGGTTGGGGACATGAACACTCTAAGGAGCAGAGAGACTGAAAACAAGAGTATGTGCTTTTGTTTATGTGTGTGTGTGTGTGTGTGAGAGACAGAGAGAGAGAGAGTGTGTGTGTTGGGGTAGGGGGCATTGTCAGTATTGTGACACTCATGCTCATGTTAGTTGCAGGCAAAGGGAAGTAGCCTGGTCAAGTAGGGCAAATGTCTGGGAAGAAAAAAGAGGTGTGTGTGTGTGTGTGTAGAAAGGAAGATGCCTGATCAGGTCTATGGGCGTTTCTAATGTTTATTTGTCTCGAGAGGTTCCAAGGACAATAGAGCAGAGGTTCAGAACAGCCACACACACACACACACACACACTCACAAAGACACACACACACACACACACACAAAGACTCTCTCTGTGCTGGAGAACCGTTGTGAGGCTCGGATGACACCAGCAGCCGTATTTAACAACATGATTGCTCAGGCTAGACACACGATACTCCTAAAGATCTTTCCCCAGGACAGGAGGCGTATCCGGGAATCGCATATGTTACTAATGTCTCACAATAGTAATGATGATGATGGTGATCACGATAATAATGACGACGACGGGGATGATGAATGTGTTTGTAATTCAATAGGCCTACTACTGTATGGTTGTTATGGTTACACATAACATTCACACTAGCCTTCTTATTCAAAGTTTATATATGGTTAATAATGCATGCTCATTGGTCAAGTCTTTCTCCTCCATTATGAGAGGGTTTCTCTCCAAGAAAGGCTCTTATGTCAGTAGCCTATCTGACAGGGGGGTTGGTCACACATTTCCGGTAATCTGAAGTGGTTTCCAGCAAATATCAGAACTCAATTTCCTCAACCTCTTTGGCCAGGGATGTGGGCTGAGCCTAACTTGTGACTTGATTCGTGGGCTAATGAAACTAATTGATTTGGTTAGCTAGAATTAGTCTTAATTTGGACAGGGCTCGAGACTAACAACATGGATAGGCCCTAAAACATAACGTCATTAGGCTTAAATTCCTCATCCGTCGTGGCCATAGGCTAAGTGACAATAAAATTGATTCATTTATGGATCAATCACGCCGTGCTGTGCACCAGTTAATCGGCATTTGAGGTTTACAGAATACCATCCCTTCTGTAAATATCACTTTTTTTATTATACAGTGAATGGTCGTCTTCTGTAATATATAAAAAATGTTTGTCAACCACTGCCATCGACTAATATGTGCTCTACAGAACGGTGTAATAGGCTGATGACCGCGCAACATTTAACAACGGCTCATTCAGTGAGGAGCGCCGCTGATTGGGTGGATTAGTTGTGGAGAGCCCGAGAGCTCCATCCTTCAGCAGCTCCCCCACTCCTCCAGCGTGTTCGGCTGACGGCCAGATATCCCATTCAAGTTAGCTAGCAACATCAGCTAATCAAATCACAGGACTGTACGAGAGACACACGTACATGCCACTGGTTTCTGACGATTTCTAGTTGACTTGCTTCGTTTCCTTAAGGATTAACGTTAACGCAAAGCGTTATCTTGAAAAAAGGAGAGATTGTCCTCGTCGTGTCAAGTGGCTGCGATGATTTGGACCAAGGATTTCGTCTTGGTGTCGCTTTTTATAGTCACTGCAGGTAAGATTTTAAATAATTGCGAATATTATTGATGCACCTGTTTTGTGGATGTAACTTTAAGGACAGCGTCTAAAGAGGGCGCAAAAATAAATGGCTAATATCTCGTGTGCGTGTGGGGAGCAGGTGGAATAAACAGCCGACCTGTTTGAATGAAGATGTTCCGAAGCAGAGGGTAGGATGCAAACACGAACTGCTGAATCTGACAGACCACTTTAACGTAGTGCCGACTGTCAAGATAAACTCGACTGTATTTCCAGAAAAAAACACAGTCAAATGTATAAGGGTAGAAAAATACATGTAGCCCCACTGCCCGTGTCTTCAAGTGGCCAACGTTAGTTAACGTTAAGCCTTTCCAACAAGCTTTGTTTGCATTAAAGAGATCTGGTCGACGTTAACTGGTTAGCAAGCTAACGTTATTGAGCTAGCATTCTTAAAATAGGAATAATAATAAGGAGCCTTGGGAACTTGGCGGACGAATGAAACGACGGTCTCAGTATTATCATGCTTAAGGGCACTTAGCAATGTATTTTTAATTATTTGCAATTAACGATGTCGAAGACGTTTCAAATCATTGTCCTCCAGATTTTCCACTTAGTGTCTTGTAAACAACCCTGTCAGACGCGAAATAAACAAGGCGCGCTAAAACCCAGGAGTGGAGGCACCTGGTGATGCAGGTCGAGTCGAGCTTTAAACGTTAGAAATAAAGGCATCTGCGGAGATAATTAGCGTGGAGCTCGGTAAGCTTGTTTTACATGCCCTGAGGGACCGAGGAGGCATCGGCACTGCCTGTCCTGCGCTCCACCTGTGTACTCACACTCCAACAACAGTCTCTTATCTAGCAACCAACACCTAACGGTAGACACACAAACACACACACACACACACACCTAACGGTAGACGCTGCTTTGGGCGGGAACAATCGGGTATTTTTTTAATCCACGGGCACTGGGTAAAGCGGCTAACAACTTAAGGCATCGCCGTGTGCGCTATGCCCCATATTATAAAGTCTAGTTAGTGGCTGTCGTTTGTGTGCCATGGAGTACTTATGTCAAAGCATGTTTCTGTCTCCTCTAAAGCCCTTTATCAAAGGGATGTAATGTGTGACAGCAGCTGTATGATAATGCAATGCTTATTAGTTGTGCAAATGCAAATTAGAACAATGTTGCGCCTATTATCGCCATTCAGGCAGAATGGATGGGGTCTTTGAATAAATCGAAATGATTATTTTTGGATGACAGAACGGGATAGATTGTGTCGTTGTCTTGCAGTCGCATTCCATTTTATCTAGTAATAAAAAGCAGACAGTGTACAGCATTGGTCTACTCCCCTTCTCAATTCTAGGGACCCGCTCATTATAAGAGGCATTTACATTTGTTTTTTCCCCTATGTTTATGACTGCGACACCGTGCTTATAACGTCTCCATTTGTGACCGAATTGCTCTCTTCACGACGGGTCCGTAGGCGATGAGCTTTCTCCGTGTGTGCGCGAGAGAGAGAGCCTTTTCAGCCATCTTATTCACGCGCGCGCTGCCGCTGCCCTTATCCCGTAACGGGACGCCGAGAGAGAGCGCGCTGTTTTTTTTATCCATAAGAAAAAAACGGGATTCCGGATCGGTTTGAGGTGTACCGTAGAGATGTGGCGCTTGCCCGGGGTGTGTTCATAAATATTGATGTTTGGGAAATTTGATGGGAATCCCTGGGAACCACCTAGTCGCTGTGCTGCTAGGTAAAGAATAGAATAGGGGTGGGCTTGGTCATGAGCGCCACTGGGGGTTGGAACGTGTGTGTGTGTGTGTGTGTGTGTGTGTGTGTGTGCGTGTGGGAGGGGGTGGGGATGACTCATCTGTTGTGATGTAATCTTCTCGTATGGGCTTTAGCCCATTGAAGCGCTCCTTCAAAATTAGCTGGCCTGGCTGCCGCGAGCTGCCTCCTCCTGCCTCGTTTTCCCCGTGTGTGTGTGTGTGTGTGTGTCGGGGAGGCGGGGTTAATCAGTCAGGATGAACTCCTAATCCGGGAGCGCCTTAACGAGCTGCCCATCTTTTGCTGCTGCCGCCGTTGGCACGTGGCTGGGATAGTCCCGCGCGGTTTCCTCAATCATACCCGTAGACTCCGTTAATATGATGTGATCAGGACCCCAATTTGTACCATTAACACACCCAGTTCCGGTACCAGTACCAGTCAGAATCAGATGTGGGACTGCTACTCTTTATAATCAGGTGTAGACTCAGACCAAACCCACTTTCAGGAATCAGACTCAAGTTTCTTTGATTTAATCCACTGCTTTGCTCAGAGATGCATAGTACTGTATGTAGAAACAGGCCCTTCTGTCTCACACACACACACACACACACACACACAACACTTACGCTTCATCCAAATAAACTCACAACACAATCAAACTAAGATAAAACACACAGATCTCAAACTAAGATAAAACACACAGATCTCACAGTCCTTTCACGATCAAGACGGCAATCCAGTTAGAGTAACAACAACAAGCAAAACAATCGTTTGAATCTCCTGTGAAGATAGATACAGTAGAATCCAACATATAAATAAAAAATGAGGAAAGTACAGAAATAAAAGCGCCTGTGTAAATTTCCTGTCAGTGTAAAGGTAACTAAAACAAAGCTATTTAGTCCTGTCACGTTCAGGGCTATTAAAACAAAGCTATTTATTTATTTCTGTCAGTGGAGGAGCTAGCCTAGTGGAGCACAGATATTTATTTAGATAGCCTACTCCTGTCAGCTCTTTTGGGTTCTGTTTGTGTTCCACTCCAAGTGGGCATGGCAACCTGAGGAAAGATGCTTAAAGTCAGTGTGCTTGTACCAGGGCCGGTTCTAGGCATAAATGAACTAGGTGATCGCCTAGGGCACCAAATATCAAGGGGGCATCGCAATACATTTATTACTTTATTTTATTTAGTTTTTCACTCTATTTCTAGAAAATAGGGGGCAACACTCAAATCTGGCCTAGGGCAGCCAAAAGGCTAGAACCGGCCCTGGGTTCTACTGGAAATCGCATCGCAATACATTTATTACTTTATTTTCCAAAAGGCTAGAACCGGCCCTGGGTTCTACTGGAAATTGATCTTGTTAGGGAGCAGTATAGATCTATAAATTGATCTCGTAGCGGAGAAAAATCTATATATTGAGCGAGTACTGTAACTGAGAAATATCTATACATTGATTAACTGAGAAGTAGGCTATAAATTGATTAAGTAACAAAGTTACATCTAGAAATGTTCCTGTATATATACGAAGTAATATTCTTGTGTAATAAATTATTACCAATAATATAGCAACTGATTAAGGTAAACTGGTATAGATTTGGTCTGGAGCTCCCTCAGAATCAGACACACACACACACACACACACACACACACACACACACACAAACACACATTCACACACCATTGTCTATGAATAGAAGCAAACACCCACCAGTTCAACCGTGTGCCAGACGGAGGGGTCATTGAGATAAAGAGATAGATGGAGGGAGGGAGAGAAGAATGGAGAGAGAGAGAGAGAGAGAGAAGAAAATGGAGAGCGAGACAAAGAGAGAGAGAAAGAAAGGAAAATAGAGAAGGAGACAGAGTGAAAGAGAAAAGGAGAATGACAGAGAGAGAAGAATGAGAGAGAGACAGAGAGAGAGAAGAAAATGGAGAGGGAGACAGAGAGAGAGAGAAAAATGAGAGAGAGAGAGAGACAAGAGAGGATAGAGGCCAGCAGAGTCAGTGTGAGGTAATGTAGATGATGAAGATGAAGTGTGTGAGGTAATGATGATGATGAAGATGAAGTGTGTGAGGTAATGTAGGTGATGAAGATGAAGTGCGTGAGGTAATGTAGATGATGAAGATGAAGTGTGTGAGGTAATGTAGATGATGAAGATGAGGTGTGTGAGGTAATGATGATGATGAAGATGAAGTGTGTGAGGTAATGTAGATGATGAAGATTAGGTGTGTGAGGTAATGTAGAGGATGAAGATGAAGTGTGTGAGGTAATGTAGAGGATGAAGATGAGGTGTGTGAGGTAATGTAGGTGATGAAGATGAAGTGTGTGAGGTAATGATGAAGATGAAGATGAAGTGTGTGAGGTAATGTAGATGATGAAGATGAAGTGTGAGGTAATGTAGGTGATGAAGATGAAGTGTGTGAGGTAATGTAGATGATGAAGATGAAGTGTGTGAGGTAATGATGATGATGAAGTGTGTGAGGGAATGTAGATGATGAAGATGAAGTGTGTGAGGTAATGTAGGTGATGAAGATGAAGTGTGTGAGGTAATGATGAAGATGAAGATGAAGTGTGTGAGGTAATGTAGATGATGAAGATGAGGTGTGTGAGGTAATGTAGGTGATGAAGATGAAGTGTGTGAGGTAATGTAGATGATGAAGATGAGGTGTGTGAGGTAATGTAGATGATGAAGATGAGGTGTGTGAGGTAATGTAGGTGGTGAAGATGAAGATGAGGTGTGTGAGGTAATGTAGGTGATGAAGATGAAGTGTGTGAGGTAATGTAGGTGATGGAAGATGAAGTCTATTAACAGTTGACTCTCTTATCAGATGGGAACTAGCCTGTGTGACCTGCCCCTCCCCCACCTGTGTGTGTGTGTGTGTGTGTGTGTGTGTGTGTGTGTGTGTGTGGAGTAATTACATGTCTCTGTCATCACTGTGACAAATCCAGCCAATCATGCTGAGGTCTGCTGGTCTGAGGGTTTCAGACGCCAATCTGTTTGGGCTGAGCCTCTCCCGGGATAAGCCCCAATGAGTGTGTGTGTGTGTGTGTGTCTGTGTGTGTGTGTGTGTCTGTTTGTGTGTGTGTGTGTGTGTTTCTGTGTGTGTCTGTGTGTGTGTGTCTGTGACTGTGTGTGTGTGTGTGTGTTTCTGTGTGTGTGTGTTGTGTGTGTGTGTGTGTGTGTGTATGTGTCTGTGTGTGTGTGTGTGTGTATGTGTCTGTGTATGTGTCTGTGTGTATGTGTCTCTCTCTGTGTGAGTGTCTGTGTGTGTGCGCGTAGCCGGCCTGTGCCTTCCTCTCACTCTGCTTGGCTGTCCTGCCTGTGTTTGTAAATACAACATTATTGATTTCAGTTTACCGCCGCCTCAGTTTCAATTTTACAGCCAGTCGCGCTGGGACATTTGCAGTACTATGCACGGAAGCATATTTGTGTGTGTGTGTGTCTGTGTGTATGTGTGTGTGTCTGTCTGTATGTGTGTGTCTGTCTGTATGTGTGTGTGTGTGTGTGTGCGTGTGTGTGTGTGTGTGTGTGTGTCGGAGGGCTTTTCTCTGCCATGCATAATTCACTTTTTGTCAGATTGTGAATGATAAGTCTATCCCAGAGCTGCTGCATATGGGGGATAAGCCAGACCGCCTGCTGAGGACAGGAGCAGCGAGGAGAGGAGAGTAGAGGAGGCACAGCCATGATTAGCACTGCTTAGATAGCATAGCATAGCCATAGCATAGCATAGCTATTATACATGCTACATAACTCAGCTATTAAACTACATAGCATAGCCATTACCAATGTTAGATAGCATAGCATAAACATGCTACCTAGCACAGCTATTGCACATGATACAAAGCATCTATTGCACATTATACATAGCCAGACCTCCTGCTGGGGTGGGAGGAGAGTAGAGGAGGCACAGCCATGATTAGCGCTGTTTAGATAGCGTAGCCATAGCATAGCCATTACACATGCAACATAGCATAGCTATTATACATGCTACATAGCATAGCTATTACACAGAGCGCTGCTTAGATAGCATAGCCATTACCAATGTTAGATAGCATAGCATAAACATGCTACCTAGCACAGCTATTGCACATGATACAAAGCATCTATTGCACATTATACATAGCCAGACCTCAGCCCTGATTATTGTTGCTCAGATACCGTAGCCAGTACACATGCTACATAGCATAGCCATTACACATGATACATAGCACAGCCCTGCTTATTGCTACTTAGATACCGTAGCCAGTACACATGCTACATAGCATAGCCATTACACATGATACATAGCACAGCCCTGCTTATTGCTACTTAGATACCGTAGCCAGTACACATGCTACATAGCATAGCCATTACACATGATACATAGCACAGCCCTGCTTATTGCTACTTAGATACCGTAGCCATTACACATGCTACATAGCGATTAAACATGCTACCTATCCTATGTACATATGTATACTGTATATCCTACTACTACTCATAACAGTTATTATGGCAGAGATTAGCGTTTTAAATCCAGTGTAATGATACAGTAATTGAAGTTGATGGTACAATAGTGTTAGTGGTAGTATGTGTGTGTGTGTGTGTGTGTGTGTGTGTGTGTGTGTGTGTGTGTGTGTGTGTGTTACCATCACTGCCCTGACAGGCCCTCAGAGATGAACAGCAAGGAGGTGAGAATAACACTCTCAGTGAGGGAGGTCAGTGAGGGACACACACACACACACACACACACACACACACGTGAGACGTGCATCGAGGCAGCAAGTAACTGGCGCCGGCACCTTTGGGAATTGCATTTGATCAAGTCCTGTGGAGTGTGACATAATGTTCCTGTGGAGGGACAGAGAGCACACACACACACACACACACACACACACACACACACACACACCGTACAGTAATACAGACCTGTATTACTATAGAGGAGCACTGATGCATCTGCCTTTCATGACAGAATTAGCCCGACAGCTCTGGCATGATCTGTGTGTGTGTGTTTGTGTGTGTGTGTGTGTGTGTGTTTTCATATGTAAATGTGTGCATATACGTACTCTAAAATCATTCAGAAATACTCCATTGTGTGTGTGTGTGTGTGTGTGTGTGCCATAAAGAAATAATCTAGTGTGTGTGCGCTGAAGCGAAGTGACAGAGAAGCTGTCTAGTGTGTGT
>JAODXP020000027.1:22413184-22415684 GCA_027497455.2 Sardinella longiceps
ACAAGCCGTTTGTCCAGTTGTATTCAAGGATTTCTGGCTTCTGAAATAACTCGCCTATCGTTGATCATCAGATGTTCGCGCGGCTTAGCGCTACATCTGACGTGAGTGAGGTAAAGCATTATCCAGTCTCTTCACAGTTTCTTGGTGCTTGGAGTTGATTCTGTGGTGATTCTGTGGGGCCCTTCACCCCCCATAAACACCTACATGAACCACACTGTTGTAATCTTCAAGCATCTTTCATACAATTGCTTGTATTGTACAGCTGTCTAACTCCAGTCTTCACCAACTAAACTACTAAAATGATTAAACAGTCAATCTTGGGGGCCCCTTTTAGCCCGGGCCCTAGGCAAATTGCCTGATTTGCCTGTCCTGTTGCGACGGCTCTGGGTCTATCTATGGGAAAACCCCGGAGTTGTATGATAGGTGTTAGACTGGCACAGAGGGCTGTGTTGGACTGCAGTGTGTGTGTGTGTGTGTGGTTTGTGGAAAATTCTGTTCTGTGAAATTCTGAAACAGGCAGGACAAGGACACCGGTGAGGCTCAGAGACAGAATGAGTGGAAAGAGGAGAGAGGGAGGAGGAGGAAGAGGAGGAGGGGATGATGAGGAAGAGGAGAAAGTAGGAGGGGATGAAGAGGAAGAGGAGAAGAAGGAGGGGTGGATGAAAGGGAGAGGAGGAGGAGGAGGAAGAGGAGGAGGAAGAGGAGAAACAGGAGGATGAGGGGATGAGGATGAGGGGGAAGGAGGGGAAGAGGAAAGAGAGGGGAGGAGGAAGAGGAGGAGGAGGAGAAGGAAGGGATGAGGAAGAGGAGGAGGAGGAGTGGGTGGATGAAAAAGAGAGGGGGAAGAAGGAGGAGGGGGAAGAGGGAGGAGGAGGAGGAGGAATAGGGTGTTCCCAACGTATGTGACGCTGGGCTAAAATTAGCCTGAGGGAAATTGAGTTGGCATTAGCCCAGTACGCCCCATCCACTACACACACACACACACACACACACACACACACACACACACACACACACACACACACACACACACACACACACACACACACACACTACAGTGCTGCGGGGGAGGGATATTAAGAAGCCACTAGCCAGCCCCGCAACACACACACACACACACACACACACACACACACACACACACACACACACACACACACACACACACACACGCTGGAGGAGAGCAGAGTGTTCCCCCTCCAAGATGTGGTTGTGGCCAAGCAGCAGATCCTGTTTGGTTAACTGGTTAAATATTGATGGGTACAGGGCACACTCACACACACACACACACACACACACACACACACACACACACACACACATGCACAGGGAACCATCTGGTGTCGTGAAGGGGAGCAGAGCGCCTCCACATGTCCCCCACTACACACACACACACACACACACACACACACACACACATACACACACACACACACACAGACCAGTCTGAAGGATTAGGAGCCTTATTCCGCTCACAGCTCCACGCCAGGCAGCAGCTAATCACACACACACACACACACACACACACACACACACACACACACACACACACACACACACATATACACTTTGCCAATCCTTTTGCCCATGGGTCTGCCAGGCCCTTGCCAGATACCCTCTTCAGTAGCTCTGCCTGGCCACTGTTGTGTGTGTGTGTGTGTGTGTGTGTGTGTGTGTGTGTGTGTGTGTGTGTGTGTGTGTGTGCATCCCACTGTCTCTCTGAGTGCCTCTCATCCCTTTTTGTCTCTCTGGGGCTCCCGTAGCTGGTGCTGGTGTGTATGTGTGTGTGTGTGTGTGTGTGTGTGTGTGTGTGTGTGTGTGCTCCGTGCTGGTGCGGTGTGTGTGTGTGTGTGTGTGTGTGTGTGTGTGTGTGTGTGTGCGCTCTCCGTAGCTGGTGCTGGTGTGTGTGTGAGTGGTTTGAGTGGTGTGAGCTCTGAGAGAGGGCGGCCATCTTGCCCCAGTGGCTGATGGGTGGGGAGGAGCTGAGTGTGTGTGTGTGTGTGTGTGTGTGTGTGTGTGTGTGTGTGTGTGTGTGTGTGGGATTAGATTAGGCTAATTCTGCAGATTAATGCGGATTAATGTGGGTCGGCACGTGGGGGAGCAGGTATGCTGATGATGCCATGGAAACATGTGTGTGTGTGTGTGTGTGTGTGTGTGTGTGTGTGTGTGTGTGTGTGTGTGTGTGTGTGTGTGTGTGTGTGTGTGTTTCGTCATGGAAAAAACTGGTTAAGAGGACCCCGTACGTGCTGTTCTGACTGGTGTGTGTTGTTTGGGAGTTGCCCTCTATGAAGTTTGAGACTCTCTTCAGTCTATTGTTGTCTGTCTGTCTCTCTCTGTGTGTGTGTGTGTGTGTGTGTGTGTGTGTGTGTGTGTGTGTGTGTGTGTGTCTGTGTGTGTGTGTGTGTGTGTGTGTGTGTATTTATTGTCTCTCCCTGGAGGAAATGATTGTATAGCGTAATAACATTGTCCTTAACTAAAGAAGTGTGTGTGTGTGTGTGTG
>JAODXP020000027.1:22468184-22475684 GCA_027497455.2 Sardinella longiceps
GTCTCACACACTCCAAGCAGTCACTGAGGAAAGGGGTGTGTGTGTGTGTGTGTGTGTGTGTGTGTGTCTGTGTGTGTGTGTGTGTGTGCGCGTTTGTATGTTTGTGTGTGTGTATGTGTGTGTGTGTGTGTGTGTGTGTGTGTGTGTGTGTGCCCTCGGCCATCACAATGCCCACTGATGTCCACTGCTGGTGGTGCCAGCTCTGTTCACCCCTCCCCCACTGTGCTCCAAGTCAAAGGGAGATTGTTCTCGTTCTCACACACACACACACACAAACACACACCCACACACACACACACACTTCTGACAGGCAGCCAGTCAGTCAGCAGCAGTAGATATTGATCCAGTTTCCTCCAGTTTATGTTTCCCTTCTAGTAGTCAGCAGTGCCAAAGCCTCCAGTTTATGTTTCCCTTCTAGTAGTCAGCAGTGCCAAAGCAGGACCCCCGTAAAGACTATAACAAGACAGTTACTAAAGACTATAACAGGACAGTTACTAAAGACTATAACAGGACAGTTACTAAAGACTATAACAGGACAGTTACTAAAGACTATAACAAGACAGTTACTAAAGACTATAACAGGACAGTTACTAAAGACTACAACAGGACAGTTACTAAACAGGACCCCCGAAAAGACAATAACAGAACAGTTGCAAAAGACTACAACAGGACAGTTACTAAACAGGACCCCCGAAAAGGCTATAACAGGACAGTTACTAAAGACTATAACAGGACAGTTACTAAAGACTATAACAGGACAGTTACTAAAGACTATAACAGGACAGTTACAAAAGACTACAACAGGACAGTTACTAAACAGGACCCCCGAAAAGACTATAACAGGACAGTTACTAAAGACTATAACAGGATAGTTACTAAAGACTACAACAGGATAGTTACTAAAGACTACAACAGGATAGTTACTAAAGACTATAACAGGACAGTCACTAGGCAGTAACCCCGTAAAGACTATAACAGGACAGTTACTAAAGGCTACAACAGGATAGTTACTAAAGACTACAACGGGACACAGTTACTAAAGACTACAACAGGACAGTCACTAAAGACTATAACAGGACCCCCATAAAGACTACAACAGGACAGCCACTATGCAGTAACCCTGTAAAGACTACAACTGGACAGTCACTAAGAAGGACCCCCGTAAAGACTATAACAGGACAGTTACTATGCAGGACCCCCATAAATAATGTAACAGGACGGTTACTAAGGCCGTAGCCAAGCAATCCTTGCGGGTCCACCACGGTGTCCTGTAGATTACGACTCCACTGTCCTGCCAGCCATGTTGCCCACTTCTGAGTCTGCTTCACTCCTCCACTGCATGCTCCTTATGCCTGTGCCACTGCAGTCATGCTCATCTCTCACCACCAGAGGGCAGTAGCTCAAACACTCCTCGTAACCACAGACAAGCCAATCAAATGCTCAAGTACTCACCATGACCAAAAGACAGGCCAATCAAATGCTCAAATACTCACCATGACCAAAGACAGGCCAATCAAATGCTCAAATACTCACCATGACCAAAGACAGGCCAATCAAATGCTCAAATACTCATCCATATTCAGCCGCTTTTTGAAAGACTCCGCCTTAATATATCATGTATAATGATAGCATATATAAAATGGAAATAGTGTAGCAGGTAGCATGGTGATATTGTCTAATTTAGTGACATTATATATCAGGTAACATAGTAACTTATAAAATGTTTGTGTTGTGTAACATGGTGGCGTTATATACAATGGTAGCATATACAATGCTAATGTTATTTAACAGTTAATTTGGTGGCGTGATATAAAATGGTAGTATTATGTAGTTGTGCTCTTGGGTGTGGTGGACAAGCTGTGATCTCTTTGATCTCTGAGTGACAGAAATACTCCTGACTCTTTAATCCTCACACTGTAGTGGAGCCTATTTTAGGCACAGAGAGATCAGGGTCATGACCTTTCACACGCCAGTGGAGCGAGAGGATACTAGTGTTGTCATGGGGATAGGATTCAGCTTCAACAGGGACACAGACCTGTAGTCAGATTCTATTGAGATTGACAGAGAGGTATAGACAAACGAGTAAAGGGATTGAATGAAAGGTATTGATAAAAGAGAGGAGGTATTGATTGAGAGGTATTGATAAACGAGTGAAGGGAGTGATTGAGAGGTATTGATAAACGAGTGGAAGGGTTGAATGAGAGGTATTGATAAACGAGTGAAGGGTTGAATGAGAGGTATTGATAAAAGAGAGGAGGAATTGAATGAGAGGTATTGATAAACGAGTGGAAGGGTTGAATGAGAGGTATTGATAAACGAGTGAAGGGTTGAATGAGAGGTATTGATAAACGAGTGGAGGTATTGAATGAGAGGTATTGATAAACGAGTGGAGGTATTGAATGAGAGGTATTGATAAACGAGTGGAAGGGTTGAATGAGAGGTATTGATAAACGAGTGAAGGGTTGAATGAGAGGTATTGATAAACTAGTGGAGGTATTGAATGAGAGGTATTGATAAACTAGTGGAGGTATTGAATGAGAGGTATTGATAAACTAGTGGAGGTATTGAATGAGAGGTATTGCTAAACTAGTAAAGTGATTGAATGAGAGGTATTGCTAAACGAGTAAAGCGATTGAATGAGAGGAATTGATTAAACGAGTTAACGGGTTTAATGAGAGGTATTGATAAACGAGGGAAGGGATTGAATGAGAGGTATTGATAAACGAGTGAAGGGGTTGATTGAGAGGTATTGCTTAACGAGGGAAGGGATTGAATGAGAGGTATTGATAAAATTGTGATCCTCGGAGGACAGCTTCAGTGTTCCACAGTCAGCGTGTTTAGTAGTGGGACGGAAGGCTCATTAAGATTCCGATGTTCTGTTCTGGGTGTCAGCTGCTGTTGTGCGTGTTTCACGGCTCCCGTCTCTCTGACGCGCTCAGCGCTGCTGTCCTGATGTATAATGCATCTGCGCTGGTGTTGGATGATGATGTGCAGCAGAGCTTTTCACAGCAGCAGCGGTTTAATGATTTATTCCGTCTGTCGATGAACAAGCAGCATAGTGCAGACCCACTTTGTCCGAGCTGATCAGAAACTCCTGTGATTGGTGTATGTATGCCGGTTGTCTCTCGGGGCAGTCTTCTGTCTCCGTTATTTTGTTCAGTCATTAATTCATTCATTTATTCATGCATTCATTCATGCATTCATTCATTAATCTCTGGGTTCCGTCATGTGCTGCTAGAACCAGCATGTCTGACATGCCTGATTGTGTCCTCCTGTGTGATACACATTCTTATGGCACAAAATCAAGAGCATCCATGAGAGTGTTAGCTCTCTTCTAGACAGTCAGAAAAGGGCTATCTTATGGCGCAAAAGCAAGAGCATCCAGGAGAGTGTTAGCTCTCTTCTAGACAGTCAGAAAAGGGCTATCTTATGGCACAAAAGCAAAAGAATCCATGAGAGTGTTAGCTCTCTTCTAGACAGTCAGAAAAGGGCTATCTTATGGCGCAAAAGCAAGAGCATCCAGGAGAGTGTTAGCGTGTTTACATGGACATTCCCAATCTGATTAGAAAGATTCCAAGGTGCATTCTATAGAAGAGTATCCAAGGAGATGCATTCATTACTAACTTCATAACTATATGGCACAAAAGCAAAAGCATCCATGAGAGTATTGGCTTTAATTGGCGATGAAGTCTGTTTTAAAACGAGCTTATTAGCTAACTAATAGCCGTTAGCTCACTGAGCCCTCGGCAGGTGCTGCCTGTTCATTGGCATCCACAGCTCACAGCGCTGAGGTGAGGTGAGATTAGCAGAAGAAGTGAGCCAGCAGGGAGGCTTTTTGGGTATTGTAGTCTTTCTGGGCTTTTGCTTTTGAGCTGTAGGAACCGCAGGGCCTTGAGGGAATGTGGAAATGAAGGCAGAGTCTCTGGAAGAATAGCAAGCTAGCATCAGAGAGCTAGCACTCTCTCCAACGCTAGCTACTCCAACGCTAGCTACTGGGTGCTAGCACTCTCTCCAACGCTAGCTACTGGATGCTAGCGCTCTCCCTTTGAACTTCTCATTTTGAAGCCTTTAGAATTGGATTGTTTTCTTAAGTGAGGGCACTGACAAAACAGAGGAAACTTTTTCTAAATTCTAATCTGTTTATTTTTCCTAAATTGCTACATGACCATAACTGCTTTAAGTGTTGCAATGCCGTGTTAACATGCTTTTTTTCTTTTTGGAGAAAAAAAAATAAAAATAAAACATGCATTCTTTGTAACATGTGCTTATTTTTGCTGGCCAACTATAGGACAGTTAAAATGTACTTGACCGGTGCATTTTAGCACATCTGCATACATGTCCTAACAATGACTTAAATTGGGTTGCCTTTAAACCATCACCTTTTTTTTTTCTTTTTTCTTCTCTGTTGGTCTTCTCGTTTTTGTTTTTGTTTTTTTTTTTTTGTTTTTTTTCGTTCTGTTCTGTCTCTGTTCTTTGCAGGCTTCTTGGACTCGGCCAGAACAGCATAAGGTATAGCGACCCTAACCCCTGACCTCACTGACCCTTAACCTTTAACCTCTCACCCTTAAACTTCCCCCACCCCACCTCAAACTGAGTTATCCTCAGTCAGAGAACAGGTTCACACACACACACACACACACACACACACACACGTTTCTGCCTTAACACATGAGTGCATGCGCGTATCAGCCTTCAACTTAGAATCAGTGGGACTGCAATCACTCCGAGCATGAGAACACACACACACACACACACACACACACACACACACACAGGTTCTGTTCTTAGCTCTGCGCTAACACCTAAGTGCATGAGTACATCAACCTTCACTATAGAATTAATCAGAATGTGGACACCTTCAACATGAATGAACACACTCACACACACAAACACACAAACACACACACACACACACACACACACACACACTTATGCACACAAACACACTTATACGCACACACACACACACACACACACACACACACACACACACACACACACACAGACTTATACACACAAACACACACACACACACACACACACACTTTGGGAAAGATTCATTGCTAGCTGTTCTACCACAACAACACTGTCACCGTCACGCTTGATCTGAAAGTGCTGTGCTGTGCTAGTGGTCTAGTGTACAACACTAACTACATATCGCTCTTTCTCAGAGGTACTGACCGTGCTCATGTTCGCCTCTCTCACACACACACACACACACACACACACACACACTGACCGTGCCCATGTTCTCCCTCTCTCAGCATCATTACTCCGGTGTGTGAAGCCAGCCGTTACATAAACCCCCACACCTGTACAGTGTTCCCTTGCATCCGGAACAATCCCCACGCTCGTGTTTATTTAACGCTGTGTACCTGTGTGGGGCTTGCTCTCGATGCAAAGGAACACACACAGGTGTGCAGCTTGTCTTTGTTTTTGCTAAAATGCATGGGAGCACCTGGTAGAATACCAGCCATAGGGTTTGCTCCGGGCTCCAAGAGAATGTACATTTTGGGCACAAAGAGAACGCCGCATACAGGTGTGGGGCTTGCTCTGGGTACAAGGCAACGCCGCACCGGTGATGGGTTTGCTCCGCTACAAAGAGTGTGTGTGCCGCACCGGTGATGGGTTTGCTCCGGCTACAAAGAGTGTGTGTGCCGCACCGGTGATGGGTTTGCTCCGGCTACAAAGAGTGTGTGTGCCGCACCGGTGATGGGTTTGCTCCGGCTACAAAGAGTGTGTGTGCCGCACCGGTGATGGGTTTGCTCCGGCTACAAAGAGTGTGTGTGCCGGGCCGGTGATGGGTTTGCTCCGGCTACAAAGAGTGTGTGTGCCGCACCGGTGATGGGTTTGCTCCGGCTACAAAGAGTGTGTGTGCCGCACCGGTGATGGGTTTGCTCCGGCTACAAAGAGTGTGTGTGCCGCACCGGTGATGGGTTTGCTCCGGCTACAAAGAGTGTGTGTGCCGCACCGGTGATGGGTTTGCTCCGGCTACAAAGAGAACACGGTGTGCCGGGCCAGACAGCCGGTGTGTGTGTGTGTGTTATTTCTCTGAGCTCCTCGGGGGGCTGATGAAACCCATGAGAAAAGGGCAAAGAAGGCAAAGAAGGGAAGCATTAAATCAAATAGGAGTGAAATTGGAGCAGGCGACTCCTGCTCAAGGACGGCAGATGTAAATGAGCCTTAAGCTATATAACCTGCCCCAGCCTTACTGTGCATCAGGCTATAACCTGCCCCAGCCTTACTGTGCATCAGGCTATTACCAGCCCCAGCCTTACTGTGCATCAGGCTATAACCAGCCCCAGCCCCAGCCTTACTGTGCATCAGGCTATTACCAGCCCCAGCCTTACTGTGCATCAGGCTATTACCAGCCCCAGCCTTACTATGCATCAGGCTATAACCTGCCCCAGCCTTACTGTGCATCAGGCTATTACCAGCCCCAGCCTTACTGTGCATCAGGCTATTACCAGCCCCAGCCTTACTGTGCATCAGGCTATTACCAGCCCCAGCCTTACTGTGCATCAGGCTATTACCAGCCCCAGCCTTACTGTGCATCAGGCTATAACCTGCCCCAACCTTACTGTGCATCAGGCTATAACCTGCCCCAGCCTTACTGTGCATCAGGCTATAACCTGCCCCAACCTTACTGTGCATCAGGCTATAACCTGCCCCAGCCTTACTGTGCATCAGGCTATAACCTGCCCCAGCCTTACTGTGCATTGGCCCTTAGGCTATAACCTGCCCCAGCAGAGCGGAGCGAGAGGTCTCAATGCTTGGTCTGTTCCTGGTTCTATTTTCTTATTGTGATGTAAGGATTTATGCAGACAGGAAGTATTCCAGTTTTCTCCCATTGAAATGAAAGATGTTGCCATATCTTAGTAATTCCATGATCTTTGGCCCCAGCCTTATTGTGCATTGTCCTTGGTAAATAAGCTAGAATGAAAGAAATATTTCTACTGACTATTTCTACTGACTAGAAATATGTAGCATTGATTCTGGGCCCAGGAGATGTTGAGTTCTTGGATATGATATACTGTATCAAGTGAAGATCATGGAATTGTTCCGCTTGAATCCTCTCTGCTCATGGTGTTGAGTTTTTGGATATGACCACAAATATATTGGTCAATGGGCCAAACATATACACTGGTGTTTCTGAAATATAAGTGAGCCAGAAATATATTTAGTGTTGTTTCTGAAATATATGTAGTGGTAGCCAGTGGTCCAAACATATACAGTATGCAGTGGTGTGTCTGAAATATATGTAGTGGTAGCCAATTGCCCAAACATTTTTATTGTTGTTTCTGAAATATATGCAGTGGTAGCTTGGTTAAGAAATATAGCCTACTGGTTTGCATACTGGAAGTGTTTCAGCAGAAAAAGATCAGATCAGCTGTTCATTGCATGACCCCTCCCCCTTGTTCTCTGATTGGCCAGGATGAAATGCGTCCTGAGAAATTGATCTCAGTGGGGACGCATCCTAGACAGAACACTGAAGGGAGA
>JAODXP020000027.1:22508184-22515684 GCA_027497455.2 Sardinella longiceps
AGGCAGAGTTGGAGAGGAGAGAGAGACGGGTTAGAGGAGAGGAGGAGGAGAGAGAGAGAGACAGAGGAGGAGAGAGAGGTTAGAGCAGGAGAAGAGAAAGACAGGATGAGGAGAGGAGAGGAGGAGAGAGTGGGTTAGAGGAGGAGCGAGAGACAGAGAAGGAGAGAGAGACAGAGAAGGAGAGAGAGACGGGTCAGAGGAGAGGAGGAGAAAATGGCCTCTATTATCTTGGGAGTGAAGGGCTGTCATACGGGAGGAGGAAGTATCTGAATGGCCCTCACACTCTTGTTCTTTCCCATCTTCCTGCACACACACACACACACACACACACCGAACACACACACACACACACACACACACACACACACCGAACACACACACACACACACATCAGGGGAATTCTAGAAACGGCTCTTCAATGAAAGGCCTTTCCACCTCACTGACATCAGCTCAACCCTGAACACACACACCGTCAGAGAGAGTGTGTGTGAGACAGAGGATAGGAAATAGATTTGTGTGAGAGAAGGATACTGTGTGTGTGTGTGTGTGTGTGTGTGTGTGTGTGTGTGTGTGTGAGTGCGTGAGAGAGTTTTGCTGGATTAGACTCAATCCAGCAGTTTTAAATTAAGAACCCAGGCACTGTATGAAATCAGAGAAGCCTGACACTGTATAAATCCACACACGGGGGGTGTGTGTGTGTGTGTGTGTGTGTGTGTGTGTGTGTGTGTGTGTGTGTGTATTTGCACACATAGCTGAGTTTTAGCTTTTATAAATGACACAGAGCAAACACTGTTTACACTGACACACACACACACACACACACACACACACACACACACACACACACACACACACACACACACACACACACAAGAAAGCGAGCACACAGCACACACATTAATGTTTCGGTCGTGCACAGCCATCCCCTCTTTATCCTTACTGGCTGTAGGGCTGTATAAAGAGTGCCAAATAAATAGTTAGTGCACAAAGGAGAATACTGATGAGACTCCCTGTGAAATTAGTTTGCAATGGTTCCACTTGGGAATTCTAATATAGAATAGAATGCTGCCATATCCTGATGTCACAGCTGCTGGAATGAGGTAATATAATGGCTGCCCTCCCCCAAGTGTCTCCTCAGACTGGCAAATAAGCTACTTCTCTAGCACACACAGATATGTTACACTCTCTGCTCTGAGGGGAAGTAGGTAACAGAGTTAGTCAGTGATTCTGCCATCTTGTGTAGAACTTCTGAGAGAAGTTAACATAGCAGGACAGGCTGAATATACTGTATTTACTTTACAAATGGCAAGTCTACTAGTTGTTTAACATAAGTTAAATATCATGAAAAAGAAAAAGCTAGTGGTTACCCATTGACCTATCTCACACACACACACTCGCACACGCACATACATACAGGAGATGACACACTTCTCAGCAGAAAATGTGCAGACACATACCCATACACAGAAGACACACACACATAAACACACACACACACACACAGCAAGCAGAGAGGGTGGCCACTTACAGCATAAAGGAGGACTTACACACACACACACACACACACACACACACACACACACACACACACAGACACACACTTTCAAGAGAAGGTAGTGTAGCCCTCACAGACCAAATAGCACTGAAGTAAGTGGTTTTAATAGTGTTTTACTGTAGACCCTAATGGCCTTTTAATCAGCTCCTAATACAGCAGCAGACTCTAAAACTCTTGGCCTCATCTCAGCTGAGTGGACAGGAATGGTCATAAAAGGCTACTTCAGTGAGAATGCTAATCTCACTGTAGCCGTTAGCTTCAAATGCTGTCAGTCCAATAGCTGCTAATCTCACTGTAGCCGTTAGCTTCAAATGCTGTCAGTCCAATAGCTGCTAATCTCACTGTAGCCGTTAGTTTCAAATGACCTCAGTCTAGTAGCTGCTAATCTCACTGTAGCCGTTAGCTTCAAATGCTCTCAGTCTAGTAGTTGCTAATCTCACTGTAGCCGTTAGCTTCAAATGCTCTCAGTCTAGTAGCTTCTCATTTCACACTATAGTAATAGCAGTTTGCTATTGACATCATTCAGGCAACAAAAGGTATCTTCAAACGCTGTGAGTTGGCTATTGACAAGGCAACCGCAGCTAGCTTCAAACGCTGTTAATTGGCTATTGACAAAGCAACCGCAGCTAGCTTCAAACGCTATGAGTTGGCTATTGACAAGGCAACCGCAGCTAGCTTCAAACGCTATGAGTTGGCTATTGACATCCTAGTGTACAGGCAACAACAGCTAGCTTCAGACACTATGAGTTGGCTATTGACATCATTCCTGCAACAGCAGGTGGCAACAAATGCTTTCAATGATCCCACAGCTGCATCTCAGTTCAATTCAGTTTTATAATGAGGTCACAACAGCTGTCTTTTTTTCTCTTGGAAGCTTCTCTTGGAAGCTGCTGTAATCTACATCACTGTCTGACACACTTTGGACTTTGGACTTCACCCCAGAGAAAAAGCTAAACGTGCTAAATACCAGAATATACCTACAATCCAGTATAAAGGCGGGCATTGAGACTGGGCCACTCAAACACACACACACACACACACACACACTCAAACACACACGCTAATATGCTCCTGTATTTCACCCTCTCTCTCTCACACACTCTCTCTCACACACACTCTGACACACACTCTCTAATAAGCTGCTGTATTTCACCCTCTCTCTCTCTCACACCCTCTCTAACACACACTCTCTAACACACTGCTGTATTCTACCTTCCCTGTCTCACACACTCTCTCTGGCACACACTCTCTAATAAGCTGCTGTATTCTACACACTCTCTCTTGTACGCTGCTGTATCCCACCCTTCCTCTCTCTCTCACACTCTCTCTCACACACACTCTCTCACACTCTCACTCTCTCTCACACTCTCTCTCACACACTCTCTCACACTCTCTCTCACACACTCTCTCTCACACTCTCTCTTATCCACTGCTGTATTCTCCCCTTCATTTCTCCGCTGCATCTTCATTGTTTCTGCATGTTTCTCCCTTTCTGTGTTTGTCTCACCTGCTGATCACATGGTTTCATGTCTCTTGTTTTCCTCCTGGTTCTTCTGTTGTGTTTTTGTTGATTTGTTTGTGTTTGTATTTATTTGTTTGTGTTGTTTATCTCCTCTTTCAGAGGTCTGAATGAGGATTCTGACATTTCTCTGTTTTTCTCTCCTCCCCCATGTGTTCCTGCCTTTCTCTCTCCTCTCTTTCTATTGTCTTTTCTTTTCTCTACTCTTTCTCTGTCTTTCCATCTCTCTCTCTCTCTCTCTCTCTCTCTCAAACACTTTTATCCTTTCCATTCTTTCATCCATTCCACTCTTCATCCTTTCTTCTTTTCTGTCTCCATATTCCTCCCTCTCTGTCTTCCCTCTCTTTATGATGTCACCTTCTTCTGTGCTATCCTCTTTTATCTCTCTTCACCCCTCTTTTTCTTTCTCTCATTATGTATAATATCCCTCTATCCCTCTTCATCCCTCTCTTTCTCTTATTTTCCCTTTCCTTATATCTCTCCATCTGTTTCCTTCTTTTCACTTCCCCTTTCTCTCTCTCTCTTCCTTTCTCCATGTCTTTCACTTTTTTATCTTCTCCTCATTCTTCCTTTCATCACTCTGTCTCTCCTTCTGTCTCTCTGTCTCCCTCTGTCTCTATCTCTCTTTCTCTCCTTCTGTTTCTCTCTCTTTCTCTCCTTCTGTCTCTCTCTCTCTTTCTCTCCTTCTGTGCTTTGACCTGACTTTGCTGGGCCCCGGACTTTGATGGATCTTCTCACGGATGCATTCTTTCGCCTTGTCCTCGTCGCCATGTTTGTATGATATTTGTGTGTGTGTGTGTGTGTGTGTGTGTGTGTGTGTGTGTGTGTGTGTTTGCCCTTGTGTGTGTACCCTTGTTATTTTCTTGTTGTGAAAAGTAGTCACAGAAGGAGGCTATTCTATCACATGCACTTTAACCACTCTTATGGCATCCGTATTAGCATCTCTCCTTCTGCTGTGACTCTGCTAGCATCTCTCCTAGCTCATCTCAGTCTGTTTCTCCTATGACTCAGCTAGCATCTCTCCTGGCCTACCTTACTCTATTTCTCCTATGACTCAGCTAGCATCTCTCCTAGCTAGTCTCAGTCTGTTTCTCCTATGACTCAGCTAGCATCTCTCCTGGCCTACCTTACTCTATTTCTCCTATGGCCCAGCTAGCATCTCTCCTAGCTCGTCTCAGTCTGTTTCTGCTGTGACTCAGCTAGCATCTCTCCTGGCCTACCTTACTCTATTTCTGCTTTGACTCTGCTAGCATATTTCATAGCCTATTTTACACTCTTTCTGCTCTCACTCAGCTAGCGTCTTTTCTAGCCAATCTTACATTGTTTCTGCTGTGACTCTGCTGGCATCTATCCACTCTTATTTCTTCTCTGATACCACTAGCATCTCTCCAAGCCTATCTTACTCTTTTTCTGCTATGGCTCCACTAGTGTCTATCTTAGCCTATCTTACTCTGTTTCTGCTGTGACTCAGGTAGCATCGGTACAGTCCAATGCTATCTGCTATGACTGTGCTAGCATCAGTACAGTCTAATGCTATCTGCTATGACTGTGCTAGCATCGGTACAGTCCAATGCTATCTGCTATGACTGTGCTAGCATCGGTACAGTCCTATGCTATGCTGTATCTGCTGTGACTCTGCTAGCATTGGTAGCTAGTGGCCTTTCTCTGTGTCTTCTCTGTTTCTGCTGTGGCACCACTAGCATCTCTCTCAGCTTTCGCACTTGGTGCTGTGACTCAGCTAACCTCTGCATTAGCCTCTGCTAGCATCTCACTCTCTCTGCTGTAACTGTTAGCATCTACGTTAGCCTCAGGTTATTTAGCGCTGTGACTCCGCTAGCTTCTGTTCAAGGCTCAGTGTTTCTGCTCCGATTCTCCCTCCTGGTCATTAGTGGGTTAGCACTCCTCCACCCCTCTGTCTTTCTCTTCTCTTCTCCTCTCTTCTCTTCTTCTCTCTTCTCCTCTCTTCTTCTGCTCTGATTCTTCTAGCATCTGTGACCGCTTTTCTCTCAGCTGTGAGTCTCTTAACCCCCCCTCTCTCTCTCTCTCTCTCCGTCTCACAGTCTTTTTGCCCTGATATAGCTGGCTTCCGTCGTCTGCTTTTTTTCTTTTTTCTTTTTTTTTTTTACCTCAGTCTCTCTTTCTCTCCTACTTCCTCTCTCTCTCTCCCTCTCTCTTTCTCAGAATCCTCTAGATTAGGTGTGGGAACTGCCGTCTCCTAGATTGTTTTTTTTTTTTCTTCTTCTTCTTTTTTTCTCCAGTCAGTGTTCTGAGACTACTGTGCAAGGCTGGTGTGTGTGTGTGTGTGGGGGGGGGGGGGGGGGTATATTACTATTACTATTTCCTGCTCATAGACTTAATGTAACAGTGTAACAGTGTTCAGCCAGTGCACTGCAGCTTACAGCTGTGGAGATACAGTACAGTCGACTCAGTTTAGCCACGTGGTACAGTCTTCAGTTATAGCTGCCATCTGTGGAAATACAGTACATTACAGTATATAGCTGCCATGGCCGAGCAGCCCGTGACCCAGATATGTCATTTTTATAAGAGTCCTAAAGAGTTAGATTCATGAATGGAGCCTCAGGGAATCCTCATGGTTTTTACCATAGAGTCTCTATCCAATAGCCCCCCCTAGTGGACCATGCATGGAGCCTCACAGAATCCTCATGGTTTCTACCATAGAGTCCCTATCCAATAGCCCCCCCTAGTGGAGCCTCAGGGAATCCTTGTGGTTTCTACCATAGAGTCCCTGTCCAATAGCACCTCCTAGTGGCCACCTTTCTCCCTCTCTGTGTTACATAAGGCCTGAGTATAGAGGGAGCCTCCAGAGCAGGTGGAGGCATTACTGTTATTTTACTGTATTTTTACCGTAATCTCACCGTAATTCTACTGTAATCCAGGTCCCCTGTGTCTTAGTCATGTGTTTATTTACGCTGTCCAGTGCTGCTCTGTTCTAGAATACTGGCTACCATATCATTCATTATCTGATGTGATTGGATATTATTCTATTCTCTGAAAGAGCAAGATGGGTTTTTTTTGTAAATAAATAAAAAAAATATTTGTAACTAATTATTTTTTCATGAAAACTGTAAAATGAGATTGTGAGAAACGTTTAACTTTTTAACAAATGAAAGAATCTGTAATTTATTTTGCAATCCAAAAGCACACACCTCACAGTCCCTCCTGTTCTGGCCCCTGTGATCAAAGAGTGTCTGTGTCTGCTGCACTCTCTGCCTGGAAGCACACTGGATCATTTCATTTAATTTAATTAAATTTGTTTGTCATAATTTGATTGTGGGTGTCTTGCCTGCTGCGAGCGCATCGCATTGCATCTCATCGCTCTCTCACAGAGCTTACATTACTGTCTGCACACACACACACACACACACACACACACACACACACACACACACACACAGTACTGTCTGCACTGCTGCCTTTCATTTAGAGTCGGAGTTACAGATTAAGGATCTAACACATACACACACACACACACACACACACACACACACACACACACACACACACACTGCCTTTCATTTAGAGTGGGAGTCGCAGATTAAGGACGGGGCGTCTAAAGAGAAAATTATCAGCTGGAGAGGTAATTAGAAGGGCTCTCCCAGACATGATTATCTAAGAGAGGACCAAGTGTGTGTGTGTGTGTGTGTGTGTGTGTGTGTGTGTGTGTGTGTGTGTGTGTGTGTGAGAGAGAGAGAGAGAGCACATGCGTAACACACTGGAGTGTGTGTGTGTGTGTGCGTGTGTGTGTGTGTGTGTGTGTAGGAGAGAGAGAGAGAGAGGAGCACATGCATAACACGCTGGATGTGTGTGTGTGTGTGTGTGTGTGTGTGTGTGTGTGTGTGCCAGGGGTGAGGTAAACATTCTGGGGCATGTTCATCCCTCTCAGCTTTGAGTAAATGAAGGTAAGCCTTGAAGTCTGCACAAATGAACACGCCCTAATGTCTAATATTAATGAATACACTGCTATTTATACATGGAGAGGGAGAGAGAGAATGAGAGGAAGAGAGAGAGAGAGGGATAGAATGTGAGAGATAGAGGGAGAGAGAATGAGAGAGAAAGACAGACAGAGAGAGAGAGAGAATATGAGAAGGAGAGAGAGAGAGAGAGAGAGAGAGAGAGACTGGCTAGCTGTAGTGACCAGCTCAGCTGTGATGTGCTTTACTTGTGTAGAACATATTAATTGCTCTATTACACACAGAACTCGCATCAACTGTGTGTGTGTGTGATTGTGTGTGTGTGTGTGTGATTGTGTTTGTGTGTGTGTGTGTGTGTGCGTGCATGAGTGTGTGTGTGTGTGTGTGTGTGTGTGTGAGAGAATCTAGGCTTCATTTGCAGTGGTGTTTGTTTAGGCTCCTAGTGCTATTCTCCTTGTGTGTGTGTGTGTGTGTGTGTGCGTGTGCTCATTGTC
>JAODXP020000027.1:22522986-22530486 GCA_027497455.2 Sardinella longiceps
CACACACACCACATTTAGCACGAAAAACAGCACACACACACACACACACACACACACACACACACACACACACACACAGAATGTGTGTGTGTGTGTGTGTGTGTGTGTGTGACACTGCACTAACATGAATGTTCTGGCTAATATAAAGGGAAAGTTGGCTTAGAGAAGGTTTTGCCCAGATTCTGGCTCACTCTCTTTCTCTGTGTGTGTGTGTGTGTGTGTGTGTGTGTGTGTGTGTGTGTGTGTGTGTGTGTGTGTGTGTGTGTGTGTGTGTGTGTGTTGGCCTTGTATATTGTAAGCATGGGCCCCCAAGAGCTCTCAGTTAAGTGGAATCTGACGAGAGGAGAGTGAGCATGATCACCCAGAGAGAGAGAGAGAGAGAGAGAGAGAGAGAGAGATGGATAGAGAGAGAGAGGGAGGGAGAGAGAGAGAGAGAGAGATAGAGACAGAGAGAGAGAGAGAGAGAGAGAGACAGAGAGAGAGAGAGAGATGGATAGAGAAAAACAGGGAGAGAGATGGAGAGAAATATACTGGGAGGACTGTATAATCACAGAGAGGGAGGGAGATACTGAGTGTGTTTATGTATGTGTGTGTGTGTGTGTGTGTGTGTGTGTGTGTGTGTGTGTGTGTGTGTGTGTGTGTGTGTGTATGCGCGTGTGTGAGTGTGTGTGTGTGTATTAAAATAAGAGAGATAGATTGAGGTAACGTGTGTGTGTGTGTGTGTGTGTGTGTGTGTGTGTGTGTGTGTGTGTGTGTGTGTGTGTGTGTGTGTGTGTGTGTGTGTGAGTTAGAGCCTGTAGGGTGTGTGGCCTGTCCCTCTGCCTGTGGCCAAGCCACATCACCTTCCACTCCTCCCAGAGTTGCGTCAGGTTTCTGCCCCTAGTCCACCCATCCCTCTCTCTCTCTCTCTCTCTCTCTCTCTCTCTCTCTCTCTCTCTCTCTCTCTCTCTCTCTCTCTCTTCTCTCTCTCTCCTATCTTTCCTCACCTTCTCTCTCAGTGTCTCTGACCCATACTTTTCTCTCCCTTTCTGCTTCTATTCCTTCCTCCCTTCCTCCCTCTCTCCTACTTTCATTCCTCTTTTAATCTCTCTATCCCTCGTTTAATCTCCCTCCCTTCATCCTTATCATCCTTCTTTTTCGCTCTCCTCCACCCTTCTCCACAGAAAAACATCAGTCCTCCCCATCCATTGTCTCTCTCTCTCTCTCTCTCTCTCTCTCTCTCTCTCTCTCTCTCTCTCTCTCTCTCTCTCTCTCTCTCTCTTTCTTTTTCTACTCCTTTGTTCCCTCGTTCTCTCTTAAAGGCCGTTAGATACCTGGCAGCAGGTTCTGGCACCTGGCCGACCCGTTTGTATCCAAATGACATCACCCCTCGCTGTTCTGTTCTGTGTTTGCGACCGTTGCCCGCGGCAGCAGGGACTGTGAGCGTGTGATATGACAGGCTGGACATCTGTCAAAGAGTCCTGCTCCACCCACTAGAACTCCGCCCATGAGTATATACAGCACACGTGCTTTAGATACACACACACACACACACACACATACACACACACACCACACACACACACACACACACATGTACACACACACGCATGCACATGCACATTTACTCACACACGCCCAAGCTGAAATCATAGTCTAGGTAATTGGTAGGCGCAACCGCTGTGTTGTTGCCACAAACGTGCGTGTACACACACACACACACTCACATACACAAACATGACACATACATACACACACACACACACACACACACAAACATGAACTCAGTCATACCTGTGACCAGGCTCTGTATTCTTGTCTTGTGCTCCCACACAAGCATGCAAACACACACTCACACACACACACACACACACACACACACACACACACACACGTACGTCACACACTCTAACCATGCACTGCACTCTGCGTCCCCCACACACACTCACACACACACACTCACACACACACACACTCACACACACACACACATCCACACACACACACACACACACACACACACACACACTCACACACATTACACTGTCACACCTCTAACCATGCCTGCACTCTGTGTCCCCCTCTCTCTCTCTCTCACCTAGGCAAGCGTCCCCATGAGTGTGGCATCTGCATACTCACACACACACTCTTATGGCCACAGACACACACACACACACACACACACACGTACCCAGTCCCACCTCTAACCATGCCTGTGTCTCTCTCTCTCTCTCTCTCTGTCCCCTAGGCAAGCGCCCCCATGAGTGTGGCATCTGCAACAAGGCGTTCAAACACAAGCACCACCTGATAGAGCACACGCGGCTGCACTGGGGGAGAAGCCCTACCAGTGTGACAAGTGTGGCAAGCGCTTCTCCCACTCCGGCTCCTACTCTCAGCACATGAACCACCGATACTCCTACTGCCGCAAGGACGGACCTGGCACCGCCACCGGACCCGGTTCTGGATCCGGATCTGTCTCCGGAGCCGCAGGACGCAAGGATTCCGGCGCCGCCACCGGCAGGGGTCACGGAGAGGCCAATGGAAGCGCCTCGTCCGAGCCGAGGAGCCCGGCGACGATGACGGATGGCGGTGACGACGAACATCGGTCGCCGATGAGAGGATTCGGACGAGCGGGAGGAGAGTGAGGAGGGCGACGGAGAGGAGACGGCGGCGTCTGGAAGCGTGCTGGACGAGGACGAGATCCAGGTGGTGAGAGTCGGCGAAGAAGGGGAGGATGAGGATGAGGAGGAGGAGGAAGAAGAAGAGGAGGAGGAAGAAGAGTTGGAGGATGGAGAGATGATGAAGGTGGTGGTGATGGAGGAGGAGAGAGGAAGAAGAGGGGGATAGAGAGGAAGAGGAGGAGGAGGAGAAGAGGGGAGAGGAGGAGGAGGAAGAGGGTGAGGAGGTGAGGCAGAATGAGGAAGAGATAGAGAGAGGAGAAGATGGAGAGATAGAGAGAGTCAACGGAAAAGAGGATGAAGAGAGAGGAGAGGAAGAGAGTACAGAAAATGGGGAAGCAATGGAGACCGAAGAGACAGGAACGACAGAGCAGAAAGAAGAGGAGGAGGAAGAGAAGAAGGGGATGGAAAAAGAGGAGGAAGAGATAGTGAAGGAGGGAGAGAGAGAAGAAGAAAAAGAAGAGATGGAAACGGAGAACGGAGTGGCAGATACAGAGAGTCAGGAAGAACGAGTGGAGACAGAGAAAGAGAAGGAAGGACAGGAGGCAGAAAAAGAGACAGAGAAAGAAGGAGAAGAAAAGGACGAGAAAGCGAAAGAGGGAGAGGAGACGGAGAAAGAGGAGGAGAAAGATGTAGAAATGAAAGAAACTGAAGGAGAGGGGGATATAGAGAAAGAGAGTGAAAAAGAAGAGAAAGAGGGTGCAGATGGCGTCACTACAGAAACCCAGGCTGGTGAAGGAGAGGAGGAGACACCGGGGGATTAAACGAGTGTTCATCCCCTCTCTCTCTCTTTCTCTCCCTCTCTCTCTTCCTCGTCGCCTGACAAGGCAAAGACTGCAGACTCGTCCTCTCGCTCGCGGTTGGACAGATGAACAGAGACAAGAAAAAATAAACAAAACAAAATGAACGGAATCAAAAGACAAAAACGAGCGAAAGCGAGCGAGCGAGCAAGCAAGCAAGCGATGCCAAGCACGTGTGTGTGCGTGTGTGTGTGTGTGTGCGTGCTTGGCCTTGGTCTCTCTTCGCTCTGTGCTGCATTAGAGTTCACTACTGTGTATATTTCTTCTCCCAGTGTGCCTGAAAAAAAGACTAACTCCTGAGACAATGCTATTTCCACTTGAGACCTTCAGTGTTACAGAACAAGACCACAACAACAAATACAAGCAAAAAGCCAATCAATCCACCAATCCTGCATTGAACTTAAAGAGACACCACTCCTTTTTAGCTAGCAATGACTTTTAGTTTTGTTTTGATTTGTTTGTTTGTTTGTTTGTTTGTTTGTTCCACAACAACAACAACAAAAAACTCAATGGGTCTTCTTATGTCAGTGTTACTTTTACCGGTTTTCCTGTTTCCTGTGTTACTGTTATTATTGCAGGCCGAGATTTCTTCGTTTTTCTTTCTCTCTCTTTCTCGTTTTGTTATTGTTTGGAAAACCTACAGTGTTTTTATTGCCAATGATCAAAGAAGGAGAAGAAGAAGAAAAAGCAGCGTTTTTTTTTTTCCTCTCCGTCTCCGGGCGACTGAAGGAAGGAAAGAATTCTTTACCTGTGCACTACCACTCACCTGTTTACCTGTGGACCTGTGGACCACCGCTGTGACCCAGCCCCCTCAGTGTTAGGGGCTCCCCCTGGTGTGGGGGAGGCCCAATTAACCTGCCTGCCTGCTTCTGACTGTGAGCCTTAATCGAAAAAAATAAATAAAATAAAATAAAGTAAATAAATAAATGAAGTTAAAATAAAGAAAGAAGATAAACATGCGCGCAAAAGAAATGGACAAAATAACAATGAGCAAACAAAAAAAGCCCTGTGAGGTCATGAGGAGAGGCGGAGCTTGGCTTCTCATGGTCCAATGAACTCTCAGAGATGCCGTGATGTCACTCACAAGGGGGCAGTGATGTCGAGGATGGACGTAATTTTTTTTTTTTTTTTTTTTTTTTTTTTGAAGGACTTGGTGATGGGATGGTGAAGATGAGATGATCTCTGTTAACCCCCTCCTGCACGCACACACACACACACACATACACACACACACACACATATACACAAACTCTCACCAAACACATGCACACTCACACATCATTATGCAAAAACACGCATGCAGGAAGTGCCATTGAACAGTAAAGTCACAGTGTTTCCATGACGCTGTTGCTAAGCAGCATGTTGATGACACAGGGGGGTGCTTGGGTGATTCCCATTGTTAGTGCTGGTGTATTTTTTGTAGCAGAATTATTTTTATTTGTTGTTTGTTTTTTGTTCCTGAACCTTAACCACTAATAACCTTCCCCCAAGCCTCGGCTCAGGTGCCCACAACCACTCACTCACCCACAGTGGTGACTAGTCATCGGCCATGACAGTCAGGGAGGAATAAAGAATTTGGTCACACCTTTGGACTCACCTCACCTACCGTGGGACAGGTGATAGCCACTGGCCAATGGCCTGGATTTGCCAGGACTGGGCCGGACTGGGCCGAGTGCTTCTTGTGTCTTGCTAACCGCATGCTCCTCTTGTCTTCAGGTAACTAGACTAAAACATCAGCAGATACAGAGCAGCCATCTCTCTCTCTCTTGCTATGTTGATTGCCAAGTCATCATTGTGGAAATTGAAGAGTTCAGATGCAAAACCCCCTAACTCCACTTGACCACTTTTTGAGAAAAAGGCCATTTTTTATCAGGCGTTTAGAGTGTTTTGATTTTAAACAGATATTTTAGACACGGCGGGGAGCAGGTTTTATTTAATTTTTTCACAAAAACATTTAATTTACATATTCTAGATTCATACAGGATTCACACAATATCATTCACTCAGTTTTCACAAAAATGGTGTTTAGGGGTTTTGCATCTGAACTCTTCAATTGTAGAGCAGCCCTCACCCTGCAACCCCTTCCTCCCCCCTTCCCACCCCCCTGATCCAGACAGAGCAGCCGACGCTGGGCCCAGATCTCAACCAGGGATCCGTTTCCTAAAGCATAGCTGCTAACTTAGTTAGCATGTTAGCTAGCTAGCTAAGTTAGTGTAACCAATGCTAACTAGCCTGGGCTAGCTAGCTGGCAGCAGTATAAATCCTCACAACCCAATGATTGAAGAACAGCTTCTAACCACTGAGTTAGAAACCTGGGATTTTTAGCTCAGTGGTTAGAGAGTTCGACTGAATCGACTCCCATGCCTTGGGTTAGTTGAAGTTGACGGAGTGGCAAGTTCGAGACCCGGTAAGAACCGCACCGGCCACATTAGCAACTAAGTTAGCAACCATGATGGTTGCAATTTACTCTCCCATTGCCAATCAACTAAGTTGCTAACTGGTTAGCAGCTACAGTATGCTTTTGGGAAACGGCCACTAGATCTCAATGGGATTTCAGCCTCAGGGTTTTGGGCCTGGAGAGGTTCGGCCTGTGTGGCTAGCCGTGTTGTTGTTGTTACCCTTCAGTATTAACTCAGTATGCTCATGTTTGCCTTTGTGTTTATGCCTGTGGATGGCCTCATGTGTGTGTGTGTGTGTGTGTGTGTGTGTGTGTGTGTGTGTGTGTGTGTGAGACAGAGAGACCGACTGTGCTCCAGTCACATTGCGCAATTTGGACTGAGACTGTGTGTGTGTGTGTGTGTGTGTGTGTGTGTGTGTGCACGTTGGTCATGTATTATTTTCTGTGATAGCAGTATTACCCCCTTACACCCCTCACCATCCAGTATACTTTTTTGTCTGTTTAGTTTTAGGAGAACTTTTATATTTATGTGTCTAATTTTTATATTTTCTTTTACCGTTATTTATTACACCGTTTAGCGTACATGACTTGTAGTTTGTATTAATACAATAATATATTTTAGTATGAAGAATAATTTCAAAGCTAAATGAAAAAAAAAAACAGAGCCTGAGAAAAAGAACAAATAAAACTCTGGTATTTTGAAGAAGTGTTTTAACAAGAAAAAAAAAAAAATCTGAAGGAAAATCCGTTTTCAGTGTTGTTTTAAAGACGATTGATGAGACGTTTTTAAAGAAAAAAAGCAAAGCCAGACTCCACTACCCATGCAATGCCTGTTAAGTCTGACTCATTTTTCCGTGAGTTCACTCGTTCACTTCATCCTCCTTTTTCTCTCTCTCTCTCCCTCTCTCTCTCTCTCTCTCTCTCTCTCTCTCTCTCTCCTCTCTCTATCTTTCCTTTGTAAGCTACTGATCCCCTCGTTTTCGGTGAAACCCGCATGAGAGCTCGTGTAGGAGTCCAATCTGAAAAGTGCTGCCCCCACTCCCTACACACACACTCTTCTCGAAGCCAAAACCACATTAACTTTTTTTTTTTTTTTTTTTTTTTTAAGAAAAGAAAAAAAAAACCTTTGAGTTTGTGCCAACTGTGTTTCTGTGTGTTATGCCACCCACGTGCCCTAGGTGGCGCTGCCTGCATCGGTTTTTATACTGTATGTCCTTACTTTAATCCTTATTTTTATAGACATAGTCCTCCTCTCATTTTTTTATGACTCCCCATCTCACAATAAAAGGACGTCAACAGTACATCACCCTGTGTTGGAAGTTTTGTTTTGTGTGCTGTTTGTCCTGTTGTTTGGTGATATGGTAGAACTGGTGACTGATCGACTGATGGTGACTGGTAGGACTCACATGAAAACGCACACACACTCACACACATACACACAAAGGCACACACACGTTCACGCACGCACAGACACACACACTCTCACACTTTAGACCAAACCTTGAGAGGCTTTGGGGATTGTTGTGGTTTGAATTCAGGTAATTATCAAGACCAGTCTTTTGGGGCTATTTGGTAGAACACACACACACACACACACACACACAGGGACGCATGACACACACACACATGCATTTAGGCTCAAGGT
>JAODXP020000027.1:22547986-22555486 GCA_027497455.2 Sardinella longiceps
TTGCCCATCCATTCTGAAGAGGATCTCTGAGGTCAGGAGGGCTCGACTGACTTACACAGTTTCTCTTCCAGCTCATCGCTAAGGTCTTATATAGCCTGGCTTTGGCCATCCCCATGGTCTACGCTTTAGCTTCGTACAAGGGTCTGGCATTTCACCATTGAGGAACGATTGCAAGCTGGAGGTGTGAACTGTAGAAGTTTGAAACGATAAAATCTGATTTCACCCAATCGCTAACGTTATGCACCAGCTTGGTCGAGAAGTAAACTATGCTACAACAACAGAAACCCTACATTATCTCTCAACTCCCGATCCTGCCTGCTTTTTAAAAAATATTTTATGGGGCTTTTCCACCTGTATTAGATAGGACAGTGTAGAGAGACAAGAAATGAGTGGGGGAGAGAGACAGGGAGGGATCGGGAAATGACCTCGGGTCAGAATCAAACCCGGGTCCCCGGATTCATGGTACGGCGCCTTAGCCAACTGAGCCATGATGCTTTTTAGCACGGTATGGACAGAGGTGTTGTGGGGATTTTTTAAGTGGGGGTACGCAATATCATGTTAAAAATGGAATGCCCAATATAAAATTGTTGCAAATAGCCTACATAAATGATCTGCTTAGAGAAGTGGGGGTTCTCCATACCCCCGCGTGCAACGCCCACTACACCCCTGGGTATGGATTTGATCTCTGCAAACGATGCCAACGGTCGGAATGCCAGACAGAGTCGTTGAGGGAAATGATTATTGAGCGGAGGAAGGCAAAACCAGGGAGGGTGTTATATGGAGAACCTTTAAAAGACAACCATAAATGCCTTAAAGTATCACTATAGAACTTAAGTCAAGGAGACGATTAAAGAAGTTAAACACAACTGTTGAGTGCTTGCTTTTTTCAAGTCGGTTAAAGTATCACTATGCAATTTCTGTTGTAAAAGCAATCTATAAGACACACACAACCTTCCAAATAGGAGTGAAAGGGGCTTTGATCTCCAACGGTTCTAAACATTGGCTGTCATTACCAAACCGATTACACAGAAAGCCCTTTTGTATTCCCTGCCCAGTGGTCAAATTTGCTGTTTTCAACCCATAATGCATTGCCTGCTGCAGGCAGCTTGATAAAGTCAGGTAAGGTAATGTTGAACTGGCCCATCATCAGAGCTCTGTCTAACACTAATGTATATTCTTTGTCATTTTATTCTCTATTATTGACGGTCCTCTCTATAAAGCAAACTGAACTACCCCTATGTACTGTATATAATGCGCGGTATAAATAAACTGGCCTTGCCTTATCTAATGCTGGAAGCATTTTGTTCCATTTTATAGCAACTTACTCCCCCTGCAGGGCATTCAGTGCTATAACACTATTTACCAAGTGTGCTGACCTGACACTTGACTTTGACACTAATGGCAGCTTCGAACCTGTGAATATTATAACCAATAATATTGTTGAGTTGGTTTATGAAACCTAAAGTATCTTTGTAATAACTACTACTACACAAGGAAACTGTTCCAACAGAAAGGAAATCAAACATAATGATAAAAAACATACAATTGTGTACAATGCAGTGTTAAAAAATGTTGTGAAAACAACATGCTTTAATGTTAAGAAATTAATGTTAAAATAAATAATCATGTATAAATTATATATTTTGTACAAAAATTACTTTACATCCAAGTAAATTACAGCAAACTAGATTTCAAGAGCTTTTTTAAAGGATTCATTGATTTATCCTCCAATTGAATCAATCCATACTGTAGGCCTCTTGTTGCAGGTCCCTGTGAGCTGTTGGTGGGAGACAAAATAAGACTTCATACAAAATATACTCAATAATGAGCCAGCAGCTAACATTTACTAAATTTGGTACAGGAAAATTAAACTTGAAGTATTTCTCATTTAAGATAGAGGTTATTATTACCTACGCCATAGGAGGCTATGTTTTCACCTGTGCTTGTCTGTCTGTCCAATCAGCGTTAGCTTTGAGGCGGGTTGAGGTGTGACGCAACGAGAAGCGACAATTCAGTCTAAAGAACATGTATGTATGTTAGTATGTCATATGCTTTGTTGGTCTGATTTGGCCTGTCCATCACCAACATAGGTGGTGATAGACAGATGTCTTATCTAATCAGCTAACCAGTATTTTCGCCCCTTCCCAAAACTCATCCAATGGAAGGTTTCCAATTGGATATACAGAGCAATATGGAGGATAAATCAATGAATCCTTTAAAAAGCTCTTGAAATCTAGTTTGCTGTTATTAACTTGGATGTAAAGTCCTTTTTGTACAAAATATATAATTTATACATGATTATTACCTCCGCCAAGGAGGTTATGTTTTCGGTTTCGTTGGTTTGTCTGTTTGTCAGCAGGATAACTCGAAAAGTACTGCACAGATTTGGATGAAATTTTACGACAATGTGTATATTGGGACAGGCAAGAGCTGATTAAATTTTGGTGTTGATCGGTGATCCAGAACATGATCTGGAATGTATATTGTGTTTGTGACCACATTGCCTTGGCGGAGGTCTGCACTCTCGGAGCGCTTTTCTAGTTATTTATTTTAACATTTCTCAAAATTAAAGCATGTTGTTTTTACAACATTTTTTGGATATGTGGAGCAAATCCATCTGGCGGAGTGAGGTCACAGCAGCGTGTGAGGTCATTTCTAGAAGCAGCCAGTGATTCCCATGGCTACTGTACCTGAGACTAGGAGAGCACAGCACGGAGAGGGACAGGACAGGAGTCTTATTGACTTGCTTATTTCTTTATTAGCAATTAGACATTGCAACATCACAGACAGCAGTTAGATTTCTCAGTGTGCAGACCACCACTGCACTGCACACACACACACACACGCTTGCTCGCTCACGCACACACACACTTGACAGGCAGACACCGACATTCTTCAGCAGTTCGAAACAATATCAGTCACAGTCCCTTCAATGATTAGACACACACACACACACTGCTCATTTCCAATGAGGTGCAAACACGAAATACAACACAATCATCTTCCCATACCAGCCCATCAGTGAAAGAAAAGGACAGGGTAATGGGGACAAAAAAAGAGAGGGATGAAAAGGAAAGAAAGAAAGTAAGAAAGAAGGGAGAGAGAGAAGTAGGTAGAGAGAAAGAGGAACTGAGAATGACTAAAGAGATGGTGTCAGAAGAACAATAAGCAGCTTCACTTTACCCCCCCCCCCCCATTACAGTGGGGAGAGAGAGAAAGAGAGAGAGAGAGAGAGAGAGAGAGAGAGAGAGAGAGAGAGAGAGAGAAGCCTTATATCAATGAAATGGCAGTAAAGAAGAAAAGAAAGGGGGGATGATGGAAAAGAGAAAAAAAGAAAACAGCAGGGAGCAAAATACAGAGGGGTGGGTGCTGGAGGGTCAGATAGGGTTCACACACACACACACACACACACACACACACACACACACACACACACACACAAGGGAGGACGTGACTGTAGACGGTGCACCACACCAAAGCACAAACTCACACTACTGTACTGGACATAAGGAGTCCCTGCCTGAAGCTTGTATTTACTCACTTATCAATTCATTTATTACCAAAGCCATACCAACATATCATTACTGTACCAAGCCAGAAAGGGTTCAATGCTTTACCATACACCTGTGCTATACAAATACATATTCTCTTTCTCTCTCTCTCTCTGTCACACACACACACACACACACACACACACACACACACTCTGTGACACAAACACAGACAAATCACTTCATTTATTACCTGACATGAATGGTGCAGTTCTTAGGCAAGGGAGAAAGTGTAGTAACAAGACACACACACACACACACACATACTTACATACAGATGCACAAACAGACAAACTCACTCTCTTTCACATACACACACACACACACACACACACACACCACAATCTGTGTAACCCTGTACATAGCTCGCGCTGAGGTCCACTATAATAACACTGCTTACGGGCGAGCCCTGTAGTCACCTGGGCCCAACAACACCTTCCAGTTCCACAAGGAAGAGGAGGAGAAAGAAACTACAAGTCCCAAGATGCACTGCTTTGAGAAAGTCCCGCTTATTTATATATATTTATATATATATATTCTTTATCACCAGAACTGGCCAATGGAGTCCAGTGTTGGCTGTGTGTGCCCAGGACCCAAGGTAAGCACACTTTTACACACACACACACACACACACACACACACACACACACACACACACACACACACACACACACACACTCAAGCGTTCTCCATCACACCCACCTACACACATACACACCTTCAGATTTATTCTTCACTTCATGCGCTCACACACACACACACACACACACACACACACACACACACACACGTAGCATGAAATCTGTCCATTTGCTGGGTTCCACACGATTAAGTGCAGATAAAGAGGCTTAAAGCGCAGGAGCTGGCCCTCGTTAGATGCAGTCATTAATACTCATTAAGTCATGCTCGTTAATATCAACAGTCTTCCTCTGCTTCAGTAGGCCGCGAATGGTAGGTAGGGATTGGCTGAGAAGCTCCAAACAGGAAGTTGAAAGCAGGAAACAGGAAGCAGGAAGCTGGCATGTCTCCACCCCCTTTTTCTTTCGGTCGAGATTGTGCGAGAGGGATGGGGGGAGAGGGGGGTTCGAAATGATGGTCCAGGTCTTGAGGGGGCTGCATTGGTGGTGGTCTACCTGCTGAAGATGGAATCCTGTTCTAGGAGGACCAGCTCCACGATCTGGTTCTGGTAGACCATGTGGACCGCCATGTTGCCGGACTCGGCCTCGGGCCGGAGCAGAGTGGGGCCGAACACGATGGCCACGCTCTGAGACGTCATCCGGTTCTCATCGCCGTGATCGATCACTCTGATGGAGGGATGGAGAGAGAGAGAGAGAGAGAGAGAGAGAGAGAGAGAGAGAGAGAGAGAGAGAGAGAGAGAGAGAGAGAGAGAGAGAGAGAGAGAGGTTTAACACTTCATTCTTTATTCAGTTTTTTAGTGTTACATAATATAGTGCCATCCAACTTCATGACACATATCGATACTATACGAGCGAGATTGATTGATTATTATTGTTACTAATGTATCTATTATATTGTTCCTAAATGCTTTGGCAATACAACATAGGATTTGTCATGCCAATAATGAATTTGAGAGAGAGAGAGATAGAGAGAGAGATGGAAGGAAAAAAGCGAGAAAGAGGAGAGAGGGAGGGACATTTTAAATAAATGTTACCATTTTCTTGCTTTCCCTGAAAAACTCCTCACTCCACACAGGGTTTAATTTAAAAATCATTCTTTTGATCACAGCTGATCAACCATCTCGACTCTGACTTTCAGAGAGGTTCCACTGCAATGCGAGAGGACTAGAAGAAGCAGTGGTCTGATGGACTAATAAACTAATGGACTAATAGACTCTACACCCGTGAAGACTGGCTAGCTAACCCATTTAGAGTCAGTGGAATTGGGATGGAATTACTGTACGTTCACACCAAGAGCTTCTAGCTAGTTGTAAAATAGCTGGAAGTCATTCATTTTCTATGGGCAAGAGCGAGAAAAACGATAAAAGCTACAAAAGCTACCAGCTGTAAAACTTGAGCGATTTGAGTGACTAAAAATAAGCTAAAAAAACGGTCAACTTTATGTAAATTAGCTATGACGCGTTTCAGCTGTAAAATATCTAAACGCTGTGCTGTTAATGGAATGACAACAGGCACATCATGAGTGATAGAGCGATTTGGGCGAACACAGACAATTTTAGCAGCTGCTTTTTTGAGCTACAAAAAGCGATATTGTAGCTTTAGTAGCTGTTGGTGTGAACATTAGGGTGACCATACACGGGGCATTTTTTTAAAAATGCTGCCGGGAAATTGTGCTCATATATTTTTGTACAAAGACTGAGCAACGGAATTTCGATCTGAACGATTTTGATGATTTCTAGCAACTTTCCAAAATCATGCAATCATGAATGCTAGCAGCAAACGTGATCACTTTGGGTCGCCCTACTTAGAGTCCATGGAATTGGAATGGAATTAGAGTCAATGGAACACAGTCAATGGAACCTGGAGAGCCATGGAATGGAGGGGACCAATAGCAGACAAATGGCAAAGAGGTCATCAGTGTTCTAACATACACACACACACACACACACACACACAGACACACACCATGTTACACAACCAGTGCCTACACACAGGGATTGCTCAATCAAAACAAATTACAGACAGTGACAACACAACACAACACAACAGCCAACATCAACCTCATGAAATTAATATTTATTCTCTTTCAAAGGCCCGGCCACACACACACACACACACACACACACACACACACACACACACACACACACACACACACACGCACACACGCACACACACACACACAGTGTCAGTGAAATGTCATTAGGCCTGCTGCTACCACTGGCCGTATTCCACGTCTTCCCCCCCCTCTCTCTTAAATGACTACAAACACAAACACAAACACACACACACACAAACACAAACAGCCATATACATGCAAATGGCAGCAGCTGCCTCATACATTACATACATTACATACATACATACATACACAGTCCACTAATGCACGCCTAGGCTTAGAGAGGCCCACTCTCCCTCACACACACACACTCTCAAACACACACCCACACACACACACGTGCAGTGACATTCATGATAATGAAGAGACGTGTTGAATGCGACACCCATATCCAAGTTACACGCACAACAATCAACCATGCAATTGCTGACAGCCTATGTATGTTCAGGATGACAGAATCAGTGTGTGTGTGTGTGTGTGTTTGTATGTATTTTAACACAATGTGTATGTATTTTAACACAAGCATGTCTGCTCCCTTTTGTGTGTGTGTGTGTGTGTGTGTGTGTGTGTGTGTGTGTGTGTGTGTGTAAGAGAGAACTATATAAAATATAAGCCTGTGCATGTTAATGGGAACATGTCTGCTTGTGTGCTGTGTGTGTGCTGTGTGTGTGTGTGTGTGTGTGTGTGTGTGTGTGTGTGTGTGTGTGTGTGTGTCTCTTAATCAATCCAGCTATCAGAGCTGCAGCCCTCTCTCTCCCCTTTAATGCTTTCTCTGGCTCAGCTCCAGGCCGCAGTAATGTAGAACAGCTCAGATAACACACCACTAGCACCACACCCTTTACACACACACACACACACACACACACGTGTGCGTTTATAGGATTATGTGGGAGGGTGTGTCTGCATGAACAACATGTTGTGCATTATGTGTGTGTGTGTACCTGATGCATGAGCAAGATACATTTTGTGTGTGTGTGTGTGTGTGTGTGTGTGTGTGTGTGTGTGTGTGTGTGTAATTATGTTATGTATGTGGTTATGTGGCTGTCTGTGTTGATAAAAGTCAGTAAATGTACCATGGATGTTTGTGTGAGTGTGTGTGCTAGAGTGAGTGTGTGTGTGTGTGTGTGTGTGTGTGTGTGTGTGTGTGTGTGTGTGTGTGCATGAGAGTGTGTGAGAAAGTGTGTGTGTGCGT
>JAODXP020000027.1:22600486-22605486 GCA_027497455.2 Sardinella longiceps
CTCGGCTCTAGCACAGTCACGTCCGTTATGCCATCAATCACTCCCCCTTGGAATCTTTACGGCTTCAACCCCTCTGACTCTGACAATATAGCCATCAATCATTCTCCAGTAGCCAATGCTCTTCCACTGACACATATGCACACACACAAACATTCACACAAACACACACACCTTGGGACAAACTGCGGGCGTGGGCTGGAGACCACCACCATCTCATCAGGAGGTTTTCGGGAGCAGGTTCCTTTTGCATGCTCTGATGTCCCCTAACGTACCCAAGAGGTGGATCAACAGTCTATTCATCCAGCGCTTCATCGCAAAGACGCACGCAAGCCATCGACACAATGCGGATGCTTCAGCGTCCGTAGGCTAGAGAGAGGTCTTCTTGAGTATTGTATGTGGAGTTTGAGGTGATGCCTGCGGCTGGTTCTTACCACGGAGCTACCGATTAACGTTAACCTCAGCCAGCCTGCAGCTTAGTATACCTAGCCACCAGCCACACACCACTAACAAACCGCATGCCGCGGGCCACAAGACCTGTTCAACGGGAACGTCGCCAGCCAGGAAGCCCATTCAGAGAAACTTCCACATTATCTCTTTCACTGTGACCCCCGAAGCCCTGCAGACTGTGCTCTAGTCCCGCAGTTCAAGACAGAAGGTCCACGTAAATGAAATCCAATACATAATCGCATTGAATTTACATTACGTTACATAAACTGCTGTTAACTGCTTGCAGCACCCTGGAGTTAACGTGAGGCTAAACACTGAAACGTAGGGTGAGCTTCCCAGCAGAGACTACACCGAGAGCGGCGACTGGTAGTAGTGTCGTGAGCAGCTTGCTTGCGGTAACGTTAGGCTTCCTAACAATCAATGGCAACATTGTAGGGCTAGTTTCGGGGTGTAGGGCATCATCTCTCGGGAAACCGAGCGTTTCAGGTCTGCGAACTTACCGGGTCATAAGGCTGGTCGTTAACTCTCCCAACCGAGCGGTAATCCTGGCCGAACAGTTTTTCCAGATGAACTTTTCTCTCTCTCTCTGTTGTCTTGAAATCCCGAGTCAGCCAGCCAGCGCGCGCCCAGGACAAAACACTGGCTGCCTGCTCCTGCGCCTCGTTTCCACCCGGACTGAAGCGCGCGCGCCCCTGGTCTGGTGTGTGTGTGCTGTGCGCGCTCTCAGAGCTCGTCGTCTGCTGCTCTCTCTCGCTCTCTCGTGTTGCTAGGGGTCGCGGCAGGGGCCATGAGCCCTCTGGTGGTCTTGTGAAGATATTGCACTGAAGTCCTTACAGAGAAACTCTGCAACATTCACAGCAGGTTCCCAATCTCCCCAGTACCACCATTAGATTGACACGGCCAATTCTCATCCATTATCCTCCTCTTCTAGCCCAATTTACGGTGTTGGGTCACCCATAGGCAGCTATATAATGTGCGCCCTAATAACTGGGTTACCGGGGAGGTTTTGTGGCACTGACGATGAGTGACTTCAGGAACCGTCACGGTCCTTTGCTCTCATTCATGTCCCAGTTTGGTCAACTGGGAGGAACTGGGTCAGGATAAGAATTCTTAATCAAACAGTAGCCTAGCTTGGCCTAACAGCGACATTTAGGGAGACGGATAACTCATCGGGTGGAGACGTTCACTCTTGCAAACGCTGCTGGTAGTGGATTTTAGCACCTGCATACGATCCTGCTGAATTATTGAAATGTAATGCATAGTCTTACCTTACCAGGCTGTTAGTCGCCAGTACGTTTGGTAACTAACACTGTAAGTATCAACACAGCACCTCGCCGTTGACCGTAATTATAAAAAAAGGCGCTTTAAGTATCACATTGCATTATTATGTAACTTTTTTGCAATGCGTTTAAACGCAAAGGGCATAAATACTGCCATCTGGTGGCGAAAAGTTAAAATAGAAAGCAGGTATGATACTTTTCCTATTTTATTTACCGAATTACATCTTCACACACCCTACACAGCCAATTAATTACATGTTCTGACGTCAAATAACACACATATTATTCTAATACTCTCAGAAGCACTCCCAGATTTTTTTTCTGTGTTAGGAAAGGTTTTTTTAATACACTTTCAGGAGCCTAATACCACCTGCATACAAACGCACACGCACACACACACACACACACACAGAGAAAAGCCAGTTCTACTGATGATTTTTAATCAATACTTTATTCATGTTACATGTTTAAAGGTTATAACTCAATCCCAGCCTACAGTACACCAAATGGACATTTCTTCTTCAGTCTAACCAAAGATCTTTCCTTGCTTTATAATCACACCCACACGGCGGTCCTGGAGAATTATAGTAAGAAACACACATATGTTCTCGTGCACAACCACACACACACACACACTCTCTCTCACACACACACACACACATAGATACCAGGAGCCGGATGTAGTGTCGTCAGTTTTACTGGACTTAAAAGCAAAGCTCACATCTCCCTCACACCACTTCTGTTACAGCAGTTACCATCTCATCTGCACACACACACACACACACACACACACATATACACACGTATGCAAACTCACTCTCTCTCTCACACACACACAGACACACACATATACACACGCACGCACACTCGCTCGCTCTCACACACACACACACACACACACACACACACACACACACACACACACACACACACACACCTCAGGAGAGATGAAGAGATGTAGAGGGAGTGCTACTTTAATTAGGTTCATGTTGTACATAAAAGAAAAAGAAAAATCAATAATTTCAATAATTATAACCTAAAAAAAAAGACCACAAAGCAGGTAAAAAATTAAAACACACACACACACACACACACACACTCCCCACGGCTACAGTCTAAAATCACATAGTAATAAATAACTAACCTATGGCAGCTTGGGAGGGCCAAAAATCATCAGGAGAAAAACGCAAAGACTACTAAAGATTCTGACATGCCATTTAAAAACCCCGCCCCATTCTATTGACCATTCAGAGGCTGGCGTGACACGTCACATGCAATGCTATTGGTCAAGAAATGGGGTGGTGCACAGGGAAAAAACAAACACACAAACAAACAAAAAACTAAGGATGATCAAGTGTGAAATCCTCTCATTTACCCATCAATACATTCACACACACACACACACACACACACACACACACACACACACACACACAGTCATGCGCCATATGGACAACAGTTTACAGAAACCAAAGACAAGACACAAAAAAATGATATTCCAAGCGCTAGTGTGTGCACACCAGTGGTTGTGGTGTGTGTGTGTGTGTGTGTGTGTGTGATGATCACCAGTGCATGTGAACACCATGTCTGTGTGATAACTGTTCATCATGAGTGTGTGTGAGAGAGAGTCAGTGTGTGTGCAAATTTGACTACTCATTTGTGTCATCTGGCAACATGCTATAGTGCAACATGTCTACTTCTGTGTGTGTGTGTGTGTGTGTGTGTGTGTGTGTACATACGTACATACATTTAGTGACTACGTATTTTTTAACGTTTTGCGACACTATGAGGTCCTCTCCTTTTAAGAGAAAACCCTGTTTCTGAGACAGATGGAGTTAAAGGGGGAAGAAAAAGGGAGGGGGAGAGAGAGAGAGAGAGAGAGAGAGAGAGAGAGAACACAGTACATCACATGAGAAGGGCAGCCTCTACTTGAGATTCCACAAACATTTGTTTTGTTTTCTTATTTTTCTTTTTTCTTCCTTTTATCTGAATCCTTTCATTCTCTGATTCTTCTCATCTTCTGATCTCTTTTTGTTTTTCCTCAGATACAGTTATATGTACATTCAGTTTGGCTTGGTGCAGACGCTGAGGACCGTGCAAAGGACATAATATCTACACACACACACACACACACACACACACACCCACACACACAAGCATCGGCATGAGCCATGCAGATTCGCGCACACACACACACTACACCCATAACATTATATGGGAATGAGCCATGCAAATCCAAGCACACGCACAGACAGACACACACACACACACACACTATCATCACACTTTAGTGGCCACATGACCCTGTGTGGTAGTGATGTCCAATGTGTGTTTAAATACGTTGGAGTGAGGGGACCCTACATTCACATTCACATTCACACACACATACACACACACACACACACACACATAGAGACTGTACATACAATTTAGTTCAGATCAGTGTTTGTACATCAGTCCTTCATCACGTCTGTAGTTGTCTTTCGTTCTCACACACACACACACACACACACTCTCACACACACACACACGGAATCCAGTGTGTCTGACACAAGCCATTCCTCTGCTGCTGTCTGTCTATCTGTCTCTTCAGCTGGAGCTGTGAGGAGAGAGAGAGAGAGTGAAAGTTGAGAATGCTTCCTAGGTAGCACACTAGCCTTGGAAGCCATACACTTCAAAAAAGGGGCTCCATCAGTGCATCCTTGAAAAATCTATGAACAAAGGCCTCTGTCCTCGCTAGAAATTAGAAGGATGCTTGACTTTGGAACAGTACTTGGCGACTGTTCTCTCTACTAACCTATCAAATTAAAGGCCAAAAACCCTAAACCTAAAAAAACATGTCTAATAATTAGTGCTGCAAAACGATAAAAAAAAAAAAAAAAAAATCAAAAAAAATGAATAATCGCATCTCATTTCCTCCAGTAAGAACTTGGATGCTAGGCTATATTGTTGGATCCTAATCTTGGCTTGGAAAAGACGCTGATGCTAAATAGTTGGCTTTGTTCTTCTCAAATTGTTCTTCTCAACCCTTTGCTGTTATTGGACATTCAGGAGCCAGGCCATAATAATCTTTGTCTAGATTTTTTTGGATTAATCACTTGAGTTAATCAGTAAATTTTGCCAGCACTACTAAAAATAAATAAATAAATAAACAAAGCCGAACACAACTCACTTCTTGTCCAGCTTGACTCCGCCTCCTCCGCGGATGCCCATGGCTGCCTGGTTGTTCTGGAATATTCCACCGCCTGGGCGAGTCACCCCTGGGTGAGTGGG
>JAODXP020000027.1:22625608-22630608 GCA_027497455.2 Sardinella longiceps
GAGTATTGTATGTGGAGTTTGGGGTGATGCCTGCGGCTGGTTCTTACCACGGAGCTACCGATTAACGTTAACCTCAGCCAGCCTGCAGCTTAGTATACCTAGCCACCAGCCACACACCACTAACGTTAACAAACCGCATGCCGCGGGCCACAAGACCTGTTCAACGGGAACGTCGCCAGCCAGGGAAGCCCATTCAGAGAAACTTCCACATTATCTCCTTCACTGTGACCCCCCGAAGCCCTGCAGACTGTGCTCTAGTCCCGCAGTTCAAGACAGAAGGTCCACGTAAATAAAATCCCATACATATTCGAATTGAATTTACATTACGTTACATAAACTGCTGTTAACTGCTTGCAGCACCCTGGAGTTAACGTGAGGCTAAACACTGAAACGTAGGGTGAGCTTCCCAGCAGAGACTACACCGAGAGCGGCGACTGGTAGTAGTGTCGTGAGCCGCTTGCTTGCGGTAACGTTAGGCTTCCTAACAATCAATGGCAACATTGTAGGGCTAGTTTCGGGGTGTAGGGCATCATCTCTCGGGAAACCGAGCGTTTCAGGTCTGCGAACTTACCGGGTCATAAGGCTGGTCGTTAACTCTCCCAACCGAGCGGTAATCCTGGCCGAACAGTTTTTCCAGATGAACTTTTCTCTCTCTCTCTGTTGTCTTGAAATCCCGAGTCAGCCAGCCAGCGCGCGCCCAGGACAAAACACTGGCTGCCTGCTCCTGCGCCTCGTTTCCACCCGGACTGAAGCGCGCGCGCCCCTGGTCTGGTGTGTGTGTGCTGTGCGCGCTCTCAGAGCTCGTCGTCTGCTGCTCTCTCTCGCTCTCTCGTGTTGCTAGGGGTCGCGGCAGGGGCCATGAGCCCTCTGGTGGTCTTGTGAAGATATTGCACTGAAGTCCTTACAGAGAAACTCTGCAACATTCACAGCAGGTTCCCAATCTCCCCAGTACCACCATTAGATTGACACGGCCAATTCTCATCCATTATCCTCCTGTTCTAACCCAATTTATGGTGTTGGGTCACCCATAGGCAGCTATATAATGTGCGCCCTAATAACTGGGTTACCAGGGAGGTTTTGTGGCACTGAGTGAGTGACTTCAGGAACCGTCACGGTCCTTTGCTCTCATTCATGTCCCAGTTTGGTCAACTGGGAGGAACTGGGTCAGGATAAGAATTCTTAATCAAACAGTAGCCTAGCTTGGCCTAACAGCGACATTTAGGGAGACGGATAACTCATCGGGTGGAGACGTTCACTCTTGCAAACGCTGCTGGTAGTGGATTTTAGCACCTGCATACGATCCTGCTGAATTATTGAAATGTAATGCATAGTCTTACCTTCCCAGGCTGTTAGTCGCCAGTACGTTTGGTAACTAACACTGTAAGTATCAACACAGCACCTCGCCGTTGACCGTAATTATAAAAAAGGCGCTTTAAGTATCACATTGCATTATTATGTAACTTTTTTGCAATGCGTTTAAACGCAAAGGGAATAAATACTGCCATCTGGTGGCGAAAAGTTAAAATAGAAAGCAGGTATGATACTTTTCCTAAAGCATTTTTTTATTTTTTATTTACCGAATTACATCTTCACACGCCCAACACAGCCAATTAATTAAATGTTCTGACGTCAAATAGCACACATATTATTTCAATACTCCCAGATTTTTTTGTTTGTTTGTTTTAGGAAAGTTTTTTTTTATATATACACTTCCAGGAGCCTAATGCCACCTGCATACAAACACACACACACACACACACACACACACACACACACACACACACACACAGAAAAGCCAATTCTACTGATGATTTTTAATCAATACTTTATTCATGTTACATGTTTAAAGGTTATAACTCAATCCCAGCCTACAGTACACCAAATGGACATTTCTTCTTCTTCAGTCTAACCAAAGATCTTTCCTTGCTTTATAATCACATCCACACAGCGGTCCTGGAGAATTAGAGTAAGAAACACACATATGTGCTCGTGCACAACCACACACACACACACACACTCAATCTCTCTCACACACACACACACAGATACCAGGAGCCGGATGTAGTGTCGTCAGTTTTACTGGACTTAAAAGCAAAGCTCACATCTCCCTCACACCACTTCTGTTACAGCAGTTACCATCTCATCTGCACACACACACACACACACATACACACACACATATACACGCGTATGCAAACTCACTCTCTCTCACACACACACAGACACACACATATACACACGCACGCACACTCGCTCGCTCCACACACACACACACACACACACACACACACACACACACACCCTCAGGAGAGATGAAGAGATGTAGAGGGAGTGCTACTTTAATTAGGTTCATGTTGTACATAAAAGAAAAAGAAAAATCAATAATTTCAATAATTATAACCTAAAAAAAAAGACCACAAAGCAGGTAAAAAAAATTAAAACACACACACACACACACACACACACACTCCCCACGGCTACAGTCTAAAATCACATAGTAATAAATAACTAACCTATGGCAGCTTGGGAGGGCCAAAAATCATCAGGAGAAAAACGCAAAGACTACTAAAGATTCTGACATGCCATTTAAAAACCCCGCCCCATTCTATTGACCATTCAGAGGCTGGCGTGACACGTCACATGCAATGCTATTGGTCAAGAAATGGGGTGGTGCACAGGGAAAAAAACAAACAAACAAACAAACAAAAAACTAAGGATGATCAAGTGTGAAATCCTCTCATTTACCCATCAATACATTCACACACACACACACACACGCACACACACACACACACACACACAGTCATGCGCCATATGGACAACAGTTTACAGAAACCAAAGACAAGACACAAAAAAATGATATTCCAAGCGCTAGTGTGTGCACACCAGTGGTTGTGGTGTGTGTGTGTGTGTGTGTGTGTGTGATCACCAGTGCATGTGAACACCATGTCTGTGTGATAACCGTTCATCATGAGTGTGTGTGTGAGAGAGTCAGTGTGTGTGCAAATTTGACTACTCATTTGTGTCATCTGGCAACATGCTATAGTGCAACATGTCTACTTTTGTGTGTGTGTGTGTGTGTGTGTGTGTGTGTACATACGTACATACATTTAGTGACTACGTATTTTTTAACGTTTTGCGACACTATGAGGTCCTCTCCTTTTAAGAGAAAACCCTGTTTCTGAGACAGATGGAGTTAAAGGGGGAAGAAAAAGGAGAGGGAGAGAGAGAGAGAGAGAGAGAGAGAGAGAGAGAGAGAGAGAGAGAGAGAGAGAGAGAGAACACAGTACATCACATGAGAAGGGCAGCCTCTACTTGAGATTCCACAAACATTTGTTTTGTTTTCTTATTTTTTTTTCTTCCTTTTATCTCAATCCTTTCATTCTCTGATTCTTCTCATCTTCTGATCTCTTTTTGTTTTTCCTCAGATACAGTTATATGTACATTCAGTTTGGCTTGGTGCAGACGCTGAGGACCGTGCAAAGGACATAATATCTACACACACACACACACCCACACACCCACACACACAAGCATCGGCATGAGCCATGCAGATTCGCGCACACACACACACTACACCCATAACATTATATGGGAATGAGCCATGCAAATCCAAGCACACGCACACGCACAGACAGACACACACACACACACACACACTATCATCACACTTTAGTGGCCACATGACCCTGTGTGGTAGTGATGTCCAATGTGTGTTTAAATACGTTGGAGTGAGGGGACCCTACATTCACATTCACATTCACACACACACACACACACACACACACACACACACACACATAGAGACTGTACATACAATTTAGTTCAGATCAGTGTTTGTACATCAGTCCTTCATCACGTCTGTAGTTGTCTTTCGTTCTCACACACACACACACACACACACTCTCACACACACACACACGGAATCCAGTGTGTCTGACACAAGCCATTCCTCTGCTGCTGTCTGTCTATCTGTCTCTTCAGCTGGAGCTGTGAGGAGAGAGAGAGAGAGAGTGAAAGTTGAGAATGCTTCCTAGGTAGCACACTAGCCTTGGAAGCCATACACTTCAAAAAAGGGGCTCCATCAGTGCATCCTTGAAAAATCTATGAACAAAGGCCTCTGTCCTCGCTAGAAATTAGAAGGATGCTTGACTTTGGAACAGTACTTGGCGACTGTTCTCTCTACTAACCTATCAAATTAAAGGCCAAAACCCTAAACCTAAAAAAACATGTCTAATAATTAGTGCTGCAAAACGATAAAAAAAAAAAAAATCTGATTAATCACAAAATTTTGCAATGAATAATCGCATCTCATTTCCTCCAGTAAGAACTTGGATGCTAGGCTATATTGTTGGATCCTAATCTTGGCTTGGAAAGACGCTGATGCTAAATAGTTGGCTTTGTTCTTCTCAAATTGTTCTTCTCAACCCTTTGCTGTTATTGGACATTCAGGAGCCAGGCCATAATAATCTTTGTCTAGATTTTTTTGGATTAATCACTTGAGTTAATCAGTAAATTTTGCCAGCACTACTAAAAAATAAATAAATAAATAAAACAAAGCCGAACACAACTCACTTCTTGTCCAGCTTGACTCCGCCTCCTCCGCGGATGCCCATGGCTGCCTGGTTGTTCTGGAATATTCCACCGCCTGGGCGAGTCACCCCTGGGTGAGTGGGGGACGCCACGGGGGCTGGCCTGGCCTGATGGGCTTGGCTGAGGAACAGGACGACACAGAGACACAGGAGTGAGTGTGTGTGTGTGTGTGTGTCCGTGTGTGCATATGTATGTGTCTGTAAGAATACAGAGTGTGTGTGTGTGTGTTAGAATACAAAGTGAGGAAAAAGACAACAGGGACACAGGAGTGAGTGTGTGTGCATATGTATGTGTGTGTAAGAATACAGAGTGAGGAAGAGGACAACAGGGACACAGAAGTGAGTGAGTGAGTGAGTGAGTGAGTGAGTGAGTGTGTGTGTGTGTGTGTGTGTGTGTGTGTGTGTGTA
>JAODXP020000027.1:22638108-22640608 GCA_027497455.2 Sardinella longiceps
GTATGTAAGTGTGTGTGTGTCTTAACTATGATGGTGGAACAGTAGTATGTCAGTGTGTGTGTGTGTGTGTGTGTGTGTGTGTGTGTTTAACTATGCTGGTATAACAGCAGTACAGGTATGTCAGTGTGTGTGTGTGTGTGTGTGTGGGTGTGCCTTAACTATGATAGTGGAACAGCAGTATGTCAGTGTGTGTGTGTGTGTGTGTGTGTGTGTGTGTTTAACTATATGCTGGTAAAACAGCAGTAAGGGATGACAGGAGGAAGGGATGAGTGCGTGAGTGAGTGAGTGAGTGAGTGCCTGCTGGCTGATCTACGGCGTCCCCTACATGACACAACACAATAGCCACTGACTGATGCTGAGTGCTGCTGGCAGACAGTGATTGATCATTATGGGATAGCTGGCCGGCTGTGTCGTTACCTGGGAGATGCGCAGCTGGCAGGCGGCCAGCTCTTTCTCGTTCTCGTCGATCTTCTGGGTGCTCTCTGATTGGCTGCCCTCCAGCTCCTTCTTCCTCTTGACCAGCGTCTTCACCTCCGACTTGAGCTTGCTGATGAAGAGACGCGCCACCGTGAACTCCTCATCGATCACCCCACTGCCCTCTGGCTGCTGAAAGAGAGAGAGGGGGGGGAGAGAGAGAGAGAGAGAGAGAGAGAGAGAGAGAGAGGGGGAGAGAGAGAGGGAGCGAGAGAGAGAGAGAGAGAGAGAGAGAGGAGTGGGGGAGAGAGAGAGAGAGAAAGAGAGAGAGAGAGGGGGGAGAGAAAGAGTGAGAATGGGGTCAGAGAAAGGAGAAAGAGAAAAAAGAGAAAAGGGTGAGAGGGAAGGAGTGACGAAGAGAGAGAGAAGAGGAGGAGAGAGATGGGGGGAGGAAAAAAGAGTGCAAAAGAGAAAGGGAGGTTGAGAAAGAGAGGACAAGGGAGGGAACAGGAGAACAAGAGAAAGGTAAACACAGGACTGATGTCAAATACGTGTCTAAGAAAAAGGTGAACAGGGCAACTTTTATTTCAGCTTCCACTGTAAGGAGAGCGACCCTGGGTGTTTGTTTATCATGCCTGTGGTTACTGATGAAGAATTAATGTTTGAGCAGAGTGTGTGTGTGTGTGTGTGTGTGTGTGTGTGTGTGTGTGTGTGTGTGTGTGTGTGTGTGTGTGTGTGTGTGTGTGTGTGTGTGTATGTTCTTGTGCTTGTGTTTATAAAGCCTGTGACTGTAACTGATGTATAATTGATGTTCCTCCACGTTCTCTAGAGAGAGAGTGTGTGTGTGTCTGTGTGTGTCTGTGTGTGTCTGTGTGTGTCTGTGTGTGTCTGTGTGTGTCTGTGTGTGTCTGTGTGTGTCTGTGTGTGTTCGCTGTACCTTGACATCGTTGCTGCCCACTGTGACGCCGATCTCGGCCAGGTCCTTGAGCAGCGATGACATCATCTCGGTGACCCTCTTCCTCTGGTGATTGGTCATCTCCTTCAGCTTCTGCAGTTCTGCGTCCAGTGACGCCAGCACGCTCTGACCAATCAGAAACAACCACAGTCAGCATCAACCAATCACAGGTCCTCAAAGGAAAAAGTCACTTCTACATGGTTATTCAAATGTCTATGGTAAGATTGTGTGTGTGCGTGCGTATCAGTCCTTATTGCTGTATTTGTGTGTGTGTGTGTATGTGTGTATGTTTGTGTCTCTCCTTATGGCCTCCCAACTGAGCACCAACTGTGTGTGTGTGTGTGTGTGTGTGTGTGTGCGCGCACACATATCCATCGTTACGGCATTCTGGCTGAGTTCTTCGCTGAGTGTGAGTTAGAGTGTGTGTGAGTGCGTGTGTGTGTATCTGTGTGCACATATCCCTCCTTACGGCTTTCTGGCTGAGCTCTTCGCTGAGTGAGTCGTAGTCTCGGCTCTTGTCCTCCACCTCCTGGCTCTTCTGGTCGTAGTTGACGGCTAACTCCTCCAGCGCCTGCAGCATTCTCCTTCACCTCCTCCTTGCTGGCGTCATTCTCCTGCTGCAGACGTGACAGCTCCACCTGCAGGCCCTCGTGGTCCCGCCGCGACGACGCCCAGCAGCTACACACACACACACAGAAATTTGTGAGTAGGTATACAAAATACAGGTACACACACACACAGAAATTTGTGAGTAAGTATACACACACACAGAAATTACACACACACAGAAATTTGTGAGTAAGTCACACACACACACACACACACACACACACACACATTAAAACATGAATGACAGACGCATAAACATACACACACACTCAGGCACCTTTGTATTTGCATCTATGGATGGAAGTGCACGTCTACACACACCCACACGCACACACACAGGCACTCACGCGCACATACACGCGCACGCACACACACACACACACACACCCACACCCACACACACACACACACAGGGCATCACGTAAAGCCATTACAGGCATTTAGGGTGTTTACCTCCTCCTGTTCCAGCATCTGCTGCTTGAGTTTCTCTGCCAACTGAGACTGCTGGTTAATCTCATCATC
>JAODXP020000027.1:22672124-22678496 GCA_027497455.2 Sardinella longiceps
ATGTGACCTGTTTCACAGCAATTTATGATTGTGCCATGAGTGTGGCTGTACTGCAAGTAGCCTATTTGGTACAATGTCAGATGACACTTAATGACTTTAGAAGTAAATAGCCTTGGGGAGAAGGTTTCTTTTTTACATTGAACAGTTGGTTCACTTGATTAATTGATGAAATAATAGGCTACTTAATTGCACTGTGATTGTAGCCTTTAAACTTTACCTAATTTATGTATTTGTTCAGTAAATAAAGTAAGTAAAAATGTTGCCAACTTAAATTTGTGCCCCATCGGGCAACGCCCCCCTCCCCCTGGCCATCTACCCACTACCCACCCTGGGGCGACCCCAATGTTGATTGATCGCCCGCGCGGCGCCCCTCCCCCTGGTCACCACTGTCATCGCACAGTGGACCACCACAAATTGCTACCTAATCTGTGGGAAACCACTGGGATATATACACAGACAGACAGATACAGATAGATGGATAGAAGAATAGATGGATGAATGGCTGGAAGGATGGGGAAGCAAGTGGTTTAACTCTGTACAGTATATACAGTCTATGGTTTAACTATGATGGTGGTGTGTGTGTGTGTGTGTGTGTGTGTGTGTGTGTGTGTATATAATATATATTGTGTATGTGTTTGTGTATGTATGTGTGTGTGTGTGTGTGTCTTAACTATGATGGTGGAACAGCAGTATGTCAGTGTGTGTGTGTGTGTGTGTGTGCGTGTGTGTGTTTAGCTGCGCAGTATAGGTGTTTGTGTGTGTATGTAAGTGTGTGTGTGTGCCTTAACTATGATGGTGAAACAGTAGTATGTCAGTGTGTGTGTGTGTGTGTGTGTGTGTGTGTGTTTAACTATATGCTGGTATAACAGCAGTAAGGGATGACAGGAGGGAGGGATGAGTGCGTGAGTGAGTGAGTGAGTGAGTGCCTGCTGGCTGATCTACGGTGTCCCCTACATGACACCACACAATAGCCACTGACTGATGCTGAGTGCTGCTGGCAGACAGTGATTGATCATTATGGGATAGCTGGCCGGCTGTGTCGTTACCTGGGAGATGCGCAGCTGGCAGGCGGCCAGCTCTTTCTCGTTCTCGTCGATCTTCTGGGTGCTCTCTGATTGGCTGCCCTCCAGCTCCTTCTTCCTCTTGACCAGCGTCTTCACCTCCGACTTGAGCTTGCTGATGAAGAGACGCGCCACCGTGAACTCCTCATCGATCACCCCACTGCCCTCTGGCTGCTGAAAGAGAGAGAGGGGGGGAGGAGAGAGAGAGAGAGAGAGAGAGAGAGAGAGAGGAGAGAGAGAGAGGGAGCGAGAGAGAGGAGAGAGAGAGAGAGAGGAGTGGGGGAGAGAGAGAGAGAGAAAGAGAGAGAGAGGGAGAGAAAGAGTGAGAATGGGGTCAGAGAAAGGAGAAAGAGAAAAAGAAAGAGAAAAGGGTGAGAGGGAAGGAGTGACGAAGAGAGAGAGGAGGAGGAGAGAGATGGGGGAGGAAAAAAGAGTGCAAAAGAGAAAGGGAGGTTGAGAAAGAGAGGACAAGGGAGGGAACAGGAGAACAAGAGAAAGGTAAACACAGGACTGATGTCAAATACGTGTCTAAGAAAAAGGTGAACAGGGCAACTTTTATTTCAGCTTCCACTGTAAGGAGAGCGACCCTGGGTGTTTGTTTATCATGCCTGTGGTTACTGATGAAGAATTAATGTTTGAGCAGAGTGTGTGTGTGTGTGTGTGTGTGTGTGTGTGTGTGTGTGTGTGTGTGTGTGTGTGTGTGTGTGTGTGTGTGTGTGTGTGTGTGTATGTTCTTGTGCTTGTGTTTATAAAGCCTGTGACTGTAACTGATGTATAATTGATGTTCCTCCACGTTCTCTAGAGAGAGAGTGTGTGTGTGTGTGTGTGTGTCTGTGTGTGTCTGTGTGTGTCTGTGTGTGTCTGTGTGTGTCTGTGTGTCTGTGTGTGTCTGTGTGTGTCTGTGTGTGTTCGCTGTACCTTGACATCGTTGCTGCCCACTGTGACGCCGATCTCGGCCAGGTCCTTGAGCAGCGATGACATCATCTCGGTGACCCTCTTCCTCTGGTGATTGGTCATCTCCTTCAGCTTCTGCAGTTCTGCGTCCAGTGACGCCAGCACGCTCTGACCAATCAGAAACAACCACAGTCAGCATCAACCAATCACAGGTCCTCAAAGGAAAAAGTCACTTCTACATGGTTATTCAAATGTCTATGGTAAGATTGTGTGTGTGCGTGCGTATCAGTCCTTATTGCTGTATTTGTGTGTGTGTGTGTATGTGTGTATGTTTGTGTCTCTCCTTATGGCCTCCCAACTGAGCACCAACTGTGTGTGTGTGTGTGTGTGTGTGTGTGTGCGCGCACACATATCCATCGTTACGGCATTCTGGCTGAGTTCTTCGCTGAGTGTGAGTTAGAGTGTGTGTGAGTGCGTGTGTGTGTATCTGTGTGCACATATCCCTCCTTACGGCTTTCTGGCTGAGCTCTTCGCTGAGTGAGTCGTAGTCTCGGCTCTTGTCCTCCACCTCCTGGCTCTTCTGGTCGTAGTTGACGGCTAACTCCTCCAGCGCCTGCAGCACCTCCTTCACCTCCTCCTTGCTGGCGTCGTTCTCCTGCTGCAGACGTGACAGCTCCACCTGCAGGCCCTCGTGGTCCCGCCGCGACGGCGCCCAGCAGCTACACACACACACCACAGAAATTTGTGAGTAGGTATACAAAAATACAGGTACACACACACACAGAAATTTGTGAGTAAGTATACACACACACAGAAATTACACACACACAGAAATTTGTGAGTAAGTACACACACACACACACACACACACAAACACACACACATTAAAACATGAATGACAGACGCATAAACATACACACACACTCAGGCACCTTTGTATTTGCATCTATGGATGGAAGTGCACGTCTACACACACCCACACGCACACACACAGGCACTCACGCGCACATACACGCGCACGCACACACACACACACACACACACCACACCCACACACCCACACACACGGGGCATCACGTAAAGCCATTACAGGCATTTAGGGTGTTTACCTCCTCCTGTTCCAGCATCTGCTGCTTGAGTTTCTCTGCCAACTGAGACTGCTGGTTAATCTCATCATCCTACAGAGAGAGAGAGAGAGAGAGAGAGAGAGAGAGAGAGAGAGAGAGAGAGAGAGAGAGAGAGAGAGAGAGAGAGAGAGAGAGAGAGAGAGAGAGAGGAGAGGAGAGAGAGAAGAAGAGAGATAGAGAAAGAAAGAAAGAGGGAGGGAGAGAGAGGGAGTGAGGGAGGGGGAGAGAGAGAGAGAGGGGGAGAGAGAAAGAGAGGTAGAAAGAAAGAAAGAAAGAAAGAAAGAAAGAAAGAAAGAAAGAGGGAAGGAGAGAGGGAGTGAGGGAGGGGGGAGAGAGAGAGAGAGAGAGAGAGAGAGAGAGAGAGAAAGAAAGGAGGAAAGAGAAAAAGAAGGGATGAGAGAGAAAAAGACAAAGGGGTTTAATTTTCCACACATTTCAGTGGGTCTCTTCACTGTGACGTGATGACATGGCAGTCATGTGTGTGTGTGTGTGTGTGTGTGTGTTGTGTGTGTGTGTGAACTGCTTCCTCCTCCTGTAGATTAACCGCTGAGGTCTGTGTCCTCATTACCAGGGAGCAAAATTAGTTCCACACAACAGCCAAATAAAATGCTGCTCAATTTGGAAGGTGTGTGGACTGGCAGATTTCAGACAGAAAAATCCAAATTTACTGGCTGTTGAGTTGAATGGCTGGTGACTGCTATACAACCATCTGTCAGTGGTTGGTTAATATTCACTTATTCATCAGTAATAAACGACCGAAAACATAACCTCCTTGGCGGAGGTAACAATCATTGGAGTAAGAGGTGCAGGTTAAGAAAAAATACTAATGATTCAACTTCATTTTATTCCGAAATCAGACTGGGGTATTTGGCCTGACACTAGCCCTACAATAGCTACATTTGTCTGATAAATACACCTCCAATCTGACCAGAACAATTCCAAGGTGCATTCTATAGAACAGTATTGACGGAGATTAATTCATCTACTGTACGACGGATATTTGGTTAGATTTGGTCAGATTAGATGTGTCCATGTAAACGGGGCTACTGGAATGATCCAACCTGCGATTCAAACTAGGCGTTCAAAAATACATGTGCTGTAAGAATCGTAAGTCAGATTAACATCGGAAACGAGTTTGAGGCCCTCACTTTATGGTTACACAGTTATATTCCACTGTTGTAACATATTCTTCAGTGCATATTCCCCAGCGATGGAACCGGATTCTCAATAGCAGGTGTCAGTCAACTACAGGTGACAATAAAAGCATTGCCAGGAAGTACACTTGAGTTTTCAAAACTGAGGTTCTCTTTTATTTTACATTCATCAGTTTCTTCCTGCCTTCTCTTTCTCCGCAAACAGACACCCACCAACCCACACACACACACACACACACACGCACGCACGCACACACACACACACACACACACACACACAACACACAACACACACACACACACACACACACACACACACACACACACTACACACACACACACCCACACACATACACATAAACATACACACTTTTCTTTCCTTTAAATATACTTTTACATTCATCAGTTTCTTCCTGCCTTCTCTTTCGCCGCAAACAGACACCCACCCACCCACCCACACACACACACACACACACACACTTTTCTTTCCTTTAACAACATCACTCGTCCTGTCGAGGGAAAAAAAACACAGTCGGAGAGACAAGTCGAGACGGGCTGCCCCAGTTCTTCTTTGTCTGAGATGATAATGACGATCTAAAGGGACACTCCCAAACTTTAGTTCTCTCTCTGGAGACTCCCCCATCGGTTCTGTAATATGTGTGTGTGTGTGTGTGTGTGTGTGTGTGTGTGTGTGTGCGTGCGTGCGTGTGATGTGATGTGTGTGTGTGTGTGTGTGTGTGTGTGTGTGATGTGTGTGTGTGTGTGTGTGTGTGTGTGTGTGTGTGTGTGTGTGTGTGTGTGTGTGTTTGTTCTATGTGTGTGATGTGGCGTGTGTGTGTGTGTGTTCAGAGACTTTAATCATGGCTGTCTTTAGAGAGTCTTTTCTTTGAGCTAAATGGTACCAGAGACTGCAGTGTAAAACACACCTTCCAAACCCAAACAGCGGAGCGAGGGGAGGCAATGTTCGTTCGTTTAGCTCTATTCTAAAGTAATCACTTATGTTGCTCCATCTAGCTCAGTATTCAATGATCTTTGGTAGAATAAAGTCAACGTTTGTGGGTATGTGTTTCTTTGGGTGTGTATTCAGGTGTGTTTGTCTGTGTAGGTGTGTATTCAGGTGTGTGTGTGTGTGTGTGTGTGTGTGTGTGCAGGTGTGTATTCAGGTGTGTGTGTGTGTGTGTGTGTGTGTGTGTGTGTACCTTGTCGTCCAGCTGCTTGTAGAGCTTGGCGAGCTCAGCCTCACACTTCTCCTTCTCCACGTCAGTGAGTCTGCCCCCTGCTGGTAGATTAGGGAGTAGAGCGATCTTCTCCCCCGCCAGCCTGGGCCTCCACCACAGCCAGGGCCTCTGATGCCTTCTCCTTATCGCACTGCTCATCCACCGGCACCGTCTCACCTACACACACACACACACACACGCACACACACACACAATAAATTACACAAAATGCATCCATAATATGATCCACACTGACAAGTTCAGTAGAGAGAAAGTAGGCAAATCGAAATCTCTCTCTACAAACACACACACACACACACACACACACACAAACTAACAGCCCTTCTTTGCGCTAAATTTCAAAGGAAAAAGTTTTAGTGCTTGCACCACAGGCCAATTCTATTAAGCTAAGACGTGATTGAAGAGAGAGTGTGTTTTCCATATCTTCTAAGACTCATTCTGACAGCTGATGGTACCAAAGTGTGTGTGAGTGTGTGAGTGAGTTCTCCTGCAGGTCTCCAGCTTGCTCTCCAAAAAAATTGATTGCGTTAAAAAGATATATATATGTATGTATGTATGTGTGTGTGTGTGTGTGTGTGTGTGTATTACCATTCCTCCAGCGGTCTAGCTCGTTCTCCAGCCAGGTGATGGTGTGTGTGTGTGTGTGTGTGTGTGTGTGTGTGTGTGTGTATTACCATTTCTCCAGCGGTTGAGTTCGTTCTCCAGCCAGGTGATGGTGTTGCGGAGTGTTTTGTTCTTCTCCTTCTCCCTCTCGTACTTCTTCTTCCACTGCTCTGCCGTCAGCTCCACGTTCAAACACACTGTGTTCTTAATGGTCTTCGCTCTGTACACACACACACAAATACAGATCTGTCACTGCTGGGCATCTACAGATACACAAACAATCAGATCATTCTCT
>JAODXP020000027.1:22686096-22688596 GCA_027497455.2 Sardinella longiceps
CAGACAGACAGATACAGATAGATGGATAGAAGAATAGATGGATGAATGGCTGGAAGGATGGGGAAGCAAGTGGTTTAACTCTGTACAGTATATACAGTCTATGGTTTAACTATGATGGTGGTGTGTGTGTGTGTGTGTGTGTGTGTGTGTGTGTGTGTGATATAATATATATGTGTGTATGTGTTTGTGTATGTAAGTGTGTGTGTGTGTCTTAACTATGATGGTGGAACAGCAGTATGTCAGTGTGTGTGTGTGTGTGTGTGAGTGTGTGTGTGTGCGGTATGTGTTTGTGTGTATGTGTAAGTGTGTGTGTGTGCCTTAACTATGATGGTGGAACAGTAGTATGTCAGTGTGTGTGTGTGTGTGTGTGTGTGTGTGTGTGTGTGTTTAACTATATGCTGGTAAAACAGCAGTAAGGGATGACAGGAGGAAGGGAGGAGTGCGTGAGTGAGTGAGTGAGTGAGTGCCTGCTGGCTGATCTACGGCGTCCCCTACATGACACAACACAATAGCCACTGACTGATGCTGAGTGCTGCTGGCAGACAGTGATTGATCATTATGGGATAGCTGGCCGGCTGTGTCGTTACCTGGGAGATGCGCAGCTGGCAGGCGGCCAGCTCTTTCTCGTTCTCGTCGATCTTCTGGGTGCTCTCTGATTGGCTGCCCTCCAGCTCCTTCTTCCTCTTGACCAGCGTCTTCACCTCCGACTTGAGCTTGCTGATGAAGAGACGCGCCACCGTGAACTCCTCATCGATCACCCCACTGCCCTCTGGCTGCTGAAAGAGAGAGAGGGGGAGGGGGAGAGAGAGAGAGAGAGAGAGAGAGAGAGAGAGAGAGGAGGAGAGAGAGAGAGGAGAGAGAGAGAGAGAGAGAGAGAGAGAGAGAGAGGAGTGGGGGGGGGAGAGAGAGAGAGAGAGAGAGAGAGAGAGAGGGGGGGAGAGAAAGAGTGAGAATGGGGTCAGAGAAAGGAGAAAGAGAAAAAGAAAAAGAGAAAAGGGTGAGAGGGAAGGAGTGACGAAGAGAGAGAGAAGAGGAGGAGAGAGATGGGGGGAGGAAAAAAGAGTGCAAAAGAGAAAGGGAGGTTGAGAAAGAGAGGACAAGGGAGGGAACAGGAGAACAAGAGAAAGGTAAACACAGGACTGATGTCAAATACGTGTCTAAGAAAAAGGTGAACAGGGCAACTTTTATTTCAGCTTCCACTGTAAGGAGAGCGACCCTGGGTGTTTGTTTATCATGCCTGTGGTTACTGATGAAGAATTAATGTTTGAGCAGAGAGTGTGTGTGTGTGTGTGTGTGTGTGTGTGTGTGTGTGTGTTGTGTGTGTGTGTGTGTGTGTGTATGTTCTTGTGCTTGTGTTTATAAAGCCTGTGACTGTAACTGATGTATAATTGATGTTCCTCCACGTTCTCTAGAGAGAGAGTGTGTGTGTGTCTGTGTGTTGTGTGTGTCTGTGTGTGTCTGTGTGTGTCTGTGTGTGTCTGTGTGTGTCTGTGTGTCTGTGTGTGTGTGTGTGTGTTCGCTGTACCTTGACATCGTTGCTGCCCACTGTGACGCCGATCTCGGCCAGGTCCTTGAGCAGCGATGACATCATCTCGGTGACCCTCTTCCTCTGGTGATTGGTCATCTCCTTCAGCTTCTGCAGTTCTGCGTCCAGTGACGCCAGCACGCTCTGACCAATCAGAAACAACCACAGTCAGCATCAACCAATCACAGGTCCTCAAAGGAAAAAGTCACTTCTACATGGTTATTCAAATGTCTATGGTAAGATTGTGTGTGTGCGTGCGTATCAGTCCTTATTGCTGTATTTGTGTGTGTGTGTGTATGTGTGTATGTTTGTGTCTCTCCTTATGGCCTCCCAACTGAGCACCAACTGTGTGTGTGTGTGTGTGTGTGTGTGTGTGCGCGCACACATATCCATCGTTACGGCATTCTGGCTGAGTTCTTCGCTGAGTGTGAGTTAGAGTGTGTGTGAGTGCGTGTGTGTGTATCTGTGTGCACATATCCCTCCTTACGGCTTTCTGGCTGAGCTCTTCGCTGAGTGAGTCGTAGTCTCGGCTCTTGTCCTCCACCTCCTGGCTCTTCTGGTCGTAGTTGACGGCTAACTCCTCCAGCGCCTGCAGCACCTCCTTCACCTCCTCCTTGCTGGCGTCGTTCTCCTGCTGCAGACGTGACAGCTCCACCTGCAGGCCCTCGTGGTCCCGCCGCGACGACGCCAGCAGCTACACACACACACACAGAAATTTGTGAGTAGGTATACAAAAATACAGGTACACACACACACAGAAATTTGTGAGTAAGTATACACACACACAGAAATTACACACACACAGAAATTTGTGAGTAAGTACACACACACACACACACACACACACACACACACTTAAAACATGAATGACAGACGCATAAACATACACACACACTCAGGCACCTTTGTATTTGCATCTATGGATGGAAGTGCACGTCTACACACACCCACACGCACACACACAGGCACTCACGC
>JAODXP020000027.1:22698596-22713596 GCA_027497455.2 Sardinella longiceps
CTCTCACTCTCTCACTCACACACACACACACACACACACACACACACACACACACACACACACACACACACACTGACACACACACACACACAAACACGCGCACACACACAAACACACGCACACACACAAACACACGCACACACACAAACACACACACACACACACACACAAACACACGCACTCACACACACAAATAGAAAGGTGCTGCTCAGCCATGCATATCTTTTCACTGTGTTGGGAATGTCACTCTCTTTGTGAGCGTGAATAATGTATGAATCCTCTGTTTATGGACTGAGGTCAAAATGAACTTAAATTAACCTTTTAAAAACTCGAATGTCAAGCAGCAACTGAAAGATTAATTCACAAGCTGCTCAGTAACAAATCAATAGCTGTTGTCTGAAATCTCAAAGCAAGCTTCAGATTTCACCAGTGCTAATTTTGAGCCCATGTGTCTGTGTGCATGTGTATATGTGCATATTCGTGTGTGTGTGTGTGTGTGTGTATTACTCTGTACCCCAAGATGGCCCTTGAGAACAGCAAGCCACCAATGGCCCAAGTATGTGTGCATATTTGTGTGTGCGTGTGTGTGTTTCTCACCTCCATAGTGTGTGTCTTCCCTGAAGACGTCTGTCCGTAGGCGAATATGGTGCCGTTGTAGCCCTCCAACACATCTACAAAACAACAGTGCAAATGAGTCAGCTTCAGGTTCTACATTTTATACACACACACACACACACACACACACACACACAGAGAGACACACACACACAGTATAATCCAACACCACCACTACATGGTAACATAACAGATGACAACACAATCACAGGCGTATCAGAGCGAGATATACTGTAAATCAGGCAATCTAAATCAAAATCCCAAAAGCATAGTTGTTAACCAGTTAGCAACTAGTTAGCAACTTTGCTGTTTGTCAATGGGAAATCTCATTGCAACCAACAAAGTTGCTAACTGAGTTAGCAACTCTGCTTTAGGGAGATGGACCACTGAGCTATGGAAAGAATAATGTCCGATAGGAGGCAAAAACTAATGTTAGAGAAGAGGTTCCTGGGAATATGGCTAATATACAACAAATAGAAATGCATTAGTAGTGATGTGCTGACAACGCAAAATATTACACTATACAGAGATAAAAGTATACTAAATACTGATATATATGTGATCTTAAAAGTGCTCACTTTTGCCTTATGGTGTGTGTGTGTGTTTACTGTATGTGTGTGTATTTCTGTTTTTTTTTTTTAATCTGTTTTTGTTTGTGTTGGTGTGTATAGGGGAAAAAAATATACTTACGCAAAGGAAGAACTAACTCTCTCTCTCTCTCTCTCTCTCTCTCTCTCACTCACTCACTCACTGCATGCAAGCATCAGACTGGTGTCATGGTGTGTATGTTTGTGTGTATGCGTCTATTTCTGTATTTATTTGTGGTCTGGTTCTCACCTTTGACGATCTTCTGGGCACAGGCGTTATAGACCTGCTCTTGTGTTGTGTTGGACTGGAACACTCGATCAAACATGTAGGGTTTACCCTGAGAGAGAGAAAAACAGCACAGGGGACAACAGTGAGTGATTGGCAGGGCGTATTTGTTTGATTCTGAGAGAATACAAGTGAACCTGTTCTGTCAGTGCCTGTGTATGTGTGTGTGTGTGTGTGTGTGTGTGTGTGTGTGTGTGTGTGTGTGTACTGTAGGCTTCTGTGAGTGTGTGTGTGTGTGTGTTTCTGTGCTTAGCTTATACTGCTTGATACCCCTCTGTTGAAAGATGTACAGTAGCAAGCTCAACATGCACAAGCACGCACACATACAATACACACATTGCCTGTGAATCACAATTTCTCCACAACACACACACACACAGTACCTGTGAAAAAAACAGTTTAAATACATTTAGGACACACACACACATGTACGCATGCGCGCGCACGCACACACACACACACAGATGATGTTCAGTCGTGGCCTCTTTTTCTCCATATTCTTCCCTGTTTATATCGGTCTCCCTCTCTGCTCTGGAGTCATTACTGAGAGCCGGGGCCAGAGCTATGGGCCTAATAGCCAATTTATCTGCTCTCTCTCTCTCTCTCTCTCTCTCTCTCTCTCTCTCTCTCTCTCTCTCTCCCTTCATATCTCTCCCTCTCCATCTCTCTCTCTCTCTCCCTCCATCTCCTTTTCTCTCTCTCTCCATCTCTCTCTGTACCTGCTGCTGCTGCTGGCAGTGTCCAGTCAGTTATTCAACATCCTACCACTTACTTGCTCAGACAACATACACGCACACACACACACACAAACACGGCTCACTGCACACATGATGCCCTCACTGTCCAGCAAGCGGGGGCACACAGTCAAAACAGACTGCGAACCAGCCAAGCCAGACACAGACAAAAACACACATAACAAACACACACCCAAACAAACAAACAAACAAACAAACACACACACACACAGCAAGCCAGATATAGACCAGATACACGGATGCATTCCAGCACCCACCTAATCAGTACCACCATGTGTCCCAGAGGCGTTGTTGCTAAACAACCAAGGAAACCATGGTAACAGTGTTGGGGGGGGGGGGGGGAGAAAATGCCGGCATTGCCGCTCTATGTTTAAACTATGCTAGCTAGCTAGCTGTAGTGTAGCCATAGCCATAACCATAACATTTATGAGACAGTCACAGCGGTCATTGGATTCTGTTCAGCTGATATGGACTTCATTTGTTGTTTATTTGTTTCATGTTTTTCCGTTTTTAATTTAATTCCTATCAGGGCATTGCTGTAAAAGAGCCCAGAGCTCAGTCAAGTTCCACTGAATAAAGAATGGTTGATGATGATGATGATGATGATGATGATGATGATAACCAAGCTGTCTGGAAACATAGCAGCCTACTGTACGCCAACTACTAGGCCTACTAATCCTCCTCCCACTGCTGTATGCAAACACACGCAGGAGCTGCAAGCAGAGGAGAGGAAGAAAGGCAAATACTCTACAGGGAGTGGAGAGAGACGGTTAGCCACTTAGCATACGACTGGTGAGAGAGAGAGAGAGAGAGAGAGAGAGAGAGAGAGAGAGAGAGAGAGAGAGAGAGAGAGAGAGAGGGGCTAAGACAATGAATGAGTGGGTGAATAAATTGAATGAATGAATGAATGAACTGAAATGATGGATGCTACATGGATAGTCAGACAGATAAACAGGTGGGCGGATAAACGAATGAATGAATGAATGAATGAATGAATGAATGAATGAATGAATGCATGAATGAATGAACGAATGAACAGACCGGACAACAAGATAAACCAAGTGTCCAAAGGAGATTAAGGAGATTCTCGCTAAAGTTTTGGTTTTGCAAAGCAATCTGCAACTGTGAAAGGCTCTAATCCAAATTAAGATTAGTAGGCTTATTATGAATGTAATTACACAATGATTACAGGATAAGAATAACAATGCTTCTACACTACACTATTTCTCTGGGCTCATATCAGAGGATAAATTGGCCATGTGCGCAATTTCTACCAGTCATGACAATGAGGAAGTACTAGACCAACCTACTTATATTTGAAGTGTTGCTGGTCACACGGTTGTAGTTAAAGGAGGCCGTTATGAAAGATATGGGCCCCAACGGTGTCCTTTTTTATCAAAGGTTATGCATATAAACCTATGAAACAAAGTCATTTTACTCTCAAGTTATGCATAACCTTGTGAAAGACAGAGCTCCAAAGGTCTTTCACACGGGAAACGATGGAATGACTCCCATTCACTCACTGAGTGGTAAATTCTAGTTACAATTTGGCTCAACTTTGAAACGCCCTGCCAGCTTCTGTCGAGCAAAAAAAAAAAAAAAAAAAAAAAAAAAAAAAAGCAAGCTCAGTTTTCTTGGCGAAAGCCAACCACTAATTTAATTACTCTGCAATTTTGATCAACGTTTCCGAAGTACGCACTCACACTAAATGCTCCTTCACTCACTGGGCCAAATGTGTGAGCATTTTTTTTCTTCTTCTTCTTCTAATGCTGCAGTAAAGATGTGGCTGAGAATTACTCGACAGCCTTACTGAGTGAGAAACCTCTACAGCAGTCAGCATTATCATGGCAAAAGTAAAAACTATTTGGAAAATGTTATTTCACATACAGCACACAATTCAGATGCTACATACTGTAGACTGTTTTTTTTTTTTTTCATTTTACTATTACTTTTATAACTAGGCCTATTACTGCTACTACTATTACTACTGCTAACAGCAGACTAATAATGATCATAGGCTAATAATAACGACAGAAAGACAACACATCTCCAAACTGCCCTGTCAGTCAGTTTACTAATCAACAGCCTACTGAGTGAGAAAACTCTACAGCAGCCTTCATTCAGAAACGCTGACGATACTGCCATGACACAACATTAGGAATGGTCTTTTGGACCATTTAGGTAATCTTTATAAGTATTACTGCTACTACTATTACTACTGATAATAATAGACTAATAGTAGGCTAATAATGATAATAGGCTAATAATAATGACAGAAAAACAACTAATCTCCAAACTACCCTGTCAGTTTACTAATGCCCCCAACTTGAACGAACATAAAACACACACACACACACACACACACACACACACAAACACGTCTTCAAGACCAAACTGACTGCATGCATTTAAACAAAAACATGGCGGCTAGCAGAAGCTGCCACACGTCAGCATTTATTACGGGATCTCTTGAACACCCATGTCAGCTGCTTTAACATGAGCACACAATATCAAACAAACCACACCTCAACTCACATCAAAACACACTTACTTTTCACACACACACACACACAGAGAGAGAGAGAGAGAGAGAGAGAGAGAAGCACACACATACACACACAGACACACACACACAGACACACACACACACACACACATCCAGACTTCACATGAACTGAACGGAGAGGTAGGCTAGGTGGACAGGTGTTGATGTTATTAGGCTATTATCCAACCTTCCATAATGTATTTAGCCTATGTGAATGTGTGTATTAAGAGGGGGGGGGGGGGGGGGGACATGCGCCAGCTTGCAGGGGAAAAGCTACAGTAGGCCTACAGTCTTTGGTTTGCTTCCAAGAATGGATTCATACAAACACTTTCCAATTCAGTGATAAATAAATGTGTGTCAAGTGTCTATTTTCAGAGTGAGTCAGCCATGACTTGCTTTGTTTTCCGCTGTGTCGTGCAGTGTATGGAGAACATTCCCCTGTGATATTCCTGAATGGTTTTCCCCTCCACTGGGGCTACAGTAGGCTACCATAGCCACACCTGTTGGCAGTGATCTTGCCAAGCCAGCGGCAACAGGCATAACGTTACAACAGGAAACAAAACGGACCCTTGACCTGCGTCTCTACAAAGCAGTTCGTGCTTAACGTTACTCATGAAGACGAGAGGGTGTAATCTGGTTTATTTTAAATGCGCTTCTTTATAGATTATAATCCGTAAAGACATCTGTCAACAATAATACGCCCCTGCAAAGCGAAAGATACGCCATGGCAGGCAGGCAATACTGTCTATCGTTATCTCCACAACTAACACAAAGGTGCCTTTATAAGGTTCTCCTTCATTCAGTAACGTTGACGATACCGCCATGACACAACATTAGGAATGGTCTTTTCACATTAAATACTTCATTTTGACGATGGATCATGCTAGCGTTAACCCATGCAGGGACAGATCACACCGTCAGTCTAGCATTGTGTACCAGCACACGGCATGGACAGGTTTGACAAAACCTCAAACGAATGAGTTTCTGGACGGTGTGCTCCGCACCACAACAAAGATACTTTTGACAACATTATGTTATGTTTTGTTAAACGTATATCTGAATGGAGGTCACCGTGCTTTTGCTCAGCTTAAATGCGTTAACAGAATTAGGCCAGCGGAATTCTCGACAGTGAGGGAACCTGCTAAATTAACCTAACGTTAGCCGGCGTGTTAAACCAAACGGCAGTGATTGAATGACTAGCATTGTGCGAAGCCAGATTAACCTTAGCATGTCAGCTAGTGCTAGCCACGGCAAAACACCTGGGTAACGTTAACATTTATGTTGTTTATACTTGTCAAAAATGAAATGCCCTATATATTTCATAGCTTACTGACAATCACTGTATGTCGGTCATGTAGCGTTGCAAATGGCCATGAATATTACAGCCCTAGCTAGCTAGAAAGATAAGAGCTCCGTCATTGTGATTCGAAAACAGACAGCTGACGTGACTGATTATTTCCAACTAGGATACACTTGCTTTTTGGTGCTGACCTACATTAGTTAAGCCGTGCACGCTAACGTTACCCTCTCAAATTATATTGCTTCCACAGGAAGTACAGTCATACTACAGAAAGCAACCTGTACAATGCGATTGGCAAATGTGTCGATAGTAACGTTAACGTTACACAGTCAAGGTGAACCTAGCTAGCTAACTAGCCCGTATTGTCGTGCAATTTGGGTGCTAGCAAGCTACCGCTAACGTTATAGTTATGCTGCCACCTACGTGCTGGTACACCCATTAATATGTTCCATATCTATCCCACATACACTGTCTAAGCAATTCATTGTCATTGTGAAGGCACATTGTGTTGGCAATAGCTCTGGTCAATGGAGACGTAATATTACCCAGTTGTTATCTAACGCTAACGTTAGTTCAATCTACACTGGTCACTCGAGGCTAAACTTGTTTTGGTGATCCATAGGCTAGCAAGCTAACTGGTAACTGACATTAGCTAGAAAACCTACGCAGTCTATCGATGTATGCTAAACGTGCTAACGGTAGTTAATCGCGTTGGTGTATAGCTGTAACTGTATGTTTTCCCCCATATTCCAAAGCCAGACTCACCCCAATGACCACATTATCTTCCCCTTGAAACTTAGCGACGTACTGATCCCCACGTTCCACCTCGGAATTATTCAGCGGCCTGAAGCGGCACATCACTTTGATGGTGCACTCCGCCGGGTCCGCCATCTTCGCAAAGATCTGGGATGGGACGGGATGATGAGGAGTCTCAACACCAGCTCGATGCTACCGCCGCCCGCGGCGCCCGTGAGTGACAAACGGTGACCGCACCCCACAGAGCGCGTGTGGCTTGAGGGACCTCTTTCCTCTGCGCTGTCGTTGATGGGTGTATAGCTGGCCAAACGATGAAATGATTTCTCCGCGATCCAGAACGTCACACACCTGTCTCCCCTCTCTCGCGCACTCGCCCTGGACGCTTCTGGATCAGTAGGCTTGTGCTTGACAATGACGTCACATCTGCATTCGGAGTGCCTGTCAACAAGGCTGGGGCTGCCGAGGAGACACCGTTCATAGAGTCTAGGTCTAGAGGTCTTCAAATCACACAAGATGACAGTGGTCCAGGTTATAATCTAGCCTACAGACTTTATTAGGCCGACAGTGAGCGCACGCCATGCCCAGACTTGCTTGCTGACAAAGAGCGCCACAATGAACTGTCGCGTGGGTAGATCCCCGTTTGCAGCATCACCTGTCCGTGTTGGCTGCCCGCTGTCGACTGCGAGACTAGGCTACATTTCTTAGCTAATACATCATACAAGCAGATGTCACCACGGAGGAATTTCAGACATGGGAAGTCCGCCTTAATAGCAAGTGTTGCGTCCAGCTCATGCAAGGCATTCAGGGCGGGACGGAAACAAATGGTCCGCACTTAGGCTATAGGCTAAATCTTGCCTTTGGATTTAGAATATTGGAAGTCAGGCGCAAGCCAGTCACTTGATGTTGCAGAGCAGGCTATTAATCTATTCGCAGCAATGTCCTTCCTTGACATTCAGACATATAGCCTAGGCCATGAAACCTCCTTTAGGCCTGGACTAGGCTAGGCACACTACTTTAGTGTGTTAGTAGGCCTGTCAGAAACATAACGTGTGTGTTTGCCTGTAGCCATTTTTTCTTGTGAATAGAACAAGTGTAGTGGAGAGGTTACAGGTTTTTTTTTCATTCATCCTCTTAGGCTATGTATTTGTCAAGAACAGAGTGCTGAGCTAGAAAAGAAAAACCTGCTTTGCGTGTGTGTGTGTGTGTGTGTGTGTGTCTCTGTGTGTGTGTGTCTGTGTGCGTGTGTGTGTGTGGACTGAAAGCCCTATTGTAAACCACAGTACTGGGTGTGGGCACAGCAGCCGTCTTATCGCATGGTCCACATTAGGAACAAAGAATGAAAGGAACTCTACACAGATCTCTCTCTCTCTCTCTCTCTCTCTCTCTCTCTCTCTCTCTCTCTCTCTCTTCTCTCATTCACTCACTCTGCCTTAGTTGTGTTTGTACTGTATTTGGAGTGTACGAGTGTGTGTGTGTGTGTGTGTGTGAGAGAGAGAGAGAGAGAGAGAGAGAGAGAGAGAGAGAGAGAATTAGAGTGTGTATCCTATGTAAAGACCCCATGCTGTGTATCCCACTTCTACTTGCCGTTGCCCATGGTCACCCACAGGAAATCACACCAAGCGGCAGGAAGCTGGAGAGGCACCATAATTAGAGATGGAGCAGAACGAGGGATAGAGAGAGAGTAGAGGAAACGAGAGATAGAAGGGGAAAACAGAGAGAAAGGGAAACAGGGAAAGAGAGAAAGGAAAACAGTTGAGTGGAAGATCATTCAAAGGGATAAATCAGGACACCACAGTTCCCCCTTCAGTCATATCGAGCAGCATGCAACACACACGCTTACTCACACACACACACACACACACACACACATACACACACACGTCATTCACTGCTTACAAATCTTTCCTGGCATGTTTCGTGCACTGGAACACACCCACCTCATGCATGGTTAGAATGCCCACCCACGCAGGCCCACAGGATGGATCGAAGCATCCTGACATCACACAGTGTACTGGGAAAATGTATCAGGAGGACAGGAGAGAGGGCGAACAAGAAACTCAAGGCCTCCATCACTTTTTTTGGGCAACAGGCGGAGATAGAGGAAGGCTGTGAGCCTGTGACTGATGAGTAGGCCTAGGCTACAGTATGTAAGTAAACTCATAGAGCGCTCCCTCCGCCAATGGGCAATGTGGTCACAGACACAATATACTGTAAATTCCAGATCGTGTTCTGGTTCACCAATCGCCACCAAAATCAAATCAGTTTTTACTTGTCCCAGTATACACGTGGTCCGAAAATTTCATCCAAATTCATAACTTTTCAAGTTATGTTGTACACAGACACACACAGACACAGACAAAAACATAACCTACTCGGCGGAGGTAATGAAATGAATGAATAAAAAAATTCAAACAAAGAAAATGCCAGTATCCACCCTTAACTCCCGGTGTCCAACACGCTCTGTGTGTAATTCACCAACCCACAAGGGCCCACATGATTATAAAGCTTTTGTAACAAATGCATTAAACAAACTGCATCACCTTATGTTCAGTGCTGCCAGGATATCATTTATGGGATAAACTACACCACCATTTTCCTCCTCCCTCAAAAATATCATAATAAAAATGTTCCAGCAGGAATGGAAATTATGGGACACCTGTGGTAGCCTATATTACATCAACTTTAGCAACCTAAAAACATGTTGCATACTAGTAACCAGTGCCCCCTTCTGGCCGGCCATGGCCAGTGCATTAGTAATGCAGCTTTCGGCTTGCCTAATTAGCCAATTATAGGCCTACAGTACACAAGTGTTTGGGGTGTGGGTAGGCCTACTGTATGTTGTATTAAGGAGTTGTCGTCTCAGCTGATTTTGGTGAGGGCACTTTTCTGTTTGGCACCTGGCTATTATTTCAGACACCTTGGTGATATCGCCCACCTCCTTTTTGTCCATGTTGACGTCATACTGAGATGGGCATGCTCACACACACGCACACACACACACACACACACACACACACACACACACAATCTCTCTTGTTTCCCCCTAGAGATTTGTCTTTGGAACAATGCATGTGTTCTTTGATTAGTTCTTTGGCTTTTAGTCAAAATATCAAGATCAAAATTTATATTTACATTACAGTAAAAAATGTGATTGTTGTATAACTATTTCAATCTTTCACAAAGCGTAACTACTTGATTACATTTGTCATGATTGCTTTTCTATATTTTGAGTAATTGTTCTCAACCATCAAAAAAAAAAAAAAACAATCAATATTTCAATTGTTTTGTTAGACCTATTTGTTGTAGGTTTGTTTGTTGTGTGTTTGTTATTACCTCCACCAAAGAGGTGTGTCTGTCTGTCTGTGTAAAAAAATCACTCGTAAAATACTGCACAGATTTGGATGTTTTTTTCGGACAACGTGTGTATTGGAACAAAAAACATCATCAGTGATCTGGAACACCATCTGGAATTTATATTGTGTCTGTGACCACGCTGCCTTGGCGGAGATCTGCACTCTCCAGTTGCTCCAGTTAAAAGCTTTTAGATCCTGAAATGATTCAGGGCTATTGTGAGAAGATCCTACCCAAAGGTGCCTAACCCCAACCCAGCCCTAGCCCAGAGCCAGTAATAACTCCCCCTTTATATTATACAAGTATTATGCTGCTCTATGTGACTATTATGAGAATGGAGTGTTTTTTTGTTTGGTTGGTTGTTTTTTTTTTACTAGAAATTTCTTCATTCTGTTGCTTTTTAAAAAAGGAAATTTTTAGATATTTTCTTACTCATAGCTCCTTTACACTCTGAAGTTGTTCATTCATGTGGGTGTGTGGATGTGTGGGTGTGTGGGTAGGGGGCAAATCACCATTACTATTTGAACGGGTTAGGTCAAATCCCTGTGAAAATACAGATGTTTTTGCAGCGCAAAACATCCAACATCCTATTTCTGCATAATTGTGTAAGTAATACTTACGCAGGATTTTGAATAACTGCAGTGGTCAAATGTTACATTCTGCAAACATCCCTATCCTATCCCTATCCATAGTGCCCTGGTGCCTCCATAAGACTAATAAGCACGCATAAGGCCAAAGGATTCAGCCTTGCTGGAGCTGCGTAGACTTTAATAGACTTGGTACGTGGTACACTCTAAAAAGGAATGTGTCAGAAATGACACAACATGTGTTGAATTTCAACACATGTGGTGTGTGTGCTCAGGGACAACACATTTGTGTGTCAACTTTAACCCAACACATTAAATGTGTCATCTATATTGACACAGTAATGTGTCATTCTGACACACTTTGTGTAAGCAATGTGTAATAGTTTTTTAATATTTTTTTAACACATTAATGTGTAATATATTCTTATTTAATTATTTATGCTTTTTTATTTCACAATTAACCTAGTACCCACAAATAAAAAGAATTTAATTAAGGAAAAAAACAGACTATTGAGATTATGCTATAAAGATTGCTTTTTTTATTAATACACATGAAAAGCCATCTATTATGTGTGGTATCTACAGTATGTGGTCATTACTAATATGGAAATAACCACAGCAATTATTGAAAATGTGTTTTGGAATATTAGAGGAGCTCAACAGCCAGCTATTGTGGACTTCATCAAGGAAACAAAACAGGAGTACTGCTTGAATTAACACTACATCTGTGCTCTTTTTTATTCAACTGAGCCTACAGTAGGCCTCAGGGCCGTCGCAACAGGAATGGCAAATCAGGCAATTGCTTGGAGCCCCGTGCTGAAAGGGGCCCCCAAGAATGTTCAATCAATTTTAGTAGTTCAGTTGGTGGTGTTTTTCAATAAATTACTACAGTATTCTCCCAGGTGCTTAAGTCCAAAAAAGTGCTTAGCGCAGGCTAAAGCACATGGAGCTAAGCACTTTTTTGGACATAAGCACTTAGGAGAATACCGCCCTCATCAGCAACATCAGCCTTACAGCCTTTTTTTAACAGACTTGAACAGGTGAAGTACTGTTTGACATGGAAGGCCCCATGAAAGAGGCATCAGAGGTGGATGGGAACAAAATAGATGGGGCACAAATGGGAGGCCAGTGCGATACAAGCAATGTCAATGTCAAATTTATTTGTAAAGCACTTTAAATTAGACAACAGTCAGCCAAAGTGCTGTAAAATAAAAACAAAACAAAATACAAAAAAATAATAATAAAAAGCAAAATAGCCAGAAACAAGAAACTTAATATAGCATAAATTAACTAGGGGTAATTTTTTTTTTTTTTTTTTTTTTTGAGAAAACAAAGAAAAGTGGGGAAAATAAACTTAATCTTAAGCTAGGGAGTGTCAAGCAATGACTGATATCATTGAGAGCATTCACAGTCAATTTGAACGCAAACTCATAATTGATCTTAAAAATTGTACTGAAGATCCCTTGTTCAATCCTTCGTAAGTTACAATTTTAAGTTGCTTTTTCTTGGTAGAATTTTTCTGTTTTCAGATATAAAAAAAAAAACACAGGTAACACTATGAATCCAGTATTACTGTATACTTACAGTATAAAGACTTATGATAACAATTCTTCATGAGTACAGTCATGAGAACATATAATTAGTTATGAATTCTAATGTCAATATTTATAAGCCTTATGAATGTGTAGCCGGTGGCGGTCCGCACCGCACACGGGTCTCGAACCCGCCACCCCGCAAGCTACAAACTCCCGGCGTGGGAGTGGAACGCTCTAACCAACTGAGCTAAAAGCCCGAGCTTCTAACTCAGCGTGTTAGAAGCGCCCATGGAATTGGGTGATGAGGATTTACACACTACCACCGAGCTAGCCGCGCTAGCTGGCCTCCGTTACAAATGCATTATTACTATTGCTGTCAAATGAAAAAAAAAAACCTGATTAATCACAAAATTTTGCAATGATTAATCATGATTAATCACTTTTAATCGCAACCCATTTCCTCCAGTGAATACTTATTTTGCCCTGGAAAGACCCTGCTGCTAAATAGCTAGCTTTGTTCTCCTAAAATGGAGTAATTCACACCTATCCCCTACCCCCATGCATTCCCCAAACATCAACCTTCGGCTGTTGTTGGACATTCAGGAGAGAGGCCATAATATTTGTAAACTTTGACTTGATAGCCAAGCCATTTTCTATCTGAAATTGAACATACTGTAATAGGCTACATGCCATGAAAGTGGAACCGTATCCATCAGGATTAATCTGAGTTGAGTTTTTTTTTAGGATTAATCACTTGATTAATCAGTTAATTTTGCCAGTACTAATTATAACCCTTTATGAGTGCATTTAATGCTCTATACTGGGTTCATAGAAAGTATTACCATTCAGATAGAATAGGCTACACTTTCTGAATTAGATAGTTTTCTCTGTTTGTCTGCTATTACCAGAAAGGGTTAAATTAGAGCTCAGTATTCCACGATCTTTGCTATTACTATTTGCAACATTAAATACCAACCAGTCAAAAAGAGAACTGGGTCAGCATTCACTTTTACAAATAACAACTACATATGAAAGACTGTTCTGCTTTCTACTTCATGCAAAAAGTTTACTTTATGCTAAATGCACTATAGCGAGTGGAACAAAATTATTTGGAACAGCATTGACCGAACGCAGAAGCGAAAAAGCACTTTACTCTGAATCAATGGAAACTCATTATTCAAAACCGAAAGTAAGATTTGAGGTACAGTACCTTTGACTCAATATAAAGTGCTTCGCGTTTGGTCTATGCTGTTCGAAATTCTTTCATTCCATGCGAAATCTGTTGCTGTTAGAAGGCTCGTGCAACTAGGGCTATGCTTAAAGGAGAGTACGGGAGTGAATTCAAGCATAGCCCTGTTGAAAGAGCTTGCTAAATGCGCTAGTTAGCGAGTGGAACAAAATAATTTGGTACAGCACAGACCGAACACGAACGCAGAAGCGAACAGGCACTGGGACCTGACTGTTGGAACCCGAAAGTAAGATCTGAGGTTACATTGACTTAATGTAAAGTGTTTCGCGTTCGCGTTAGGTCTGTGCTGTTCGAAAATCTTTCATTTCATGCGAAATATATTGCTGTTAAGGCTCGTGCAGCAGGCTATGCTTAAACTTACTCCGGTATATTGCTTTAACACTTTTTTTTTTTTTTTTTTTACTCCGGTAGGCCTATATTGCTTTAAACTTACTCCGGAGTTATCCTTTAAGTTATGTTTTAAAAAGCAGTATTAAGTTAGTATAAGTTTAATTTTTGTCTATATTCTTTCTTCATACAGTGTATTGTTCTTTTTCTTTTTGTTTGTTTTATTTTGCAGCACTATTGTGACGGTGTGGTGGAACACACACAAATACAAACACAGTTGCAGGTGCAGAGTTTTACTTTGAACAAAGAAAGCGTAACCTAGTTACATCCAATACAGTGCAGTCTGAAACGGGAACACACTCAAGACTTCACAAGCGCGGGGCGCCAGAAAGAGTCCTTATATAGTGATCCGGGCATCAGGTGTAGTAGACAATGATCTCCAGGTGAAGGTGCTCAAGGTGATAACGAGGTGATTGGCCAATGATTAGTACTGAGGTGATGCCTGACGAGGAGGTAACGGGGAGGGCATCACAACTATGATGAACTGCTCTTGTGTAAAGTACTTTACAAAGAAATTGACATTGACATTTTCAACCTTGTGGCGTAAGATGATTTTTCTTTTTTTTTGGTTCTTTCAGCATTTACATGTCACTGTGACAAGTCTTTGATCCTCCACCACCAACAGCTCCTCAAAAAGAAATGGTTGCTTTTTCTTTTGTGAAAAATTCCTCAGCGGAGGGAGTGTATGGAATCATCACGTATCGTGTGCCTGATGTCGACAATAAGCCATGTGTTCTCGCCATCTTGTTCTCTGTCCCTTTGTCCAAGGTCACTTATTCAAATACATTTGCAATCAAAGTTGCTGAACGTAAGGAACCAAAAGAAATATTTGATAGTTATTATAGTTCAATGAAAACAGCCAAAGGCAGTGAGGAAAGATTTGATGATTTGGGCTACGTTGTCAGGGCAACAATGTCAGAGACCGGTTCTGCAACCATGAAGGTAGAGATCTACAAGCCAACATCTTCCCAAGATCTAGATCAGATAACTTGTAATCTGTCCAATTGAATTTACTATACTGAAAAGGCTGACTGAGTAGGCCTACTA
>JAODXP020000027.1:22733596-22803596 GCA_027497455.2 Sardinella longiceps
GGTTCGAAGCTGACACGCCCCTTTAGGAGACCGGTAGTAGACAGACCTTCGTTAAACCCAATGTGGAGTTCGTGGGATTTTACTAGATTTCTCCAATAAACTAAATTCCCTTATTTGAGGAAGGGCTTTGGACATTTTTATACCCCTAGTCACAATGAGCAGGTAATTGTTATCAGAACTAGCCTATAGATAAGAAATGTAAGTTAACTTAATGGAAGAAAACGAACTTTATTTAAGCCTAGGCAGCTAGAAAAGTGCCCTGCTGTCTGATAACAAGCTGGCTAAAAAGCTAGCGATAGCCACAATAAAGTTGTTAAATTTACAAATCACACTCTCAATAAAATGTCACCTTCCTAGACAACATTACTGATGCCAGGTAAATGAAAATGTCCATGTCAAGTTCGTTTGTAGCAATATAGAAATTTAACCGAGGTTCTCAGGTGCTAGCAAGCTAGCGATATTCTAGCCATGTTCTCATAGTAACCCAGGCAAAAACGGTTGGCATGTTAACGTTAGCTAGCTTGCTAGCTCGGTTAATACATAAAATTAATTATTTACCCCGTGCCTGAAAATGTACTGAATGGGTATTACAAACAAGCAGTGGCAATAAAACGACACTGGAAATTATATTTTAATTATTTAACTGCTTATTAAGAGAAAAAGTTAATGTTACGACGTCTATGACGCACCTATTTAGGAGACCGGAACTGTATCCCGATTTTTAACGTTGGGGAAGCCTAGAACGATTCATCTCCACATAATACAGTATCTCTGATAATACATTTCAATGGGAGCAAACTGGAATACTTCCTGTCTGCATAAATACATTACATCACAATAAGAAAAGATTCTTTAAAGTTCTATCAGCCAATGAGAGCTCAACTTTGTCTGCATAAAGGGGGATTTTCCCCCCCTCCCCCTTGCAAAAATGGAACCAGGAAATAGACTTGTTTCACACCTGAACATTCCGACATTCCATGGTAGTAAACTGAACATTCTACCATTGAAATGCATTGGATTTATGCCTCTTTCTGGCTTGAAAAAAATGGGTAATAACATTTAAAACATTTCTAAATTCATTTTCTTTCAAATAATACACATTTGAAGGACACAAATTGGGAGGTCCCAAATAGATTGAAGCTTCATGCACATAAATGTAAAATCACTTTTATCTATTCGGGACCTCCAAATTTGTGTGCTTCAAATTTGTATTATTTGATAGAAAGTGAATTTAGACAATGTTCAGGTGTGAAACAAGTCTATTGAACAAGCGTTGAGACCTCTCGCTCCGCTTGAATCCTCTCTGGTCAAAGATCCTGAGCTTCCACCCTCTCTGGCAGTGACCCAATCCCAGTGGCCCTACCCAAAACCTAATGCTTACAAGATTTAAATGGCTTCCGAGTTAAACCAATTTAAGGTATAGGCTGGTGTAAAACAAAGCTACCATTAAGACACAGCCTTTGTGAGCCATACCAGGCAGAGGTTCAGATGAGGATGATGGATCAATCTGTTCAGTATGAGGATATTGGTGTCTGAATTTAAAGAAAGGGTCTGTTTTAAATCATGTTGCATGAGCTCACCAAGTGCTGGATGTAGGAAGAGAGAGGGGAAAATTTGATACATCATTGGCAAAAACTGCAAACCAGCAGCTAACATGAACTGAAAGGGCTGGGGCTTATAGGAGAAAGAAAACTGAAGCTGAATGCCCCATAGCCTCATTAGTTAGCATCGCCTACAATGGCATTGTGCGATTTGGCATCACTTATGTGCTTTGTTAGCCTGGGCAATGAGAGCTTCGCCAGATCATAGTTCATTTCAGAACGGGGTCGTGCAATCCAGGCTAGTGCTTTGTTCTAATTCAGCCATGTTTTAGCAGCTACTTTTTAATTTACCATTTCCATATGGAGGAAGGGACAAGCATGGGTCGTGTTCATCCTCCCCCTATTCAACAAAACCAGGGCAAAAATGGAATTCCATTCTATGTCTTAAGGTGGTGCTCTGGAGTGATTTCAAGCATAGCCCTGATGAACGAGCTTGCTAAATGCACTAGTTAGCAAGTGGAACAAAATGATTTGGAACAGCATAGACCGAACGCGAACGCAGCAAACAAGCACTTAACACTGAATCAATGGAAACTCATTTGAAACCAAAAGCAAGATCTCAGGTAGACTACCTTTGACTCAATGTAAAGCGCTTCTCGTTCGCGGTCTATGCTGTTCAAAATTCGTTCATTCCATGCAAAATCTGTTGTCGTTAAAAGGCATGTGCAACAGGGCTATGCTTAAACTTACTCCGGAGCCATCCTTTAATTTAGAGGAATATTCCAACTTTTTATGAAAATGGATTATTCACCCCCCTACCTGGAGCATTTTGATCTCAGTTCATGCATTCTCCTAGTCTGGCAACCCCCAATTTTACCATTTTCTTAGCTTAGCATAGGCGCTGGAATGTAAAGTAGCCAGACAGCAACTCTTTGGCTACTTTACTTTCCGGTACCTATGCTAAGCTGAAACTAAAATTGGGGTTGCCAGATAAGGAAAACACATGCACTAGGACCAAAATGCTTTTACCCCCATATGCAACTTCAGAGAAGAGTGTGGAGGTCCAATTTTCGCAAAATGGTGGAATATTCCTTTAAGGGTTTATCCTCAAGCTTACTTGGTATGTATTCCTCTGCTTAAAACCCTCCAGATGTAATGAGTTACAGGATCCACACATCATTAAAATCAGCCCATCATGACCTAAGACCCATGAAACATGTATGAGCACACTCCAACGACTGGTTAATAAACCATGCATTCCGCTGTTTTAAACCTTTATTTATAAAATTATTTTTGCATGACAGAACAGAAGTGCTCTGTTTACTTTTGAATCTGTACAAACACACACATACATACACACACACACTTTCCCCATTCATCTTCCACGCCCCTGATCCACATAATTTAATACAGCCGCCATCGAACACAAGATCCTCTATTCAGACAACTCTACACGTCCATTGCACCACATTAGCACGCATGAACACACACACACACACACACTTACACACACTTTCAAACATGCATTACACAAATGAGCCACACACACGCTGTAGTGTTTCACATATATGGACCTGGGCTTTATTGTCTCCTTGACGACGTGAGTCCTCACATTGTTTTTTTTTTTTTATTATTTATTCATTTATTTCATTCAGTTCTTTTTTTTTCTTCTTTTTTTTCCCGCTCTTGTCAATTCTTTTCTTCTGCAGACTCTTGATAAACTCTCTCCTCTATCATCAGGGGGGCGGGGCTTAGCCTTGCGAGCAGCGGCACCAAGGCTACGCCAGAGCAGCCGTGCCAACTGCCTACCTCTTCACAGAAGAGACCAGATGCCGCTCCCGCATTCCGGGGAGCGTGTGTCCGTGTAGTGATGGGGGCAGAGGGGTGGGAGCTCTGTGTGTGTGTGTGTGTGTGTAAGGTGTTCGAATAGAGGTGGTGTGTGTGTGTATGTGCCTTTGTTTAGAGGTGGTGTGTGTGTGTGTGTGTGTGTGTGTGTGTGTGTGTGTGTGTGTGTGTGTGTGTGTGTGTGTGTGTGTGGAGGGCTAAGGGAGCCAGGAAACTGGAATGATGCCTGCAGGATCTGTAAAGACTCCCCCACCCAACCCACCGACACATACACTCACTCGTTCACACACACACTCCCACCACAGGGGAGGGGGTTTGGGAGAGGAGAGGGGGTTGGGCAGAAGTCTGTTGCTTTAGCACAAAACATCCAAACATTACATGAAATAACAGAATCAGTAGAAAAATAACCTCTTGTTTACAGACAGAGGGGGGGGGGACCCAAGGGTGTGTAGGAGTCTCTGTGTGTGTGTGTGAGTGTACAGGTGCGTGCGTGAGACTGAGGAAGTAACTGTGTGTGTGTGTGTGTGTGTGTGAGAATGAGACCGTGGGAGTAACTGTGTGTGTGTGTGTGGTGGTCTGAATGTCAAGCAGCTCAGGAAGGAGGGAGTGGAGAAAGGGATCTGTGACAGCAGTGCCAAGATGAGTGAGGTGCAGGACACGGAACACTCCCCCCTCAAACACACACACATACATACACTCACACACACACACACACACACACACACACTAGCAGGAGTGAGGGCTGAACAGAGAATACAAAAAGTTACAAAACCAAAATAAAACTGTAAACACGCACAATAAATAAAACAGCAGGGTTGGCACCATATAGGTGTGGCTCCTTGCTCAATCTCCCAACACCCCCCCCTCTGTCAACCCCCCCAAATACCGGCCCCCCCTCCCCATCACCTGCTCTTGCCCCTTCCCCCGCCCCCTCAACGCCACACCCCAGCCCGTCCTGTTCCACCCCCGCCATGTCCCACTCCTCCATCTGCTTTTCTTTTTTCGCCTTTTCTTTTTTTTTTTCTCTTTTTCATTTTTTTTAAATGTTTGATTCCCAAGTGCAAAACATCACAAATGAACAGTTCTGTATTCAAGTAGCTTATATACAGGGAGTCCGGAGGGACACAGTTCCTGTACAGTGGATGCGCTTATTGGAAGGGCTGCAGAGTCGTGATGTTTGTAGAAAAAAGGAAAAGGAAAAACAAATAAAAATAAAAACAAAAACAAAAAAAAAAGGGGGGGGGGGGGGTAAAATAAAAAAAACGGAAGGAAGGAAGGGGAGATTCAGAGGGGAGGGGAGAAAAAAAAAAAAAAAAAAAGCGGCAGAGATGAGTCGTTGCTGTCCAGTCCGCGGCCGCTGCCGTTACTGTGGAAACGCGCCGTGGGCTGTCCCTTTGCATCCCCAGTTGGTGATTGGTGCACAGCACCCGTTGATGGACAGGCAAAGAGGCGGGTTGGCCCCTCCCCTGCTGGACTCACTACGTCACTTCCATGGCCACTGTGGTCTCCGACAAGCTGTTCAGAGACTTCTCCTGCTCGTGGTTCTCCCTACACACACACACACACACACACACACACACACACGCACACACACACACACACACAGAAAGAGAGAGGGGGAATTCTTTTACAAACACGTCCATAAGCAACATCTATATCCCAGTTTCTGCACTGGTACACAACAGGCAGTGAAATCATTTACTGGCCATTGGGCATTTCAGCTGTAAGCAGGTCGCCAGGAAATAAGGGCAGGATGAACATTTTATCTAAAATACTGGGCTTAAAGTAGGATATTTATGTCGCCCAAGTTATCCCAAACTCATTATACTGATTTAAATATCCATTAAGTAAAGCCCAAGTACAACCAATAATTAGCATTTAGCAGCTGCTTTCATTCAGAGCATTAAAAACAACAACATGGGGCTGAGGAGTCAAATAAGCTGAGTGTGTGATTGTGTGCGTGTGTGTGTGTGCGTGCGTGCGTGTGAGAGCGTGTGTGTGTGTGTGTGAGAGCGTGTGTGTGTGTGTGTGAAGAGAGCGTGTGTGTGTGTGTGTGAAGAGAGCGTGTGTGTGTGTGTGAAGAGAGCGTGTGTGTGTGTGAGAGAGCGTGTGTGTGTGTGCGAGAGTGTGTGTGAAGAGAGCGTGTGTGTGTGTGTGAAGAGAGCGTGTGTGTGTGTGTGAAGAGAGCGTGTGTGTGTGTGTGAAGAGAGCGTGTGTGTGTGTGTGTGTGTGTGTGTGTGTGTGTGTGTGTGTGTAGAGAGCGTGTGTGTGTGTGTGTGTGTGTGTGTGTAAGCGTGTGTGTGTGTGTGAGATGAGAGCGTGAGTGTGAGATGAGAGTGTGAGTGTGTGTGTCCTCCTCACCTGGGCACCAGGTCCATGTTACTGGTCGCGGTGGCCACTTTGGGGATCTGACAGTTGTTGTTGAGCTTCAGGGCGGCCGGGCTGACGCTGAGACTTCTGGGAAGGTGCCGCGCGGTCAGGCCAGAGATGGGCGGAGCCGGCATGCTCAGCCGCAGATTGTTGCCAATCAGCACGGGCGACGACGCAGTGTTGGTGGAGTTGCCGTGGTTACCCAGGGTCGAGTGGGCGTTGGGGGCGTGGGCAGAGTTGCTGTTGAGGGTCGAGGAAGTGGAGGAAGGGGTCATCGTCGAGGAGACTGTCGTCGTGGACGACGGGCTGGTGGTGGTCGGGAGAAGTAAGCCCTTGTATACACCTACAAGATGATAAGTGGATGAACACACACACACACACACACACACGGGTTAAGACATTTACTTGGAATGGTCTTTCAGAGTGAACGTAATCATTTATGCACCTACAGTCTGGACTACATATTGAATTAGCATTTTTGAGTCTGTGTGTGTGTGTGTGTGTGTTCTCTCACCTGAGGGCTGAAGGACTCCGTTGACCCCTCCCCCTGCGCTGCCCTCCTCTTTGACCTTGAGGGTGAGCAGCTGGTCGGAGCTCATCAGAGCCGAGGCGGCAAACTGGGCACCCGCAGAATCCAGAGTCTGAGCAACCTGCTGATGGAGACACACACGTTAAACACACGTTAAAACACATGTTAAACACACACACACACACACACGTTACACACACAAATGCGCGCGCGCACACGCACACACATTAAACACATGTTAAACACACACACGTTACACACACAAACACAAGTGCCATAGCAATTAAATCGCAAGGTTGTATTCAAGGCCATTTATACTGGGTCTTGGCAGAATCCAGCATCTGACAAATTTGCTGACAACCCCCCCAAAACACACTCACTCACTCACACACACACACACCCTACCTATCACACATGCTAGATTTGATCAAGCATATTAGACGTCAACACACACTTACTGAGACACACACACACAGCACCTACCTGTGGGGTGCCGACAGTCTGGTTGGCTTGCTGTTCCAGCTGCTCTTTTTGCATGAGGGCCAGCTGCTCCTGATGCTGCTGGAACTGCTCTGCTGTAACCACTGCACGCGCACACACACACACACACACACACACACACACAGTATAGATGGTTACTCAAGAGTGCAAACTTCAAACTCCAAACACTCATCAAGGATGCTCACACACACACACACACACAACACTACAACTGGAGTCTACAAAATAATGAAGGAGAAAGAAATCCATTTGAAGTGGCTACACATTTCATTCAACACACACACACACGATGACACAAAGGGAGTTTCAAACAATTTCATGGTTGGCAAGATTTTCCAATTATAACCCCTCCCAAAATGGGCATGCAGAGACACACACACACTGTTGCCATTTTCATCCTCTCTGAGTGAGTGTTCATAAAACCACTCATTCATCTTTCAAATCAATCACATAAACAGCACAGCTCCTGCCAACCACACAGACAACAAGCCATGGGCATCAATGAGGGAGGGGGGGAGAGAGAGAGAGAGAGAGAGAGAGAGAGAGAGAGAGAGAGAGAGAGAGAGAGAGAGAGAGAGAGAGAGAGAGAGAGAGAGAGAGAGAGAGAGAGAGAGAGAGAGAAAGAAAGAAAGAAAGAAAAAAAGTTTAAGTGTGTACTCTCTGTGTGCGTGAGCGAGTACCAGTATGTGTGTGTGTGTGACACTTACAGACTACCGGTGTGCTGCGGCCCTGGGCGGCGCCAGCTCCTCCTCGGCCAATCCCGCGCAGACCCGGTCGTCGGGCTGCAGCGGCGGCGGCCAGGGCCGCTGCTGATTGGCTGGCTGCGTGCGTCCGCGGGCGGAAGTGCCTCCAGCGGCTCGCCCTGATGTTCAGCAGCACCTGCCGCAGCTCCTGGGACAAACGTCGCGACTGCGACGACTGCTGCCATGACGACGACGACGACGACTGTGAGGAGGACAGTGGCGGCGGCAATGGCGACGGCGAGATGGCGGCGACTGTGGTGGTGGTAGCGGTGTTGGTGTTTGTGTTGGTGTGTGTGTCTGCTGTGTGTGTGTCGGTGGAGTCTCCGCAGCGGCGGAGGTCCGCCGCAGGGTGTGTGTCCATGATGTCCGTGTGTGTGGGTGCGTCTGAGGTACTGGCGGAGTGAAGGGGGGAGAGGTCCGAGTCGGATATGGAGTCCAGTCTGTGGAACACGCTGTCCAGGTCGGAGGAAGCACGATCCATGAGAATCCTACACACACACACACACACACACACACACACACAGAGAGGAAAGGGGAGTTAATTCAACATTGCGTGTATATGAAACATGCATTTTAAATGCTAGCTCACACAGAAAGAGGGAAGGGAGTTATTGAAGTGTGCGTGTGTTGGCATTTAAAATGTATCCTTCAAACTGTTTTTAAACTCAAAAGAGTTTTAACATTGACACTGTATGAGAAGCATACACTTACATCTGGTGTGTGTGTGTGTGTGTGTGTGTGTGTGTGTGTGTGCCTGAACCAGAGGAATGTGTGTTTAAGAGGTGAATTTTCACTCTTGAGAGCAAATATTTGTGTTGGCATGATGTACACACATGCACATTTGTGAGTATATGTATTTGAAGCTAGTGTGTGCACACAAGGGGCATTTTTTTAGGGTGTGTACTGCCCGCAGGGACCTCTTTGTGTGCGCGCGTGCATGCGTGTGTGCATGCGTGTGTGTGCGCGTTAATCTGCCCCTCACCTAGGGTGCCTGCATGGGTCAAGATAGTGTGGAGAACTGTGCGAGAAGAGTGTGTGTGTGTGTGTGTGTGTGTGTGTGTGTGTGTGTGTGTGTTATTGCATTATCCCGTCCCTGAGGCTGATGCATCCGAGTGCAAGGCCCAGATAGAAGTGTGTGTGTCTGTGCACACATTGACCTGCCCCCTTGGCCAGGCAGTCTGCGAGCCAGGCCCAGACAGAAGTGTGTGTGTGTGTGTGTGTGTGTGTGTGTGTGTGTGTGTGTGTGTGTGTGTGTGTGTGTGTGTACACACTGACCTGCCCCCTCGGCCGAGGCGTCTGCGGGCCAGGCCCAGGCAGTGCGATGGGTTGTTGAGGGAGGTGAGGGAGAAGCGGAACCGCGGGTCTCCTGATCCACCTTCCTCGGGCACGCTCCAGGGCCAACTACCAGTTTCGGACCGCGCCTAGACACACAGACACACACACACGAGAACACACACATAGTCAATAAAGGAGAAGGGTATGTGGAGGAACAATGACAAAATGTGTGAGCATGTCTTGAGTGAGTGAGAGAGAGTGTGTGTGTGTGTGTGTGTGTGTGTGTGTGTGTGTGTGTGTGTGTGTAAGAGAGAGTGTCAGACTTACAGCGTGGTATACACAGCCAGCCTTCCTCCTGAAGGCAAACACTCCGTCTGGATCGTTCTCCTCCTCTGCCTCTGACGAACCTGAGTGAATCTATAAACACACACACACACACACGTGATTAGTACCACATTCCAGAAACCCTGACAGAACAAATTGGGCCGTGTCTTTATTGAGTAATGCTCAGCTGCACGTGTCACTTATGTGACTCCCAAGTACACTTAGATGTACTTATATTCCAGACTTAGCTTATGCAATAGGAGTTTGAGTGTTTGCAGAGGTCATTCAAGTTGTGGAAGTTGTTACGCAAACATCTGTGAGAGCGTGCATGTGTGTGTGTGTGTGTGTACCTGAGTGTAGGGCTCGTCGTCGGAGCTGGGGAAGTCGTACTGGTTGAAGGGTGTGTGTGTGTGTGTGTGTGTGTGTGTGTACACACCTGAGTGTAGGGCTCGTCGTCGGAGCTGGGGAAGTCGTACTGGTTGAAGGGTGTGTGTGTGTGTGTGTGTACCTGAGTGTAGGGCTCGTCGTCGGAGCTGGGGAAGTCGTACTGGTTGAGGTCTTTGGGGTTGAAGAGGGCGGGGCCACTGTGCTGAGGGGCAGAGAGGGGCGGCGGCTTCTGCTTCTTCTCGTATTTCCTCTTGGTGCGGACCACCTCCGTCTTCTCCGGCTGAGAGAGGGAGAGAGCGAGAACGCACAAGAGCACGACAGCGGGAGGGAGGGAGGAGGGGAGAGAGAGAGAGAGAGAGAGAGAGAGAGAGAGAGAGAGAGAGAGAGAGAGAGAGAGAGAGAGAGAGAGAGAGAGAGAGAGAGAGAGAGAGAGAGAGAGAGAGAGAGAGAGAGAGAGAGAGAGAGGAATGCATGAAGGGGTAGATGGAGAACAGAGGCAGCAGAACAGATGAAGGCAACCATAGAAAGAGAGAGAGAGAGAGAGAGAGAGAAGATAGATAGTGTGCCGCAGAAGATGATGAAAACAGAGTGCGCACGGATGGTAGAAAGAGAGAGAGATGGAGAGCGGGATAGAGAAAAGAGAAAAGAAGGGGAGGCAAAAATAAAAAGAGGAAGAAGAATCAGTACAAAGCTCTGAATAAGATCTGAGGAATCACATTCACTTTGATCCTCCACTGAAGTCCCTCTAGTGCTCCAGTTTAGATGTTTACATCTCAGCACACTCGGGTGCATTATAGGCCACATACACAAATACTATACAACACCACAGGATAAAACAGCATACTCCCGCTGATAAAGGAGTGTGTGTGTGTGTGTGTGTGTGTGTGAGGATGGTGTGTCTAAATGTGGATATATGCCTGTAAGCATGTACTGTATACTACACACATCTTGGTGCCCTCGAGAGTGTGTGTCTGCATAAGAGTGTGTGTGAGTATGTGGATGGTGTAGTAACTGCATGTCTATGTGACTGCATACATGCCTGTGTGTATACATATTATAATTCACATCTTGTTGCCAACTAGAGTGTGTGTCTGCATATCTGTGTTTCTTTGTGTGTGTGTGTGTGTGTGTGTGTGTGTGTGTGTGTGTGTGTGTGTGTGTGAGAATGTGTCTGTGCATATCTGTGTGTGTGTGTGTGTGTGCGCGTGCATGTGTATACATACCTTGCTGCGGTAGTCCTTGAGCTCCAGGAGGTCGTGGTGGCGTAGCTGTCCGCTGGAGGGCAGAGGCAGCAGAGGGAGGCTGTAGACGGGTTTGACCAGGGCCCGCTGGGCCAGGGCCTCGGCCATCACATCCGACCCAAAGTCTGGCATGCTGTTCCTGCACGACACAGGGGACACAACACAGTGGGTCAACACAGGGGCACAGCACACATGTGGGGATATATATACAGATTCTCAACTACTACTCCAGTGTGAGGCTGAGCTGTGTGTGTGTGTGTGTGTGTGTGTGTGTGTGTGTGTGTGTGTGTGTGTGTGTGTGTGTGTGTGTGTGTGTGTATGAATAGGTGTGTGTGTTGGCGCACATGCACCTTTTAAATCTTCAGTGTGAGGGTGAACAGCGTGTGTGGGCACACACACTTCTCAACCATTTCCAGTATGATTCTGGGCCCAGTGTGTGTTATGTGTGTGAATTGATGTGTGCTCGCACGTAGTTCTGAGTGAGTGAGTGAGTGAGTGAGTGAGAGAGAGAGTGTGTACGTACCTCTTCTCGACAATCTCCAGTGTGAGGCTGAGTAGCTCCCTCTTGCTGCGCTCGCGTCTCTTGATCATCTCCAGGATGGACACCGCTCTGCTCAGGTCCCTCCTCAGCTTCAGCATCTTCTCATACGACGCCTCGTCGTTCTTACGGTTCTACACACACACACAAACACACACACACACACACTTATGTTAGTTCTCTCATTATAATTCAGCATCTTCACATACAATGCCTTGTCATTCGTAGAGTTCAACACACACTAATGCAAGTTCTTTCATTATAATTCAGCATCTTCTCACACAATGGTTACACACAAAACACACTTATGTCATTCATCATAATTCAATATCTTCTCATATAACAACTTGTCATTCTTGCGGCTCTCCACACACACACCATTTTAATTCAGCATCTTCTCATACTCGTTGGATCATCAGTCTTGTTTCTTCTACACTGTGTGTGTGTGTGTGTGTGTGTGTAATACCACACATAAAAGCTCACCTTGCGTGTCTGCATCTTCTCCGTGCGTCGGCGGAAGGCCACGTAGGGGTCGTTGGTGCTGGAGCCGTCGCGTTTCTCCTGCTTGACGAGGGGGATGAGGGAGCCGGTGCTGCAGTTGCGCCGCTTGCGGCTCCAGTACTCGTACACCTCCTTTATCAGCTCATCCTCCTCCTTCAGCAGCAGCTTGGCCTCCTGGAGCGTCACCAACTACACAGCAGAGGAGAGAGAGAAGAGGAAACATAAAACACCTTACTTACTTACTTACACCTTAAAGGAATTGTCCACCTTTTAATGAAAATTCGTTATTCACTCTCCAACCTAGAGTTACATATGTGGGTTAAAGCATTTATTTTCTGAGTGCATGCATTTTCCCTGTCCGGCAACCCCAATTTTAGCTTTTATTATAGCTGTAGCTTAGCATAGGCACTGAAATGCCTACTCGGAGAGCAAGTGCTAGAGTTGGGATGTGCTAGATTGGTGCACTCCAGATAGCTGAAGGAAGGGACTAGGACAAGAGAGGGAGACTGGTGTGGTAGACTGACCTGCTGGCCGCTGCCCTTCTCCAGGCGCTCGATCATGTCCTCAAACTGCATGGCCCCCAGCTCCATCCGCTTCTGCAGCTGCTGCATACACGCCTCGTCCTCCGAGTCCAAGTCGTAGTCCGGCTGCTCCGCATCCAAGCTGAAGGCTGCGGCACACACACACACACAGATAGATAGACAGAGAAGGGAGGGTTACTCATCACTCACACACACCAAGGACTGTGCCACATAAAGGGGGGTTACTCACCATCACACAAACACACACAGACACACACACACACACACACACACACACACACACACACACACACACACACACACTCTGAGGGCTGTACCACATTTTGAAGAGGGATTAATCAGCATAACTTACACTCACAAACACACAGAAAATGGGGGCTACTCACGCACGCAAGCACACAGACAGACAAAACACACATAGGCAGGTAGACACACAGATAGACAGGCAGGCCGCACACACACACACACACACACACACACACAAACCAAGGAGTTTTCCCAACAGGGTGGTTAAGTGGCAAACCTGGGAGAGCCAACCAGAAGTAGTGGTAAATATGACAATAAGAGTGGCATGTAGTAGGGATAACCACTTTCTCTGGGTTCACCAAGTCAGTTTTTAAAATCACTTAACCACCTTATTGGAATACCACCCTGCCTTCTGCGTGCAAGCACTCGCACACTTGCATCTTTCCCACGAAGTACTTGTTTATGGAGAGAATCTACCCATACCGAGACCCATTCACAGATCTTTTCTAGCAACTCAACAAATTCAGCCATTTTACTGCAGTCAACAACAGTATGACAACTACGAGCAAACCCAACTTCTTTCATGCCTGCAGGCTTGCCTCCCCCGTCATGAGAAGTTTAAGGGTTCATCTCAGGCATGAGGCATGAACTGAATGAACTACCACTGAAGCGCGGGAAACAGACAACCGTCTACAATGAGCCCTAAGCCTAGGGCTACACTGGATGTGTTACGGAAGTCTCAAGTCAAGTTCTGTCAAAATACATTGAAATGAATGAGGATTTTTTTTTTTTTTTAAAGAATGTTAAAATGCCATGGCTTTGCTGCTGTGTCTGGTGTAGCTAGTTGTGGAGCTGCAATCGGGCTACAAAATTTAAGCCTGATCTGAGCCCAACAAGTCTGACTTATTTTTAAGGCCAAACCCGACAACAGCCCAATGACACTCAGAGGCACCATCGAGCCTAGACTTCTATCTAGCCTGTCGTTCTGCGCTCAGATGCTCACTGAGTTTACATTAGGCCTACATGTAGGCTGGTCTCAAGTTCTTGCTAACATTTTGAGAGCTCTGTCCGGGAATGAGAGCGTTTCATTCTGAAACTGGAGTAGAAGCCCGAGCCCAGGTAAAATGGAAGATATTAGGCCCAAACTCAACTTGGCGTCTGTTTCCCAAAGGCATAGTTGCTAACCAGTTAGCAACTTAATAAGTTGGCAATTAGCAGCTTAGTTAGTTAGCTGGCTATGGGAAATGCATTGCAATCAACATAGTTGCTAACTTAGGTGGCAACTATGCTTTCCGGAAATGGACACCTGAACCCTCAGGCCTAGATGGGTTCAGACAGAGACCTTCTGCTCTAGCCAGTTGTATTGTTATGAAGCAAATTGTTATTGGTAGACAAGTCTTTGACTTGACGCCTCCAGTGCAGCCTCCCTGTCAGACTGCCTACTTCAAGCATGCTGTGCAGTGTCCTCATCAGCTAGTTCTCACAACTCTACCAAGTGGTTTCAGGCGTCCCAGTAGGGATTAGCAGCGTGTCTGACATTGTGAAGACTAGAAGGGATATGCTGACGGCTGGAAATGACGATGAAATCTCGCCGTTATGTCAGTTGCTTAGTAACAATGCCAAACGACCAACTAAAATAAACGATCTAAAAATATTTTTAAAACTCTAAAAATGATTGTTGTTTTTACTCACTTTTGTAACTGTAACAGTACCCGCAAGATTCTATGAGAACGTACGGTAAAGGTTTATCGTCTAGTTTTTACCGTCTGACATTGGAGGACAGGAGACATGCAGAAGTAGCCTACTGCTTGACAAAGATCCTCCCCATAAGGGCCCAGAAGCTTGAGCTCCACAGCAAATTATACATTGGCTAAATTAAAACCCAAAACAGGAATCTAGTTCCTCGATGACTTTTACCGCATCCCTCAGGGACACAGGTGGTGGATACGAGAGTCCTGGCCACGAAAATGGGTCAAAACAACAAAATGAGAACAAAAATGAGACAAAAACACATTTTTGGGTGATCTGGCATCAGTTTCCCAAAGCCATTGTTGCTAACCACTAACCAGTCAGCGATTAAGTTGGCGAAGATAAATTGCATTGCAACCAACTTCGTTAGTAACTATGCCATGCACACACTGGATATGGTGCCTGCTTGTAACTATGGTACTTGGCTATGGCTTACACATGCATCTAAACATAGACCTCCCAAGATCAGCCATGACAATTTTAAGAATGAATGTAAAAGGGGTGCAAGACATTTTGCTCCCTCTCTCTCCCCCCCACACACACACACACACACACACACACACACACGTGTGAACGCTTCACCTCGCTCCTCCTCACTCACTCACACACGAACGCATGACCTCACTTGCACGCCCACCCAGATGCTCATAGCATTGGCCTCTTAAATCACCTATTTTTCCAAAGCATCTCTGCTAGAGAGATTCATGTCCCTCAAAGGACAGAAGAGGGACACCCACCCCCACTCCCCTCTCCTTTCCTCTGTCTGAGACTCTCAGAAACTAGAGCAGACAGAATACATCAGCTCAGCTCTCCCTTGGGACTCTCACTCACACTCATGCACGACACACACACACACACACACACACACACACACACACACACACACACACACACACACACACACACACACACACCATCTCCAGCATACACACACACACCTCCTTGAATGTGTGTGTGTGTGTGTGTGCGCACACACGCACACCTGATTGCTGTTCTTGTAAACATTCCTTTGGTTTACACAGCCACAGCCATTTATAATTGACCCCTCACAAACACACACACACAAACATCTTATTACACACAACTTATTAAGCATCCAAGCCATCTCTACACTCTAGAGCAGAGAAGGCAGCCTGGTGCCTGAACATCTCCTGTTAATCACCATCTCATCTTAGACAATCTGCCATCTCCAACACCTCAGTGTTACACCCCAACAACATCCGCCACCTCACTCTCTCTGGTACTCTCAGTCTTTCACACAGGCACACATGCTCGCTCATGCAAGTAGAGCAGCTTGTATTGCAACTATTAACTCCAGTCCAAACTGAACCGTTTTGCACAGCCATGTAAAAACACACTCGGTGGTGTTTTTTGCCCCCAACAGCATCTTCTTACTCTAACCCAAACCCCCTCAACCTTCATCCTGACCCTAAATTGGGAAAAGTAGTGCCTTGAGGGACAGGGCTGCCTTGAAGGCACCGTTAAAGGCAAAAGAAATACCAAAGGCCGTAACACACACACACACGTGTGTGTACTCACGCTGGATGTGGATGAGCTGCTTTGGCATCTTGAAATCCCCGGGGTAGATGGAGTCGTAGTAGGGGATGTTGCTCTCCGCCTCGGGCACGGGGATCACCATGCTGTCCCGCTTCTCCCCGTACACCTGCTGTGCCGAGATGGCCCGCTGGAGATGGTGTTCCTATGGTAACCAAACAGACACACACACACACAGCAACATTAAATCATACGTTCAGATCAGCATACAGACACACAATATGACACGCTATGTGACTAACTATGTATGCAACAAACAATAGCCTTGTGAGACCATCCTGATCTCGCAAGCTTCAGGCGGGTTGAGGTGTGACGCGACGAGAAGCGGGTCTAAAGAACATACGCGCATGTTAGTACGTCATGCTTCGTTGATCTGATATGTTGGTGATAGACAGGCCAAATCAACCAAGGTGGTGATACAGATGCTTTATCCAAATCAGCCAAAACTAAACTAACGGCACAACATTAACGAACCAAAACTACCGTGATGGATGGTTCCCAGATGGAATTGCGGGAGCAATTGCGGAGTCAGGTTAACAAACAAATGCAACACCCTTGCATGATGGGAACTTTACTTGGATGAAGCAATGGGGACCCCCATGATGAGTGTTGCACAGCACACAGGACTGGAATAGTCACAGAAATGGGATCAGATCAAGTCAAACAACATTCTATGGCTCCTCTAACGATTTCACAGATAAAGACAAGCTCAACCCACAGTCTTGAGTGAGGCGCTACTGAACATGCATCAATGAAATTAGAGCGCACACACACACACACTTTTTTTTTATTTTTATGTTTATTGAACAGGGACAATGCACAATATATAACTGAGCCTGATTGTAGCCATAGGCTAATTTACATCAGTAGTCCCTGAAACTGAAACTCATGTAGCCTCGTACAGTGAATTTCATCAGTAACTTGGCCAGATTGACAGAGGTTAGGCCTATGTTTATGAATGGCATGAATTCTTTGAGGTTGACTGCCTCCATTGTCACATGAAAAGTTTCAGTAGAGACTGTGTGGTATCCACATTTCAATAGGTCTGTTTTTCTAACCCTGGTTGAATGAAGATACTCACTCAAATATGAAACTGAAAATGTTGGATATGGTGTAGGACATTGTAGTGGTGACGTGTCCTCTAGAGACTGTTAGTAAAATTCTGATGAAATTCACAGTACGAGGCTACATGAGTTTCAGTTTCACACTGACACTAGCTGATTAACCTGATTCAGATCTTGCCAAGGACTTACGAGTGGTTTGCAAAATGCCACAACCACATGAAGACTTTTCAGATACAAACGCACCACAGCTTAGGCCTAGCTGACTGCAGAATGTCACAGCACAGTAGGCCCAACTAAAATACAGATTTACAACAGCTAGCTTGCCAATTTATGGACTGGCACTTCCTTTGCTGGAGGCACACACACACACAATTATGTCATTTTAGAGTAGTTTTATCACAGCACTTTGCACTCTCCCTGTTTACAGCCAGGGTCTTTGTTCTGGTGAGCTTGGAAAGGGCAGATATGGTGGTGTGTATGCGGATACAAAGACACTAACATGACCAATGCCGGAAAGTACCCTTCAGTGGAGTGTGACCAGACCTCACCTACTGCGGGCAGAGCGAGCACTGGGGGGTGTGATTTCAAAAGGAAGCACTACAACCGGTGATAAGATAGCCTAGGCTTTATAAACTAGCCTACTGTACTTCCTCCAGATGGAAAAAAGGGAGGCATTGAAATGATGACCCAACTCCAGACTTCAGCCACATTTAATTTAGACTCCCAGTGAATGATTTTCTATAGGCTACTTGGTGTCAAAGAATCACCACTAAGTGATTGATAGAATCACTGCTGACCAGTTACACCAGCCTTCCTCCTGTCCTGTCCGGATTCAACTCCATATTATTGATTAAAGTCTTAGGCCTACTGCTGACCACAAATCATCAGTGTTTCCACTGCGCTTAGAACAGACACCCTGGGATTGCTTGGAGCACTATTATTTGTTTATTCCTTTTTTTAATCTAATATTTATGCGGTCAAAAGAATAATACAATCTGATCAAAACTTTGCAGATTAATCATGATGTATCACCTTTAAATCACAACTCATTTCCTCCAGAGTGCTAGTGTAGGTTGCATCCTTATTTTGCATCTGAGGCTAATTGGCTAGCATTGGTCTCCTCAAATGGGGCAATTTTCACACATAGGCCTATCCCCTACCCCCACAGACACCCAAAAGATCAAGCAACAAGATCCACACAGGGCTAATCCATGTCAATATGAAGGTGAGGTCAAGAGGAGAGAGAAACGCAACTAAGACTTGAAAGAGTTTTAGACAATGTTGGCCCACTTTGATGCACGTTTACACCCACCGCTGTTGTTGGAAATACAGTGAGTAGTGGGTCCAAAGTATTTGTCTAGCTTCACTTGAAAGCCTAGCCTCTTTTTGTCTGCAGAATTGAGTGCAGTACATGCTTACATGTTTAAAAAGTGGAAGCAAGTGAATCAGGATTAAAAGGATTATTTTATTTTTCCCCTTTTGATCAGTGTTAGCCTAGTGTTGAAGTGATAACTTTCACAGTACTATTTATAAGACAGAGCTACTCTGAATTCGAACAAAAAACCTCCAAGGAAGTTTGTGCCACCCAGGAGGGAACTTCCAATGAAGTTTTGTCACATAAGCTACATGATACTGACACTGGTGTACAAAATGCATTGAAATTAAGTCTAGTGTCAGCCTATTTGTGCAAAGTAAGCTTGAGTCTGCATGGGAAACACGTCACACCAAAAGGACGCAAACTGCCTCAGAACAGCCAACAACACACTCACGTCTGTGTTTCATTTTAAAAGTGTGTGTTGTTGATTGTCTAAAACAAACAGGTTGCACAACATAGTTGGCCTGAGCTTTGCCTAGGCTAAGTCTTGGAGGATGCAACTTCTAGGCCTACTCCACTCCAAGGACTGCGGGAGAACCAGGGATGGGACTCCGATAGCAGCCAATGGGAGTGTGTGTGGAATCAATGTTTGAGATTAGCTCTGTGTGTGTGTTTGTGTGTGTGTGTGTGTGTGTGTGTCTGTCTCTCTCTCTGGAGAGGCTTAGTGTGACTCTGGTCCAACCAACTGGTGACGGAACTTCCAGTTTCATAACTCAAAGGGTCGAATAACATCACTTGGGGTCAATCATCTGGAAAAACCCTGCATGATTAAAGGAAAATACCGGAGTGAATTCAAGCATAGCCCTGTTGAAAGAGCTTGCTAAATGCGCTAGTTAGCGAGTGGAACAAAATAGTTTGGTACAGCACAGACCGGACGCAAAGGCAGTAGTGAACAGGCACTTTACACTGAATCAATGGGACCTGACTGTTGGAAACCGAAAGTAAAACCTGAGGTTACATTGACCCAATGTAAAGTGTTGCAGTAGGTCTATGCTGTTCGAAATTCTTTCATTTCATACGAAATATAGCCTAATGCTGTTAGAAGGCTCGTGCAGCAGGGCTATGCTTGAACTTACTCTGGTATTTTCCTTGAAGGGCCAGAAGGATGGTCTACATAAGACACTCAGCAGTCAACAACTAGCCTAACCATTTCCTGAGCAAGTAATGTATTAGTCAACTCCCATCTAAAATAGGTCTACTTGACATAAGAGAACTAAACCCATCTGTGCTTAATGCTAACAATGCTAGCCCTGTCTGTGTTGGCGGGGAGCAATGAAGGGGTTCAGGGGTCCGTTTCCCAAAAGCATAGCTGCTAACCAGCAATAGGAAATTGCAAAGCGACCAACAAAACTGTTAACTTACTTGCCAACTATGCTTTTGGGAAACGGATGCCTGCACCAGACAACAAACAACAAACAACAAAAACAAACAAATACCACCACCATCATCTGTCTGTTCAACCCAACCTGAGCATGTCATGTTTCTGGATTGTTTTCTGATGCATTCCTCAAGTCACAGCCATTAGCACAGCTCAGTGCATTTCACTAAACATGTGCTGGAAACTGTCCCACACCACAAATCCTATTAAATGAAGCAACTTGGCCAAAATCTAACCCTTAGGCCAATCAGCATACAGACATAGTCAGTTCCATCAAAGCTAGTCCTAGGAGCTACTCATAAGATACAGTCAAAGTCCTTATCCTAGGCCTAGTTCATAGCCTATAACCTATTGGCTAAGCAGTTTTGTGAATACACACAAGTTTTCTCCTTTTGTCTGGTTACTCATTCATTACAGACATGACAACTGATTTAACCCCTAGGCTATAACATGATTCAAATCAATGAACAAATAGACTGCTGAAACTAAGAACAAAAAAAAGAAATGGAATGAGAAAGTGGCTGAATCAGTGGTGCTGGCAATCCCAAAAATCTGCCACAAGTCAGTTACTGTGAATTAGGCTACAAATGTCTGCCGAACAAATTGCAAATACAATTGTTTTTTTTTTGTTCAATTAAGCCCTATATGCCTATAATCCAAAAGCAGACAACATAGACCATGTCCCTCTGGCAGACTTCCAGAACACTCTTGTGAAACAGTGTTCTCTTCCCAAAGGCGAACTGGGTTACCTTAGATCACCTGGTCTGGGACACACCTGTGAGACGACCTCGTTCACAGACACAGATTCAGGTGAGCTGCAGAACAATACACATCTGAAGGATCTAAGAGGAAGGTGTTTTATTTTGGTCTTTGGCTCATTAGTAATGAAAGCTGCGGCCATCAACAGCTCGTCATCAGCTCACACGGCCACCACTGGCATTTCACACTACGGGTGGTGCAATAAAATACTGTAGCTTAGACAAACCAAAGCTAGGCTAAGTCATACTGGAATTAAAACTATAGGCCAGAGTACTCTGCGCTCTATTGCATTAATGGCAAACCTTTTCATCAAAATTCTCCACACACACACACACACACACACACACACACACACACACACAAATGCAATAATGCTTCAGCTAGCCAGGATCAGGTGAGAATCATTGTTAAACTCTGGGTGAAGGGACTGTATACAAGGAAATAAATAAATAAAAAAAATACAAACATAAAGAATAGACTTAAATATTTGTATCCAATGCTACACAGAATCTAACTCGGGACACCCGATTGTCACTCAAGTAACACAACAGCTGCTCCACCATGCCTTCTGATGTAAAATATGCATGGCCATGACATGTAGATTTCAGATGCAAAAGTCTGATGAGTGTGTAGCTCGAAAACGTTCACTTGGTGGGGGGAAGAAAAAAACAAACAAAAACAAAACGGGAGCTAGTGTGCAGACATTCAACTTTATTTTTATAGATGCAAAATCCTTCAAACTCCATTATGAAAAAATATGCAAAAGTTGGATGGCTTTAGTAATGATACTCTAGTTGTTTATATCAAACTGCAATTTTAAATAGCATCATCAAGTACAATCCATTTGGTGTATAAATTAAGTTTCTCTAACACATACATTTCTGCAAGTCCATCACAAATAAACATTCATCTGCATGCCTATCACAGTGATTGTGCACAAGTCACTTTTGCCCTGTGCTTGGAGCAGCGGTCCAGGCATGTGGAGACAGACACACACACACACACACACACGCACACACACAGAGTAGCGGTCTACACATGCAGCTATGCTTCCTCTCAGCAGGCGGTCGGAAGAGGCAGAGGAATGCGAGAGGCGACACCAGCGCCAGTGAGGGAGTTAATGAGTGAAATCAGCCAGCTGGGGGGCCAGCAGCACTCGCTCACCTGAGCCCATTAGTTCACACACTTGACACATCGAGAGGGAAATCACACACTCACACAGGCAACGAGTGAGCTGAAGTAGACAGATGTGTGCTCAAGGTGTGTGTGTGTGTGTGTGTGTGTGTGTGTGTGTGTGTGTGTGTGTGTGTGTGTGTGTGTGTATTGACACACATGCAGAAATGCATGTGAAATGCAGACACATTGTGTCTGCATTTCAGTTTGAGGTCTTTCTTGAGATTACCATTGGGCGGTATACCGATAGACCCCCCTCATTCTTAACCTCTGTGTGTGTATTGACACACACACACAGATCAACACTGTGTCTGCATTTCAGTTTAATGACATCAATGAGATTACCATTGGGCGGTATACCAACCTGTGTGTGTGTGTGTGTGTGTGTGTGTGTGTGTGTGTGTGTGTGTGTGTGTGTGTGTGTGTGTGTGTTTTGCAAGTGTTGATTCTGTGGAAGAGTTGCTTAATACTGAGCCATTGTGTCACCTAGCTAGTTAAAAAACAAAACAAAAAAAATACCCCACACAAACACATCAACACCGCAATAAATCACCCCATCTTATTCCACACAAAGAGGAGGATGTAGGCCAACACACACATCACACACACACACACACCCCACATCATCAAAATGCAAAGAAAAGGAATAGTTTTGTGCAAATATTTTACCACCCTGTCTGGTCCACACACACACGCACACACACACACGTACGTCTTGTGCAGCACTCAATAGGTCTGTGTGCTGTGTGAGATTAATCTTTCATTAGTTCGGCAGCTTCATTCATATGAAATATTAACCAGCTGCCTCCCTAAAACACATTCTCCCAGACGACCCGTCTACTGGCCTGCCATACCCAGCCTAGTCCAGTCTGTGTGTGTGTGTGTGTGTGTGTGTGTGTGTGTGTGTGTGTGTGTGTGTGTGTGGAGGGCGGGGGGTGTTGGGACGCGTGATATTGACTTAAAACTATGCCTCGGAGCCTAGGCTAGGTCATGATTCTTTACAGTCATTACGATATAGGCCATATGACTCACACCATCATTTTGGTGGTCACATCTAGGCTATCTGTCTTGAAAAAACACCCCAATAAACAAACCCACAGTGTCAAACACCATAATCATACAAGCTGTACAACTCATCAATGGAACTCTGTTTTCCATACTGGTGCAAAATGCAGATTTGAGCTACATTGAGGCACGTCAAGTACATGTCTTCAGCTTGTCCTAAGTCTGCTGTTATCAAGGGGAGAATTCCCAGTAGACGGCTAATCTTTATCATTGGGTAACAAACCACACATTAAATCCTTTGCAGGAGACTACGACAAGGTCCACATTGTGTGTGTGTGTGTGTGTGTGTGTGTGTGTGTGTGTGCGCGCTACTCCTTCCAATCTGAATGACATCAAGTACAGCGTTTTATCCAAAACGCCACAGACCGGCAAAATGAGGGTTCTGGAATGGAACCTGCTTCACCCCTGCTGCCAGGTTCTAAAGGGCTTCAACATGAACCAATGCAGGTCATTCTATCTGCATAGTTGCTAACCAGTTAGCATCTTTGGTGATTGCAATGCAATTTCCCATTGCCAGCCAACTAAGTTGCTACTTTAGTTTGAAACTAGCGGTATGCTTTTGGGGGATGAGTCATGGGGCAGTTTGTAGGCCTAACTTCTAGTAGGCTAGTTCATGGTGGTAATCACTATTGCACAGAGCACAAAGAGGGGAAAGCAATTTACTGATAGGGAACCATGCTGGTGGTTTTGAAACAGATGTCTGAGCCAAATGAAAACTGTCAATATGCTTACTTGTTTTTGTTTGTTAAAACAAACATTGGTAAGATTGTGGTACTTACTTGCATGCCCCTAAATCAATCAGCATATAGGCTAGGCTACATACTATACTATATGACCTTACATTGAATCCAAAATTGTTGCAGTTGTCATTTTACCCAGCATAAGCGCAACAACAGTTGCAGTAAAACTGCCTTCATTGGCAAGTCAATTAAATATTGGCCATTCTCCAAGATGGAAAGCATAGCATACCTCAAGCCTGATCAGAGCCAAAAATAACGCTGTATATCTAGTGTCTGACACTGACTGGTGTATGGTGAAGGATGCAATCTGAAAAATGGGGCTGGGAACCAATAGTAGCAATCTAGTCTGAGAAAAGACTGGAGCGTGAACCACAACATGATAAATTCATAAGTTCACGGAGCAACTAAATTGGGGAGACCATAAGAGGACAAATCACAAGAACCAGATGCTTTTGAGGAAATGATAGGCCTATACAATAATGCAGGACATAGGAAGAGTTAGCCTAGGCCTATTTAACATAATTTTATGTTATTTTACATAGGCCAACAACCCTTGTTATTCCCTGACATTATGGCTGTTTGCAAATGAAACAAATAGGCTATTGAATAAAACTAGAAGGCTACACCTCTTCTCAACAAGGAAAGGGTTTAGGCTAACTATGGTACAACTGGTGGTTAGTAGGCCTATGGTGATTAGGCTAGCCTTGGACATCTTCAGTATGCATCACAACGAAGGCTAAGCAGAGTTCACGCTGTATTCAATCCACCAAAGAGTAGGCTAGACTAGGCTGCATGAGACTCTAGGGTAGTTCATGCCTCATTTAGCAAGGTCATCCAACGTCAGCACAGGACTGCTGAATCAAACTTTTTGAGACCACATGAAATGGCTCAGCAGATCAACAGTTAAAGCTTCTTTCTGAAAACGGCCGTTTGAAACCTGTACACAGCAGGGCCAACAACCATATCAGACAGCACTGCAGCAGCAACCCCTTTACACAAACAAGCCAACCTAGGCCTATTTACTCTGTGCAGAGACTGGCTTAGGTCCACTACGAGGCCAACGCGGATTAACCTACTAGTCAAGAGGTCACAGAGTTCATCCAACGCAATTAAGCCTACCTCCCGGCTACAGTCACGAAGCCATCAACTGAACACAACAGACCATTCCACACTCTACACTAATGCAGTGGCGGGAAACTCCTTAGCCACTTCTTTGCTTGGCCTAGTGAGTTAACCCATCTAGGGGATTAGTTAGAGAATCCTTAGATGATGTATTCTAGAATTGATGGTTCCAGTCCTTGATTGTGATTGGTTGAATGATGTTCTATGAACACATTTCGTTCCATGTTGCTGTGCCATAATGGTCGCAGCGCCTGAGCATTGCATTTTTTTTTTTTTTTAGTAATGAGGAATTAACTGATGAATAATTCCTTACATTTCTTGTTATGTCTTCCATCCTCCAGGTTAATGTGGTAGGCTAGGCCTAGCCTAATTGTTTCAGAAAAGCATCAACTCCACTCAAGTCTGTAAGTCGGTTTTACCACAGCTAAGGGCGTTTGACGGCACTCTACTCCACGTCATGCCTAACAACTTCCCTTAGCCGTAATAAAACCAGCACGACTCACAACCTCTCGTGGGTTATTGCTTAGGCTACATCATCATACTCCAGAATCTCTTCCTGGACAGTGTGCAAGCCCTGACTTTGAGTTTATCTAATACAGACAAGCAGACAACAAACAAACAATCATAACGGAACATAGGGGCCGTGAAATACTGTGAATGATTTTGCATGCAAACAGTGTTATGCAAACAGCCTTAGGCCCCACTTGTGCTAAAGCTATTGGAATGCTTCAAGTCATTATAAATGCACAAGCAAAACAAACATACTGAAATGACATTACATACACACACACCTAAAGCACGTCAACATACACACAGAAGAGAAAAATCTTTGAAGTCAAAACATGCATGTGTACACAAACACACATAAAACCATTGCAAAGACAACTAATGACTCCATCCTCCCTTGGACTGTCAGAATACCCCACAGCCTCTTTAGCCTTTTGTGAGTACATATGCCTACATAATATTAACATAATAATAGTATGCACTATTAATGTTTAGCTTTCCACCTCTTCCATACAATTTGATCACACACACACACACACACACACACACACACGGTATCCATGAAGGATTTATAGTGAACAGGGCAGGGAATTTTCTTTTTAGTATACACAGGATGTCAGTCCATTAGTTTTTATTAGACACACAAGACATAGGCTAGCACAATCACTTTACTTATGTAGGCTACACAAGTTGGCTGTTAGCATAACTGATGTCAAAACAGGAAAACAACAAAAAGGCTATACGCAAACTGTCCATTAGTATGACTTTCCTTACACATAGCCTAGATTCCCCTTGCATAGATAGACAGACAGACAGACAGACAGACACACACACACGTACGACTACAGTGAGCCCAAAATCATTCTGAATACATTCTCCACGGTACAGGTCAGGTGAGTTGAAGGCTAAACAGCTGTAGGCCTATAGACTAACACAGCGTGACCATGGAATGAATGCATTTGGACGTCAATTGGTGATTGATGGCTAAATAACTGGGGCCAAGGGAAAATGCTGCACATCTAAATAACTTCTAAATCACCATAAGTGTACAGTACTTGACTGATTTCATTTCCTGTCAGACAGACTCACACAAAAGCTGGACTAGGCTACAGACACACACACACAGACACACAGACACACACACACACACACACACAGGGGTCAGTGGGTCAGGAGGAGTCAATTATCACATTGGCCTACAGCCTCTTCAAAGAAATCCCCTGAGAGCATTACATAACACACACACACACACACCAGGGAACGGGACAAGGCCTCTCTGAGCATCTGTTCACTTATAACACACACACACACACACAAACCCTCAGCACCAACTGCTTTCCTCCAACACCACTGCTTCTTTCGACTATATGCCCCCGTTCCCCTCCTCCAAAACACACACACACACACACAACGCAGTAAGTTTCCATCATCTAAAATAAACCTTCATCGCTTCATCACCTCAACATCCATCCATCAATCAAGCAAGCAAGCAAGCAGCATCAGTCAGTCATTGACTGCCGACTGCCGTCCTCTTCTCCATCACCTGTCCTGCCCCGCATCCATCACGTCCATCATAAATTTATATCCAACACACACACACTCACTCATATCCAACAGCACTGCATCACTCCAGCTACAGCTAGAGCCCTGGCTGGCTAAGCGTCGCCATGACGATGGCATTCCCCCTCATCCATCCATCCTCCCCTCTGTGACAGCAGTGTTCCGAGTCGACTCCTCATGAGTGCTATTCCCGGCTCCACCCACACACACACACACACACACACACACACCCCTCACGTGACGTCTGCAGGCCAGGCTACATCTGTGTGTGTGTGTGTGTGTGTGTGTGTGTTTTGAAGTGGTTCACACGGGGCCACTACAGGGATGCATGTAGGGCAGGAGAACGGTGTGTGAATGTGAATGGAGGGTGTGCAACAGCAACACAGCTAGGCTACATTTCCGGCCGCTTTGGGCCAAGAGTACAACAAGCCCACTCAAACAGATAAGACATGCTTGCCTTGGCCTTGTCTATATAGTGTAGTCAAGCAGCCAGATGATGAGCAATAGCCTAGATAGATAGCCTAGCCTACTAGTAAGCAGACTCACTGGCATACCTAGGCTAGGCTAGATCCTCAATACATAAAACAGGTTTCAGCAGCACAGACAGATGGATAATAGCCGCCCCCTTTTGCAAGCCAGCCTTGCATGCATGCAGACAGAGAAATCAGTCGCTCGCCACCAACATGTAATCAAGGCTCTCTCCCCCTCAACATGAGCCTGTGTGTGTGTGTGTGTGTGTGTGTGTGTGTGTGTGTGTGTGTGTGTCCTCTTGGGATGGGGAATCACAGCCTGCATGTGGTCTAGGCTAATTAAGCCATCATTAACGGCCTCATAATTAACACACGGGCTCCACGTCAGACGGGACACTTAACGAGCTTGTTAATATTCCTCCTCTATGCAAATATAGCCTAGGACCTGGGCTTTGCTGTGAGTGACTTGGGCAACTAGGAGCAGAGAAACTTCACCATTGATCATTATGAACATGAACACACACACACACACACACACACACACACACACACACTCCAGATCGGGAAAGGGTTGGCAACTGATAGCCTAATTGTAAGTCCCATAACCGAATGGCTTAGGCGACTCACACACGGGGCCAATTAGGCCACTACACCTGCAAACTCATGCTCTCTTGCTCTCTCTGCCTCACACACACCCATGCACGCACGCACGCACGCACACACACACACACACACACACTCTCCCTCCCCCTCACACACACACACCATATTCAGACTTCTCTCAAAAAATATCTTTATCCTCCATCTCACAGTTGAACACAGGCATCATGTGAAAACATGCTATTCTGGTTTGAAGGAGACAACCTATATTCAACAATTCAAAAAAAAAAAAAAAAAAAAAAAAAAAGAACCTGTTTTACAACCAGTGTTCTCTAGACCACGGTAGGCCTAAACAACAAAGTACAGCCAACCCTGATAGGTTATGCACAGAAACAAGGAAGTCCATTAATCAGCATGTCTGAAATGGGAGCACATTGCTCAAACAGTATATATCTTGGCAAATGATTCATCCAAGATAATGAACACTGGCAGACACACACACACACACAGAGTTAGTTAATGCAAGACTGCTCCAGTTCTCCATAGAAGACAACCCAGCCTAGCCCAATTCTCACGCTCATTCATTGCATAGGCCTAGAAGCTGAATCTAACAGCCCACCTTAGGAGTCTCAGTACAATTCACTCATATATGCCAAACTTACAAGATCAAGGCAAAAACATAATTAGCCCATGGACAGGCACAGCATAGCAACGACTTCATCCTAATCAATTGCACAACAATCTGACTATAGTTCAGAAAACTATGAACAAATCCAGACTCTGATTGCGACAGCATGTAGGCTACACGCTGATTGATGTCCAAAGACTAGGCCTACATCACCTCTGCAACTTGACAGACACGTCTCTGCAAGCGGTGACATTCTTCCAGTGTGTGTGTGTGTGTGTGTGTGTGTGTGTGTGTGTGTATGTGTTGGGGGGTGGGGGGGCGTCACTGTCAATAGTGCCTTGCAGGGCAGACGGTGTAGTCAAACTGCAGGAACTGTGTAAACACGGTCTGAGTGGAGTGGGATGGGTGCGTTTCGGATACGGAATAAATAAGCTTTTCTATCTACATAAATGTAATGAGTGGCACATAGTTAAAACAACTATATACTGTGACAATACACAAAATGATCGTGATGTTATCAGACAGCGGACAATCTTGTGTATTGAGGGGGCATAGGCTACAGCTACCTAAGTCGAGACTTGATGTTACCGGCGCTGGTGATGAGTGATGTACACCTTTTTCGAAGTGGTCACACATCAGAGTGAAACCTATTGCGTTAAACATTTGCAACCGCAAACGTACTACATTCCTTTAGGGTTATTGGGTTCATGCGGTCATTTACCGGTACGTTGATGTCAGGGAACGTAGTATTCGCTCGGGGGACACGTGCGTCCATCCCGGGGCTTTCAGCGCAGCCTTGCAACGGGGCACCCGCCTACACATTGACGAGACCTTCAACCCCGAGGCTTGGTCAAAATGCTATGGGAAAACAAACACGACCTACAGTACCATGTCTCCAGATAGCTCACCAAGAATAGCTAACGTTAAGGTTCACATTAACCTCACAGTTCGTACTAAAATGAATCTAAACCCTGAATCACGAAAACTGACCGGCAAGCTCGAAATCAGGAAAATGAATGCACGTTTACGTTAGCAGAATACGAAATGCATGTAGACTACAATGTGCAAAAATATCCATCGGAGTGATAAGATATTGACAACCCAGTCACTGATTTCTACCGCTCATTAGCGAAATTAATACTCGCGCTGAGGATATCTTTGCCGGCAAACCCACAACATAAAAGATGCCTGCCCACGTACGACTGACCATTGTCTTTTGCAGATTTGAACACTATCGAGAAGAAAACAAACCGCTCACTTTCAGCTCAACATTACTGCTGTAATGCCACTTTGTACTGGCAGAAAAACACAACTAGGCTTTTATGTACATGGATGTAGCGGACCAACATAATCCCATTGTATATTTATTTCATGTTGTGCATCACAGACCCATCTTCGCCCTCTGCTGTCGAATCTCAATACCTGCAGCCTCAACAGGCCCATCCCAAGCACAGAGAAAGTCAACAAAATGGCGGATTGAAGCAAAGTCACGTGATTCCTTTGTGCCTTGCAAACAAATTACTGACCAAACCACCGTTTACAACCGGACTTTTATATTCAAAATAGAACAAATATAGCCTTATAAAATATCTGGCTGCACAAATTTCGATGAAGCACGAATATTACATCGCATAAGATCGTGTTCAAGAAAAACAGAAATGGCCGCCATTTTGTGCAAGCTTGCGCAGGCAAGATAGGGGCGCCCGCCGTATGAGAAAATATGGCGAAATCGCAAAATACCAAAATTATAACCATAAAACATACCGATTCCTCCTCCTTTTCCATCCCCGTCGGCATCTGCGGTACCGCCCGATTAATTGAGGCATATTCGTGCAGGTCTGGCAAGTCCTCGCAGCGGAAGACGGGTAGAGGCTTGGTAGCGTCCAGCGCCCGTGCCCGAAACGACAATTTACTCATTTTTTATAATGAAAGATGCAGCATATATCTATCCGATCCCCTACGAATCACAACTGTACAAATTTTAGTTCTCATTGATGGAACTGTGGCGTTCTCCAGGAGTCAACCGTTCGATTGGTTACAAAATATGGGTATGGCGAGAAGAACGGAGCCGGGAAGGCCCGGATCTTGGTCGCTCTCTCTCGGTCTCTTTTTTTCCGTAGCTCCGCTCCCTCTCCCTGGTTCAATACGCCATGGCCAACATGGCGGACATTAAAAACTCTTTAACTCTGCGTTCGCTTCCAGCGGCCCAACCCCCGATCACACACCAGCCATTCCCACAAGGTTTAGCACGCACGCGCGTCCGAGCCGCCCGCAGGGAAGGAGGCGGGGGGAACGGGGTACGCTTCTTGCGTCTCTCTCCCACCCACGATGACACCAAAGGCACTCCGCGTCAGCCGCAAACCAAACGCTTTGCATCCATGATTTTTCTCCATCGCTATTGCTAGTCACTAGTCAATCAAGCTTTGACGCATTTATAATTATTTTCATGCCATCGCTAGTACTTGTCAATATTCTGCCAGTTGGACAGAACCATATTCACAGATGTCGTGACCATCTCGTCCTATGCTTTCTAGACATAGGCTACTGTTATGATAAAACGTAGGGAAATTTGCAATGACATGCATGCCTAATTATACCGATTTAAAGGCATGTTGCCGGGCCCTGTATACGGTCGTCTTTATATTAAAGACCACCTTTATTCCGATTCCGAACACCCTCGTCTGCCACAATATCGTAGGCCAATAATCATTCTCCCACGGAGCAGTGAGGGATATGTTGACACACGTCGCCCTCTTGTGGCTCTCGAGTGTAACATTAATCATGACGCCCAAATGATAGTAATAGCCTAATGCACAGAATTGGCATCATACATTACTAACTCTGCATTCAGTTTCAGAGTGACGCCACTGAAGAACTACCAAAAAAAAGGGAAAGAACAAGAAAACCGGTGACTGAATGTAGAGATTAACTTTTCCCCCTGTGAAAGAGAAGCTTCAACCTCTTTAGTATAAGGATAACTTACACGTTCACTAGAGGTTGTTAATGAGACCTAACGTGTAGCCTAGTCAACTGCATCTAGAGGTTTCTGTAATGCATCACATCAGACTAGCAGAGTAAAATAACAGGAAATATTAATTTAAAACTTTACTTTTTGCTCAATTCTGTTTACATACAACATATCACCACTATCCATTACACATAATCTAGGTTGGTCTAATGTTAGGCTACATCTGAGGTGTAGGACCATGAATTAGTCCAAATAACAATGTTATTGCACACCTACTGCATTGTTATAAGCAATGACTACCACTAAGCTACGTTCCTCTGATTGGTGGTAGCACCATCCTATTGCGTTCAGGGCCAGTTAGTAAGAAAACGGCCAATTCTGCCCACAATCGAGTTCGGTCTATGGTTCATCTCCAGTCTATCCCCCACATAGCATGCCAGCCCAGAATTCACACCACACACACACACACACACACACATTTTTTCCTAAGCTGTAGCCTACTCCAGTCATACGAATAGAACAAATAATGCCACCACAGGCTTCTGAGTTGAGTAGGCCAGGCCAACAATGGATTTGCCATTCATAAAATCAGATTGCTCTACAGATAACAAACCATGTCAGTAAGAGCCATATATAGAGACAGTTTGGCCAACTCCACCATGTGGTAACCCAACATCTGTGGATTCTACAGTGTATTTTATGGGACGAAGAGACGGTGTGTTAAATAGAACATTTATTCTCACCACTTTAAGCACCCAGTAACATAGGAATGTAAAATTACATTGAGGAATCCTTCTTGGGATGGTGGGTTACAACATGGCACCCATGGCTCGAGTTGGCCGAACTCGATAGGCCTAGGCCTACAGCTCTGCAGTATCAGTAAATACCATTACTTGTTACATTTCTATAGCACTTTTTTTGCAAGGTACTCAGAGCCCTTACAGTGGATGGGAGGACCTCACTCACCACCACCAAAGTTGAACACCCACCACCAGCCATTGACAAAGAACCACTCCACAGTAAAATCATTAGGCCAACTTTTGTGTCTAAAATCTAGCATACCAGTCATTTACATAACCAGCATGTTGAGGTTCTACGTTCAGTCTTTATAAAGGCAACTGAATCAAAATCAGAATGAGCACACGCTCCTTCACCCTTACATCACAAACTCAGCAGAAATTCAACAAGGTAGTCTACTCTGAATGTGCTGCATTGATAGAAATGCCTAACCTAATACTTTAATATGGATCCAGACCCAATCCTGGGAAATCATAGACTGGGAGTACATGCTCCTTTGCACACTCCATTTCATTTCACTCTGCAAAGCAGTACGGTGACCATGGACGATTTTCTCCCCTGCTTTAGGCATCCAACGAAATAAATTTTAGCCTACATTTTGGATTGTAACATTACTGATTGTGCAATCCAGAAAGCCACTGTACTCACCTCTCAAGGCTGTAACATCCATGGTCATAGTCATTACATGTGCATCATCCACCAGGAAAAACATTATGATGTTCCCCAAGACCTGCAGACACAGAAAAGAATGACCATAAGTAGGATTAATTTTCTGAGCATTGTGCATATGAAAAAAGTAGAAAAAAAGTCACTGCTCATCTGATGAAGTGTTGGATTAACAAGTAATTCAATAAAAAATAAAGAAAAATCTGCACACTCAAGTCTTTGCAAATAATTTTTTTACTCACGCTTTCGGTCAGATGACCTTCTTTGGTGCATTTTCTGTGCATTGTGCATCAAAGTATGATAAGGAAAAACAATAAAATAAATAAATAAAATAAATAAATAATAATAATAGTAGTATCAATAGGGACCTAGGGCCAAAGCCTTTCATCGCAGCGAGGTGGGCAGTCTGGGCACGAGTGGGCGTGTTATATTTGAGTTGTACTTTTAGAACACTTTGGTTATGACCAAATTCCATATCTTGGGCTGTGCGGTGCAAGGATGCACATTTAACTCAAACACGTCATTTATCAATCCTCATCACTTCTATGACGGTACAATTTTACATTTATGCATTTAGCAGACAATGGGAAGAAAACGTTACATTTTAGTTTCATCCTACTTTAATCTCATCTCTTTATATCTCAAGGCAGCCAGGACTATTCCGGTTTTTTCCCCGAGGTGCCCCGACTGTCTTCCGCTGTCTGTAGCGCCACAAGATATTGTTGTTGTTCTCAGGCCCCGCTGTTTTTGTGGGCTGCTCTAATCAGATAGGACAGTAGAGAGATGGACAGGAAACAAGTGGGAGAGAGAGATGGGGTGGGATCGGGAAATGACCTCGGGTCGAAATCGAACCTGGGTCCCCGGAGTAATGGTCTGACGCTCTAGCCACTGAGCCACAGCGCCCCTTCCCACAGTCATGTTGGTAGGCCTGAAATCAGGCACAGCGCCTGAATATTATCAGGACTATGCTTGTCCAAATGGTGCAGGCTCTTTCAGCACAAATCAGCTAGGCTATATTTTTCCAAGTGGGTAAAGACATAAGGATAGGACTTTATCTCCCTTCTGAAATTAGGCTACTAGGAATGCAAGCCTGTAAGTAACACCATCTTGACAGCAAAACTATTTAATTATTAGCCTAGTTTATAAATTTACTTGGGTGAAATGGGCTACAGTACGTAGTGTTAGGCCTACTTCAAGAGAAATCAAAATATTCCAATCCTTAAATTATTGCATTGCAGTGCATGCGTTTTCCTACTTTGGCATCCCCAATTTTAGCTTTAGCTTAGAATAGATGCTGGAATGTAATGTTGCCAAAAAGTTGCTATCTGGCTACTTTACATTCCAGCTCCTATGCTAAGCTAAAGCTAAGAGAAAGGTACAATTGGGGTTGCCAGACTAGGAAATGCATGCACTGCGACCAGTGTTGAGAGATAATGGATATGGCCTGAAATGATGTTTTATGCAAACCAATAGTATATGAGATAGAAATGATGCCGGAGTGGAAGTAGTAGCCTAGGGGCTAAGAGTTTGAACAATGACAATGGTGTCCAAGAGGATAATGGCTTGAATTGATATTCTCTACAGGAAATGACTAGCCCAAGATGTTGGCATAGTGGTAGAGTGTCTGGCCTCCTGACTGGGAGATTTCACTTCATAGGAGAGACAGGGAGGGCAGCCAAATTCTTAATCATATCAGATCAATACTTGAATCCTTGTTAGGCAGGTTAGTCTTAGCTGACCTAAATGATTGAAATGGGTGGCTGATTACACATCTGTAGTGTCTCTATAGGCCTATCTGTGCCTATCTGGATAACATGACATTCATCAAAGCCTAAGCCTAAGCACAGGCATGAGTTAAGACTGATTGAGTTTAAGATCAACATTTTAATTACCTTAATGATTTTAATGATTTACCTTAATGATGGACTTTATTATATATGTATTTTTTATTAGGACTACCTACCTTATAGCCTGACACGCCAGACTATATCATAAGAATGTATAGTCTGAAGACCACTGATAGACTGTACCTCAATGGAGGGGCAGGTGATTGCGTTGTCTTTCAAACTGCCTCTCCACGTAATAGGCTAGCGTTCCGGCCAGTGGTACCAGCTGGTATATCAAACTTTTCCCGTAGCCCGTCGGTAACACGGCAAAGACATCTTTTTCAGAACGAAAAACTTCAGTGCACTTCCTTGTTTCACTTTCAAAGAAAATGACAAGTGCAATTTGTCCAAAACTAAAGCCAAAGACGATTCTGCTCTGGTTTGAGCAGGGCTGTCGTCATCGTACAAAGCCCGCCTTACGATTTCCTGTACACATACCGCGCTGTGATTGGTTATCCGCCGCCAGAGGAAGGATACAACGGGTTTCTATCAGTGGCCTCTAGACGTATCTGCTGTGCAAATTTAAATTTGCTACCGCTAGGGGTACGTCTAGAGTTCTAGGCTACCTACCTTAAGCACTGCAAGATAAGCTCACTCGTCTAACTCAAACATGTAGAAATATCCTGACATTCACAACATGAGACACTTTCCCAATTCTGTATTTTTGTGAATACAAAGCATTGTTTTAAAAGCATTAAATGGGTGACTTGAGTGTGTTGCGTTCATGGCAGAGGTCTGGCTGGCATACTCTATAACTGTGGCTCTTAACCATTTTTTTCAGACAAGTTGGCATTTTGTAACCTCCAACCACAACCCGGTCCTCTTCTGCACCTTTACACAGTATTATGGATGGCATTGTGATGGATGGTGAATGTTCATTGTGACAAAATCAAATCCTTATTGAATGCCATGACATCTGTGCTGGCTTCCGCTTCTTGGAAAAATGGCTTCTGTGAAATAGCCTGGCACGCCCTCCCAGTGACATAACACCTTCAGCATTGCCGTCGCTGGTCTGGCCAGGCCAGCTGCTGATCGGGCAGGATTTCTGAATTCCCCTAAACGGGGGAACTGCCCCCTCTTGGTCAAGAACCAATCAACTTTGAGCAGCTCCAACGGCTCTCAGTCCTGTTCAAGCAATTTCCTTCGCGTCACATACGTCAGAGGAAAGAGTGGTATGATTGGTTTTGCTTCGGCACAGCATTTTCTAACATCGACCAGTAGCAAAAGGAGGCTTTTGAGGGAGGAGGGTCAACCATGCGCTTTGAGAAACTTTGTTATACGGGCTCTTGGTCAGACCAAAGTCTTGTAGAGCTTTGAAAGTCGATGGCAATCAGGCTATCTGTGAAACACACCTGGGGAACTTATGATTTTGAGTAAGTTCCAATTAAGTGATTAGGCTAAGTGATGATGAACTTGTGCCCATGGTCGTGCCACAGTAATGTCTGATTTGCTAACATTGTTTAGGTGCAATTCCCAACTAACCTGGCAGAGTCTTGTCTGCATCATGGTTTGCTCTCTTTAGAGTTGGAATAACATTACTTGTTTCATCATAGCCTAGGTGTTAAAAACAGGCTATTATTATATTAATTATTATCTTAACAGCAATTCCAGACCAACCCTGACGCCTAGGTTAAATAAACCCCCCGATCTAGTTCTTGACTAGTGTCAAGTGAAAGAACGACTAGTATTAGGCTAATTCAAATGCTACTACTTGTATCATTAAACAGTATAGCACTTGATCTAATACACAGTCGTTCTTTCAATTGACAAACATGACAAACATAGCCTACCCCACCAGTACTGAAACTAAGATGTGCAATACAATATAGGCTAATAAGTAAATGCAACAGCAGGCCACATTGTATTTTATTTTGTGACGTTATGGTTGGTCACATGACAGAAGTCAAAGGCTCAAGGCTGCATTGGCTCAAGGCTGCAGTTTGGCCACTTCTGATCTAAAAAGAGGAACATCCATGATCAGTTTAAAACAGGTAAACGCTTTTTGTCACCAGTAGGGGGCTCTGAATTCAGCTCTAGGGATGCCATCCTACACTTAGTAATGGTTGATAGTGTCAGCTAACCAGGTTAAACACTGATGTTACCTTAAATCGTCTTTAAGAGAGTAACATAAAAAAATATATATATTCAATTTGGCTACGTGGTGATCTCATCAAAATTTAGCCTGGGTGATGGGTGTTGGATAACAGGAAAAGGATATGTGCCAGGTAATAGCCTATCAAATATGATTTACATGAAAAAACATGCTGCCTACGCATGGCGCTGTAATTGAGGTAATTATAACCAAATTGCCTGACAGTGATCTGATACCGTCCGGAATATTTTTGACAATGGCGCACAGCCTTCAACATAGGCTAACACCGACAGTAAACGTAGCGTCTGTGTCGGAGAGTCATACCCTAATCAAGGACATACGGGCTGTGCTTTAGTGGCTGAAGTTTAATATGTACTACTCGTGGGGAAAGTGGGTCATGTTTTGGGAATGCGGGAGTCTTGTGCTGGAGATTGGAAGAGTCCTTTACACGGTCACAGGAGGACTGGGTAATTCAGGGCACATGTAGGGGGGAGGGGGCATAACTAGGCTACTCACTACTAGTCACCAAACGTCACAAATTAACACAAACGTCTAGTTTATTTTTATCCTTCATATCCTAATAGTTAGGTTCGGCAGCGGAAACAGTGGAGTCACATTTGCTGTAGGTCAGGAACAGTGGTGGAGCGCCCCGCCTTTGCTGAAATCGTTACTGTATCAGCTGCAATTAGATGAGACGAAGGCGGTGTGTGGAAGACAAGCACGCCACAAAAACACCCACCGACAGGGAAAAATCACGCCACATATTTCGGAAGACCAACTGACACAACATAACCACCCCCCAAAAAACAGTTTGTGAAAATATCTTTCAATATATCTGCCAACAGAAAAGTCTTGAGGTACTCTTCAAAAGGACTAAAGACGTAATGCTAACTGAAAGTGGGTAACAGATCGAGTCACAGCGCCACCGTAGAATAAAGCCATTTCTATTAGCCTACCACCTACCCCCCTCCCCTCCATGCGCAACAGAGAACCACCGGTGAGACCAAATGTAACATTAACGTTACAGCATGAAAAGACAGCGTCGTGAGTCCTCCAACTTAGCCCGTTTAATGACAATCAACGTTGGCGTCCCGTATAGAAAGAAAATCTCAAAGAGGAAGTCAGCAGCGAAGTTTAAGACGAGCATCCTCGAGGAAAAAAAAGCGAATCGACGAAACCTAAAATTTCCTCATCTTACGCAATAAAACCCCTACTTAACATCTTTACTTATCTAACGTCGACCAACATGTAAAATAGCACTTGGCTTATATATTACTTTAATGTTTGCCCAGGGCTAAGCTTGATATCAATTTGCATTTATTAAAACATCTACAGCTATGATAAGGTTGAGCATATTCACAACGTTAAACTAACGATACGTGGTATCGAAAGCGTTAAGCGTAAATGATTAAGATAAAACAATGTTGACACCAACAAACTATGCTGATAAAATGAGTATCGATATACCTTTACCGATAATCGACTAAAGAAATGTAACATTCACCATCTTCTTTGAAAGAAATGAATGGAATAACTGATACGTGTACGAAAATTACTTCGACAAAAAAGTGCAACGTACACATTTTGCGCTGCAGGCATTTCGCTGGCTAGATGAACTCCCTTTAGCATGGAAAAGTATCTGCTCAGTCAACCAAGACAGTTTATGGTAGGATTATAAAGTTGAATTTCAACACCTCTCAACATTTTAAGTCACAATCAAATCTTGAAAATTTGTAACTAAATGGTAGTTGGAAGTGCTACAATAAAGAGTCGCCCATTTTCTCTGTTTCACTATATTTTGAGGCACAATATTTCCGAGGAAATCGAAGGTTAAAGCGACACCCTAGGCGGAATTCGCATTGAAGAATGTCTGACGAGCTAGCTAACTGGCTAACGTCATACATTTAAGACAGCTATAGATACTGTTACTAACGGAAAGAAGACTGAAAAGAACATCATTGCATCCACTTATCACAAGCCACCAAGAAGAGTTTCAGATAGAGAACAATGGACAAATAAAAATAACTTACCGTGTATACCTCTAGGGTGAAAGATGGCAATTTCGCTCAACATGCTGAGCAAGTGAGCCATCCCTCCGGCAGACAGCATATTTGGGTAGCTAGCCAATGTAGAGCCAGAGCGCTAGCTAGCTACAGTAGCTAAGAGAAAACAAGCACCAGTATCGTTGACCAAATCACTTCAGACTACTTCCAAAATATCTCTGACGTCGTCTGGCCTCTTGACTCTGTTATATCCATTTAGGTAGGTAAAATCCATCGATTGACCATTTAAAATACTACTGTGGTGGGTGTAAGCCAGCTTTTAACCAAACGAAGGCGACTCTTTGGTTTGGGGTTAACAACTTTGCATTGGTAGATCTGAGCTCTGTGATTGGACGACACATGGCACCAATCACCTGTGGAGAGCGCCGGGCCGTGCTGCACGCAGAAAGTTCGCTGTTGTGTGTTGTGCGTGCAGACCCACCACAGCCCAGCAGCGGTCACCAAGAGCAAAAGAGATGGAAGAAAACAACAACAACAGAAAAAAATGAATTCACAATTGAATGATATTACGCTATATGGAATACTGTCCTAATGTGTAACCTGTAGCCTAGCATCCTCTTTATTTATCAAACCTGTTTTTCTATTTGTAAGTAAAATGAAACAATTTGCTAAAGCTTGCTAGGTTTACACTGCGCTGAGGCTTCCTAAATAATCAGGTGGTTATGACTGTGTGTGTGTGTGTGTGTGTGTGTGTGTGTGTGTGATTCAGATGAGTCATGGCTGGTGGACACAAAGACACAGGCATGATGAGATCATGATGTTGCAGTGATTGGTGCAAGTCTAAACACTTTTTTTGAGGTTGGCATGCAGCCTGAGTCGCCTGCCAGAGTCAAAAGGGCATATCAATGTCATGTTGCATCATTTAGGTGAGAAGGCATTAGCCTATAATGTGGATTGCATGCAGATTGGAATTCAGTTACACAAAATAGCGTACTCAAAGTTCCTACATTATATAAAAAAATGCATTCATTGGTTTTATGCTGGATCAGTGTTTCCTAAACATTTTTGCAGGGAACCCACTTTTTTTTAAGGGCGTCACAACTTAGCCTCACATAGCCCGACCATAATACTGCTGTTCATCCGTATTCATGGTCTCGAGGTCTGCTTTAACCTGTGACAAGCTTGTCCATTCTCATAAACATTGACCGCGACGGGTAAGTCGCATGTCACTTATTGGTTTGAAATTTCAATTGGACATGCTCGTCTAACTGGGGCAGACTCTCGCTGTATATGCGCCGGCTTGGAACGGTAGCTGAAAATGGTCATATCGTTCGCGTTTTCGCTTTAGACCGACAATAGACCATCATCTGCATGCAGGCAACCGTAGCTGTAATACGTAATTTTCTCGAAGGCTACACATTGGGGCTTTAAGCCTATGCAAAGGCCACCTACAGCCTTTTTATCTACTGTAATTAGCTACTTTCACTTATCACTAAATGCTTACGATAAGCCTACATCACATTGTTTTCTTTTTTAGGTATAGGCCTAACCTTTTTATTCTGAGGTTTTGCAGAGCTGTAATTAAGATGTGGTGGCATGAAAACTCTGTCGACAGAGAATTAGGATTTAAATGAGTATTCAAATGGCTAATGAAGTTGTGTCCAGGCATCATTAGATGGTTGGCTATCATAGCCTTGAACTGTTAACTTAAAGGAATATACCAGAGTAAGTTTAAGCATAGCCCTGCTGCACGAGCCTTCTAACAGCTATATATTTTGCATGAAATGAAAGAATTTCGAACAGCATAGACCTAACGCGAACGAGAAACATGTTACATTGAATTAATGTAACCTCAGATCTTACTTTTGGTTTCCAACAGTCAGGTCCCATTGATTCAGTGTAAAGTGCCTGTTCGCTTCTGCGTTTGCGTTCGGTCTGTGCTGTACCAAATTATTTTGTTCCACTCGCTAACTAACGCATTCAGCAAGCTCTTTCAACAGGGCTATGCTTGAATTCACTCCAGTACTCTCCTTTAAACTTAAGAAGAACTTAAACTGTTCTTATAGGCCAAAATTATTACCACAACTTTCACTTGTTATAGCCTACTCATAGGCCAGAATGAGGATTTTCAGGGGCATGCCGTCACACTCTGAACTCTGAATGGAAAGAGAAGGGACCACTCTCCACCACCACCACCTTTACAAAGCCCATATTTTCACCTTACGCACCTGCCTCTGTGTAAGTAGCTTAGACACGTGTGTGTGTGTGTGTGTGTGTGTGTGTGTGTGTGTGTGTGTGTGTGTGTGTGTGTGTGTGTGTGTGGCATTCAGCTGTGTGTGACTGAGGTGTGGCCATGGGAGAAAACAACAGCCTTATGTAATCCCTCTTCAGTAAGACTGTGGGTCAGTTGCTTGCTTGCTGCCTCTTTCTCCCCCCCTCATTGCAGTGTCTGTACAGGAGCTGATCATGTGATGTTTGCAGCTCTATCAGATGCAGTGGCGTGTGTGTGTGTGTGTGTGTGTGTGTGTGTGTGTGTGTGTGTGTGTGTCAGTCAGAGTGAGAGACTGACATTTTTTTTCTTCAGTTTTGCTAATGCCCCTCCCCCATTTGCCATTTGCTAAGGGTAAGATTCTTCAGCTAATATCAGAGGAGGGAGAGAGAGAGAGAGAGAGAGAGAGAGAGAGAGAGAATGGATGCATTGTGATAAGTCTTTTGATTGCCAATACACCAAAAATAGACTCTCTCTCTCTCTCTCTCTCTCTCTCTCTCTCTCTCTCCTGTCATGCACACGCTCACATATCAAGTGCTCCAAATGCTCACATCACCTTTTTTGTAGGTGGTAACTAAGGCAAGTCTATCATGAGGTATATAAGCTGTGTTCAAAGTACGGTCTTCCCTTTGGCTTGTGCCTGCCCTGGGTGTAGTGCCAGCCTCAGCCCTGGCAGGGGTGATCCATGTCAGGGTGAGGTGTTTGCTCAGCTTCAGTCACTACAGTACATAGGCAGGAATTTGCTGGCAGCTCAGCCGCTCCAGAAATAGCAGTGGTGACAACCCCCCCACACCCCCCTCTCTCTGGCACCACATGGTACAGTCTGCTATTGTTTAGGTTTAGGAACGCTGGAGAGGTTAGGAATGTTTGTTGTACTAGATGAGAATGACTACTGCATTGTGACAGCAGTGCTTGCTCTCTCTCTCTCTCTCTCTCTCTCTCTCTCTCTCTCTCTCTCTCTCTCTCTTTCACAAACACACCCTAATAACTTAGTGTATCTATGTCTTCATACAGCTTTAGAAAGAACATGTCTCTATTGGCTTGTAAGCACGTTTCAGAAGATCCAAATTGATAGTATTGAAAAAGGCATACTGTTCAAGATCAGACTGTAACTGTGTCATGTGATTGTAATGCAATCTGACTCTTTAGCACCACATCATGGACGGAAAGAAAACTGCATGAGCTCATCACCAAGTTATGCACCAGTAGAGGGCACTGTTGTCTCCAAAATGACTTTGAGGAATTCATTGGTGTTGCAGTAGGCCTATATGCTTCTCTTCGTATGAGGGGAACCCGAGCCAATCTGTGAACTTAGAATGCAGCGCGAGAATACGATTGGCTGACCCAATACAAGGGCTGAATCAATTGTTTTGAATTTAACATTTCCAACAAGCAATTGTTTGTCAATAGCTGAGATCCCAGACCTTTGTACGAAGAGAAGCATAGACTGAGCAGCTGGTATGACCAGGCTAGTGCTGAAGTAGAGAGGATGAAAAAGCTGCAAGCAGCATTTTTTTTTTCATTCTAACAACTCTAACACTAGCCTACACCCCACCCAAAAATCATTAGAGTAGAAGCAAAAATAGGTTATGACTTTTTTTTTTTTTAATCTACTTAAAAAAAGAGAGAGAGAGAGAGAGAGAGAGAGAGAGAGAGAGAGAGAGAGAGAGAGAGGGAAAAGAAATCAGAGAGAGTTTGACTATTAACTCTTGCCGATAGTTTATTCCAAATAAAGTACAATTCAAATTGATTTACAAATTGCAAATCAGGCTGCAATTCAAAGGCCCAGATATCAAATAGAGGTCAAGTTTGCAGCTGTGTACAGCACAGTACAGAGTTGAGCCGAACTGTTGATGACTTTATCTGTTGGGATGCCTTCTCCTGTCATATGCTACCAACAACAATTTGGGGTGGCACCATCACACATGGGGAGGATGCAGACTTACAAAATCCAGAAAACAGGAAAAGATATATCTCTAAACCAGGGGTGGCCAACCCGAGGCTCGGGAGCCGCATGCGGCTCTTTGCCCGGAGTCATGCGGCTCTTACGTTCATGTCCAAGTTTATGTTTGTGTGCCATTCTGCCTTATATGTCAGTCGTCATTGGCGCATTTCAAGGCTTCAAATCTTCAGCGTCACTACAGCTCACTCCATGCTAACCTCGACCATGATTTTCCAAAAGGGACTGAACTTCGAATTGAACTTGTGATCTTACTATTGTAGGGGTACATTTCTGTTATCATGATGGTGTGTGACTTTTTACGATTCATCTCACTGGTAGAGGTGTGTGTGTGTGTGTGTGTGTGTGTGTGTGTGTGTGTGTGTGTGTGTCAGAAGGATGGGTAATGTAGTAGTAGTAACAGGTTCATGTGCCCGTGTGCCGATGTGGCTCTTTGCTGTAACATAGTCAGATATGTGGCTCTTGGTCTCCGACTGGTTGGCCACCCCTGCTCTAAACCATCAAAATATATAAAGATGCAATGCAGCTCCTACAATAGCCTATAAGCTTCACCGAATTGGTCAAATTTAAACTGAAGTCTGACAAGCCATAATGATAGACTGGAGACATGGGAGGAACCCAACACAGAACCAGCAGTTAGTTTAGAGATAGAGATACTTTATTTTATTTGGAAGGAAATTACAATCTACTGCACCAATGTCCGACCAATTAAAAGACCCTAAGATCCTGTGGCTCAATGATACATTGCCTGAGCAGAGCTAAGCTTCAAGCTAAGCTATTTTAAACCTGAAATCTATGGCAAATTAAGTTTTTATAAGAGCATGGAAGCACAATAGCTTAGGTTGCATTAAAAGTCCACGCCCAAATACAAAAATGCAGGATTTTATTTTCAAATAGATACCATACATTTTTTCTTCAAGAAAACATGACTATTATACCGTCAACTGACATCAGTCATTGACTGTGGAGATATATATTTTGTACCGAAATGCAGCCTCCTCCACTTGAAATTGCTAGATAAGGTTTACCACAGTGCCTAAAATGTATTACATGGTGCAAGCTTTACCAGAGGATGGGGTGGTCTTCTCTTTATTACAGGAGAGAAAGATACTGTCTCCTCTTCATTGCACTTCAGGGAAAATTGCCATACCTCACCACTTGAAAAGCAGTCCACATAATACACGTTCCCAGGTATTTCTCTAGAAAGTCCTCCAGTTAACATCTTGTAGCAGGAGGCATTAGGGCCATAATGGATTAGTAGTCTAGTGACAAACCATCAAAAAGTGCTTTAGTTTTCGAGATACCCCTACCCGTGGTAGAACAAAACCCAACCATGTTTTTCATCATCTTTAAGGTCTCCCATACGTGAAATGGATTCTTGGACAAAAATATTTTGCTGCAAAGATGGTTAAATTCATAGATATTGTCATACACCCCATAGCTAAAAAAAGAACAAAAATGGACCCTTGCCGAATGGGACTTAAGACATATAAACTGATACAGAATCTTAATACAAGCTCTGAGACCTTTGAAACTTGGCATGTATGTAGCCAAGAGGTTGCTGTACCTTCTAGAAAAACCTGTGTGTGAATATCTTGAAGTATGCCATGTTTAGAGCCCTAAGAACACAAACCTAAAATAGGCGGACATGGAAAAAATTGGACACCTTTTTAGAATGTTTTTGTTTAGTTTGTGTTTGCTTTGGCAGGGAATGTCATAGAAAGACATGGTATGGCTAGTTGGAAAGGTGAGGTTGTGCTGAATCCAGCAATACCCAATATGTAAATGTACCATGTACAATCAGGGTGCTGCCTTCCTCAATGTATGAGGCGTCCCAAATTAAGGAAAATGATGCATTGATATAAATAGGTCTCCAGTCCAAAGTCCATGGTCAGTGCTGACAAGGCTGTTGACAATTTCATTGGTATAGCAAAGTACATTACATGAGTTAAGTACTAGTCTATATTTAGGATCAGCTACATTTCATAATAATATATTTCATATGACAAAATATGGAGACAAAAATTGAAATTCAAAGACATTAGATCGTGGGCAGATTTTGGTCTGACAATAGCCAAACAAGCCAGAATACAACATAGAATGTATAGTTTGACCATGATGGATAGAGCCTAGAGGCGGAATCTTTCAAAATGCCGCATTCAATAGGAAAGTGCTATGACCGGCTATGACCAAAGCCAGAAAGCTCTTTGTATGGCTCTAGCTACAACCAATCTGACCAAACTACACTAAGCCCACCCAATGACTCCCTATCCATATGATTGGATAGACACTGCCAATTTCTGATACAATGGTTCCCTATGGCTGATAGCTAGACGCACCTGTTGAGCATATCAATTTGCCACCGCCAGGGTAAGTCTAAAGTACTGACAAGACTGGATGTAGATTTAAATATTTGTTCCTGTACATCAGAGGAGGGGGAGGGACAAATGCCAGCTGGGTTTGATAGATATATCCAATCATTGGTGGGGTTGTGCTGAATCCATAATCAAGTCTCCAGTCATGTCCACGGTCAGTGCTAAGAAGAATGTTCACAAATTGAACATTAATTAAAACAGGGGTCATCAAGTATGGGGGCAGGGGTGTGGAATAGTATGGTAGGTCTATAGTATGACAATAAGCAGTTTTCCATCCAACTTCCATCCACATTTCATGTTTGCATTAAATATCAAACACCACTTAAGCAAATTAGATTATATTTGCATCAGAGGGCAGATCCAGCCATAGAAATAGTTATAGTGTTTCCATCCATAGAAATTGTTATTCACATAGCTTAAACAAGCATTGCAAGTTGGATTTAAAACCACCTAATTACATCAGTCCATTACTAGACTACTTTAATATTTGTGCATAAAATATTGCATGTCTGTAAAAATGCAGTAGGCTACTTTGTATGCACTGTGTACTGTACATCACATAGGCCTTTTCTCCACATTTATGGCCCACATCTCCTGGCCCTTGATCCACCATCTGCCATGGTCATCTGTCTGCCACTCTTTTCAATGACCAGTCACACTCAGTCACCTTCAGACATCCACTCATCCTCTGTTGACCACTCAGCATTGGTCTTGGCAGTGGACACCCTAGTGCTGGGGATAGCTGATAGACTTGGGCTTTCGGCAGTGGACACCCTATAGTGCTAGATAACCGATAGGCCTGGGCTTTGTGCAGTGGGCACCCTTGTGCTGGGGATAGCTGATAGATTTGGCCTTTGGACACTGGACACCCTATAGTGCTGGATGACTGACAGGCCTGGGCTTTAGGCAGTGGACAGCCTTGCGCTGGGCATAGCTGATAGACTTGGGCTTTGGCAGTGGACACCTTAGTGCTGGTTAGTTGCTAGGCCTGGGCTTTGAATAGTGGACACCCTACTGCTGGCTAGATGATTGGCCTTTGGGCAGTGGGAACCCTAGTCCCTGCCATCTGATAGGCTTGGGTTTTGGGCAGTGTGCTGGATAGCTGCTTGGGCTTTGGGTAATGGAAACCCTAGTGCCGGGGATAGCTGATAGGCTTGGGTTTTGGGCAGTAGAAACCCTAGTGCTTTCTTGCTGATAGGCTTGGGCTTTGGACAGTGGACACCCTAGTGCTGGATAGCTTATTAACTTGTGCTCTGAGCAGCGGACACTCTATTGCTGGATAGGTGATGGCTTGGCTTTGGGTAGTGGACACCCTAGTCCTGAATAGCTGATAGCCTTGGCTTTGGGCAGTGGAAACCCTAGTGTTGGATAACTGATAGGCTTGAGCTTTGGGCTGTGGACACCCTAGTGCTGGATAGCTTATGGACTTGGGCTCTGGGCAGTGAACACTCTAGTGCTACATAGCTCATTGGCTTGGGTTTTGGACACACTAGTGCTGGACAGCTGATAGGCTGGGATTTGGGTAGTGGATACCCTAGTGCTGAATAACTGATAGGCGGGGCTTTGGGCAGTAGAAACCCTAGTGCTGAATATCTGATAGGCTTGGGCTTTGGGCTGTGGACACCCTAGTGCTGTATGATAATAATAATAATAATAATAATAATAATAATAATAATAATAATAATAATAATAATAGTAATAGTAATCATAATAATAACAACAACTTTGTTTTATATAGTGCCTTTCATGATGCTCAAGGTCGCTTAACAGTATAGCAGGGCTACTAGGGAATGTGACAGGAGTCATATCCCTGCCAGGAGAATGGTTTGATTGCCAACAGCATAGCTCAAAATTGGTTACCCCTGGTGAGACAGAAGGACTGAATATTGCAGTATACAGTCTAGCTCCAAAGCTAATAACCTAGCAAATTAGGTTAATAATGGTATGGCTTTCCATTGACAATTTGAGTCGCTGACTGGCACCAAAGTAACTTGGATTTTAGATTCTCTGAGACTGGTTTGCAGGCAGAGCATGGCTGGGGCCTTGACTGAAATCTGGCTGCTTCAGGCTAACTGAACTGGTGTCAGGATCTACCAGTGAGCTATGAGGTCTTATGTTATGCATCTCAGCGTGGTCAATTTCATATCATTCCAACTAACATAAGGCAGGATTAACAGACAGATCAAAATACCTCTTGTAGCCTGACAAGCCTGACTATTCATAAAATGTATTGTCTGGCCATGAGCTTTCAAACTGCATGCAATAGGATAGCACTATGCCAGAGCCATAGAAGGCGTTTTGTATGGCTATAAATACGACCAATCCAAGCAACGATCAAGCCGATTCAAACAACGCTAAGCCCAACTCCTTGTCCACATAATAAGATAGACACAGGCAATGTCTGAATACAGTGGTTCCCTATGGCTGATAGCTAGACGTATGTACTGAGGAAATAAATTTACTATCACTAGGGTACTGTATGTCTAGAGTTCCCGCCTATGCTAAAGGTGGGTTATGTGATGCCTTCCTGGAATACTTTTTATATTGCTTAAAATGACCTCAATTTACACCATACACAACATGGCTATTGTCGACATACACTACACTAAAATTTGTTAATCACCTGTGGAACGCTTTAGGGGATGTCTGAAGAAAGGGTAGGAAATATTTAAGTATATATCCAACCTATCAGACCATTTTTTTAATGGCTTGATGGGAGGTACACTTAAGCCCGTCTTGCCCATGACCTTCTTATACCTTACCTGAATATCTTTCAATTTTAATGTTTTGCTTTTATTTTTATAGTTTGTCATATTAAATGTATTATTATGAAATGTAGCTGATCCTAAATATAGACAAGTACTTAACTCATGTAACATACTTTGCTATACCAATGAAATTGTCAACAGCCTTGTCAGCACTGACCATGGACTTTGGACTGGAGACCTATTTATATCAATGCATCATTTTCCTTAATTTGGGACGCCTCATACATTGAGGAAGGTGGCACCCTGATTGTACATGGTACATTTACATATTGGGTATTGCTGGATTCAGCACAACCTCACCTTTCCAACAAGCCATACCATGTCTTTCTATGACATTCCCTGCCAAAGCAAACACAAACTAAACAAAAGCATTCTAAAAAGGTGTCCAATTTTTTCCATGTCCGCCTATTTTAGGTTTGCGTTCTTAGGGCTCTAAACATGGCATACTTCAAGATATTCACACACAGGTTTTTCTAGAAGGTACAGCAACTTCTTGGCTACATACATGCCAAGTTTCAAAGGTCTCAGAGCTTGTATTAAGATTCTGTATCAGTTTATATGTCTTAAGTCCCATTCGGCAAGGGTCCATTTTTGTTCTTTTTTTAGCTATGGGGTGTATGACAATATCTATGAATTAAACCATCTTTGCAGCAAAATATTTTTGTCCAAGAATCCATTTCATATATGGGAGACCTTAAAGATGATGAAAAACATGGTTGGGTTTTGTTCTACCATGGGTAGGGGTCTCTCAACATTTTGGGCCCATTGTCACTAGCCTATAGGTCTAGGCCTATGTGTGTAAACCTATTGTACAATGTTCTTGCTTTAGGTAGTTTTTAGTTTCTTACATTTTTCTATTTTGTTAGTTTTTATTAATTATTACTTTAGTTTACGTTTATTTTGTCTTATTATGATTGTTATTTCCTATCAGGGCATTGCTGTAAAAGAGTGTAGAGCTCAGTCAAGTTTCCCTGAAGTAAGAATGGTTGATGATGATGATGATGATGATGATGATGATGATGATGATGATGATGAAAATGAAACAAATAATAAACATGTAACAATATGCTTTATTGGTTTGCTTTATTGAATGAACCATAAATCATCTTAATGAGATGGATGGAAGTAATGAACATATTTAAAGGGGAAGTTCACTTTTTAGCATGTTTAGCCCCTTTTCTGGACTGAAATAGAATCATTGACACCAAAAGTTTGACAATTGACCCTTCCGAAAACTGCTCCCACCTTAGCAACACCTTGCTTTATCAGTCAAGCTTTCACGTCTCCCAGGTTCTCCCAGGGTCTCAGGTTAAAAAGTGAGCTTCCCCTTTAAGTTTAAGTTTAACAGCATAAACATCAATTCTAGCAATATTTCTAACAATAAAGCAAAGGTTTATTTGCAAATTATATCAGATTAGCGCTCTCAGTGTCTGACAAAACAATTGTAACTAGAAAAACGATCAGAGTGCGCAGACCTCCGCCAAGACAATGTGGTCACAGAAGGTGTCCTCGATCACCGATCGCCACCAAAGATTTCATCCAAATCCTTGCAGTACTTTTCGAGTTATGTTGTACACAGACAGACAGACACAAACACCCACACACAGACAGACACACTTACGCCAGCAAAAACATAACCTCCTTGGTGGAGGTAATAACCACTGCCAAATAGCACTTAAAAAGTATTTGCAAAATGTAATGATATCCGAAGGTTTCAAATGGTTCATCTTTATTATGTTTTTCTTCTGTAACAGTTCATTAATCTTTTTTATTAGCTCTTTCACCTGCTCCTCTGCTGTTGTCTTGTCTCTATTGTTGAACACGTGGTATCTGTCACTACACTTTCTGATTAGCTGCTGGAGGTGTGGGTTGGTGTTTCTGACATACTCATCTATAGTCTGGGATTCCAGTTCATCCCCACGTGTAAAGAGAATGATGGCTCTGTCTCTGACTCTGGTCTTCAGTGCTTTCTCTAACCTCTCTAGAATGTCTCTCTCTCCCTCAGTGAAGCGGCCAATCTGAATGACCAGCAGGTACACACACAGACTTTCCTTGCACATCTCTCGGAATTCTGCAATATGTATTTTTGATTGGTTAAGCTCAAAATGGAAGAAGTCTGGAGTATCAAGGACTTTGACCAATACTCTGTTGATGATGTTGACTTCCTCCTTACACTTCGCGGTGACAGGCTTGGAACTGGCCTTTGAAAAGAAGCATTTCTCCCCCAGGATAGTGTTCCCACTGGCACTCTTCCCAGAGCCAGACTCTCCCAGGAGCACCAAGGTCATTGAGCTTTGGACTACAAAACAAAGCACTTCAGTAACCAAGTCATTAAAACCTATCATTACCAATAAGTCTGATCTATGAAAATGCTGTCAATATGTACTGACATCCCACTACATCTAATACATTGTGGTAAAGAAATCACAATGATGTTTTCTAAAACAGACCGAAATCAGCAATTTCAAAATGAGCTGCAAGATCGTTCTCTACTTTAAGGATGAGACCACGGTTGAAGTGGGCGTTGGACATGTTGGACTGAGCATCATTATCATCTTGTAAGAGCAGCAAGAACAGAGCAGCAGAAAAAGCTGTTTCCTGTCATTCTATCATAGAATCACCCCCCAAAATATAAACAAATAACCCCAAAACAGCATAAAATGTTCCCTTGTATCATTGTTAATAAACTTACCCTCTGACATTTTCAACCACTTCTCCTCTTTTGCTCTTGTCAGAATAGTTCCTCCTGGCTTGTTTTGAAGCCTTTCAGAGCTTAGTAGTTCCTTTTTCTAGTTTGTCTATACAGCTCTGAAGAAGCCTCTAGTTATGACGCCATTTAACTTGGGAGACATAACTCTGAAATGACACCACCCATTTCCTAATATTTCATGACTGAACTATTCCTTTTATGAAATTTAAAATGAGCAGTTAGTTTGTGAGGAATAAATGAAGAACAGAGATGCAATATTAGAGGAACTTGACAGAATTAGAAAGAAATGATAAAGCAAATAGGCACCTCTACTTGAGAAATATTATTCTTTGAATAATCTATATGAAAAACATTAAGTATTAGCAGCTCTACTACAGAGCAAGAGCGAAATTAAGCGTTGTTGTATAATGAGCCTATGCTCTCTAACATACCGGTAATTAGGAAATAACCACATCACCTATTTAAGTGTTGATTTTTTTTTACTCAGTCCTCATTACATTTCTCTCAAAACTGAGGAAGTTGGCAACCCTGTTTTGATGACATAATATAGCTACTATATATCAACATGACTAAATTATATATCATTTACTGTAATGAGTCTTTAAAGCCCCCTGCGAACCACCCAGACACCAGCCAACATCCAATAACTGTTGCCTCTCGTCTGACCCATTTGGCAAAAAAATTGCACCAAGACACACCAATCCAATGACCTAGTAACGTGTACATTCTGTGGTTGTACAAGTTGTACAAGCCCAAAAGGCTTTGTTCCCTCCTTGCACCAGTGTTGTTACTATGTTGTGTGCTAAATTGTGTGAATATCGGATGGCACTATCTCGTACCATAGGCATGAACATGGCAGGCACACTGGCAACATTGCTGTCAAAGTAGATAACGTTAGAACCTGTCAGTTAACGCAGCTACTGCAGAGCTAATGCAAAAGTTCTTTGATTCACTGTTAGAAAACATGAAGGGAAATAGTAATCATCGCCCTGGAGGAGAGAGTATTCAGCTAGGGAAAGGCAAAGCAAATAGACTAAACAAACAATAGAATTATATGCAGTAATATCAGATCTCACTTGAAAATTAAGCTACATGGACCCGTAAAAACCTGAAACAATTAGTGACTAAAGGAAAAAAAGGATTCCATTTTGATCAAAGGGTGACAAGTTGTCTGCAAAAGTACCATCAGCTATGCAACGTCAACAAAAAAGATTAAATAAGCTAGGTGCTATCTCTTTCTCTTTTCCCCTTGCTCCTGATCAGAACTGCAGTACGCTGTTAGCCTTTTCTGTAATTTCTACAGTATTTTACTTTCTCCATCAACTACACAATTGTACATGGAGAATTGTTGGCAGAAACGCTTAATAATGGCTTCATAGGGTCTCTGTAAATATGCTTTACAATTCTCAACCCATCCTCACTTTTTGCACAACACAGTACAAGTGTATTTCTCAAAACATTTCGGACAAATGGCAAAACACCATTGACTGCCTGCAAAAGCCAGTCTCTTGCTCAAAATCCTTAGCTCATTTCCCAAAATTGAAAGTTTGTGTCAATGAACATGCAGTGCCATCAGAAAAACAATTCCTTGTGTCAATGTGTGCAAATAACAGTCAAATTCCAGTGTGCACATGAGGAGTGTTCTGATGTTAACTGGTTAAAAACTTAATTAACCATAAAGTTTTGATGATAATTATTTAAGGCTGTAACAACTGACACCTATGGGAGAGATTGATTGGAATAGACTGGAAAAGATAGCAGTAGAAAAGACACTACACCACTACAGTAAAAAAGCTAAATGTCAACATAGGAAAATCGCCTTTGGGGAAACTATACATATAGTGCTGTAGAAATTGTAGTTCAGTCTTCTTTGTTCTTATGCATTTTCTTGCTTAAATATACTTCTCTCCTTAACACATTATGATAACATGGTCAACCATTTTGCATGCAAAGACTTAATACCTATATGTTATGTAGAGTGAGGCTATTCAACAGAGAAGTGTACACAACTTTTTGCTAGCTATACCAAAGCATTTACAATTTGCTCAAATGAATGAGAAACTGCTTTTTTTGAAGTGACACAATGATGTGAAGTTTGAACAAGTTTTGAGAATTTCAATTCTGATCTGAGAAATGTACTAAAGTAACTGGAAAAAAAAACTGTTTAAGATGATAATTGTATGGATTTTTTTCGAAGGTGTCTTTAGGAAAAAAAGTTCATAGGTTTATCGTTAATTCTGTTAAGGTTAGAATTAATGATTGATTAATGATTTATAATCTCTGGCAAAAACTTAGTCTGTTAGTCTGTAGTCATTCCGTTGTAATTGGCCTTTCTACAAATTAGTTTTATTCTGATTATAAGTAATGTCATTGTTCTTATTAGTTTTATCAGAGTACAGTTTCAAAAGGATTGCTAGCAGGCCACTTCCTCATCTGTCCAGCCTTTTTCCCACCTGCTTTTGCGGACATGCTGGTGGGGTTAAACAAAGTGCCGATTTATTTGAAAGATTTCGCAACCACATTTTGAAGCACTCTGGATTTTCAGTTTCCTTTTAGCTCAACCACATAGGTGTCAATTCCTCAAGTTGAGGTTTATGTAGTTTTCCCTGTTGCTGCTTCTGTGACATCTCGAAACCTAGTAGAGTAGTAGATGTATCGTATGTAGATGCTATAGAATAGTTTAGATTATTTGCCCCAAAGTCTTTTGTTTTCAGATGATGCCATTTATAGACTGTATAAATGGATGTAAATCAGACAGTACATTTTACACATTTAGAATGATATGTAATATGTATAGAAAGCACTGTCTGAAGAAATTAGTCGAGCCCAAATTTAACAGTGAGTGTCATAGGCCTAGCACAATACCTGATTAACCAGCAGCTTAAATAAATGATTTTCTCCCACATGTGGCATGTTTGCAATACACATCACCTTATGCCAATGGTCTCAAACTCAAATGAGCTGGGGGCAAAATTTTCTGACTGGAGGGCCACATCAGTTGTCAATTGTAACAACGGCATAACACAAATTCTTTATTGATACGTTTATTTTACAGGGACCTTTATTACCTTTGCAATTAGCCTATTTAGCGCTTTTAGAATGGCCTACATGATTTTTTCAAAACAATTCTGACAAATGGCAAAACATGCATTTCCTGCAAAAGCCAGTCTCTTGCTCAAAATCCTTAATTCATCTCTCAAAAATATTATAGCTGTCAAAGAACATGTCAGGCCATCAGAAGGACAAGTTCTTGCGTCATCATGTGTGAACAAAACAGTGAAATTGCTTATACCAAAGCTCAAATGAATGAGAAACTGCGTTTTTGAGGTGCACAAGTGACACAATGAGGTGAAGTTTGGACTGAACAAGTAGTTTTGAGAATTTCAATTCTGATCTGAGAAATGTACTAAAGCAACAAGTTCTGCATAGGTTTATCGTTAATTCTGTTAATGGTATAATAAATGATTGATTAATGATTTAAAATCTCTGGCAAAAACTTCGTCTGTTAGTCTGTAGTCATTCCATTGTAATTGGCCTTTCTACAAATTAGTTTTATTCTGATTATAAGACATAAGTAATGTCATTGTTCTTATTAGTTTTATCAGAGTACAGTTTCAAAAGGATTACTGGCAGGCCACTTCCTCATCTGTCCAGCCTTTGTACAGTAGTGTCCCAGCTGCTTTTGCGGACATGCTGGTGGGGTTAAACAAAGTGCAAATTTATTTTAAAGATTTCGCTACCACATTTTTAAGCACTCTGGATTTTCAGTTTTCTTTTAGCCCAACCACATGGATGTCAATTCCTCAAGTTGAGGTTTATGTAGTTTTCCCTGTTGCTGCTTCTGTGACATCTTGAAACCTACAGTAGATGTATCGTATGTAGATGCTATAGAATAGTTTAGATTATTTGCCCCAAAGTCTTTTGTTTTCATATGATGCCATTTATAGACTGTATAAATGGATGTAAATCAGACAGTACATTTTACACATTTAGAATGATATGTAATATGTATAGAAAGCACTGTCTTAAGAAATTAGTCGAGCCCAAATTTAACAGTGAGTGTAACTACTAGGCCTAGCACAATACCTGATTAACCAGCAGCTTAAATAAATGATTTTCTCCCACATGTGGCATGTTTGCAATACACATCACCTTATGCCAATGGTCTCAAACTCAAATGAGCTGGGGGCAAAATTTTCTAACTGGAGGGCCACATCAGTTGTCAATTGTAACAACGGCATAACACAATTTCTTTATCGATATGTTTATTTTACAGGTACCTGCATTACCTTTGCAATTAGCCTATTTAGCGCTTTTAAAATGGCCTACGTGATTTTTTTCAAAACAATTCTGACAAATGGCAAAACATGCATTTCCTGCAAAAGCCAGTCTCTTGCTCAAAATCCTTAATTCATCTCTCAAAAATATAGTTGTCAAAGAACATGTCAGGCCATCAGAAGGACATCATCTTGCGTCATCATGTGTGGACAAAACAGTGAAATTGCTTAATCATGTCGCCAATGTAACAGTGCACACAGGAGTCTTCTGATGAAAACTATGGTTATAAACCTTATAAACTATAACATCTTGGTGATAAGTGTTGTAAGTTGTAAATAACAACTTAGTGTATGTGAGAGATTGCTTGAACAGACTGGAGAAGATTTAAAATTACACTATTGTTTATAACTATTGTTTGTACAGCTATTTGTTGACAAACCATTCCGCTACAGGAAGGAAAAGACAGCACTACAGCACTAAAAAAGCTAAATGTGAACATAGGAAAATCACCTTTGGAAAAACAATACATCCAGTGTTGTAGAAATTGCAGTTCAGTGTTCCTACACCTTGCTTACATACATTATCATCTTGTCTTTTACATATTATGACAACATGTTCAACTATTTTGCATGTAAAGACTTATATGATGAACCAATGCCTATTGTATGGGCTCACATTGTTGCACACTGAAGAAGGCACACACCGAAACGCGTCTGTGCACAAATAAAAGACGTTTGATGCAAGGTGCACCCTTTTTCTGTTTAATTTGAAGTTTACATTTGGGCCAACACCCTTAAAAGTAATAATGCACCCTGAGTGAAGCCTGCTCCCTGCTACAATATACCAAAGCATTTACAATTAGCTCAAATGAATGAGAAACTGCTTTTTTGATGTGCACAAGTGACACAATGAGGTGAAGTTTGGACTGAACAAGTAGTTTGGGGAATTTCAATTCTGATCTGAGAAATGTACTTAAGCAACTGGACAAAAACTGTAAGAAGATGATAGTGGATTCTTTTTTCTAGGTGTCCTACACTGTAAAAAATAATACACCAGTTTAACAAGTACAATTGAATTGGGTTTTTGAGTTAAGCTCTGGTTAAAAATAATGATCTCTAGTTGATTTAATGCAGGAGCATATATTGTCTCAACTTAAAAATGTAAGTTCAACAAACATACAACTTATTAGGATGCATTCATATAACTTTTACAAGTGAGGTTTAAATTATTAATGATAGTTAAAAGAAGACTTGACATGTCTTTCCTATTTAACATAACATTTAAGTCTTCATTATTTTAACTCAAGAAAATGAACTGAGATGGACACTTGAAATAAGTTCTTAAGTTGTAGTATTCTTTATTGCCTATTCATGTACAGCCTATTCAGGGCAATTGATACTTATCAGTTGGCGACGTCAGTGCGTTCTATTTGCATTCTATTTGGTAGAGCACCCATGTTGAGTACCGAATGTTGCCAAAGACCCATTCGAAAGCATTGAGTTTGAATAGCAGAGCGGTACTCACTCCAGGTTTACTTGCTTCAAAAATACAAGACTTCAACACAACAATTTAGCATCATTACCGAGCCAGGTGCAGTAGGCTGGTTATGACCACGCTAAAGTTAGGTTCAGTCTAATATGAATGATCAAACACCGAGGTCTACCAGCAGGTTAAGTTAGGCAGGTGACAACGTTAAGCTAAATTGACGCCAATTTTAGCCGACCATCATGGCAGACATATCTTTTAGCCTCACATTACTCGTAATCTCAACAAAGTAGCCAGTAACAAGCACGAGAGAAGCTAAACAAACGTGATCACAAACGTGATTCACTGTGGAATATATCAGACCCCAACTTCAAAGTGTAGGCTACACAACCATGGTGTAACTAGCAATCGAGACAGTTCACAGAAAAAAAAGAGAAAAGCTAACCTGTCATTCAACCAAATACATGCACGGGGACTAAACGAAACTGATGAGTTGCGAATCACAGAATACAAATGAAATATTTTCATTGAAATATTTTCATTGTAATGAAATGCTGGTTAGGCCACCCAAAATTGTGGCAGCTAACTTTGACAGGGCTACGTAGCGTGACAAGCTCAGAGTTATGCACCCAATTTTGTTAACGTTAGCTGTAGAGATTCACTCACAATCGTAGCAGAAGTAACGTTAGCAGTAGAAATAGGGAATCCTACCTTTCTGTGTAAACTGCTAAATCCATTGCAAAGGACTGATGAGTTTATCCACAATGTAGAACTTTGCTTGGGTTCCAGGCATAACTTTACATTAGTTGTCTTAACAATACGTCTTCCCTTCGGTTATAAATGCAATGCAGCTAACGTTAGGTATCACAATTGGTTGCAAATGCAAAAACGTTTTTCCTTCATGTGTTTAAATGGTCATTTCTGCTATGAAAATACTTCTTATGGTAGGCCCTAACGTTAAAACTCCCCCGGATCTGAGCCCGCGTCGGCAGTGTGAAAGAACAACCGACTCCCTAAAGTGCCATGCTAATAGCGGGCAGTGTGGCAGTGTAAAAGGGGCTGCAGAGGGCATAATTTTTGAACGACTAGTGACCAAACAAGTTGGTAGGCTATTCAAACCTATGCATTCTAATAGGTCAGTGGTACCCAGCCTGGGACCCAAAATGGCTGAATGAGCTTATAGAACGTTTTATCGAACGTCTATGACATCAGCTGATAAGTATCAATAGGAGGTGTAAATATACACCTATGGTGTAATAGGAAAACACTAAACCCATAATTAAATAACACTCACATTAGTACAATGTAAACAACTCATAATTGAATTAAACTCACATTAGTACAATGTATAAAGTAAACAACAAAAATACACAAAAAAACATCAGAGTTCATAGACCTCTTCTGAAAACAGCCCGATGCTGAAGCGTCTGCTGAAGCTAACTCAGCACCAGTCACTCATGTACCCTCTGGTAGACTGGTATTGATGGCATCAGGTGCTGCATTGCTATTGGGTCCTCCTCTTCCAGGGAAGATGACAAAGAGTTCAGGTCCTGAAGTCTGTGACCTCCCGTCATCTGGCACTGAGGAGGGACTGTCCTGATGCAAGGGCTTGGCTTCTGCCTGAAAATCTTCTGTGAGAATCCAATAAAATGGGCCAGGGGTTATCATGTGTATCATTATTTCACTATTATTTATAAAATAATAAAAGCTCTTTGCTTAAACACCTGATTGTTACGTTAGACAAAGGCATTGAAAACAGAGCTAGTAAATACTGGTGCTTCATTTTACTGCAAAATATCTTTTAACACTGCAGTTGCCTATGTATTGTGTGCTGCCATGCTGGAGATTCACCTTTGTCATGTTCAGTTAGTCCTGTGCCTGTTGGATCTTCCATTCACTCCAGTAGGCTAGTCATAACAGCAGGAAGGAGACAGTGGCCTGTCTGTTGGTAAAGTCCCAGGTTCTAGGTAAATGAGGGGTGAAAAAAACCATCTTTATCCACATCTTTATCCAGATTATTACACCTCTTAAGGCCATTCGTGTCCCAGCCAAAAACAAATATTACTGCCAATATTACTATTGGCTATGCTAGCTAACAAGTAAGCTAAAGCCTAACATTTGCTACAAGTCAATGGCTAAAGCTCGCTAACTAAACTAGCGGTGGTTAGGAGTACTTACTAGCATGCTACCAGTAGCCCACAGCAGAGACACTTGGAAGGACTTTGCCTACAGGGAAGCTTTTCCCATGGACTAATGTTTACTTACACAAAATGATACAGGCTACAACTATTTGGCCGTGGAAAAGATTGAAAAAGCGTTCTACAGCTGTAACTAACTTCGTTGTTATATTCAACCCTCATTTGAAAGCCAAATGCTAAGCTAAATGTTAGTGTCTCTGAGGTAGCCTATTCTGGAGTTAAACTTCGCTAACATGTTTATGTAGGCATATTAAATTACCAAAACAAACAAAATGTTTCAGTTGAATGTCCAAATCTCCAAATGAAAGCATTAACTTACCTGAGGTTGTCATAGTATCTTCAAAGTTACTTGCTTTCTTCATGTCTTGACTTTCAGCTCAGTATTCCATGATCTTTGTTTCAATTGTCTGCTAGCTTCCTGCAAAATCAGCTAGCTTGAATCTGGCTCATATTAGGCTACACAAATAGTATTCATCCGCCAGTTACTTTAATAAGCTGTCATATCCTACTGTAGGCCTACATCATATTTGAAAAGAACAGGCTATCAACATTAAAGCATAATTTTAGAAGCCGACTTGGAATTAAAGTCCAATACAGACAGTTTTTAAATTTATGGAGAAATGGATTTATTTATGGTGCATTTACACATTAGTAAAATGGCTGTAGTTCGACCTCAACTTAAAGCATTAAGTCAAAAGAACTTGCATTAAGTTTAGTGTTGCACCTTCAAAATGTACATTTTGTTGAATTGACTTATAAACTAAATTTTAAACATTGAAAACTCATGATATTAAGTTGAAAAAGCATAAATTATGTTTGTGAGTTATTGTAAGTTAAAATTATATTTTACTTGAACTTTTTGACCATATCATTTTTTACAGTGTATGGGAAAAAAGTTCTGCATAGGTTTATCGTTAATTCTGTTAATGGTAGAATTAATGATTGATTAATGATTTATAATCTCTGGCAAAAACTTAGTCAGTTAGTCTGTAGTCATTCCGTTGTAATTGGCCTTTCTACAAATTAGTTTTATTCTGATTATAAGACATAAGTAATGTCATTGTTCTTATTAGTTTTATCAGAGTACAGTTTCAAAAGGATTGCTGGCAGGCCACTTCCTCATCTGTCCAGCCTTTGTACAGTAGTTTCCCACCTGCTTTTGCGGACATGCTGGTGGAGTTAAACAAAGTGCCGATTTATTTTAAAGATTTCATTACCACATTTTTAAGCACTCTGGATTTTCAGTTTTCTTTTAGCTCAACCACTAGGTGTCAATTCCTTATGGTTTATGTAGTTTTCCCTGTTCCTGTGCCTGACTGCTTCTGTGACATCTTGAAACCTACAGTAGATGTATTGTACAAACAACAATTCTAGCATCTGTCCTAACAAACAGAGTTTTTTTCAGAGTGTGTTCCCCGAACTATCTCTTATGGCCAAGTCAGACCAAAACCTGAGCGTGAGTGGGACGTAAGTGGCGCTGGCGCGGGTCTCTGCGCAGCTCCTGTCCAGATTCTGAGCGGTGAATTGAAATAGGCTAGAAAGGAGTTGAAAACACGGGGAAAAATAGAATTCCTTTTTATTTCAAAAAAGCAGCGCAGGCGCTGTGCAGTTCACCACTTAGAAATCAAACAGGAGCCACGCAAAACACACGTGCAGTCTGAATGACCTAACCTGTTAACATGCATTCTAAACGAAAACTGCACCCGCACCACTTATGCGTCTCTCACACACAGGTTTGTGTGTGAATCGGCCGTTAGAGTCCTAGCTATTTCTCAAGATGCCAAATTGTTGTCATTTACGCTTATATGAGCGTGATATTGCTTTTCCAGGGATTAAGGTGCAGCTATTAAGAAGAAATATACAAATAAAAATATAGTTAGTGTGTCAACATGAGGTGTGTGGCAGTGGTAAGTGGTGTGTAACCTTTACCGTGTTAAGGTAAAGGTTAAGAATGGTCCGGACCACCCTTATGAGCGTCTGATTTAGGCCTACAGAAGATACACTTAGTGTAGGCTACAAACATTTTGGGATCATGTCATAACATAAATCTGTTTTGGGATGAGAGGGTTGAAGACAATACAGAAATTTTATACGATTTCAAGATCGGGTTACTCTGGAACTGCTAATGCTAATAATACAGACGTCTGCTATTCACCATTGTAATCAGTAGGATCTCCTGTTTGGTTTGATATGCCATAAGTTAAGAATTCGTGAGATATTATACAGAGACAATGTATGACATGGATGCAGAGCTGTAATAGAGACCTTCATTTTGATACAAATTCAACGCTAATCATCTTGTGAACTGTTCATCTAGCGACTAGCACTGTTGGAAAGGCCAGTTTGTGCAGATTCTAGTGATGCCCTTATAATTTCTGTATGCTTAAAACCAGGGTGCGATTTGTGAAAAAAACAGAGGGGGGGATGTTTCTGAAACGGTATTGCGTTGGTGACGTCATTACTAGAAATGCCCGGTTCTCCCAACACCCCCCCCCCCCCCCCCCCCAAAAAAAAAAAAAAATACAAAATATTCTGCTTATCCATTCATTAAAACAATCATGCCATTAGTAGGCCTATCTATTCTACAGCGCAGTGTCTACCAGATGCCTCTGAAGTAGGCTACCGCAGTTCATGTGACTGCTGCTGCTGCGTGTAGAGCGCAATCCTGACAAATTACATTTTTCACAAAACTTAGAAACTCTCTCGTTCAGACCCTCCTGCTGCTTGCGGTGTGTTAAATATTTAAATAAAGTGCTGCAGATTACATTGTTTAATGTAGCCGATAATAGCCAAATTACTTTGATTGCTCAGAGATATGTTGACCCAACCCAAGACATTCGTTGGATCCGACGATACGCGCGGAAGTGCGCTGGAAACGTTAACCTTTTTTTTTTTTTTTTTTTGCAACTGTGAGGAAAGCCAGGGCATTGAGCATAAAAAATAGCCAATGCAAATAGGACCAACTAGGCCTTCCTACTTAATGTATTGTTTGAGCATTTTGCCTAGATTATGCCATTTATTGGTCATTTTATACAACTGGCTGATTTACCTAAAAAGTGTTCTCATCCCCGCGATTCGGATATTTTGCCTGATACGTTGACATTACACAAATTTCATATCAAACTTAAATTGTGCCTTTGCCAAACAGTTCGTTTTCCTTTGCACAAAGTTGTTCAAACAATGTGATAACATTATGAAGTTTCCTTTCGTTTTCCTTCTCGTCTATAGCTTTAGTCTTTCCAGTGAGAAAAAAACACCTGCGCTTATAGGACAAAGTTCGAGGCAAAGTGAGCCAGGAGTTGTCACGCACACAATTCAGGACACAGGACGCAATTTTTTTAATTTTATAATTCGCTGCACACTAGATGTCTGTTAGTCGCATTGCTTGCATACTGTCATGAGATATCAAGGGGGATAAATGTTATCCCCACCGGAGATAAAATTATTCAAGCAGAGGCAGGGATACCAAAACCAGAGGTTAGGAAATCCGACCCATCCCCCCACCAAATCGCACCCTGCTTAAAACTACACAAGTAGCGTGACGGTGCCTCCCTCCCAGGCCGAACTGCATTACAATTTGGCACCAACTTGCAGACCAGAATTGGGCCGGGCCTGAGTTGAGACCCCTGCCTTATGCAATCAACGCAACGCAACCTACTCCTGTAAACACAAGCAACATTGACAAATTGGTTCTACTGGATTGGATGCCGCAGATAAATATGCTACTGTTGGCAGGCCTATATTCTGTAATGATGCGGGTACTGTATACAAACCTGAAACTTCCCCAAGGTTTATCTTTAAAAAGGACTTCAGTGCAATGAGCTTTTTACATCATAGAGATGTATTTTATGTACTGTAGGTAATATGGTTAAAGGGCAACTTCAGTCATTTTCAACAAGGGCTCTATTGCTCAAGCTACTTGAGATTAGCCAATACTGAAGAAGCAAGACATCTTGGTCCAACCATATAGGTTTCCTTGAACAGAGAATAATCACTTACAACTAGTCCAATGGGGCAGAATTTTGAACTGTATTTTCAACATCTTAACATACTCCAAATGTCACCACAAAAACTATGAAGTATCAACAGACACCTTACAACACAGAACTGTATTGTATATGATTACAAATGGCTGAGAGTGTTAAAACTATGTGTTTATGCAAGCAGCCAAACATTGTTTGTTTACAAAACGGTTTTGTAAACACTGCATAAAAACTCTATTTTAACCACTTTGTCAGACATTTGTAGTCATAAACACTACAGTGGTGTGTTGCAATGTATCTGATGATGTTACATAGCTTTGGGGTGATATTTGGAGCATGTTTAGATGCTGAAAACACAGTTTAAAAATCTGCCCCATTGGGCTAGTTCTAAGTGATTATTCCCTGTTCAAGGAAACCTCATGTTGGACTAAAATGTCTTGTGTCTTCAGTATTGGCTAATCTCAAGTAGCTTGAGCAATAGAGCCCTTGTTGTAAATGACTGAAGTTGCCCTTTAATGTTGAACAGGCGAATAAGACATTTTAATGGTAATAAGAACAAGGATCCTACACATTTTCATTTACAAAAATTGTTTTTCTTTGTCATTTTTATTACATCTTAAATAGCTACTGAGATTTGGAGACTTCAGCATACAAAAAAAAAAAAAAAAAAAAAAAACAGCGCAGGTTTTGGTCAAGCTTGTGGAACCGTCAATTTGTATGTGGATAATTTAGTTTATTTTGTTTTATGTTGTTGTCATTGGTATACCATAGACTCTATATTTTTATCTATTGTCAGTCTTGTCTGTTTTTGTGTATGTTTTCACAGTGTCCTTAATAAATCCCAAATAAATCAAGAATTAATCAATCAATCATATCACATAGAATAGACCTTTTCAGTAGCTAATCATAAAAGTGTTCATGTTGGGTAGTATTTTCGTGGTTAAAAGTCAGTAAGTGAATCAAGGTTAAGCGTTGGAATGGTTTATTTAGCAAATGCAAATATGTACAGTATACAGACATGTTGACATTATGGGAACAATAGAAATAAAATTGATCTTATTTATCTCTATAGGACCAGAGTTAAACGGGAGCACCTACAATGGCATTGATAATCACCAATTATTCCATATAGTCTACATTCTAAATTTACAATTTAGTAAGTACATGATTCATATCTCATTTAACAAATGATTTTACAATATGAAATGCATAATAAGTGTTTGATCTGTTTAAAGAGACATAGAAGGTTTTAAGCTTAGGTGAAGTGCAGATGGTGCTTGTCTGAGATGGCAGGGAGATTTCAAACTATTACCGCAAAACAAAGAATACATTTTGTGCAATCTGAGGCTTAGTCAAAAACAATTTGGGTGCAGTGCTTAAGCCATTGTACCTTCATCAGAAACACAGCATAGAAAACGCCATTTGCAACTATTTTTTTCCACTTCTTCCACCTTTTCCATGAGCATTTGGACCTGATGATCTGTTCCTGTCTCTTTGTTGTTGAACACCTGATATCTCTTACCACACTTTTTAATTAATCTTTTGAGTTGTGGGTTGGTGTTTGTGACATAGTCATCTATAGTTTGGGATTTCAGATCATCCCCATGTGTGAAGAGGATGATGGCTCTTTCTCTCACTTTGGTGTCCAGTGTTTTCTCTAACCTCTTTAGAATTTTTCCATCTCCATCTGAGAAACGGCCAATCTGAATGACCACCAGGTACACACACAGACAGTCCTCATACAACTTTTTGCATTCTTCGACATGTTTTCTTTGGGTTTCAGCATCATCTTCGAGGAAATCTGGAGTATCGATGACTTTGATGTCTCTTCCATTAATCTTCTGTATGACCTCCTTACACTCAGTGGTGACATTCTTGGAACTGGCTTTAGATTCGAAGCTGTCTTCTCCCAGGATAGTGTTCCCACTGGCACTCTTCCCAGAGCCAGACTCTCCCAGGAGCACCAGGGCTATCATGGAGTCCTAATCCATAAAGACAAAACATGTTATAAAATATATGTAGCCCATTAAGAATTTGCCAAATACATAACATAAACATACAAATATTTCTGTTTGCATGCTAGGGTTGTATGACTATGAAAAACAAATCTGGATATGATCTACTGTACAAGATTTAAAAAGATCTAATGATATAAACAACTCCACAGAAGAGGAGTAGAAAACACTTGGATAACACCTGTGGTTCTATCATTCATGAATTTATATACACTTCAATCACAAAATTGAGAAACCTTACTCTTAAGTAACCTGTTGCTCTTACAATTCCTGTTGAATAGATACTCTGGTACTCTGAAATCTTACAGCTTAGTCATGTGTTATACATTAAGAAATGGGTGTGTCTAGAGATCCCCCCTCCCCACAAGTGAGATAGGCTTTATAAGCAGAACCTGTTTGTGCAGAGCAGACATTACACCATTGGCACTGGCAACATCCTATCTGTCAGGTCCTGAGACTAGAGCCATGCTAGCATCCCTGTCAAGTGGTAAGGAATACATTCACAAATTACTAATAATTACTGCATTATGGAGTGTTAAGAGTGTTTAATCTAGCAGTGTGACTTTCATAGCAGGGTCAGTGGCAACCAAACAAGCATAGCAATTTACATAAGGCTTTGATGAAACATCTTGATATTATTTGCAGGTGAACCTTTAAAGAATCGTCCTTCTTGGGAAAACTGGGGTTGGAAAGAGTGCTGTTGGAAACGTCATTGTGGGGAGGAAAGATGCCTTTGAATCCAAAGCGTGTGCAAACTCTGTTACACAAACATGCTCAATTCAAGAGTTGAATGAAGGCAGGCAGATTGTGGTCACTGACACACCAGGAGTTATAGACACAAAGAGAACATGACAAAGATGTTACAAACGAGATTTTGAAGTGTATACATTTGTCTTCTCCTGGTCCCCATGCTTTCCTGCTGGTGATTCAGGTTGGCCGTTTCACTACTGAGGAACAATACGCAGTCAAGGCCTTGCAAGAGATCTTTGGGGAAAAGGCTTCAGATTACATGATTGTGGTCTTCAGTCGTGCTGATGATTTGGGAGGTCAAACTATAGATCAATATGTGAATGATGCAAGTGAAAAATTGAATGCTGTTCTCCACAGTTGTGGAGGACGGTATGTTGCTTTCAACAACAAAGAACCTCAGAATCGTTTACAGGTTGCAAAACTCATAGAGAAAATTGATGAGATGTCAAAAGGACTTGACAGTGATTACTACACCAATGAAATGTATGAGCAGTCACATGACTTTGGGACACTTGTCAGGAAGTTCTTTAATTCTATGGCAGAAAGGGTCAGAAGTATGGTGAGAATACTACTTGGACATGATCAATGAAGTTTTAGAAGATACATTTGATTACAATTACCCAAAGTATTCCATGACTAACACAATGAAATTGCACTCAGCTTTTGCAGAGAATTTGCAATATATGTGCTAATAAAAGCTATTTAACCTGTAATTATTGTCACTGTATTAAACTTTTATGATGGACAGCAATCCTTGTCAGTGGTATTTACTTGTAATATAGGTCCCAAGTTAATTTGAAGACTGCATGATGTAACATAATAATATATAGCATCTAGCCTGGTATTGCATGCCATATCGGTCAATCATCCATTCCTCTCAGTACTGCGTTTGGGATTGGTGGCATTAAGCCCTGTCATGTCAGGGCCGGGGCTAGCCATTTTGCCCTAAGCACAAATGCTTATACATGTATATACTGTATATATCACAGTAAAAAAATAGTGTACATCATTATACATTATATTTTGTTCATTACAGCTTTGGCTGAAATGATGCACTGACCCATTTGAAGAATAATGTGCCGTCACCTAGTTCTTGTATAGGTTATCAGTGTCCAAAAGTATTGCAATGTAAGCCAAATGCTTTAGTATCTAAAATCAGATAGAATGCTCGTAGAAAAAATGCAGTCATCAGCTGGAATTAATCAAAAATAGCTTAGCCAACATGCTTTGTGCTTTCTGTGAAACATTCTTGGGCTTTGCAGGATGCAATCAAGTTGCATGAGTAAATATAACGACATGCAAAATTAAAAGCAGCAAAGGGAGATTGGAGAGGGCCGCACAGGAGATTAACTTGACCAGTGTGATCTATTTTGCTTTTGTATGGCCTTTTCCTTATTAACATACTTAAAGGATAGCTCCGGAGTGAATTCAAGCATAGCCCTGATGAATGAGCCTGCTAAATGCACTAGTTAGCGAGTGGAACAAAATAATTTGAAACAGCATAGACCGTTTGATCATTTTAGTAGTTTAGTTAGTAGTGTCTGTCAATAAAATAATCATAAAATTAGACTGTAGGTAGACAATTGTAAGTTCAATGATTATATTAAGGAAAGATGCTTGAAGATTACATGTATAACATTGTGGTTCATGGGTGTTTATGGGGGTGAAGGTGTCCCCTTGCGCTGTATGCTTGGGGTCCCCTAAGTTCCTTGAAACAGCCCTGCACGTGTCACCACCACTCACACTGATTTTCTGTGCCCCTGTGAATTGACAGAGTATGATGAATATACTGTAAGTTAGCTTTGACAACACTGCTTCACTGATTCATGTCAAAAATGTCCTTTGATATGTCCTTTATAGCACACAGAGAGAGCAATGCAAATTAACAAAATTGTGAAGTCTATTGAAGAAAGTAAACTTTTAACAGCAGTTTTGTTTTGTTGTATTAAACAATTTTATATGCAATTTAAAAGTGAATCATAGTATATGTCAGGTGAACACTTCATTTTGACAACTATCCTCTGATAATCATCTTTGTACAGAAGCCTTTACATTATGTAGCCTAACTGCTTTGTATCCATACAGAAATCTCATGAGGTTTTCTAAATATAGGTATAAACCAAAAAGTTTGTGTGTGTGTGTGTGTCTGTGTGTGTGTGTGTGTGTCTGTGTGTGTGTGTTTCCTCTGATTACAGTATGGCACGATCAGATTCTCTGTGTGTGAATCTGAGACACATTTGCATTTGTTTGTGCATTCTTGAAGCGTAAGGAAAAAGGGACGTTCTTCATACAAATTAAATCAGTGTGTGTCCTTCTGAAGTTTGAATATAAAACTTCATTCAAAAGACTTTTAATTAAATGCTGGGAGAAGGGTGGGGTGCTGGGAATGTTTCAAATAATCCGCATCTCCCAAAGGAACAGGACAAGAACTTCTCTTATTAAGCACCTTGCTGAACAGATTTTACTTGGAAAAGAGTGCCGACATTTTAAGTTTCTTCTTGTGAGGCCATCTCTAAATGTTCTCAGTATACTAAATATTCGGCTCAGAAGAAAAGCTTGTTTGTTACGTTGTCCTACATGCAAAAACAAGAGAGACTTATTCTTACTAAGTCAGGGCCAGTTCTAGGCATAGACAAACTAGGCAATCGTCTAGGGCACCAAATAATAGATTTCACAATACATTTATTACTTTGTTTCTTTAGTGTTTCACTTGTATTTCTAGAAAAGAGGGGGCGAAATTCAAACCTGGCCTAGGGCAGCAGAAAGGCTAGAACCGGCCCTGTACTAAGTGTTGTTATGTAGGTCAAGGATCTTTTGCTGTGGGAAGTGGGTGCATTTTTTAGTCATTTAGGACTTACAACATGACATGAGGATCATGGATGATTTACTTTTACTGTTACAGTGCAAAAATCAGCGTTGTTCCCCTCTTCAAAACCACTCCTTTAGCATGCATGACATACAGAAATACAGAGGAAGAAATTTAATTTTGTGTGAGTGCCATTTAAGTTAAAGTTGTAGAGTTGGGGGCGCCGTGGCTCAGTGGCTAGAGCGCACTAGAGCGCAGTGGCTCGGTTCGATTCCGACCTGAGGTCATTTCCCGATCCCACCCCATCTCTCTCTCCCACTTGTTTCCTGTCCATCTCTCTACCGTCCTATATGATTAGAGGCAAAAAAAAAAACAAAAAATATCTTTAAAAAAAAAAAAAAGTTGTAGAGTTGTAGGATGCTGCTGTATTAACCATAGGGTTAGAAAGGTCATTGCAGGCACAGCGCCAGTGCACATTCTGCATCTAACAGTCAGACTAGCTACAAATCGCTGAGGAGGCGTGACTCAGGGCTGCGATTCGTTGGTAGCATGTTGCTAACTTAGGTACTTGGTAGAAAATTGTACATCAAAACACAGGTATTTTTTGTGTATAAAACCAATATTTTCCAATGTCGTTAGTAACACTGATACCTCATTTCCAAAATATGAAGTCATGAATCCCTAACTTTTTAGTTTGTGGCCAAGTTTGAGATCGTTGTCGTTAGCGCCACCATACTGACAATGAAGTCGCTAGTCTGACTGGGGGGTAAAAGTAAGACAACACATAGACATTGGGCCTTCTCTTGATGAGAACTAGCCTATATTTTGATCTGGTTTCCATAACAATGAGATGAATATGGATTATGGGATGTACCAGGACAGGAGCTGAAGGTGCAGGAGTGTGATTTTAGTCAGTGCATTGCATTTCAGATAGTCGAAGGCTCTGGGACAACCGATATTCTCGGAATAACTGGGTCTTTTTGAAGGCAGAGAGAGTGTCTGTTCCTCTGGTAATATTTGGGAGATCATTCCACCAGTGTGGAAAAATAGATGAGAATAGCCTGGTTTGCCTGTAGCGTGACTGTAGCCCAAGTTTGAGTGGGATCTGAGGCTCAAACAATATCAACACTCCTCTACCAGCTCAGGCAGCTAATTTAACATGTTGCCAACAGAGTCACACATGGCAGTTTTCACTGTGATTCTACTGTGCCAACAATCCAGCAATATTGCAGTATTGTCAGAAGGGGATAAGGTGATCAAGAAGCAAAAACAACAATCTCTGAATGTTTCTATATTTTTATTGTTTTCAAAACTATTCATGTCATGCACAGCAATGCTCAGCATTAGCCCATAGCAAGGAAAGCAGTGGAAACATTATGGTTGATTTGTGAGTTTATATATTCTACTGATAAACTGTCTTCAAACTGATAAGTGTGTACTTCCCCACAAAAATCAATGCGAAATACCTTTTGAATGGATCTCCTCCACTGCCGATGCTTTCACTTTCAACATGATTTTTTACTGCATAGCCTATGTGATGGGAATCAGATATTTTATTTTTTTCTTTTGCAGTGGCTTAGTAAAAGAAATATCAAATGTTAAAATGTTTGGAAAGCCCATACAAAGTTACTGCAAACTTTTGTAAAGCTGTAAGATCAATGTA
>JAODXP020000027.1:22808596-22811096 GCA_027497455.2 Sardinella longiceps
TGTGTGTGTGTGTGTGTATTGGTGTCTCTGTGCTGGTACCTCACTTTTCTTTCTGTTTCTATCTGCATATATCTGTCACCTGCTTCTGTCTGTCTTTCACCCTGTCCTCTCTCTCTCTCTCTTCTTTCCTTCCTTTTTCTAACTCACATTCTCATTCTCTCTCTCTCTCTCTCTCTCTCTCTCTCTCTCTGTCTCGCTCTCAATTCTCCGTCCTTTTGGAAGTAATGGCAATTAATCAGGCATGAAATTGACAATTGTGAGACTTACTGGTGTCAAGAATTCAAAGACTGAGGCTTTTTCGCTCCACACACACACACACACACACACACACACACACACCTGGGGAGTCAGCAGCAGCAGCAGCACCACATGAAGGGGAGAAATAGGCCTTGGTACTTCAGAGTGAAGAAGCTGCCTTTAATACTTACTCTTAAGAGCAGAGAAAAAGGCCATCACAGCAAGAAAGACAGAATGAATGAATGAATGAGGCGAAGGAGAGTTTTTTCTCTCTCTCTGTCTCTCTCTCTCTTCTCTCTCTCTCTCTCACTCTCTCTCTCTCGCTCTCTCTCTCTCTCTCTCTCTCTCATCTCTCTCTCTCTCTCTCGCTCTTCTCTCTCTCTCTCTCTCTCACTCTCTCTCTCTCTCTCTCTCCTCTCGCCGCCTGTGACTTTTTCCTGCATTTATGAAACGGTCACGCTGTGCTTTAGTGTGTTTCTCTGTGTGTGTCCGTTCTACTCACGCACTCCTCGTACAAATCTCTCTTTAATACTGTAGTTTCTCATCACTGAAGATGTTTCTTGTGTATATAAATATGGCTTAAAAGGTTTCCTAGTCTGGCAACCCCAATTTTAGCTTTAGCTTAGCATAGGCACTGGAATGAAAAGTAGCCAGATAGCAACTCTGTGCAGAAGGCATGCACTGAGACCAAAATGCTTTTACCCACATTATGTAACTCCATGTAAGAGGCTGAATAACCAATTCTCATAAAAAAGGTGGAATATCCCTTGAAAGCAGTAAAAGATTTCTTTATATTTCTCCTCAATGACTGAATTTCATGTGAAGCAGATTGAGATAGAGAAACAGCAGCTAACAGAATCGATTGCGTTTTTTTTCTTCTATATGCCCAATTGACCGATCCCAAGCCCCGCCCACTTTTACCATGTCACAATAGGGCCCGCAGCGAACCTCGGACAACTTCTCCCTTTCCTGCATAATAGTAGACTATGAGGCTTGCAGCTTTGCCTTGAAAATAAGGTGTAATCTCATATCACAACGGTGTAATATGTGTTTGGGGACCTCTAAGACCAACAGTTTACTTACTATGGATGTGTGGGAAGGTTTTTTTTTTTTTTTTTTTTTTTTTTTTACCCTCGCCAATTCGCTCAGGCCATGCTACCTGTTAATTCATACAAGAAGCAGCCTCAGCCAGCCTCGGCTCCCTTCAACCTGCTAAGCAAGTTCAAACTTTGCACGGATATGGCTTATCTAATTGTAATACAATAAACAAATAATTAATGAATACGGCGAATAGGCTTACGCAAAGTTGCAGCCACGTAGGTAACATGAGAGATGGAGACGACGGACGCAATTATCTGCTTTAATGTTACAGCTTCAGTGATACTGACGGCAATGTTATTAATATTTTTTTTTAACCCTCAACACAAATGCATGTTCTCTCCCAAAGCCTGTGCTTATATTGACACCGTGTTTTAACCTCAATCATGACAATTATTAGCTTATCAATCAGCCTCCCCCAAGGAGAGCCTACAGTAACATTAGCTGTGTGCAGTGCGTTTGGTAACGTTAGGTTGCGTCTGATCAGACCATTTAAAGGAAGGACTTTGCCGCTAACTAACGTTAGGTCTAACATCACAAGAAGAATCGAGAGTTAAGGGAAGGCTTTTACACTCACAGATAAACAGTTTTGTAAGTTTACACGAAGTTAAGTAGGACTATTCCTTACGTTAGCTTACATTAGCCTATACATTCAAAGATGGGCTACATGGGGTGGGCTACGCAGCAGATTCAGTGTAAAACATCAACTTCTTTACAAACACATAGGCATACAATGTCATCCCCATCCAGAAAAAATACTTGACACTTTGAGAAAGTTGCTAGGAATGCAATTTTGCTTATGCCGTGTAGGCATCTAGCAAGTTGGGCTGGCTAGGTTAACTTTTCCCCTCTGACCTGTCGAAATCGAAATAATCCGAAATAGGGAAACGGTGAATATTCACAGAGACGAACCCATCACGTTGTCTACTGTTGTTTTTATTGCTGTTCACATTTTCAAACGATAACATTCAGGCTATCTGAACCGAAAGCCATCACAAGTAAACGTATTTACACAGGCATCTCCAGCTCCAGGCACGCTGGTTTTGGCCAAACTTGTCCGAGGTAGCTATACGTAACAATAGATGGGCGGGGCTTGGGATCGGTCAATTTGTTAGTGTTAGCTGCCGTTTCGCAAACTCGGTCTACGTTCATTGATCATTGAGGT
>JAODXP020000027.1:22831096-22833596 GCA_027497455.2 Sardinella longiceps
GTGTGTGTGTGTGTGTGTGTGTGAGATAGTGTTTGTGTGTATGAGCCTGTGTGTGTATATGATGGTGTTTGTTTGTCTGTCTGAGTGTATGTGTTTGTGAGTGTGTGTCTGTCTGTCTGTCTGTCTCTCTCTTTATGTGTGTGTGTGTGTGTGTGTGTGTGTGTGTGTGTGTGTGTGTTGTGTTAGGTGGTCAATTGTGATTGAGATTACAGGGGGCAGAATAGCAGTAGAAAGGTGCCTTGCTGGAACAGCGTGGAGGCTTTTCAATCAGCCATAAATTACATATTCTTGCTTGGGCACCTATGTAGTCTCTGTCCCTGTGTGTGTGTGTGTGTGTGTGTGTGTGTGTGTGTGTGTGTGTTTGTGTGTGTAATCTTGCTTATACAGGTTTAAGTCCATTCAGTCAGTCATAAATAGGCTGTAATAATGGTTGACGTTGGTAGGCAAAGATCATACAAAGCAAACACAATGTTGCTTAAGCACTTTTAGATGTGGTCGTGAGGTTGTGTGTGCTTTATGAGTGTGTGTGCGCTGTGTGCTTACTTGTGTGTGTGTGTGTGTGTGTGTGTGTGTGTGTGTGTGTGTGTGTGTGCTTGTGTGTGTGTATGTGGTACTCAGTCTTTTGCTACATAAAATCATCAGTTGACTGTTGTGAGGGCAACATTTGTAATTTCCAGGTTGTTGATAGAAGTTTCTGCCAATACATTAAACACTAAATAAAGCTGTCTTCATACATTAGCAAGAAATGATGGAGAGAATGTGTGAGTGTGCGTGTTTGTGTGTGTGTTTGAGAGAGAGAGAGAGAGAGAGAGAGAGAGAGAGAGAGAGAGAGAGAGAGAGAGAGAGAGAGAGAGAGAGAGGGTCAAGTCATGCATGATAATCAGCTTCTACACCTGTGAGTTTTCTGAGTGATTATGTGGCTTGATGTGTGCATGATGTGTGTCGGCAATTTCTGTGTGTGTGTGTGTGTGTGTGTGTGTGTGTGTGGGAGAGAGAGACAGAGAGAGAGAGAGAGAGAGAGAGAGAGAGAGAGAGAGAGAGAGAGAGAGAGATTGTGACAGAATGTGTGCATGTGAGAGAGGGAGAGAGAGAGAGAAAGAGAGTTTGTATGTATGTGTGTATGTGTGTGTGTGTACGTGTGTGTGTGTGTGTGTGTGTGTGTGTGACAATGAGAGAGTATGTGGTACAGTATGTGCTTGTGTGTGTGTGTGTGTGTGAGGGAGAAAGAAAGAGAGAGAGAGACTATGTGTGTGTGCATGTGTGAGAAGAGAGAGAGAAAGAGAAATTGTGTGTGTGCGTGTGTGTGTGTGTGAGAGAAAAAGAGAGAGTTTGTGGCTGAATTAGCATCTGCTGGACCATACAGGCACAGCTCTCCTTCTTCACTCATGCATCTTCATTAGCTCATACACTTACTGCTGAGCAAGCTGCCAAAGACACACACACACACACACACACACACACACACACACACAGACATCTCTGTTAGCCAGATGCTCGTTTAAGTGTCACATTAGCAAAGGGCTGTGGTGAAACACACACACAAACAACAGACTGCGCTGGCTTCTGCGCCGAGCGGATTTAACCACGGGACATCTCTGGGACACGGCCAGGCTAACATACTAACATGCTAATCCATCATGCGGCAGCGCGCCCCATGAGCTAACCTGGTGCAGCTCCACATGCTTTCACATCACTTCACTTTGTGTGTGTGTGTGTGTGTGTGTGTGCAAAAAGCGTCTGGAATCCCTCAACTGGCGCTAACAGGCCTACTTTTCCTTCCTCCTGGGAAGATACTTACTGTGAACTTTGAAAATATTGAGAATGCCAGAACCATCTGTTCGCTGACTGGATGGCCAAAAACAAATGTGTCAAAGGAAAGCTAAGCTAGTGCAGGGCAGTTTCTAGGTACTCTGGGGGCCCCAAGCAAACAGGACATGGGGGCCCTTCACTCCCCATAAATACTTACATGAACCACATTGTTTTAATTTTCAAACATCATCAATATAATTATTTGTATTGTACAGTTGTCTAACTCCAGTTTAAAGTCATTTTTTGTTGAAAAACACCACCAACTTAACTACTAAAATGATTAAACAGTCAATCTTGGGGGCCCCTTTCAGCCTGGGGCCCCAGGCAAGTGCCTGGTTTGCCTGCCTTGTTGCGACGGCCCTGAGCTAGTGAATAGATCCTTGACTGTGCTGGAGCTAAATATGATAAAGAGCATAAGCGCTAGGCGGCGCTAACTTGGTTATTCATTCATGAGCTGCTAAAGTGCCTGTGTATCAGTTTACGTAAAAGAAGTGTATCTGTCAAAGCAACAAGCTGGAGTTCTTCCAGTCATACCGTAGGTTAGCCCTGTTGTTCAAGGTCACTTAGAGCTAAAAGAACTAGACCAGAGGTTCTCTGATTGGTTGTAGCCGTCGTACCCAAGGGTCTATCACTCGTGGTCAGACAATACATTTATATTCTGGCTGGTCAGGCTAGAACTGCCAGCTAACGC
>JAODXP020000027.1:22841096-22847243 GCA_027497455.2 Sardinella longiceps
AGTTTTCACAAAAATGGTGTTTAGGGGGTTTTGCATCTGAACTCTTCAAATACTATGGAATACATGTGTAGTCTGTGGTATGGACGTCAGAGCTTGTTATGACAGCTGTGGTAGCACACTGTACACTGAAAAAACGGGAGAAGAGGGGTTGTTGGTTTTCTATGTATTTAATTAGTATATAAAACATTATTATTTCATGTTCCTTCTTTAAACATGTATAAATCATGTAGAACTATTCTATTCTTGAATAGTCTTGGGGGATGTACAATCTTTAAGATTAAATCATGTTCAGAATAAAAGAAATAATTATGTTTGGTTTGAAATTTTAATCTCCGCCCACTGCCAAACAGTAGCAGTAACCGACGAAGTTGTGGCAAGTGAAGTTGTAAAATGTGGTCCTTTGAAGATATGTGGACTCAATGCAAGGTAAAAAAAAAGGGTTAAACCTTCGTAAAATTGTACATAGCTGGATATGCTACATTGCTTTAGTGTCTAACGTCATAGGCTAACTAAAGTTAATGTTCAGAAATGTTATCGATAGCTTGGCTAACCATTCGTCCTTGTCAGCATGCAACATACCTGACGACATACATTCACATGACTTAATTTGACTAAATGATATGTGTTTCTATTTATCATGTGAATTCACCCAACACAAGTTTGGTTTACTTCAACTCTGAAATTGGCTAACGTTAATGAGCTTTAGGCTATATGTAAAACAGACGCGTCTTCTTGCAAAGTTAAGTGAATGTTGTGGCTAGCTAAGCTAAGGCAGTTGACTCACGTGGGGCTGACTTGGACAGATAAGCAAATGCAAGTGTAATAGGCAAACAGATGAATTTAACGCCCTGTTTCATGCAATGAAAATGTATTGTTAATTTATTGCTGTAAATCTGATCGAGTTTTCGATTAAAGTCAAGGAGGCCTGCTTTCAGTGCATGTGTGCCGCAAGTGTAGTAAAATAGAACCATTTTGTTTCAAGCAGGGGATCATGGTTATGATTTTTAAACGATCATGACTCCATGTGAAGTAGGCCTATAGCAGTGTGGAGAAATATGATTGTTCATTACATAGTAAATTCAATAAAATGCCTTGTTTGAATGTGAATATTCAAAGAATAGAAATGTATTTATATTTATATTTATATTTTGTTCAGGTTTTTTGAGGAAGCCTTTTTGCACTTCATCTGAAACCAACTACTTACAAAATCAGCTTTGCTCTGCATATGCCCCAAAGGCTCTGTAGCAAAGGGTAGGTATCATGTCTGATATAAATGTCACTTTTAAAACATTTTCATCATCAAATCCTGAATACATTTTTATACACAAATTTGGGGCATGGGGTTGGGGGGTGAAGACACTTATGTGAAAAGACAAGCTAGACATTCATTTGCCCTCTACATTGTGACTAATTATGCATTGTTTAAGTAGAAATGCCTTATTTGAGTGTCAACATTGAAACAACATAAATGTATGTTAATGTTTTCTGTTAAGGTGTTTCGTTTTGGGGCAGCCAAAATCTGATTTGCTCTGCACTAGTCCCAAAGGCTCTGTGGTAAGGGGTGAGTAGAGTATTATTTCACATATTTAACTTTCACTTAAAAAAAAAATTTCTCCAGTTATAGACACCTTCACTAAGAGTTAATGTATGTTGAATTAAACTGCATTTATTCAAAAGTATTTACATTTACTAGATAATCCCCCAATTCATAAAAACTGATCTGCAAATCAGGACTCAAAAATAACTCTCTCTCTCTCTCTCTCTCTCTCTCTCTCTCTCTCTCTCTCTCCAGGTGAATGTGGTGGTGTAAGGGGTGTTCAGTAGCAGTTGCAAGTAGGAATGACTTGCTAAATCTTTATAAGCTCAAACATCCACATCTTGGTTGCACTGTAAGGTATCCATGCACATATTCTGAATGTCCATGCACATTTAAGACATGGAATGCCTTAATTGTACATCAAAGTAGAGTGCATTCAATACAACCTAGTCACACTGAAAGAGACTCGTCTAGTTTCAGCTGTCATATGTGCAAATGTAAAGATTTGGCTAATGAAAGGGAGTTCTTTCTTCATATCAACACCCATCTGAAGAGAAATGGAAGTGTTTCACAGAGAAAGTGTTTCTCTGTTATTTCTCATCTTAACATCGGAAAGAAGTTCCTCTCGAAGTTTCTCAAGACTTACTTTAGATTCTCCGGTAGGATAAGGAGGGCAGTAGTTCACTTCTGAGCGCTTTGGTTTTTTAATTCCTAAGGCAGCACTTGCTCTGCCCCCTGGTTTGTCTTTGATTGAGTTCACCAAGACCTCACGGCACTCCAGCTTTCTTAAATGTGACCGATATGTTGCAAGTTTATTTTTCAAGCTCAATTTCCATCCTGCAAATCCGCAGTCGGAGCCTTTTTCAGTTAGACAGGGATGTTTTGTGATGAGTGCCTGTCCAACTGTGTTCCATTGCTTGTCTCTGACATACACTTTGTATCGAAGTATCTCCTGTATTAGTCCTTCCAGAATATTGGATCTCAATTTTGGATCAGGAATAAGACATTCACCTTTTCCCTGTAAGCTGCATTGCCCTGCTCCAGTTTCAACTCTGAATCATACGAAAACTAAGGAACACGAAAGATGCTTGGCCAAACTGATGCTGAACCGGATGAGTCTGATTCAGGTGACGAAAGTATGTCAGTGTCAACACCACTGGATGAGGAGGCTGAGAAGTCCTCTTGAATATTGGCTGCAGCTGAGGAGGAAGGACTATCGTCACACTGGGCGCTTCAGGTTTTTTAATTCCTAAGCCAGCACTTGCTCTGCCCCCTCGTTTGTCTTTGATTGAGTTCACCAAGACCTCACGGCACCCCAGCTTTCTTAAATGTGACCGATATGTTGCAAGTTTATTTTTCAAGCTCAATTTCCATCCTGCAAATCCGCAGTTGGAGCCTTTTTCAGTTAGACGGGGATGTTTTGTGATGAGTGCCTGTCCAACTGTGTTCCATTGCTTGTCTCTGACATACACTTTGTATCGAAGTATCTCCTGTATTAGTCCTTCCAGAATATTGGATCTCAGTTTTGGATCAGGAATAAGACGTTCACCTTTTTCCCTGTAAGCTGCATTGCCCTGCTCCAGTTTCAACTCTGAATCATACGAAAACTAAGGAACACGAAAGATGCTTGGCCAAACTGATGCTGAACCGGATGAGTCTGATTCAGGTGACGAAAGTATGTCAGTGTCAACACCACTGGATGAGGAGGCTGAGAAGTCCTCTTGAATATTGGCTGCAGCTGAGGAGGAAGGACTATCGTCACACTGGGCGCTTCAGGTTTTTTAATTCCTAAGCCAGCACTTGCTCTGCCCCCTCGTTTGTCTTTGATTGAGTTCACCAAGACCTCACGGCACCCCAGCTTTCTTAAATGTGACCGATATGTTGCAAGTTTATTTTTCAAGCTCAATTTCCATCCTGCAAATCCGCAGTTGGAGCCTTTTTCAGTTAGACGGGGATGTTTTGTGATGAGTGCCTGTCCAACTGTGTTCCATTGCTTGTCTCTGACATACACTTTGTATCGAAGTATCTCCTGTATTAGTCCTTCCAGAATATTGGATCTCAGTTTTGGATCAGGAATAAGACGTTCACCTTTTTCCCTGTAAGCTGCATTGCCCTGCTCCAGTTTCAACTCTGAATCATACGAAAACTAAGGAACACGAAAGATGCTTGGCCAAACTGATGCTGAACCGGATGAGTCTGATTCAGGTGACGAAAGTATGTCAGTGTCAACACCACTGGATGAGGAGGCTGAGAAGTCCTCTTGAACATTGGCTGCAGCTGAGGTGGAAGGACTATCGTCACACTGGGGAGGTAATGCGTCCATCAACGGCACTACTTTCAAGATATGAAGTGATCCGTGACACACCCATGGTACGGGACTTCCAAGCAAGATGGCTAGCGCTCTTTGAAGTTGAGGAGGTATGATTTACTCTAGACAAGGGGGCAAATAGTCCAATTCCCCTTTAATTCCTTGTTACATGTAGCATCACATCACACTTAAGTGTTTTTGCTTAAACTTGTGATAACCAGTAGTTGCATGTATTCTCACCTGATGTGTCTTGTTCATTTTATTTTTATATACAGATAAATGCAGAGTTCAAGTGCATTACTACGATGGCCCTGCAGTGCAGATTTCTTTCTCAGCTGGATTTATCCGACAAACTTTTGAAACTATTCAAGAACAGAGAAGGACAAATTGGCAAGCGCTTACAACGCATTTAGGCTCACATGACTGAAGTAAGAATTAAGAAAATAAACATTGATGGTGTTAACACTGAGAGAGAATTCAATCTTACATATTTTTTTACTCTTCTTAATTTAGGAGGAGGAGGATGTTGACACAGGACGGGAATGTATTCTCAGGGCTTTGTGTGTGTACCTCAACGAGGACCCAGCATTTCTTCTCAGGGAGTTTGTGGTGAGTACATGCATTGCACTACACATGGCCTACTGGCCCACACCTGAAGTGCCCTTGAGCAAGGCACCTAACCCCTCGCTGCACTCAGAGCACCACTGTAACTGCAGCTTCCTGCTCCCAGGTTGTGTGTGCACTTCATATCACTTTGTTTTCTGCATGTACAGTCTTGGACGAAAGTGTTGGCACCCCTACATTTTTTCAGGACAGATGAGACCAGTGCAGGGATTCTGTACTTACAGAAAATGCAAAGAAATTATGGTGTCTAAAGTCAAATCTGGTACCAAGATGTTCTGAGTTTGTTTTGATTTCTCTGGCAATGGGTGCTTTGTCTCTGTGCAAGGCATCATGAAATCTGAAGATTGTCAAAAGTTTTTATGGTTCAATGTAGGGCCCACTGTTAGAATGCTGTGTGTGTGTCACAAGTCATGGGTGTTTTAGCAAGAAAAAGGTTGTGAACATACTCTAAAAAAACACCCATGGTTGGAGACAAGGCACTAGAGAATTTTAAAGTGCAGCAATGATGATTTTGTAGAGAGTTCCCATAACCGCTGTTGAGAAGGCACATTTGGGGTATGACAAACCTGGAGCAGTCTGGAAAAGAAGAAGGGTCCAGAATTACAGTTGAGAGGTTTTAGAAGCTTGTTGATGATTATAGGAAGTGATTATATTCAATTATCTTTTCAAACGGGCGTGCAACCATGTTTTAAGTTAAGGGTGCCAACAATTTTGTCTGGACCATTTTCTGATTTCTGTTTTCCTCAACACACACACACACACACACACACACACACACACACTTCTATTTGTAATTATTTTGTAGGAGATATAGTGCATTTTCTAAAGTTGTTTTTTTTTTTTTTTTTTTTTTGTCCGTCCATATACTGCTTTTCACATATGCATTCCACTCTACCATGATGCATGCACAACCTCCCATCTTCCCAACAAACTCTTTTATTCTGGATGTATGTTCTTTTATCTTACTGTGTTTCTTTTGACTGCACTCTGCAGGCAGAAGATGAATTCCACATCCTAGAAGCAATTGAGGACATTACCGTTGGAATTTACCTCATCAAACAGGATACCACCAGCAAACCTGACGACATAGGGATTGTATTGGAAGGCCGGCAAGTAGCTCCAGAAGCTGGTGATGGTGATGAAGCTGGAAGGCAGCAAGCTTTCTCATAAAGTTCAAGAACAGACTCAGTGAGTGAATGAGGTGTTGCAATGCACCACTTCTTAAAACGCCTATACAGCTCCTGTGACTTCTTTACTTTTTTCGAGCCACAACTTGGGGACAATTTTTCCATTTGCTTTTACTGTGGCTTGTATGGTGCCCACTCTGGGACTGTGAGTGGCTTGAGTATTACCAAAATAAAGTTAACAATTCAAGAAAACATCCCCAGATCCTACGTTAGTCTAGGGGGGGAAAAAACTCTTACTCTCTCTACACACACACACACACACATACACACACACATTCATATCTCTGTGAACTGCCAAAGACATTTGCTAAATATTGTGCAACAAAAGCACGAATTGTATGCTTTCTCGTGTCAGAAGCACTTCAGTCAGTCTCATAGGATTTTGTATATTTCAAAGTAACGTATTTGTAAGCCAGATCTTACTGCAAATTAATAGATGCATTCTTGGATGTGCTTCAATTGCAATAGCAGTCCAGCAGACAGACAGAAAA
>JAODXP020000027.1:22847343-22857343 GCA_027497455.2 Sardinella longiceps
AAATATTCATGTTTAATTTCAAACTAGTTCAAAAACCCTGGCCATAAAAAAGAGGCAAAACATCATGGCACCCTAAAAAATAAATAAATAAATAAATAAATAATAATTAAAAAAATAATAATAATAAATATCATATGAAAAACAAAACTGCAGCAACACCACATAATCATTCTGCTCTACTCTGTGTAGCGCTATTTATTTATTTTTATTCACAGTAGATAGAAACACAGGCAGACATGCATTCTTCTGCCGTGTTCTTGATTGTGATATTTATTGATCATTCAATGGACTAAATGATTAGCAGCCAGCATGATCTAGATAACAATGCTGACGTTAGAAAGCTACCATTTTGGCAGGTCTAACATTACAGATTTGTCAGTATTGACTGCATGAGAAATGAACATGCAGCTATAGGCTGCTGACCCTTTATAAAGGGCCTTTACTTAGAGATAAATTCTATAAATTAGGCTTATATATAGTAAATGTGAATAAACATAATTTTCACTGACCATTGATTATTAATATTTATGTGGACATTAAAATGATTAGCCTAATTGCACAATAGACATGACCGATAGTCAATATGCCAATAGATAGGCCTAATATCACCCAGTTCTCACACACCATACACACAAGTACTCTCAATCTCTTTCACTCACTCACACAAACACGAGTGCGCAGTCACACACGGGCACACACACACACACACACACACACACACACACACACACACACACACACACACACACACACACACACACACACACACACACACACACATTGTCATATGCGCCAACATTGTTGTGCAATGGCTGCAATTACAAGTATTTAGGCTTTTAAAACATAAAACATTTTGTTGATTTAATATTGCCAGCCCTCCCCTTATGCTTCCAAGGTCAGAGAGGCATTCAATATTATTTGTGTGTGTCAGTGTGTGTGTGTGTGTGTGTGTGTGTGTGTGTGTGTGTACACGCTGTGTGTGTGTGCTCTGGAGTAGTGTGTGCCTTGTCTTCACCACGCCTGCCTCGCTCTCTATGAGCATGTGTGTTAAAATTGCCCTCCCTCTCTCCCTCTCCTTTGAAGAATAAATTCCAAAGGTGTGGAGGATGGAAAGAGGTGAAGGGATGAAGAGATGAAGAACAACAGAGAGAGCGAGAGAGAGAAAGGAAGGAAGGAAGGAAGTAGAGGAGAGGAATGAAGAGAATGAAGAGAGAGAGAGCTGGCACAGAAAAAAAGACATGCAATAGACCGATGAAATGTGCAGTGTTGTGACATAACAAGGTGAGTCTCAAGCGAATCATTTGTGTCAAAATTCTGTCAAAACACAATAATTTCCCATCTCCATGTGCAATCAGAGAAAGGGCGAGGGAGAGAAAGAGAGAGACAGAAACAAATAGAGAGAGAGAGAAAGAGAGACAGAGAGAGAGAGAGAGAGAGAGAGAGAGAGAGAGAGAATATTCAGGGAAGAGTAGAACAGTAGTCAGAAATGGACAGAGATGGAGAGACCAAGGAGAGGAAACAGGTAAGGGAAAGAAAGATAGGGGCCTTGGTTGGGTCATAACACAAATATGAGTTTTTGCTCCACTGCTGTTACATTCAAACATACATGATACACATACATACATACTGTACATAAAACACCACTCAGCCTTGCCAAACACACACACACACACACACACACACACACACACACACATACACACACACACCAACAACGCAGCTCTGTGCTCTGTCAGAGCCCCCAGGACACACAATACATGCATATCTAGCTAGCACTTGTCCTTCTAAGATTCCTTTTTTTCGCTAAAGGTTTGTTATTATTATGTATGAGCCAGGTTCTCACGCACATTGATGTATCTCAGCCTTGCCAATTTCCTGTCACCTCCAGCTTCCTTAAGACGGGATCAATGTTGCCAGTCTGGAAATGCTGAACTATGATTCCAAAGGTTCAAAATTATTAGTCTAGAAATTAGGCTAGACGTACTATTGCGGCGGTGGTAGATTATTAGGCTAGACGTGCACTCCAGCTGCGGCAAATAGATCTGTTCAGCCAATATGTCTAGTAGAAAGCCATAGGGAATTTGATTGGATGACACCGTTGGCGTTTATCTAATCACAATGCTCGATGTTGTTTAGGTCGGGCTTTGCTGAAAACAACAGTCTTTTGAATTGGTGTTTACATCTAGCCTGATTGCTATCGACTTTCAAAGCTCTGCGAGACTTTGGTCTGACCAAGTGCCTGTACAATAAATGTTTCCTAAAGGGCATGGTTGACCTCCTCCCAAATCCTGGTTTGCTACTGGTCGATGTCAGAAAAAGCAAAACCAATCACACCACTCTTTCCTCTGATGTATGTGACGCGAAGGGAACTGCTTGAGTAACAACTAACAGGACTGAGAGCCACTGGAGCCGCTCAAAGTTGATTGGTTCCTGACCAAGGGGGTGGAGTTCCAGATTTTTCTGGAACTCAGAGACGCTGTTTAGATTAATAGCTGGCCAGACCAGTGACAGCAACGGTGAAGGTGTTATGTCAATGGGAGGGCGTGCAAGGCTAGTTTACATCTTGTTCGTTCCTCTGATTGATCAAAGGCTATCCTATTCTGTGCAGAATTAGTTTGAAAGCTAACTGCTTTGTCCCACCCATGATTGAGTTCAGTCTATCTATCGATGCCAGACTATACATCTTAATGTTATAGGATGGCTTGCCAGGCTACAAAATGATTTTTGAAGGAAAAATTATTGTACATGAGTGAAACTTATAAACCATATTTCACAAGAAAAAAAGAGAAAGAAACACAGAATGCTTAGGCTTTCCCAAACTATTGGCAAACTTGTGTTACTTTTACCTTTCTCATTCCACTTAGTTTGCCTCTAAAAGCCTCCCAAACTAATGATCAAGGCTGTACTCAATGCACACACAACTTTGTTGCGATCAAAAATGAGTGATATGCATAGCAGAACCTTATGGCTAAGGAGCAGGCTAATGTCATATCTGACCTCATTTTTCTCTCCTTTTGGTGAAAGATCACAGAATAAGTAGGTGACTATATCTGTAGACTGTATCCAACGGAAAAAAAAAGAGAAGAGGTAACAACAGTAGATGATGTTGAATGCAGATAATGAATGGGCGGTAATAGTGTAGCAGTTTTGGTCTCAGTTGTTGCGTGTTCCTACTCTGGCAACTCCAATTTTAGCTTTAGCTTAAAATAGGTGCTGGAATCTGATGTGGCTACTTTAGTTTCCAGTGCCTATGCTAAGCTAAAGCTCAAGGAGCCTGGCTAGCCTGTAGTGTTTATTGTTTTTTCAAAACCTGGCTGCCACCATTGTGAGTTAACCTTAAAGGAATAGTCCACCATTTTATGAAATTGGGTTATTCACCATCTTACTTGGAGTTCCATTTGTGGGTAAAAGCATTTTGGTCTCAGTTGTTGCGTTTTCCTTACCTCACTCACGTCAGATGATGCGCTATGTAACTTTCGTAAGGCAGTTCCGCGCAACGATCTGATGTCGAAGCCCTTCAGAGTGATTTCAAGCCCAATATTCTCTAACCGGACCAATCAGGGCTGCTGGCCGCTAGAGGGTGTGAAGTAGCGAAGAAGCAACTGTTTTGAATCCAACCACTTGAACAAACGTAACCAGCGTCATGGGTTGGTTTCGATGTGGTTGGCTGAAGTGTACGTCAATTAAATTGATGGACAAGCTGTTTGTCCAGTTAGATTCAAGGATTTCTGGCTCCTGAAATAACTCGTCTATCGCTGAGGATCAGATGTTCGCACGTAGCGCTACATCTGACGTGAGTGAGGTAAGCGTTTTCCTACTCTGGCAACTCAAATTTTAGCTTTAGCTTAACATAGGTGCTGGAATCTGATGTGGCTACTTTAGTTTCCAGTGCCTATGCTAAGCTAAAGCTAAAAAATGGCTGAAATTGAGGTTGCCACACTAGGAAAATGCATAATAACAGGGTGGAGTATTCCTTTCAGCTTCTTCAGGGTGTTGATTATCCTGATTTAACTGATAGTTGGTAAAATGTAAATGTATCTGGATAAAAGCGTCTGCTAAATGCATAGATGTACAAAATGATGTGAAAAAGAGCACAAAGTAATCGACTAGACATCAGATGTAAAAGAGCACAAAGTAAAAGACTAGACTTCAGATCAGATGCGTCAGACTGTGACGCTCTTGTGTTCTCTTCTGTGCTATAGCTGTAGCTGTGACATTCAGTGACTGCGTTCCTGTGTCTTTGTTATCTTTCCCCACTGCTCACTCTAATCGACATGTAATGTGCATGCAATACCCACAGGCTACAGCCAATCACGCCCCCACCATTCAAGCCGCCTCGACCCCAACACACACTCACACACACACACACACACACAAAAGCACACATGCAGATGCACACACACACACAAAAACACACACACACTCACACATATGCACACACACGTTCACACACACACACACACACACACACACACACACACACACACACACACACACACACTCACACATATGCACACACACGTTCACACACACACACACACACACACACTGCTCCTCAACCCTCCACAGGCAGATGCAGGCTATCCGTCCTCACACTTCAACCCCAGCCCCACCATCACCACTCACACACTTACACACACACACACACACACACACACACACACACACACACACACACACACACACACACACACACCCCACCACCACCACCACCCCCACTACTTCATTTATTTTACACAAGCTTTGCCTCGCCACGGCTCCACAGAATGATCTCACAGCATTGTGCCTTTCAGAATCAAAGAGCAGCCCATTATCTTTCATTACCAACAGATGAGATGGCAGACGCAAACTAATTACACACACACACAAAAAAAAGATGTACAACGCAGAGGAGGGGTTGGGGGTCTCAATCTCTCTCCCTTTAAAATTTCTCTCTTTCTCTCTATCTGTCTCCCTTTTAACCCCCCTCCCTCTCTCTCTCTCTCTCTCTCTCTCTCTCTCTCTCTCTCTCTCTCTCTCTCTCTCTCTCTCTCTCTCTCTCTCTCTTGTTAAAATCTTTCTCTCCCTCTCTCTCTTTCAAATCTGTCATTCTCCACACACACACACACACACACACACACACACACACACACACACAGTCTGGAAGTGGAGCCAGTGAAATGAACTGATCCTGTAGTCCATCTTACGAGGCTATATGGCTATGGAAGATATAAAAGGCTGGCCAGAGACCACAGTGAGTCTCCTATGTGCTCCATAATTATGTTATTAAATACAGACGCATAGCCTGGCCCAGAGGTGAACCATTCCATTATTATTAGATGGATTCTCTCTCTCTCTTTCTCTGTGTCTCTCTCTTTCTTTTATCCTCTCTCTCTCTCTCTCTCTCTCTCTCTCTCTCTCTCTCTCTCTCTCTGTCTCTCTCTCTCTCTCCCTGCAGCAGGCTTGCTGGGGTTTAAACCAGGTCAGCATGGCAGTAATTACAGACCCATAAGTTTAAACTGAACTTGGAATAAATTTGAATACGTAGCATTTGGGGTCGTGTGAGGCCTGGCGGCCATTTAATCAGTTAAAGGTGGGAATAGGGTCATGACAGGTTATGTGCGCAGGTTAAAATTGGGAGCTCGTCAACCTGTTGTTAAAGTTCACAAGATGAATGATTATAGTTACAGTATTTGATTAGTTTGTCGTATAGCAAGTGTGTCTGGACCCTGTTGAGGTTCTTAGGGAAATGGTGGGAGGGAGGGTAAAAATGGACTGGAATGGTCTAGTTTAGTTAAGTTAAGCTGATGTAGTGGATGGTGTGTTGTGTATCTGGACGTTATTGTATCATTTAAACACTCAAAAGCTGATTGAATAAAGGAGTGTTAAACCTCTCTCTCTCTCTCTCTCTCTCTCTCTCTCTCTCTCTCTCTCTCTCTCTCTCTCTGTGTATTTGTTGGTTTATGTAATCCGCTCTGTACTGTACCCAACTAGACCATCCTTGGGACTTAATGATTTCTCAGGGTCATTGGGAATGTGATCCAAATGGAATAGAAAGAATTTAAAGTCGAACAGTCATAAAGTGACTGAGCCTAGAGAAGTGTGGCTCATTTCCATATCAAGAGAAAAGCTGCTGTTTATACTGTATGTTTTCAGCGCTTTGAAAGATCAGACCATCCGACAGCCACCAGCTGAGAAACACTGTTTGAAATTCATCTTCACATTTAGATATCATCTAAAAGATATCATCTAAATGTCTAGCCTATCAATTCTGTACTTTGTGAATTTGTATACAACACTACACAATTCTTTTTAAAGAGACACCAGGCAGGAATGCGGCTTTCTATCACTGGAGCTCCATCTGCAGTCGGTGAATTAGAAAAAATAGCAACTACATTGTACATCCTCACCAATGAATGTGAGTTTATGTTGAAACGAAAGAGTACGAACCATATATGATCCTTTTCGTGCATTACATTGTCTGACTAGGCGGTTATATCATCTTTCAATTTCAATTTTACTGACCCGAAACCCTAGCATGGCAGCGCCATCCTACGTACTTCCGTTAAAATTAATTTTACCTCCATACTAGTCTGGACCAGAGCGCCTACTTCGGTTCGCACACGGTTTAACCAATCAGCACACAGTTTAGAGCGATGTCTCTTAACTTGCCTGAACACGTTCGTTATTCTCCCCCCTACTTTCGAATTACCTTTACAAAATTGGTACAGTACATGACATTAACATTCAAGATCTTGAGGACTTATTGCCGCTACGATGTCAAAATAAATTGGAATTAGCTAGCAATCTGTTACTGCTGAATGCGGACGTGAGAGCCAGGTGAGAGGATACGTCATATCCAAACGGAAACATGTTTCAATTGCATTGTTCCAGAATGTGACGGAGTCAACAGTCTGCTTATTAGTCAGGCTACCGAAACCTCAGATCCTACCAGTGTAATACCCGCGAAGTCCATAGTAGAGGCGGCCAAGAGAGACGTCATTTAATGAGCCGTTTAATAATCAAAGTGACTATGAGGTTGGTAAATAATAATAATCTAGTGCTGTCAGTTTAACGCGTTAATAACGGCGTTAACGCAAACCCATTTTAACGCCGTCAATTTTTTTAACGCGCGATTAACGCATTTGACCCGCCATTATCAATGGAATGTGAAAAAAAAATATCTCCGACATTCCAATGCCTCCCGACGTTTCAGTATGTCCTGTGTTTGTATCAGGCTTGAAGTAGGCCTACTGCTTAGCCGAGGACCTAGGCTACTCATGCCTACAGTAGCTTACACACGCACTCCACAAACGAGTGTAGATGTCTCTGCTGATGTCAGTGAAAACAAATATTTTACCGACACAATCGTTGACGTTCATTCGCATGTTCGCATATTTAGGTTGTTAACTAGCTAGAGGATTAATGTTGTCACTTAGAAATCCCTTCTCTTGAACTGAATACCCTGCAAATAGGCTAATATCAGTTTCAAAATTGCTGCGCGAGTGAGAGAGGTGAAACAGGTCGGAGCGCAACTGAGGGAGAGAATGTTTGTGACTGAGCGTCATTGGGCTGTTTCTGCTGCTCCGATGTCAGTGAAAACAAATATTTTACCGACACAATTGTTGACGCTCACTCGCATGTTCGCATATTTAGGTTGTTAACTAGCTAGAGGATTAATGTTGTCACTTAGAAATCCCCTCTCTTGAACTGAATACCCCGCAAATAGGCTAATATCAGTTCCAAAATTGCAGCGCGAGTGAGAGAGGTTAAACAGGTTGGAGCGCAACTGAGAGAATGTTTGTGATCGTCATTATTGCAATAGCTTTGCGCAAACCAGACGCATATAGCCTACCTGATTCTGAACATATGACCTTGTCACTAAAATGAGAGCTTCTTGCAGGGCAATTGCCAACATGGCAAAATGCATGCAAGGTATGCTCATGCAATGTAGGTTTACTCATGTAGACCATAATGCCATATTTTCATTGAGCCTCTTTAAAATATAGGTTAGGCTATAATTTAAAGGGCCACCATCCAGGTTTTTGTTTGTTTTTGTAAACTTGTGAACTAGCAACATAAAAGACATCTCTCTGGCAGTACTTGAACATGTTAATAATTTCTGATGCTGTAACTGGGTTTTTTTTTTTATTTTAAATAGGTATTCACCCCACCAATGAAAGCTGATAACAGCATTAATAAGATAAAATAAATAAGTAAAAATGGGACAAAAAGAAATCGAGGGACATTTAGAATAGAAGGAAATTTGCGATTAATCGCGATTAATTATGAGTTAACCACGGCAAAAATGCGATTAATCGCGATTAAATATTTTAATCGCTTGACAGCACTATAATAATCTCATGTCTTTTTTTTTTTCATGAAATTGGATTATGCACAAGGGTTATGTCTTACCTGGAGTTTATATATGTGGGTAAAAGCATTTTGGTCTCAGTGCATGTGTCTGGCAACCTCAATTTCAGCTTCAGCTGAGCATAGAGCCCTGAAATGTAATGCTGCTAAAGAGTTGCTATCTGGCTACTTGACATTCTAGCGCCTATGCTAAGCTAAAGCTAAGAGAAAGATAAAATAGGGTTTGCCAGACTAGGAAAACACATGCACTGAGATCAAAATGCTTTTTCCCACATATGTAACTCCAGGTAAAGGGATGAATAATCCATTTTCCTAAAAAAAGTGGAGCATTCCTTTAAGCTATAATATGTATACATCCTACAACTATGCTATAGTTTGGATACTGATGGTGCAAAAGAATGGGAAAGGGAGTGAAGAGTACTAAAAGGCCTGTGCTGTAGATAGGAGATAAAGGAGCCGCTTTTGGTAGTTTCTTTTTTTACCCATCTTCACCCCTCAGATACAGAGCAGACCAGAGAAAATCTCACCCTTCCGTTTTACTATGAAAGGAATCCACTGAGGTGCAGTCAAGCAGCTGAGCTCTGGCACAAAGGTGCAATAGTCAGGGGTGTGTATGTATCTCTTTTAGGTGTGTGTGTGTGTGTCTGTGTGTCTGTGTGTGTGTGTGTGTACATGGGTGTGTATGTATGTCTTTTAGGTGTGTGGTGTGTGTATGTGTGTGCATGTGTGTATACGTGTATGTGTGCATGTGTGTGTGTGTGTGTGCGTGTGTACGTACGCATGTGTGTGTGTGTGTGTGTGTGTGTCTGTGTGTGTGGTGTGGAGCTGTCCAATCTCTTTGATGTTTCTCTCATGTTCCACCTTCTGTAGCTTTGAAGAGTTGTGAGAGTTCAGAGGAAGCTGAGACGCCACTCCTCCTCCCCACCGCTCTGCTATTCACGGTCTAAGAGATGCCCCGTTACAGACTCGCTCTCTCAGTTTCACTCTCTCGCTCTCTTTCTCTCTCTTTCCCTTACTCACTCTCTATTTCTCTCTCTCTCTCTCTCTCTCTCTCTCTCTCCCTCTCTCTCTCTCTCTCTCTCTTTCTCTCTCACACACGCTCTAAGAGATGCCCCGTTACAGACTCGCTCTCTCGCTTTCCACTTTCACTCTCTCGCTCTCTTTCTCTATCTTTCCCTTACTCACTCTCTGTTTCTCTCTCTCCCTCTCTCTCCACACACGCTCTAGAGAGGAACGCCCCCGTTACAGGCTCGCTTCCTCTCAGTTTCACTCGCACACTCTCCCGCTCTCTTTCTCTGTCTTTCCCTTATTCACTCTCTACTTCTCTCTATCTCTCTCTCTTCCTCCATCCATCTCTCACACACACAGAGATGCCCCGTTACGAGACTTGCTCTCTCACTTTCCACTTTCTCTCTCTCTCACTCATTTTCTGTCTTTCCCTTACTCACTCTCTCTCTCTCTCTCTCTCTCTCTCTCTCTCTCTCTCTCTCTCTCTCTCTCTCTCTCTCTCTCCATCTCTCTCACACACGCTCTAAGAGACACCCCGTTACAGTTTCGCTCTCTCACTTTCCACTTTCACTCTCTCTCACTCATTTTCTGTCTTTCGCTTACTCACTCTCTCTCTCTCTCCCTCCGTGACACTCTCCCT
>JAODXP020000027.1:22862343-22873331 GCA_027497455.2 Sardinella longiceps
TGATTCACGTGGTCTATCGTCTATCTCCAGCCTCACTCAGACTTTCTATACCTCTTTTTCTCTCAGTCACTCCTTTTATTTGTCCTCCTTCTCCTTCTTTTTCCTCTACTTCTTCTTCTTCGTCTTTCTCTCATTCACTCCTTTCCTTTGTCGTCTTCCTCCTCTTCTCATTGACTCCTTTACATTTGTCTTCTACCTCTTTCACTCCTTTCCTTCTCTTTCTTCTTCTTCTTCTTCTTCTTCTACTACTACTACTACTTCTTCTTCTTCTACTACTACTACTACCAGAGAGATTCAAGCGGAGCGAGAGGTGTCAACGCTGGTTCAGTTCCTGGTTCTATTTTTGCAAGGGGGAGGGGGGAAATCCCCTTTATGCAGACTTAAAGAATGTTTTCTTATTGTGATGTAATGATTTATGCAGACTTAAAGAATCTTTCTTATTGTGATGTAATGCATTTATGCAGACAGGAAGTATTCCAGTTTGCTCCCATTGAAATGTATTATGATGCCTTATCTTGCTCAGTATTCCATGATCTTTGCTACTACTACTACTACTTCTTCTTTCTCTCATTCACCTTTCATTTTTCCTCTACCTCTTTTTCTTATTCACTCCTTCCATTTATCCCCTTCTCTACCTCTTTTTCTTCTCTCTCTGTTTGGGCTTCTTTTCCCCCTCCCCTATCAATGTGCACTGAGAGGACTAGCCAGGGAAATATCTGCTGGTCAATAGTGAGGAAATGCTGGGAACACAAAACAAAATATCCCTCCCTTCAACTGAATTTAGTGTGTGTGTGTGTGTGTGTGTGTGTGTGTGTGTGTGTGTGTGTGTATGTGTTTGTGTCTGAATTTGAATGTGTGTGTGTGTGTGTGTGTGTGTGTGTGTGTGGTCAGTAAGAACATGACAAGAGAAGCCCTGTGAGTGAGGGTGATGGTGTTCAACAGCCATGTGACACACAACATAACTATATCTTATTTCCTGTGCCCTCCTCTCTCTCTCACTCTTTCTTTCTCTCTCTCTCTCTCTCTCTCTCTCTCTCTCTCTCTCTCTCTCTCTCTCTCTCTCTCTCTCTCTCTCTCTACACACACACACACACACACACACACACACACACACACACACACACACACACACACACACACGCAGTGGTGCTAGGCAACAGCCAGACATTTTGTTTTTACCCCTCTGTCTCTCTATGCTTCTTGCGGTGTAGAGAACATTCTAGATTACTGTAAGATTCCTTCCTGTTTCCAATTCTAATGCCGTCTGTGGTGTAGCAGTCTTCTTTGGCCATTCCACAGAAGCGTGAAGGACAGTATCTCAGAGTCACACATACAGTAGGATGGGTCTCTATCAGCAGCAGCAGCAGGTATATAAACACAGGATGAATTACAAACATGGATCTATAAAATACTTACCTGGAGCATTTTTTTCTTCTTCTTCTTTTTTTTTTTTTTTTACATCTTTGAGCTAATCATTCATACATAAGACCCTTAATTCAGTAAATACTTGCTTTGGAAGGTAAAATTAGTAGATAAGTGACACTGTGTAACATTTTTCCAGTATTTTAGATATCCTTTTTTCATCAAACTCTCTGTTTTGGGCTCATCTTTAAATCTAAAATACACATTGTGTAGACTGGTCACAGTATAAATACACATTGTGGAGTCGCAGTACAAATATAGCATAGGCTATAGTTACACAAAAGGCAGATAAAAAACTCATGTAATTCCCGCCAGTCATCAAGGATAAACACTGTGCAATTCTGAAAGCACAACAAAATAAACCCTTTACAGCATGACATTGTTGATTATATAGTCATCAAACATCAATTAGCATGCTCAGGCGGTGCCAATGATGTGTTTGTGTACCTTTTAGTATGGCTAGTCCACTAGCTCTCTACACAGAATCTGTTGTCTTGCTTTTCTGGATTGATTGAGATATTTTGAATGAACCACACAGAGAGAGAGAGAAGACGACGGACATATTTACTTTGTTTCACATATATCCACTTGTCCAGAACTCAGGACTTTTATTCAGCAATAAAAAATATACACCAGGGAAAATATTTTTTCCTTTTTTTTTTAGTTATGATTTTTGCTTTTTTTTAGTCAAAACCAGAGACGGTCCTCTCCCCTTTGTTCTGGAGTCAGACTCCCGACAGGTCCCCAAAAAGACAGAGAGAAAGAACAGAGAGAGCGAGAGAAGAAGAGAGGCAGTTCCCCTCCACACCTCCACCCAAACCCTGTCCACTAGGGGCAGTAGCAGCTTTCTCCACATGTGTCCATAGGTGAAAGTGATCAGAGTTTAGAGGGGAGTATTCAATCTTTCAGTTTATTTGTCTGATTGATTGTTTTGTTTTTTTCATTTGATCGTTTTTTTTTGTTCGATTTTATTCACGGATTTGGATTCTTATCCCAAATAAATTCCTTCCGAGCTAGGCAGGGCATCTCCAAACCGGAGCGTTAAGGATTCTCCGTGGCGATACCTGCTGTCGTCTCCTTCTCGGCCTCCTCCCCGTACAGTTCGGCCAGCTTTTGAAACTCAGGACCCCAGTCGTCCAGGAAGGTGTAGTCCAGTTCAGACTGGGTGCCGGCCGAGCCTAAAGGACTGATGGATCCGGTGGGCGACCCTTGACCTTCGAAGGCGTAGGTCTGGAGCGAGTCATACGGCGGGCCGCTCGTGTCCTGGTCAGCTTCGGTCAGCCGCTGGCGGATAAAGTCACGAATGTCCAGCTCGGCTTCCGTATCCAAAGAAGCGGGGCTGTCGCGCCCATGTGGGATGCGGCGCTGAAGGTGAGAAAGAGACGACGGCCCAGGACCGATAGCGGCGGCGGCAGCAGCAGCACCGCCACCACCACCAACACCACAGTGCGAGGCCCTGGAACCGTCCGGTCTGATGTCGCGGCGGAACTTGAGCTCCTCTGCGGCGGCTGGGTTGCGGAGTGCGCTGATGTCGAAAGCCTCCGTGTCCTCCTCGCCGCCACCCTCGTCGTCGTACGTCACCACGTTCTCACGCACGTCCTCCTCGGAGATGATGAGTGGCTCCTTCTTGCTGCGCCGCAGAGTGATGAACAGGATCACGATCGCTACGGAGACACAAAAACAAAACACACGTATGGTCTTGTCATCAGGCTTCTTTCTTTCTTTTTTTTGTGCCATTCTGTTTCCATAATTAGCAGCGTCATTATCGCTCAACCCTCATCACAGTGATAAAATCATAAACATCATTATAGGCTTGTACTTCAATACAACCCCAGCACATCACACAGCATTCATTTCTGAACCACCTGTTCTCCATAATCTTCATTACCGTCCTCATCACCGCCATTACTGCCATGGAGTAGCCAACATCTGGGCCATTATTCCCATGGGATCCTTTTTATACCGCTATCGATTGCTCAATCACATCTTTCCATTTTGGAAATACTTTGCCATGAAAGATATAGTTTGTTTATGTCGGTTTTTATTTATTTATCATATTTTTTAGGAATTTTTTGCCTTTAATTTGATAGGATAGTAGAGAAAGTGAAAGAAAATGGGTGGGGGAGAGAGAGAGAGAGAGAGAGAGAGAGAGAGAGAGAGAGAGAGAGAGAGAGAGAGAGATGGCTAAGGATCGGGAAATGAACTCGGGTCAGACTCTGCGCCCCCCATCATTTTAGTTTTTGCACATTTTTTTCACTGATAATTGAGAACTTCAGTATCAGGTCTTATTCCTTCTGCACTGCAGTGCATCGTTGTGCTAATTAAGAGGTCCCTAGGTATATGTGCATTTCTAAATAAATACAACAAAGTCAATGATGCAAGACATTTTTCTTGCATGTCATTATCAGATTACAGGGAAATAAATGACGGCGTGCTTAATAAGGTCTTGACCTCCTCAAGCCATTATAAAAGAATAATGATATTCACACGATGCTGCTGATGCCGCTGTATTGAGCTCCAGCCCCTGATGGCCAGAGCAAGAAGCAAGAATCAGCCGGATCAGCAGCATAAATAAGTATGCTGTGCTTTAATTATGATGGTACAGTACATTACATTACTTTGATGTGTTTGGACCAAGGCTCCTTTGGTTTACACAAGATTCAAGTGCTGACTGTGTGTTTGCAAGTTTACTGTTGAGTCAGATGGGGGGCTATTTAAGGAACATGAACACTAAGGGAAAACATAGAAAGCGAAACATAAACATTTAAAGGCTCCGCATGACGAAATGATGAAAAACGCAAGGAACTGAAGGTACCATATTTATGCTGACCTCATTAATTGCTCTCATTGGCTGAAAGAACTTTAAATAATCTCTTCTTATTGTGATGTAATGCATTTATGCAGACAGGAAGTATTCCAGTTTGTTCTCATTGAGATTACGATGCCATATCTTGCTCAGTATTCTATGATCTTTGATGCTGCTTGAAAAATGCAAGGAGTTAATGGTACCAGGCTGACCTCATTAACTGTGCTATGAGCGATGACTCACCTAGGGTTTGAGACAGGGACGCAGGGGTCCTACTGTGAGACAGATTCATGCCAGTCATGTGACTTATAATGACGTCAATGTACAAGATTAAGATCAGACTTAATGGAAGGGGCTGAAAATCATTTGTGTGTGTGTGTGTGGTGGTGTGTGTATGTGTGTGTGTTTGTGTATGTAAGAAAGAGACAGAGAGAGTGCATGACAATAATTGTTTACTTGTAGGCCTGTGAGAGAAAGACGAGAGGGAGGGAGGGAGAATAAATGTATGTGTTGGAGATAAAAGAGAGTAAAGACAGCAAAAGTTAATGGCAGGGTTATTTTTCACGCTACAGGCCACCATAGCACAGCGCTAACGGTCACCGCGGGAGGCGCACGGTATGCTAATTCCACATTAATACCACACACTGCGCAGATGGTGTGTAAAAGTGCACACAGCAGGACCGGGTGTGTTTTCCAGCAACGGGTAACGGCTATGATCTCCCATTAGGCAAGTGAGGTCCCGCAGAGAGGAGAGAGACAGAGAGCGCGGGGACGCTAATCAATAATGCGCATTAGCCGTCATTAGCAAAGCCCCTAATGGCTCAGTGGCAACGTTAGCTGCCCAGGACTCTGTGGCGCGAGAGCACTCATTACAGACTGCTCCGCGCAGATCAAACATCCATCCCAAAAGGCCTTGCAGGAGGGCCGCTCGCCCACTGCAGGTTGGGTGGCGAGGAAACGAGCGGTGGAGGTGGGTGGGTAGAGCGGTTGGGTTTGGGTTGGGGGGGTGGTGGGGGTGGAATTTTGTTTTTGGGGAGTGTAAGCACAGAGCTTATTCATAAGCCTCCCTCCTCCCTCCCTTTCTTCATATAGTCACACTAAGCTCTTTTCATGGACCGCTTTAAATGTCATTAGATAATGACGGTGACCCGTTGAGTCCGTATCAATCTCTTGCCGAATGCTTGTTCATCTGGTATGCAAACACTAAGATGACCCAGGGGTATCGTGGGGATGGGGGTGGTGGAGACTGGTTGGGGGGGGGGGTGTTGGGGGGTGCGAACTTTGGAAACCCCGTAGAATTTGTACCATTTGCAGATGATGCATTCACAGCACATGACGAAGATGACGTGACATTCTCCTCTACCGTCGATTGCCACAATGATTTCAAGGGCTCATTATCCAGGACGATCATTAGTTCATTAACTCAGCTCTGCCGTTAGCATTTTGTGCTGTGCTGCAGTGTGTTTTGCTTTGCTTTGGTTAACAGTGCTGTGCTGGTCCATGCCATAGGCTGTGCTCTGCTGTGATGGATGGATTCCACCCCTCACCAACACCACATCAGCACATTGGTGGAGACAGCTCCACTCTGCTGAAACATTGAGGAGTTCTTTGCCTGTGGCTTTATTCCATGTGCATTATTATTCCCAGTGGCGTCGTAGTGGGGGGGGGGGGAGACTGAGTTACCAGGGCCCCAAGATGGGGGAAGGCTCTTGAAGAGTGTGGATTTGTCTATTCCAGGTGGTGAGGGGGGCCCATGATCAATGCGTTTGTACAGGGCACAGAATTTGGTGCTACACACCTGATCATTCCCGCATATTGGAACACCTCTTTATTGCACGTCCATTATTATTCCCCTATATTGAAATACCCCTTTATTCCCCATCAATTATTCTCCTATATTGACAACATCTGGCTAACTTTGCACCTCGCTACTGCCAGCTACTCGGCGGCTTGATGAATAACTGTAAATTTGCACTGTGCCATGCTGTGCTGCTCATATCGACGACAGCTGGATAACTTTACAACGTGTGTTGTTGTTCATATTGACAACTGCTTGCTAGGTGAATAACTGTAAACTTGCACCGTGCTACTGTGCTGTGCTATGCATATTGACAACAACTGGCTAACTTTACACTTTGCTACATTGTGTTGTTTCTTATTGACGACTGCTGGCCAGGTGAATAACTTTGCAATGTTGCTACTGTGCTGTTCATATTGACAATTACCAGCTAGGTGATAACTTTAGCACTATGCTACTGTGCTGTAATGTTAATATTGATGATTGCTGGCTAGGTGGTTAGCTCTGCACTATGCTACTATGCGCTATCTGTGTTATTCTGTTCTGTTCAGTTCTGCCTGGCTCAGTGGCCTCCGCCTCGACTCCTATATTTAGCTTTCCGGCTAACTGAGCTGGAAGAGGAGTTGCACTCTCAAGGTGAGCAGGTTATATCACATGGGAGCAGCGGCACCTCTCATCCCTCTCGTTCTTTTTTTTTCCCTTGCTCTCTCTCTCTCTCTCTTGCTCTTTTTTTCTGTCAACCCTCTCACCCTCTCTCTCTTTCTCTCTAGCTCTCTGTCTCTCATCCTTCTCCCTCTCAACCCTCTCACTGTCTCTCTAGTTCTCTGTCTCTCAACCCTCTCTTTCTCTCTCTCTCTCTCTCTCTCTCTCTCTCTCTCTCTCTCTCTCTCAACCCTCTCACTGTCTCTGTAGCTCTCTGTCTCTCATCCCTCTCTCTCGTGCTCTCTCTCTCTCTCAACCCTCTCACTCTCTTTCTCACACTCTCTCTCTCCTTTTTCTCCTCTCTCTCTCTCTCTCTCTCTCTCTCTCTCTCTCTCTCTCTCCACAGAGCTTCAATCTATCTCAATGTGTCTCTCCTGTTTTCGCTTGAGATTGCTCATTTGCACTGTTTTTTTTTCTTTCTTTCTTTCTCTCTCTATCATTCACACCCTTTTTCTCCCACCTGCTTGTTGTTGCAGTCTGTTTTCTCATTACTTTTCTGTTACATTGTCTCACACTTTTCCTTCCTCCCTGTCTGTATCTTTCCCTTTCTGTATTCTCGCTTGTCAGCTCTCTCTCTCTCTCTCTCTCTCTCTCTCTCTCTCTCTCTCTCTCTCTCTCTCTCTCTCTATCTGTCTCTCTCTCTCTCTCTCTCTGTCTCTTTCTCTCACACACACTCTCTCTCTGTCACCTTTCCCCCTCTCACTCCTCCAGTTTTTCTCTCCCTCGCTCCACCTGTTAAGTTTCTAGAGTATGGAGGAGAGAGAGAGAAGATAGAGAGAGAGAGAGAGAGAGAGAGAGAGAGAGAGAGAGAGAGAGAGAGTTGCTACAGAGAAGACAGGGAGAAGGACAGCAGGGAGGAGGAGGGTGGGGGTTGGCGAAGGTGGAGGTGGTGGTGGTGGGGAGAGAGAGAGAGAGAGAGAGAGAGAGAGAGAGAGAGAGAGAGAGAGAGAGTTGCTACAGAGAAGACAGGGAGAAGGACAGCAGGGAGGAGGGTGGGAGGTTGGAGGCTAGGTGCTGTCAGAGTGAAGAGAGAGAGAGAGAGAGAGAGAGAGAGAAAATCATATGGGCGTGAGAATGTGGTTATGAGATAAGGATGAGGTACAGAAAGGTTCCTCCCCTGCTGTGGGCGCCATTACATATGTGAATTGTTGAGCAGGCAGGTAGGGGATTGACTGAAGGTCACAGAGGGTCATGGGTAATGGTTGGAGAGGATCATGGGCAATGGCAGCAGAGGATCATGGGTAATGACTGCATGGAAAGGGTTTTCAGATTGATTTGACTGCTGTTCCGTTAAGGATCTGTCTCTGTCTCTATCTGTACAGTATTTTTGGTTTTACAAATTCTGGATTTTTGTCTGCCTGTGACTCTCTCTCTCTCTCTCTCTCTCTCTCTCTCTCTCTCTCTCTCTCTCTCTCTCTCTCTCTCTCTCTCTCTCTCAATTTCAATTTCAATTTTCAATTTCAATTTCAAAGCTTTATTGACATGACAAAATAAACATTTGTGTTGTCAAAGCATGTTATCATGTTATGGTAACATCTTATAGCAAAAATAATGATAATAATAAAATAAAATAAAAAAAACTATATAAAGTAAGATAACAATACAAAAAAAAAAAATACTAATAATAAAATAAAAGTATAGACAAGAGGAAAGATGTGTGCATGGACACAGAAAAGAAACAAAAAAGAAAAAGTAATGATTTAGAGAAAAGAAATGGAGGGAAAGTCAAGGAATTGATTAATAACTAAGTAATAATAATGATAAAAGACTGAGGTTGAGAATCTGAAAGATGAGATGATCTTTTCCCTTATCCACACACACCACATTGTGCGCCTTCTCTAATTTTATCACAGATTGATACATATTTAGCTGCAAGCTCTATTGTACCTATGTCATCGCCTAGGAGGATTTTCTGTAGGTCATATTCATCTAGTGATGAGAAACATTGAATTTTTTCCTTAAATTTATCATAAAATGTTTTTCTGGTTTCTGTATAATTCAGGCACCTCTGGAGGAAATGTATTTCATCCTCAACCTCACCAAGACTACAATGGTTACATATACGTTGGTTTCTCTCTTGCCAGGTTTTACGATGACGCCCAATTTCAATTTGCAATTTGTGATCACTGAGGCGATATTTAGTCAGACATAGTCTCTGTTGATTGTTTAGTTTTGTTAAGTAGTCAGCCAGTTTATATTGTCTCTCTAAATTACTGTAGCATTGGAGTTTCTTATTAGTTTGGACCTCAGCCATCCATTTTGAAATGTAAGTCATTTTATTTTCATTGTGAATTTCCTTGAGGTTTATTGGTTTTGTGATGTCAAAATTCTTTGTGCCAGTGACTAATTTTGTGAGACTGCTCCCAGAATCTCTTGAATTAATAACCCATGCTGTGTGGTGGTAAGATTTGGGATGTGATTGTTGAAGGTGACTCCAAAATTTTATGGACCTTTTCTCAATTGCAAGTGAGAGGGGGAAACGCCCTAATTCGGCCCTACAAGCATTATTAGGTGTGCTTCTGTGGACGTGCAGAATGAGCTTACAGATCTCTGTGTGCAGTATTTCTACAATAGTTTTATCCCATGGTTGTTTTGACTGTAGTAGTGCAGGACCCCATATTTCTGAACCATAGAGAAGGATTGGTAATATGATGCAGTCAATTATTTTTAGCCAGATTCTGATTGGTGGATTAAATTTGGAGATTATTTTATAAATTGCATAAAATGCCTTACGAGCTTTGTCTCTAAGAATATTTATGCCAGGTTTTAGGTTGCCAGATGAGTTAATTAGTAGGCCAAGATACATATAAGTGTTTGTGTGTTCAAGAATGTTCGGTCCAATTGAGAATTTAAAATTTTCATTTTGTCTGTGTCCTTTTTTTTTGAAGATCATAATCTTTGTTTTTTCCAAGTTTATTGTAAGGGACCAGGCCTGGCAGTACTGATCTAGGGTTGTTAAACTTTGTTGCAGGCCAAGTGCTGTAGGAGATATCAGGACCAGATCATCGGCGAAAAATAGGCATTTAATTTCTTTACCAGACAGATTTATTCCCGGTGCAGATGAATTTTCAAGCTTGGTGGCAAGTTCTCTCTCTCTCTCTCTCTCTCTCTCTCTCTTTATCCCTCTCCCCTCCCTCCCCTCTCTCGCTGTGTTGTCTGGCTGACATGAATATGCATCACCTTCATGCATCAGTGTGCATAATCACAGACATACTCTGCTTGACTAATCAGAAATGTACCCAAACACACACACACACACAAACACACACAAATACAAATTCACTCACACACAAACACACACACACACACACACACACACACACACACACACACACACACACACACACACACACACACACACACACACATAAACACAAACTCAGTCACACACAAACACACACAAACATAACACACACACACACACACACACACACACTATTCTATATTATTTCATTTGTCGGGAGATTTCTGTTATGTTGGCCGCTGGTCTCTGTTAAAATGTGCCCTTTGATATCGCAGTTCACACACACACACACACACACACACACACACACACACACACACACACACACACACACACACACACACACACACACTCTATTTCATGCTCATGTGCCCCGTGAATTATGTGGGTTAGATGAGGTCAGTGCTCTTTGTGTGTTTAAAACCCCAATCTTCACTGACCTTTCTTCTCATGGTAGCTAAGCCTGAGAAAACACACACACACACACACACACACACACACACACACACACACACACACACACACATAGACCACACACACACACACACACACACACACACACACACACACACACACACACACACACACACACACACAGACAAACATGTGAACAAAGTCCAGCTTCAACACACAACACAGTCTTCCCCTACCTATGAATTTACCTGCCTGTGCTGAAGTTTTCAAACAAATTAAGAAAGATTTATTCCAAAAGCTCTAGGCAACACAAAGCAGACCAGACAAAGCTTTCAAATATACATTGTGTTCGCTGATAATGAAAAAAACATAGTTTGAAGTGTTTAAATGGCATTGGCTGATTTACGGTCGATGCCTTATATAAATACCCAGAATGCCTTGGCTCAGACCTCATTTCGTTATATACTGTAGTTTCATAATAGTGTTATTTGGAGTTATTATTTATGAAGAAATTGCTACATTGCTCATATTTTTTCTTTAAGGAGGCCATGGCAGGCAAATGCGGTTAGAAGTGCAACAGGCTACTGGAGGGCTGGGTTAAT
>JAODXP020000027.1:22873431-22883431 GCA_027497455.2 Sardinella longiceps
ATATTCATGTTTAATTTCAAACTAGTTCAAAAACCCTGGCCATAAAAAAGAGGCAAAACATCATTGCACCCTAAAAAATAAATAAATAAATAATAATAATAATAAAAAAAAAATAAATATCATATGAAAAACAAAACTGCAGCAACACCACATAATCATTCTGCTCTACTCTGTGTAGCGCTATTTATTTATTTTTATTCACAGTAGATAGAAACACAGGCAGACATGCATTCTTCTGCCGTGTTTTCGATTGTGATATTTATTGATCATTCAATGGACTAAATGATTAGCAGCCAGCATGATCTAGATAACAATGCTGACGTTAGAAAGCTACCATTTTGGCAGGTCTAACATTACAGATTTGTCAGTATTGACTGCATGAGAAATTAACATGCAGATAGGCTGCTGACCCTTTGTAAAGGGCCTTTACTTAGTGAAACATTTTATAAATTAGGCTTATATATAGTAAATGTGAATAAGCATAATTTTCACTGACCATTGATTATTAATATTTATGTGGACATTAAAATGATCAATTGCACAATAGTCATGACCGATAGTCAATATGCCAATAGATAATATCACCCAGTTCTCACACACCATACACACAAATAATCTCAATCTCTTTCACTCACTCACACAAACACGAGTGCGCAGTCACACACGGACACACACACACACACAAACACACACACACAAGACACACACACACACACACACACAAAGACAGACACACACAACACATTGTCATATGCACCAACATTGTTGTGCAATGGCTGCAATTACAAGTATTTAGGCTTTTAAAACATAAAACATTTTGTTGATTTAATATTGCCAGCCCTCCCCTTATGCTTCCAAGGTCAGAGAGGCATTCAATATTATTTGTGTGTGTCAGTGTGTGTGTGTGTGTGTGTGTGTGTGTGTGTGTGTGTGTGTGTGTGTGTGTGTGTGTGTGTACGCTCTGGTGTCTTGGAGTAGTGTGTGCCTTGTCTTCACCACGCCTGCCTCTCTCTATGAGGAGCGTGTGTGTTAAAAATTGCCCCCTCTCTCTCCCTCTCCTTTGAAGAATAAATTCCAAAGGTGTGGAGGATGGAAAGAGGTGAAGGGACGAAGAGATGAAGAACAACAGAGAGAGTGAGAGAGAGAGAGGAAGGAAGGAAGGAAGTAAGGAAGGAAGAGAGAATGAAGAGAGAGAGAGCTGGCACAGAAAAAAAAAGACATGCAATAGACCGATGAAATGTGCAGTGTTGTGACATAACAAGGTGAGTCTCAAGCGAATCATTTGTGTCAAAATTCTGTCAAAACACAATAATTTCCCATCTCCATGTGCAATCAGAGAAAGGGGGAGGGAGAGAAAGAGAGAGACAGAAACAAATAGAGAGAGAGAGAGAGAGAGAGAGAGAGAGAGAGAGAGAGAGAGAGAGAGAGAGAGAGAGAGAGAGAGAATATTCAGGGAAGAGTAGAACAGTAGTCAGAAATGGACAGAGATGGAGAGACCAAGGAGAGGAAACAGGTAAGGGAAAGAAAGATAGGGGCCTTGGTTGGGTCATAACACAAATATGAGTTTTTGCTCCACTGCTGTTACATTCAAACATACATGATACACATACATACATACTGTACATAAAACCACTCAGCACACACACACACCCACACACACACACACACACACACACACACACACACACACACACATTCACACACTCAACAACCAACAGAGCTCTCTCAGAGCCCCCAGGACACACAATACATGCATGTCTAGCACTTGTCCTTCTAAGATTCCTTTTTTTTGCTAAAGGTTTGTTATTATTATGTATGAGCCAGGTTCTCACGCACATTGATGTATCTCAGCCTTGCCAATTTCCTGTCACCTCCAGCTTCCTTAAGACGGGATCAATGTTGCCAGTCTGGAAATGCTGAACTATGATTCCAAAGGTTCAAAATTATTAGTCTAGAAATTAGGCTAGACGTACTATTGCGGCGGTGGTAGATTATTAGGCTAGACTCACTCCAGCTGCAGCAAATAGATCTGTTCAGCCAATATGTCTAGTAGAAAGCCATAGGGAATTTGATTGGATGACACCGTTGGCGTTTATCTAATCACAATGCTCGATGTTGTTTAGGTCGGGCTTTGCTGAAAACAACAGTCTTTTGAATTGGTGTTTACATCTAGCCTGATTGCTATCGACTTTCAAAGCTCTGCGAGACTTTGGTCTGACCAAGTGCCTGTACAACAAACGTTTCCTAAAGGGCATGGTTGACCTCCTCCCTCGGTTTGCTACTGGTCGATGTCAGAAAAAGCAAAACCAATCACACCACTCTTTCCTCTGATGTATGTGACGCGAAGGGAACTGCTTGAGTAACAACTAACAGGACTGAGAGCCACTGGAGCCGCTCAAAGTTGATTGGTTCCTGACCAAGGGGGTGGAGTTCCAGATTTTTCTGGAACTCAGAGACGCTGTTTAGATTAATAGCTGGCCAGACCAGTGACAGCAACGGTGAAGGTGTTATGTCAATGGGAGGGCGTGCAAGGCTAGTTTACATCTTGTTCGTTCCTCTGATTGATCAAAGGCTATCTTATTCTGTGCAGAATTAGTTTGAAAGCTAACTGCCTTGTCCCACCCATGATTGAGTTCAGTCTATCTATCGATGCCAGACTATACATCTTAATGTTATAGGATGGCTTGCCAGGCTACAAAATGATCATTTTTGAAGGAAAAATGATTGTACATGAGTGAAACTTATAAACCATATTTCACAAGAAAAAAAGATAAAGAAACACAGAATGCTTAGGCTTTCCCAAACTATTGGCAAACTTGTGTTACTTTTACCTTTCTCATTCCACTTAGTTTGCCTCTAAAAGCCTCCCAAACTAATGATCAAGGCTGTACTCAATGCACACACAACTTTGTTGTGATCAAAAATGACTGATATGCATTGCAGAACCTTATGGCTGAGGAGCAGGATAATGTCATATCTGACCTCATTTTTCTCTCCTTTTGGTGAAAGATCACAGAATAAGTAGGTGACTATATCTGTAGACTGTATCCAACGGAAAAAAAAAGAGAAGAGGTAACAACAGTAGATGATGTTGAATGCAGATAATGAATGGGCGGTAATAGTGTAGCAGTCAAGGAGCCTGGAGTGCGTTTCCCAAAAAACTAACGAACGTAGCATTTAACGAAGATCTTACTATGTTAGTTCAAGCTAGCGACTGAAGTTATTCCCGCGTGTCCCAAAACGAGATAACTAAGTAAGTACCTCCATAGTAAGAAGTTGGTTAGTAGGGAAGACGTTAGTCCAAACTATGTCCTTTGCAGATTTTTTCGGAAGTGTCCGGAGAGTTCGTAGGCATTCGTTGCGATTAGGATCATGGGATATCGCTAATGTTACCAAATGTAAAACTACGGTGTTGTCATTTACAGTTGTGGATAATGTTCACTGTCTTTCCTATTTGCATCGAGTTTTAGAAAAGGAGCAATTTCAATGAGTTTGTGTTGGAATATGTTCAGAAATAAAGCATGGGCTTCGGGGAGGACGTGCTATTTGCCAATAATGCCAATGCAAGCTTCACAGTTATTTTAGAAAGTTAAGCATGGGCTAATTGGCCATAATAGTAGTATTTAATGAGCAACTACACACCATTATTATTAATAAATTCTAAGAACGTATATTTATATGTATAATTTGAACAATTCTTGATATGAGTTTTTTCAATTAGTCAGTGGCATGCCTCGCTAAGGCTGTCACGTAGAGTTTGGCACATTGCTTGTTTTGTCAGTTCAAGTTCGAATCCAGCCGGGAATACTGTAATGACGGCTTGATTTTAAATTATGAATCGTAATGTAATGATTTAATTGCATCAAAGTTGTAATTTGAAGTGTCTGCCAGTCAAGAAGACCAATTGTTTTGACAACATGCATTTTACAACGTGTATCCTCTCGTCAGTTAAACTCATTTGTATGAGTCAAACTAAGGTCAATCAAACTGTGATAATTAATTCACGCTGTAGGTGGGAGTAATGCATCAAGTGGTGTCGCGTCAGCAGTATTTCACCCCAAAACAGCCAAAGAAGACATCACGTGGCCATATAACTAAGCTTCTTTTAACTTGCACCTTGGAGTGTCAGCTTGGACTAACAAGTTTTACTAACAAGATACTATGCTTAGTCTGGACTATGCTTTGGGGGCACCAGTGATGAACTAACTATGCTTTGATTAACGACGTTATCACCATAGTTAGTTATATTGTCAACAAAGGAAGCTCGTTAGTCTGGCCGATGGCTTTGGGGAACAGAAACATATTCCAAACTAACTAACAAGCTATCTTAGTTAGCAACTATGCTTTTGGGGGACGCACCCCTTGCTAGCCTGTAGTGTTTATTGTTTTTTCAAAACCTGGCTGCCACCATTGTGAGTTAACCTTAAAGGAGTAGTCCACCATTTTATGAAATTGGGTTATTCACCATCTTACTTGGAGTTCCATTTGTGGGTAAAAGCATTTTGGTCTCCAGTTGTTGCGTTTTCCTTACCTCACTCACGTCAGATGATGCGCTACGTAACTTTCGTAAGGCACTTCCGCGCAACGATCTGATGTCGAAGCCCTTCAGAGTGATTTCAAGCCCAATATTCTCTAACCGGACCAATCAGGGCTGCTGGCCGCTAGAGGGTGTGAAGTAGCGAAGAAGCAACTGTTTTGAATCCAACCACTTCAACAAACGTAACCAGCGTCATGGGTTGGTTTCGATGTGGTTGGCTGAAGTGTACGTCAATTAAATTGATGGACAAGCCGTTTGTCCAGTTAGATTCAAGGATTTCTGGCTCCTGAAATAACTCGTCTATCGCTGAGGATCAGATGTTTGCGCGTAGCGCTACATCTGACGTGAGTGAGGTAAGCGTTTTCCTACTCTGGCAACTCAAATTTTAGCTTTAGCTTAACATAGGTGCTGGAATCTGATGTGGCTACTTTAGTTTCCAGTGCCTATGCTAAGCTAAAGCTAAAAAATGGCTGAAATTGAGGTTGCCACACTAGGAAAATGCATAATAACAGGGTGGAGTATTCCTTTCAGCTTCTTCAGGGTGTTGATTATCCTGATTTAACTGATAGTTGGTAAAATGTAAATGTATCTGGATAAAAGCGTCTGCTAAATGCATAGATGTACAAAATGATGTGAAAAAGAGCACAAAGTAATCGACTAGACATCAGATGTAAAAGAGCACAAAGTAAAAGACTAGACTTCAGATCAGATGCGTCAGACTGTGACGCTCTTGTGTTCTCTTCTGTACTATAGCTGTAGCTGTGACATTCAGTGACTGCGTTCCTGTGTCTTTGTTATCTTTCCCCACTGCTCACTCTAATCGACATGTAATGTGCATGCAATACCCACAGGCTACAGCCAATCACGCCCCCACCATTCAAGCCGCCTCGACCCCAACACACACACGCACGCACACACACACACACACACATACACACACACACACACACACACACACACACACATCACATACACACACACAAATGCACACACACACACTCACACATATGCACACACAAGGTCACACACACACACACACACACACACACAAACACACACACATACACACTCACACATGCACACACACGTTCACACACACACACATACACACAACCCTCCACAGGCAGATGCAGGCCATCCGTCCTCACACTTCAACCCCAGCCCCACCATCACCACTCACACACATACACACACACACACACACACACACACACACACACACACCACCACCACCACCACCACCACCCCCACTACTTCATTTATTTTACACAAGCTTTGCCTCGCCACGGCTCCACAGAATGATCTCACAGCATTGTGCCTTTCAGAATCAAAGAGCAGCCCATTATCTTTCATTACCAACAGATGAGATGGCAGACGCAAACTAATTACACACGCACAAAAAAAAAAAAAAAAAAGATGTACAACGCAGAGGAGGGGTTGGGGGTCTCAATCTCTCTCCCTTTAAAATTTCTCTCTTTCTCTCTATCTGTCTCCCTTTTAACCCCCCCCTCTCTCTCTCTCTCTCACTTGTTAAAATCTTTCTCTCTTTCTCTCTCTCTCTCTCTCTCTCTCTCTCTCTCTCTCTGGTTAAAATCTTTCTCTCCCTCTCTCTCTTTCAAATCTGTCTGTTCTCCACACACACACACACACACACACACACACACACACACACACACACACACACACACACACACACACACAGTCTGGAAGTGGAGCCAGTGAAATGAACTGATCCTGTAGTCCATCTTACGAGGCTATATGGCTATGGAAGATATAAAAGGCTGGCCAGAGACCACAGTGAGTCTCCTATGTGCTCCATAATTATGTTATTAAATACAGACGCATAGCCGGGCCCAGAGGTGAACCATTCCATTATTATGAGATGGATTCTCTCTCTCTCTCTCTCTCTCTCTCTCTCTCTCTCTCTCTCTCTCTCTCTCTCTCTCTCTCTCTTTCTCTGTGCCTCTCTCTTTCTTTTATCCTCTCTCTCTCTCTCTCTCTCTCTCTCTCTCTCTCTCTCTCTCTCTCTCTCTCTCTCTCTCTGTCTCTCTCTCTCTCTCTCTCCCTGCAGCAGGCTTGCTGGGGTTTAAACCAGGTCAGCATGGCAGTAATTACAGACCCATAAGTTTAAACTGAACTTGGAATAAATTTGAATACGTAGCATTTGGGGTCGTGGGAGGCCTGGCGGCTATTTAATCAGTTAAAGGTGGGAATAGGGTCATGACAGGTTATGTGCGCAGGTTAAAATTGGGAGCTCGTCAACCTGTTGTTTAAGTTCACAAGATGAATGATTATAGTTACAGTATTTGATTAGTTTGTCGTATAGCAAGTGTGTGTGTTACAGGCTTTGTACATCTACCAAATTTGTGAAAGTGTGTGTGTGTGCTTGTGTTTGTGTGGCTCTCTGGACCCTGTTGAGGTTCTTAGGGAAATGGTGGGAGGGAGGGTAAAAATGGACTGGAATGGTCTAGTTTAGTTAAGTTAAGCTGATGTAGTGGATGGTGTGTTGTGTATCTGGACGTTATTGTATCATTTAAACACTCAAAAGCTGATTGAATAAAGGAGTGTTAAACCTCTCTCTCTCTCTCTCTCTCTCTCTCTCTCTCTCTCTCTCTCTCTGTGTATTTGTTGGTTTATGTAATCCGCTCTGTACTGTACCCAACTAGACCATCCTTGGGACTTAATGATTTCCCAGGGTCATTGGGAATGTGATCCAAATGGAAGAGAAAGAATTTAAAGTCTAACCTAGAGAAGTGTGGCTCATTTCCATATCAAGAGAAAAGCTGCTGTTTATACTGTATGTTTTCAGCGCTTTGAAAGATCAGACCATCCGACAGCCACCAGCTGAGAAACACTGTTTGAAATTCATCTTCACATTTAGATATCATCTAAAAGATATCATCTAAATGTCTAGCCTATCAATTCTGTACTTTGTGAATTTGTATACAACACTACACAATTCTTTTTAAAGAGACACCAGGCAGGAATGCGGCTTTCTATCTCTGGAGCTCCATCTGCAGTCGGTGAATTATTAAAAATAGCAACTACATTGTACATCCTCACCAATGAATGTGAGTTTATGTTGAAACGAAAGAGTACGAACCATATATGATCATTTCCGTGCATTACATTGTCTGACTAGGCGGTTATATCATCTTTCAATTTCAATTTTACTGACCCGAAACCCTAGCATGGCAGCGCCATCCTACGTGAAAAATGAATTGAATTTTACCTCCGTACTAGTCTGGACCAGAGCGCCTACTTCGGTTCGCACACGGTTTAACCAATCAGCACACAGTTTAGAACGATGTCTCTTAACTTGCCTGAACACGTTCGATTATTCTCCCCCCTACTTTCGAATTACCTTTACAAAATTGGTACAGTACATGACATTAACATTCAAGATCTTGAGGACTTATTGCCGCTACGATGTCAAAATAAATTGGAATTAGCTAGCAATCTGTTACTGTTGAATGCGGACGTGAGAGCCAGGTGAGAGGATACGTCATATCCAAACGGAAACATGTTTCAATTGCATTGTTCCAGAATGTGACGGAGTCAACAGTCTGCTTATTAGTCAGGCTACCGAAACCTCAGATCCTACAAGTGTAATACCCGCGAAGTCCATAGCAGAGGCGGCCAAGAGAGACGTCATTTACCCCGTAATGAGCCGTGACTATGAGGTTGGTAAATAATAATAATCTCATGTCTTGAAATTGGATTATGCACATGGGTTATGTCTTACCTGGAGTTTACATATGTGGGTAAAAGCATTTTGGTCTCAGACGCAAGGGTACGCCGTTCCGGCACCTCAGATAAATTAACAATATCATCCCATTCTTCTTCTATACATTTTTCTTTGTTTGTGCCGACACAAAATATGAGAGTTCCCCCTCCTGCGAAATCCCACTTTAACCACTGCCTATAATATGTATACATCCTACAACTATATGCTATAGTTTGGATACTGATGGTGCAAAAGAATGGGAAAGGGAGTGAAGAGTACAAGGCCTGTGCTGTAGATAGGAGATAAAGGAGCAGCTTTTGGTAGTTTCTTTTTTTACCCATCTTCACCCCTCAGATACAGAGCAGACCAGAGAAAATCTCACCCTTCCGTTTTACTATGAAAGGAATCCACTGAGGTGCAGTCAAGCAGCTGAGCTCTGGCACAAAGGTGCAATAGTCAGGGGTGTGTATGTATCTCTTTTAGGTGTGTGTGTGTGTGTCTGTGTGTGTGTGTGTGTGTGTGTGTACATGTGTGTGTATGTATGTCTTTTAGGTGTGTGGTGTGTGTAAGTGTGTGCATGTGTGTATACGTGTGCATGTGTGTGTATGTGTGCATGTCTGTGTGTGCGTGTCTGTGTCTGTGTGTGTGGTGTGGAGCTGTCCAATCTCTTTGATGTTTCTCTCATGTTCCACCTTCTGTAGCTTTGAAGAGTTGTGAGAGTTCAGAGGAAGCTAGACGCCACTCCTCCTCCCCACCGCTCTGCTATTCACGCTCTAAGAGACACCCCGTTACAGACTCGCTCTCTCAGTTTCACTCTCTCGCTCTCTTTCTCTATCTTTCCCTTACTCACTCTCTATTTCTCTCTCTCTCTCTCTCTCTCTCTCTCCCTCTCTCTCTCTCTCTCTCTCTTTCTCTCACACACACGCTCTAAGAGATGCCCCGTTACAGACTCGCTCTCTCGCTTTCCACTTTCACTCTCTCGCTCTCTTTCTCTATCTTTCCTTACTCACTCTCTATTTCTCTCTCTCCACTACCTCTCTCGACTCTCTCTCTCTCTCACTCTCTCTCTCTCTCTCTCTCTCTCTCTCTCATCTCTCCTTCTCTATCACACACCTCTAAGAGACGCCCCGTTACAGACTCTGCTCTCTCACTTTCACTCTCTCTCGCTCTCTTTCTCTATCTTTCCCTTATTCACTCTCTATTTCTCTCTCTCTCTCTCTCTCTCTCTCTCTCTCTCCATCTCTCACACACACTCTAAGAGACGCCCCGTTACAGACTCGCTCTCACTTTCCACTTTCACTCTCTCTCTCTCTCTTTCTCTATCTTTCCCTTACTCACTCTCTATTTCTCTCTCTCTCTCTCTCTCTCTCTCTCTCCATCTCTCTCTGACTGTATCTCACTCTCTCTCCTGTGTCTCACTCACACAATTTCTCTCTCTCTCTGTTCGCTATCTCATTTGCTTGCTTCTCCTCTCAGAAGAGTGGGATTAAATAAATAAATGAATGAACTAGAAAAGCGCTCAGAGAGCGCAGACCTCCGCCAATGTGGTCACAGATGGTGTTCTGGATCACGGATCACCACCAAAATCAAATCACATGCGGAGCAAAACATAACCTCCTTGGCGGAGGTAATGAATGAATAAAAAAGTCCAAAAGTTCTCCTCCTTCACCCCCAACATAAACTAATGACACAGCAGAGCAGCAAAGGGATCCCATTGGGTGGCTTAAGGGCATGGT
>JAODXP020000027.1:22888431-22903431 GCA_027497455.2 Sardinella longiceps
TTCTTCTTCTTCTTTTTCTTCTTCTACTACTACTACTACTACTACTACTTCTTCTTCTTCTACTACTACTACTACCAGAGAGGATTCAAGCGGAGCGAGAGGTGTCAACGCTGGTTCAGTTCCTGGTTCTATTTTTGCAAGGGGGAGGGGGGGAAATCCCCCTTTATGCAGACTTAAAGAATGTTTTCTTATTGTGATGTAATGATTTATGCAGACTTAAAGAATCTTTCTTATTGTGATGTAATGCATTTATGCAGACAGGAAGTATTCCAGTTTGCTCCCATTGAAATGTATTATGATGCCTTATCTTGCTCACTATTCCATGATCTTTGCTACTACTACTACTACTTCTTCTTTCTCTCATTCACCTTTCATTTTTCCTCTACCTCTTATTCTTATTCACTCCTTCCATTTATCCCCTTCTCTACCTCTTTTTCTTCTCTCTCTGTTTGGGCTTCTTTTCCCCCTCCCCTATCAATGTGCACTGAGAGGACTAACCAGAGAAATATCTGGTGGTCAATAGTGAGGAAATGCTGGGAACACAAAACAAAATATCCCTCCCTTCAACTGAATTTAGTGTGTGTGTGTGTGTGTGTGTGTGTGTGTGTGTGTGTGTGTGTGTGTGTGTGTGTGTGTGTGCGTGTGTGTATGTGTTTGTGTCTGAATTTGAATGTGTGTGTGTGTGTGTGTGTGTGTTGGGGTCAGTAAGAACATGACAAGAGAAGCCCTGTGAGTGAGGGTGATGGTCAGTGGCGGAACAACTGAACCTAAGGCCCCGGGGCAAAACGCCAAACGGGCCCCCCCACCCACTCCCAAAACGCACGCACCCCCCCCCCCCCCCCAAGCGCACATAGGTGCCGGCGCTGAAATAGTCTCTACAACAATTCAGACAGAACAATGTATATCGCTCAGTAATGTGTCCATTCGGCATGTAGCCTACTTTAAGGCATAATAATACAACCAACCACATTACAAAAAAACAGCCCTGGTATTTGCACTTCCATATTTCCAATAAGTGGCTAACAGGGACACGCGCACGCAATTCACAGTTCACAGATATTTTTTTGACACACGGAAACGGCTAGTTCAAGAGCTCATTTAGTAGCCCATGCTAATAATCCATGCTTTAAACTACTGCACCAAAACAATGACACACCAATGCATATAAAACATAGAGCCAGCCGCTCAAATAAAAACCTGAGTCTTACCTTCATGCAGTTAACGAAATACGAGACAGCTTGCTCTTCTCCACAACCTTGTCTATGGATAGCAGTGTCATTACTAGCCTACTACTAGTGCAGCTAGCTAAAGCTGCAATTGAGTTGACAATTTCGTGCATGTTTCGCTATCAGTAAACAGTGCTCTCTTCAATTTGTCTCGTTTTTGCTCCGCTCCCTCCCCCTTGTGTTGCTTGGAACCCCTGTTAATTTTTTTAGCCTGGCCAGCTCAACCTCTCCTAACTGTGGCTAGATGACTTTCAGTTTCCAAATGAAGAGTTGTTTTGCTACTCTGCCTTGATGCTCCCAGAAGGCATTGCTTTTTTAAAACATTATTTAAAAACAATCAAATAAAAAACAGAGATTTCTTTCATTTCAAACAATGCACAATTTCTAACATGCCAATGAGAGAGCTGGTTACAAAATAATGACTGACAAACAATTTCCTGATTCTCAATCTCCCTCTCCACATTCCTAACCCTTCTCTACATTAGCCAGAGCTACAGCCAGTGTTAGCACAGGGACAGGGAACTGAGTCATGTTCACAACTAGTAGAAGCAGACGGTGAATTAAAAACTCAAAGAGGTCTAAAGATCGCCTTCTCTTTATTATTCTGTCCATCCTCTATTGTGTCCCGCTTTTACTTTTAAACATGCTTCATCCGTACATATTCTCGTACACAACCAACAGAGAAGCCATGCGCACTTCTTCCCTAGTCCACTGACAGCTGACGCAGCAGGACGATGGCTTTCATACTAAACTACCCATCATGCATTGCACTTTTTGCAAATTGCAAAATGTAAAAACAACCATTCTAAATACATAACAGCTTAGTTTTGCTCGAAAACCTTGTAATTTAGTTTATTTTAAGTGTCTTTAAGGAATTTAAAAGATTATTATTATTTTTTTTTATATATATAAATAACCATGATAAGAATGATAAGCAAAGACAAGGGGTATATAATGTAATGCACAACTGAGGTCTTTCACTGTTTTCAGACTTGTCTGCTGCAATGCAACTAAAGTGTGGTCAAGAAAATTTTCGTGATGCAGTTGAAGGTTGATGAAGGGGCCCCTCCTCCATAGTGGGAGGGCCCTGGGCCCAGGGGCGGTGGCCCTGCCCGCCCCCCCACAGCTCCGCCCCTGGTGATGGTGTTCAACAGCCATGTGACACACAACATAACTATATCTTATTTCCTGTGCCCTCCTCTCTCTCTCACTCTCTCTTTCTCTCTCTCTCTCTCTCTCTCTCACACACACACACACACACACACACACACACACACGCAGTGGTGCTAGGCAACAGCCAGACATTTTGTTTTTACCCCTCTGTCTCTCTATGCTTCTTGCGGTGTAGAGAACATTCTAGATTACTGTAAGATTCCTTCCTGTTTCCAATTCTAATGCCGTCTGTGGTGTAGCAGTCTTCTTTGGCCATTCCACAGAAGCGTGAAGGACAGTATCTCAGAGTCACACATACAGTAGGATGGGTCTCTATCAGCAGCAGCAGCAGCAGCAGCAGGTATATAAACACAGGATGAATTACAAACATGGATCTATAAAATACTTACCTGGAGCATTTTTTTTCTTCTTCTTCTTTTTTTTTTTTTTTTTTACATCTTTGAGCTAATCATTCATACATAAGACCCTTAATTCAGTAAATACTTGCTTTGGAAGGTAAAATTAGTAGATAAGTGACACTGTGTAACATTTTTCCAGTATTTTAGATATCCTTTTTTCATCAAACTCTCTGTTTTGGGCTCATCTTTAAATCTAAAATACACATTGTGTAGACTGGTCACAGTATAAATACACATTGTGGAGTCGCAGTACAAATATAGCATAGGCTATAGTTACACGAAAGGCAGATAAAAAACTCATGTAATTCCCGCCAGTCATCAAGGATAAACACTGTGCAATTCTGAAAGCACAACAAAATAAACCCTTTACAGCATGACATTGTTGATTATATAGTCATCAAACATCAATTAGCATGCTCAGGCGGTGCCAATGATGTGTTTGTGTACCTTTTAGTATGGCTAGTCCACTAGCTCTCTACCCAGAATCTGTTGTCTTGCTTTTCTGGATTGATTGAGATATTTTGAATGAACCACACAGAGAGAGAGAGAGAGAAGACGACGGACATATTTACTTTGTTTCACATATATCCACTTGTCCAGAACTCAGGACTTTTATTGAGCAATAAAAAATATACACCAGGGAAAATATTTTTTCCTTTTTTTTTTAGTTATGATTTTTGCTTTTTTTTAGTCAAAACCAGAGACGGTCCTCTCCCCTTTGTTCTGGAGTCATACTCCTGACAGGTCCCCAAAAAGACAGAGAGAAAGAACAGAGAGAGAGAGAGAGAGAAGAGGGCAGTTCCCCTCCACACCTCCACCCAAACCCCGTCCACTAGGGGCAGTAGCAGCTTTCTCCACATGTGTCCATAGGTGAAAGTGATCAGAGTTTAGAGGGGAGTATTCAATCTTTCAGTTTATTTGTCTGATTGATTGTTTTGTTTTTTTCATTTGATCGTTTTTTTTTGTTCGATTTTATTCACGGATTTGGATTCTTATCCCAAATAAATTCCTTCCGAGCTAGGCAGGGCATCTCCAAACCGGAGCGTTAAGGATTCTCCGTGGCGATACCTGCTGTCGTCTCCTTCTCGGCCTCCTCCCCGTACAGTTCGGCCAGCTTTTGAAACTCAGGACCCCAGTCGTCCAGGAAGGTGTAGTCCAGTTCTGACTGGGTGCCGGCCGAGCCTAGAGGACTGATGGATCCGGTGGGCGACCCTTGACCTTCGAAGGCGTAGGTCTGGAGCGAGTCATACGGCGGGCCGCTCGTGTCCTGGTCAGCTTCGGTCAGCCGCTGGCGGATAAAGTCACGAATGTCCAGCTCGGCTTCCGTATCCAAAGAAGCGGGGCTGTCACGCCCGTGTGGGATGCGACGCTGAAGGTGAGAAAGAGACGACGGTCCAGGACCGATGGCGGCGGCGGCAGCAGCAGCAGCACCGCCACCAACACCACAGTGCGAGGCCCTGGAACCGTCCGGTCTGATGTCGCGGCGGAACTTGAGCTCCTCTGCGGCGGCTGGGTTGCGGAGTGCGCTGATGTCGAAAGCCTCTGTGTCCTCCTCGCCGCCACCCTCGTCGTCGTACGTCACCACGTTCTCACGCACGTCCTCCTCGGAGATGATGAGTGGCTCCTTCTTGCTGCGCCGCAGAGTGATGAACAGGATCACGATCGCTACGGAGACACAAAAACAAAACACACGTATGGTCTTGTCATCAGGCTTCTTTCTTTCTTTTTTTTTGTGCCATTCTGTTTCCATAATTAGCAGCGTCATTATCGCACAACCCTCATCACAGTGATAAGATCATAAACATCATTATAGGCTTGTACTTCAATACAACCCCAGCACATCACACAACATTCATTTCTGAACCACCTGTTCTCCATAATCTTCATTACCGTCCTCATCACCGCCATTACTGCCATGGAGTAGCCAACATCTGGGCCATTATTCCCATGGGATCCTTTTTATACCGCTATCGATTGCTCAATCACATCTTTCCATTTTGGAAATACTTTGCCATGAAAGATATAGTTTGTTTATGTCGGTTTTTATTTATTTATCATATTTTTTAGGAATTGCTTTTTGCCTTTAATTTGATAGGATAGTAGAGAAAGTGAAAGAAAATGAGTGGGGGAGAGAGAGAGAGAGAGAGAGAGAGAGAGAGAGAGAGAGAGAGAGAGAGAGAGAGAGAGAGAGAGAGAGAGAGAGAGAGAGAGAGATGAGAGAGAGAGAGAGAGAGAGAGAGATGGCTAAGGATCGGGAAATGAACTCGGGTCCCCCATCATTTTAGTTTTTGCACATTTTTTTCACTGATAATTGAGAACTTCAGTATCAGGTCTTATTCCTTCTGCACTGCAGTGCATCGTTGTGCTAATTAAGAGGTCCCTAGGTATATGTGCATTTCTAAATAAATACAACAAAGTCAATGGTGCAAGACATTTTTCTTGCATGTCATTATCAGATTACAGGGAAATAAATGACAGCGTGCTTAATAAGGTCTTGACCTCCTCAAGCCATTATAAAAGAATAATGATATTCACACGATGCTGCTGATGCCGCTGTATTGAGATCCAGCCCCTGATGGCCAGAGCAAGAAGCAAGAATCAGCCGGATCAGCAGCATAAATAAGTATGCTGTGCTTTAATTATGATGGTACAGTACATTACATTACTTTGATGTGTTTGGACCAAGGCTCCTTTGGTTTACACAAGATTCGAGTGCTGACTGTGTGTTTGCAAGTTTACTGTTGAGTCAGGTGGGGGGGCTATTTAAGGAACATGAACACTAAGGGAAAACATAGAAAGCGAAACATAAACATTTAAAGGCTCCGCATGACGATGCTGCTTGAAAAACGCAAGGAACTGAAGGTACCATATTTATGCTGACCTCATTAATTGCTCTCATTGGCTGGAAGAACTTTAAAGAATCTCTTCTTATTGTGATGTAATGCATTTATGCAGACAGGAAGTATTCCAGTTTGTTCCCATTGAGATTACGATGCCATATCTTGCTCAGTATTCTATGATATTTGATGCTGCTTGCAAAATGCAAGGAGTTAATGGTACCAGGCTGACCTCATTAACTGTGTTATGAGCGATGACTCACCTAGGGTTTGAGACAGGGACGCAGGGGTCCTACTGTGAGACAGATTCATGCCAGTCATGTGACTTATAATGACGTCAATGTACAAGATTAAGATCAGACTTAATGGAGGGGGCTGAAAATCAGTTTTGTGTGTGTGTGTGTGCGTGTGTGTATGTGTATGTGTTTGTGTGTGTAAGAAAGAGACAGAGAGAGTGCATGACAATTATTGTATACTTGTAGGCCTGTGAGAGAAACACGAGAGGGAGGAGGGAGGGAGGGAGAATAAATGTATGTGTTGGAGATAAAAGAGAGTAAAGACAGCAAAAGTTAATGGCAGGGTTATTTTTCACTCTACGGGCCACCATAGCACAGCGCTAACGGTCACCACAGGAGGCGCTCGGTATGCTAATTCCACATTAATACCACACACTGCGCAGATGGTGTGTAAAAGTGCACACAGCAGGACCGGGTGTGTTTTCCAGCAACGGGTAACGGCTATGATCTCCCATTAGGCAAGTGAGGTCCCGCAGAGAGGAGAGAGACAGAGAGCGCGGGGACGCTAATCAATAATGCGCATTAGCCGTCATTAGCAAAGCCCCTAATGGCTCAGTGGCAACGTTAGCTGCCCAGGACTCTGTGGCGCGAGAGCACTCATTACAGACTGCTCCGCGCAGATCAAACATCCATCCCAAAAGGCCTTGCAGGAGGGCCGCTCGCCCGCTGCAGGTTGGGTGGCGAGGAAGCGAGCGGTGGAGGTGGGTGGCTTGAGCGGTTAGGTTGGTGGTGTGGAGTGGAATTTTGTTTTTGGGGACTGTAAGCACAGAGCTTATTCATAAGCCTCCCTCCCTCCTCCCTTTCTTCATATAGTCACACTAAGCTCTTTTCATGGACCGCTTTAAATGTCATTAGATAATGACGGTGACCCGTTGAGTCCGTATCAATCTCTTGCCGAATGCTTGTTCATCTGGTATGCAAACACTAAGATGACCCAGGGGTATCGTGGGGATGCGGGTGGGGGGTGGTTGGGGGGGGGGGAGTGTTGGGGGGTGCGAACTTTGGAACCCCGTAGAATTTGTACCATTTGCTGATGATTCATTCACGCACATGACGAAGATGACGTGACATTCTCCTCTACCGTCGATTGCCACAATGATTTCAAAGGCTCATTATCCAGTACGATCATTAGTTCATTAACTCAGCTCTGCCGTTAGCATTTTGTGCTGTGCTGCAGTGTGTTTTGCGTTGCTTTGGTTAACAGTGCTGTGCTGGTCCATGCCATAGGCTGTGCTCTGCTGTGATGGATGGATTCCATCCCTCACCAACACCACATCAGCACATTGGTGGAGACAGCTCCACTCTGCTGAAACATTGAGGAGTTCTTTGCCTGTGGCTTTATTCCATGTGCATTATTATTCCCAGTGGCGTCGTAGTCGGGGGGAAGGGAGACTGAGTTACCAGGGCCCCAAGATGGGGGAAGGCTCTTGAAGAGTGTGGATTTGTCTATTCCAGGTGGTGAGGGGGCCCATGATCAATGCGTTTGTACAGGGCACAGAATTTGGTGCTACACACCTGATCATTCCCGCATATTGGAACACCTCTTTATTGCACGTCCATTATTATTCCCCTATATTGAAATACCCCTTTATTCCCCATCAATTATTCTCCTATATTGACAACATCTGGCTAACTTTGCACCTCGCTACTGCCAGCTACTCGGCGGCTTGATGAATAACTGTAAATTTGCACTGTGCCATGCTGTGCTGCTCATATCGACGACAGCTGGATAACTTTACAACGTGTGTTGTTGTTCATATTGACAACTGCTTGCTAGGTGAATAACTGTAAACTTGCACCGTGCTACTGTGCTGTGCTATGCATATTGACAACAACTGGCTAACTTTACACTTTGCTACATTGTGTTGTTTCTTATTGACGACTGCTGGCCAGGTGAATAACTTTGCAATGTTGCTACTGTGCTGTTCATATTGACAATTACCAGCTAGGTGATAACTTTAGCACTATGCTACTGTGCTGTACTGTTAATATTGATGATTGCTGGCTAGGTGGTTAGCTCTGCACTATGCTACTATGCGCTATCTGTGTTATTCTGTTCTGTTCAGTTCTGCCTGGCTCAGTGGCCTCCGCCTCGACTCCTATATTTAGCTTTCCGGCTAACTGAGCTGGAAGAGGAGTTGCACTCTCAAGGTGAGCAGGTTATATCACATGGGAGCAGCGGCACCTCTCATCCCTCTCGTTCTTTTTTTTTTCCCTTGCTCTCTCTCTCTCTCTCTTGCTCTTTTTTTCTGTCAACCCTCTCACCCTCTCTCTCTTTCTCTCTAGCTCTCTGTCTCTCATCCTTCTCCCTCTCAACCCTCTCACTGTCTCTCTAGTTCTCTGTCTCTCAACCCTCTCTTTCTCTCTCTCTCATCTCTCTCTCTCTCTCTCTCTCTCTCTCTCAACCCTCTCACTGTCTCTGTAGCTCTCTGTCTCTCATCCCTCTCTCTCGTGCTCTCTCTCTCTCTCAACCCTCTCACTCTCTTTCTCACACTCTCTCTCTCCTTTTTCTCTCTCTCTCTCTCTCTCTCTCTCTCTCTCTCTCTCTCTCTCTCTCCACAGAGCTTCAATCTATCTCAATGTGTCTCTCCTGTTTTCGCTTGAGATTGCTCATTTGCACTGTTTTTTTTTCTTTCTTTCTTTCTCTCTCTATCATTCACACCCTTTTTCTCCCACCTGCTTGTTGTTGCAGTCTGTTTTCTCATTACTTTTCTGTTACATTGTCTCACACTTTTCCTTCCTCCCTGTCTGTATCTTTCCCTTTCTGTATTCTCGCTTGTCAGCTCTCTCTCTCTCTCTCTCTCTCTCTCTCTCTCTCTCTCTCTCTCTCTCTCTCTCTCTCTCTCTCTCTCTCTCTCTTCTCTCTGTCTCTTTCTCTCACACACACTCTCTCTCTGTCACCTTTCCCCCCTCTCACTCCTCCAGTTTTTCTCTCCCTCGCTCCACCTGTTAAGTTTCTAGAGTATGGGAGGAAGAGAGAGAGAGAGAGAGAGAGAGAGAGAGAGAGAGAGAGAGAGAGAGAGAGAGAGAGTTGCTACAGAGAAGACAGGGAGAAGGACAGCAGGGAGGAGGAGGGTGGGGGGTTGGCGAAGGTGGAGGTGGTGGTGGTGGGGAGAGAGAGAGAGAGAGAGAGAGAGAGAGAGAGAGAGAGAGAGAGAGAGAGTTGCTACAGAGAAGACAGGGAGAAGGACAGCAGGGAGGAGGGTGGGAGGTTGGAGGCTAGGTGCTGTCAGAGTGAGTCAGAAAGAGGAAGAAAAAGAAGCGAGAGAGAGAGAGAGAGAGAGAGAGAGAGAGAGAGAGAGAGAGAGAGAGAGAGAGAGAGAGAAAATCATATGGGCGTGAGAATGTGGTTATGAGATAAGGATGAGGTACAGAAAGGTTCCTCCCTGCTGTGGGCGCCATTACATATGTGAATTGTTGAGCAGGCAGGTAGGGGATTGACTGAAGGTCACAGAGGGTCATGGGTAATGGTTGGAGAGGATCATGGGCAATGGCAGCAGAGGATCATGGGTAATGACTGCATGGAAAGGGTTTTCAGATTGATTTGACTGCTGTTGCGTTAAGGATCTGTCTCTGTCTCTATCTGTACAGTATTTTTGGTTTTACAAATTCTGGATTTTTGTCTGCCTGTGACTCTCTCTCTCTCTCTCTCTCTCTCTCTCTCTCTCTCTCTCTCTCTCTCTCTCTCTCTCTCTCTCTTTATCCCTCTCCCCTCCCTCCCCTCTCTCGCTGTGTTGTCTGGCTGACATGAATATGCATCACCTTCATGCATCAGTGTGCATAATCACAGACATACTCTGCTTGACTAATCAGAAATGTACCCAAACACACACACACACACAAACACACACAAATACAAATTCACTCACACACAAACATACACACACACACACACACACACACACACACACACACACACACACACACACACACACACATAAACACAAACTCAGTCACACACAAACACACACAAACATAACACACACACACACACACACACACACACACTATTCTATATTATTTCATTTGTCGGGAGATTTCTGTTATGTTGGCCGCTGGTCTCTGTTAAAATGTGCCCTTTGATATCGCAGTTCACACACACACACACACACACACACACACACACACACACACACACACACACACACACACACACACTCTATTTCATGCTCATGTGCCCCGTGAATTATGTGGGTTAGATGAGGTCAGTGCTCTTTGTGTGTTTAAAACCCCAATCTTCACTGACCTTTCTTCTCATGGCAGCTAAGCCTGAGAAAACACACACACACACACACACACACACACACACACACACACACACACACACACACACACACACACACACACACACACACACACACACACACACACACACACACACACACACAGACAAACATGTGAACAAAGTCCAGCTTCAACACACAACACAGTCTTCCCCTACCTATGAATTTACCTGCCTGTGCTGAAGTTTTCAAACAAATTAAGAAAGATTTATTCCAAAAGCTCTAGGCAACACAAAGCAGACCAGACAAAGCTTTCAAATATACATTGTGTTCGCTGATAATGAAAAAAACATAGTTTGAAGTGTTTAAATGGCATTGGCTGATTTACGGTCGATGCCTTATATAAATACCCAGAATGCCTTGGCTCAGACCTCGTTTCGTTATATACTGTAGTTTCATAATAGTGTTATTTGGAGTTATTATTTATGAAGAAATTGCTACATTGCTCATATTTTTTCTTTAAGGAGGCCATGGCAGGCAAATGCGGTTAGAAGTGCAACAGGCTACTGGAGGGCTGGGTTAATGCCAGTTTCACCAAGGTTAAGGGGTTTAATGGTACTCTACTATGCATTGTGTCACACAACTCCCCTTGGCCTTGGTAAAAAAAAACACCATAATCCATAGGCCCTCATGGTTTACTGTATACTGGTATTTATTTCTATGCATTCATTCAGCTAGTGCTTTTCAATGAGTACCCAGCAATGAGAGGGCAACGATTGCTTTCAAACTGCATTACATAAGTATGAAAACAAATACATACTCTCTCTCTTACACACAAACACACACACACGCACGCACGCACACACACACACACACACACACACACACACACACACACACACACACACACACACACACACATCTATGATGCAATATGCATCTAGACCTGTCCCTGACAATGTACAATTCTGTAGAATTTGTCATTTTTGTGAGTGTGCTATGCCCAAGCCTTTGTCTGAGCTGTCCTTGAGGAGTAAGCCTGAAGCTCTGGGTCTACTGCTGATAAATGTTGAAGGAAGTCTGTGAAATGTAGTGGGAAGCCATTAGTGGTGGTGTTTCACCACACATCCTAATTGATGTATCTATTGCTAGACTCACACTTAGCGCTATTAATCACTTGACCTTGTAGTTGTTATATGTTTTCATACTGCCTGTTAACCCTCAAGTTAATCGTTTTTAGTTGTAGTAGATCAGTTTGAAGTTGTAGGTCAATTATACCAAAGAATTCAATTAAAGGTGTATTGAAGTTAGAAGTGTAACGGAAGGGTTATGACATTCTCAAATGAACTTATTTATAGCTGTATTATCACATTTTATTTAGTTTGATTATGGTTTCATTTTTTATTCACTATTGATAACACTTGCATTTCAGGGTAATGGTATTTTCTTTCTTTTGGTTGAGTGGCAAAATCCTAGTCGCATCTCAAGTCTCCAGGAAGCTCCTGGAGTTTTCCATATTTAGAGAGTGGCTCCCGGTCACCCCCGAGTGACATCATAAAATCTCCTGTAAGTTGCGCCATTGCATTCAGAAGCAGTTTGAATAAGTGTCAGAGACGGTGTGAGTGAGTGTTGATGAGACAGGGGAGCAAGGGAGAGAGAGAGTACAGTACTGTATGTGTGAGCATCAATTACATTTAATTTGTTGAGCGCACAAACACAATGCATTGTCTCGCGGCGCTATACAGACAGTACGGGGAGCACCCATGAGTAACAGTAGCAAGGAAAAACTCCCTTCACTTACTAATAATTCATTTTAGGAAGAAAACTTGGGCAGGTCCACATCTCATGGGCTCAACCCACCTGCCTGGGGCCCAGTGAGGTATCCCTACAGTCAGTGGACAAGAGCTGGTGCATAAATTGACCATGGATTTCTCAAAGTAACAGCATGAATACAGAATCTTGTGTGAATGTTATAAGACAGTAAGACAACTACTATAAAATATAGCTTCAGTCTTCAGTTCTGTATTTATGCAGAGTGATGTATACCTGCACAGAATGCAATGCATGCTGGATATGGGCCAAAGCAACCAGGCCATGGACTAGTATAAACTGTAAAGCAGCATACAGTAGGCCTATATGATATAATAGGATAGAATCGAATAGAGCAGAATATACTGTACTAGATGGGGACAAGATAAGATCAATTGATAAATAAAGTATCAAGCTATGTGTCTGTCCGTCTGTCTGTCTGTTATATTCATGGATGAGGGCTGGTTTGTAAAGAATACATCAAAAGGGATGAGGAATGTTAAAGGCTTTAAGGCTTTAAAATCAGGTGTTAAGGGTGAGCTCTGAGAAGCCTATATAGAGTTCATACTCAATACCAGTCATGGAGTCACAATGGTTCACAAAGTAAAAGGTCACTTGATATGTTAGGAGCCATAAGGGGTTAACAGAGGAAGTCGAGGTCAAAGAGAAGCTCAGAGATTTCCTCTGTACAGGAAAATCCCAAAAGCTGAAATCAATAGCACTATAAGAGGATTATTCTTCAAGAAAAATCAATAAATAGAGAAACTTTGATAGCCGTCGATTGCGGCCATTTTGTAAAGCCTACTGGTGAAGCGGAACATGGGATCTAACTAGAAGCCACTTAGATGTGGAGTGAGTGGAAGTGACTAAGGTGTTACAGTATTTACTGGTTGGCTGTATCCCAATGTCCACCATAAGCCCTAAGCCCTGAACCCTCAAAGAATAGCTGGCTTTCACCCTACGTCACTAACGTATTTTTCAGCGTTCTTCTGTATGCACGCGTACCTCAACTGGTGGGCTCCTGGAGCTGGAGCCATTGAAAGCACTGTGTTTTGGCTGCAACTTTTTTCTACCAAAAGCCTAAGTTTTGTGCCGTTTTTGGATGTTATAAACTGTCTAACCGAGAGAAGGGAAAGGGTTAATATCGAGTACCTAAGGAAATCGCCCGTAAATGTGAGAAATGGGGGAAAAAACTCAGAGAACCACGCCATAATTCGTAATGCCCACAGCCGCGATTGTCGGCATATCTTTCCGCTCTTGAGAAAATTCTGACATTTTCATCAAGTACGGGTCATGTCCTATGTATTTCCTCCTGACCCTTGTATCTTTCCCACATACCGGCTCCAAACCACTACAATATGCACTTTTCTCCGTGCTGTCCATTGGTGTTGTTATGCTTGCCTCCACATCCTGCCCATCAGTTCGAATTGTTCGCGCTCCCGTTATCATGTCACTGGGACCCTGCTATTAACTGGCATGAATTGGCCAATCACAAGGCAGACTCATTATAGCTAAGTCTTTGAGCCATTGTGTCTCCATCTATCTTCAAAATAAAGTGTACAACTTGCAGAGACCTGAGGCTTTACCATTCACATTTAATTTCACAATGTTATGCTAGTTATTTGAGATGGGAAAGAGGAAAAATAAATCTTGCTTCACCTGCTCAGGGTTTTTTAGAACTTATTTTTGGAGTCAATTCTCTGAAATTTGAACATTTTCAGTATTCAGCAGCAGAAGTTTCATAAAATAACATAGATTTGTCATAATCCTTCCATAAACAAACAAACAAACAAACAAACATAATAACGCATAAACAGCCACAGCATCACAATCCACGAGTGAGTGGGTCAAAGCTCAAAGGTGAAAGGTCAGCATCCACACTTACCGAGCAGGATAAGCACGCACAGGAGGATAGCAATGAGGGCTCCCGTACTGAGGCCCGCTGACGACAGGAACGCCTCGCTCTGGCACACCTTGGCGCGCATCCCTCGCTGGCATGGGCACACACGCAGCGTCACCGTGCTGGTGCCGCTCAGCGAAGGCTCGCCACCGTCCCACACCACGATGGGCAGCGTGTACAACTCCTGAGTCAGCCGGTTGAAACGCCGTCTCCGGGCTATGATACTGGCAGTGCTGTCTGTGGAGGGACAAAAGACCAGTGAAAAAGAGTCAGAGGATATCTTTTCTTTTCTCTCTCTTTTGTTTTTGTTTTCTAAGGTATTGTCATTCCTCCCAGTTATATACTGTATATAGTTCTTTTGATGGTACCAGATAAACCTGCAATATTAACCAATGGACAAAAACTTCATGAAGTCAATTAGGTGTGTCTTGTGCTGTAGTTTCTTTTCTTTTTTTTTTTTCTTTTTTTTTTGTGAAGCTGTGTCCCACTGGTATGGCTAAAATGCACATTGTAATGGCTGAAAAGATGCTACTACTTTCTCTGTATGTATATTTTTGTAAACACACTGGTTACCAATAAAAAAAGAAAGAAAGAGAGTCAGAGAAAGGAAACATAGGGGAGTGAAGCATTTCACCTCATTCACAACCAGAAAAGCACTCAGAGAGACGCAGACCTCCGCCAATGCAGTGTGGTCACGGACACAATATAAATTCCAGGTGGTGTTCTGGATCATGAGCTCCACCAAAAAATTGAATCCAAATTTGTGCAAGTTATTTTGTACACAGATACACAGACAGACGTTGGCGAAAACATAACTTCCTTGCCGGAGGTAACCAGTCTGTGCATTCATGGAGCACGTGGGGAGATGTTTTTGACACATTTTCATTTGGAATGCACGTTAACAGATAAGACCCTGCACAGAACGCACATAGTTTGCAATGTTACAATATCTACGCACCAACTCCCACACAGTCCGCTTGAAATAGAAAAGAGTTTTTATTTATTTCTTTCTTTATTTATTTTTTTTACACATGCCTGCACTTGGTACAGTATAACTCGATCTTCATTGATTTTAAAGGAGAATGCCTGTGCGATAAGGTCCGCAAGTATATTGCAACATAAAAAGTTTCAACGTTTG
>JAODXP020000027.1:22923431-22926031 GCA_027497455.2 Sardinella longiceps
ACACACACACACAGACACACACACAAGCACACTCTTCAAGCGAGTCTGGCTGTCTTGTGATACACGTTTATCAGACTAAATATTTGTCTCAGTGGCTTAATCACTCACCATGTCATTGGAAGCCCTCACAAAATGACAAGTTTAAAGTTTTGACAAACACATCTATCGGCGCTGATGACTATTCCCTGTCCCAGAGATGAGGGGAACTACAATGTAAATGATGTGCAAATAAGGCATGAAACAGGTGCCTAGCACACCTTTCCGTAAAAGGGGATGATTTCAAAGAGCGGCAGTTAGGCTGGGAGGGTTGTAAGCAGTGCTTATGGAGACCTGCCAATCCTAATTATGTTCATCGTTAGTGGCAGAATCATTATCAAAAGTGTGTTGGATCGTGTGTGTGTGTGTGTGTGTGCGTGCGTATGTGTGTGATGGAGAGAGAGAGAGAGAGAGAGAGAGAGAGAGAGAGAGAGAGAGAGAGAGAGAGAGAGAGAGACTTCATTTGTGGCTGCTTTCAAATCACGTTTGCTGTCAAACTTTGCCGAACACACTTAGTCAGTGCACACAAGAGAATAATGAAGTTTACTTCGGCTTTTTCATCCTCTCATTCTCTCTCTCTCTCTCTCTCTCTCTCTCTCTCTCTCTCTCTCTCTCTTCCTTCCTCTGTTCCTCTCTCTCTCTAATTCTCTCTCTATCTATCTCTCTCTCTCTCTCTCTCTCTCTCTCTCTCTCTCTCTTCCTTCCTCTGTTCCTCTCTCTCTCTAATTCTCTCTCTCTCTCTCTCTCTCTTCTCTCTGTTCCTCTCTCTCTCTCTAATTCTCTCTCTCTATCTATCTCTCTCTCTCTCTCTCTCTCCTTCCTCTGTTCCTCTCTCTATCTCTCTCTCTCTCTCTCTCTCTCTCTCTCTAATTCTCTCCCTCTCTCTCTCTCTCTATCTCTCTCTCTCTCTTTCTCTCTCAGACTCATTTCCTGTGTCGCTTATATTCTGCCTTTGTTTAGCTTTTCTCTTCTTCCTTTTTATCACTCATTCTTTATTTCTTCTATCAGTCTGTTTATTATGAATATCCAACTTTCTTTCCTCCCTCTTTTCAATTCTTCAATCCTTCTTTTTTAATAGTACGGTCAGGTCCCCGACAGTGTCCTAACCCTAACCCTGGGATAAAATAGTACGCTACATATGGATAAAGTAGTATGTATGTAAGTCAGTGTCCTCTGGGATGAAATAGTAGGCTACATATGGATAAAGTAGTATGTATGTAAGCAGGTCTGTAAGCAGATCTGTAAGTAGGCTACTGTTAATATGTTTCAGCATTAAGCCTGTGAGGCCATTCTACACTGAGTATTGAGTATCGAGTTGACCACTGGACATTCTCATCGCATTTGTATTGAACAAAATGCAGTCTCTGTCATGCTATGGCTTACACAGTTCAACAGCACTGAATGTGATTCTATCAATCATAATCAAGGACCGGATCTATGCATTTTAGAAATGTATTTATGTATGTATGTATGCATCTATGTATTAGCCTGGCGATGCCATCCTACGTACCTCCGCCAAGCATTTTATCTCCGCACGTAGTCTGGAATAAACCCCCCTTCCCGCCTTTCCCTCGGTTACTCTACGGTTTAGCCAATCAGCACACAGTTTAGAGTGATGTCTCAAAATTTTGTAGTCCTAAAGGATAGGGACGCGTTTGTTATTCTCTCCCCCACTTTCGAATTACATTCACAAAATTGGTACATGACATTAGCATCCATGTTCTTGAGGATTTATTGCCACTACGATGTCAAAATAGGTCAGAACTTGCGATAATACTGTTAATGCTGAAAGCGAAAGTTGTAGGCGTGAGAGCCAGGCGAGGGAATACGTCATATCCAAGCGGAAACCTATGTCAATTGCGTTGGACCAGACTGTATGACATAGTCAACAGTCGCTTTCGCCCAGGCTATCTATGTATGTATGTAAGTAAGTAAGTGGGTAAGTAAGTACTCAAGTAAATTAGGTAGCTTATTTAAGCAAGTAAGAAAATAAGTAAGTAAACATGTATGGAATGTATGCACAGTAAGTATGTGTGTAGGCTATGTATGCATGTATGTATTAAAACATTCGGCAGCAACAAGCAAGCCGATTCAAACAGCACTAAGCCTGCTCAACGACTCCCTTGAGCATTGTGATTGGCCATTCACCACCAAGGGTTCGGGCACTGGGATACCTTATGGCTCATTGCTATACATTCAGACTGAGCAAAACAATTTACCAAGGAATGTCTACATTCGATTCAATTCAATTCAATTGAAAGGTACTTTATTGGCATGACAAGGAAAGTCTTTGCATTGCCAAAGCAATGATATCAGTTATCCAAAAAAATAACATTTATTGAATATAAATGTCTATACTATATATTGAATCTGAATGTCTATGAATCTACAGATATATTAGTACTTATAGATATATTATTATTAATATGTGAACTTACAGATATAATATATTATTAGTACTACTGATAACTAATACTACTAGATTTGTAGGCTAGATGACACCATTATCATTGGCCTAATAAGCGATGAGTCTCAGTAGTGAACTGGGTTAGTAGGCTGGTTCA
>JAODXP020000027.1:22926131-22933631 GCA_027497455.2 Sardinella longiceps
CACACACACACACACACACACACACACACACACACACACACACACACACACACACACACACACATTTACCTTCTTCCTCCTTTCTCCTCCCCTCTCTCTTACACACAAGTGTTTCCTCTCTCTCTCTCTCTCTCTCTCTCTCTCTCTCTCTCTCTCTCTCTCTCTCTCTCTCTCTCACCACACACACACACACACACAGAGCGTGAAGAAGCGGACCAAAGGACAGGATGTTGATGAGATGATATTAACTGGGGTGACACACCGGTGCACACTGCTTACACACCACATTGCCTTTTAGGTCAAATTTATTAGCCTGTCCCTTAATGGGACTTTTAATTACACCTAATCAAATCTGTTAATTGGCCGACCACATCAATTAACAGTGGAAAATGTTTCCCTGTTTTCTTTCTTTTTTTCATTCTCTTCAGAGCAGACAATCTGAGGAAGGCTGGACTGAACACAGCCAATACGGAGAGATAAGCTGTGGTGGAGGCCAGAAACACACACACACACACACGCACACACACACACACACACACAGTACACAGTACACACACATACACTCACAGATGCAAACACAAACACACGGGCACACACACACACACACACACACTCACAGAGAGTACACACACACACACACGATGCGAACACACACACACACAGTACACACACACACACTCACACATGCAAACATAAACACACGCGCACACACACACACACACACACACACTCACAGAGAGTACACACACACACACACACACAGATGCGAACACACACAAACACACACACACACACACACACAAAGCGTAAATGAAAGCCATTGATGTACGAAAATAAAAAAGTAATCACACCATGACATTTTCAGTTAATTTGATGTTTTTGGAGCAAGGATTCTGCCACTCCCGCACAGCCTTGTTGGTGTTTGTACCATTAGGAGTGGAAATGAAAGGCCTATTTTCAAAAACAAAATGATTTCTTCAAGGCATGTGTAGGCTACAGGTAAACAACAGCCTGGATTCACGTGGTCTATCGTCTATCTCCAGTCTCACTCAGACTTTCTATACCTCTTTTTCTCTCAGTCACTCCTTTTATTTGTCCTCCTCTTCTTTTTCCTCTACTTCTTCTTCTTCGTCTTTCTCTCATTCACTCCTTTACTTTGTCGTCTTCCTCCTCTTCTCATTGACTCCTTTACATTTGTCTTCTACCTCTTTCACTCCTTTCCTTATCTTTCTTCTTCTTCTTCTTCTTCTACTACTACTTCTTCTTTCTCTCATTCACCTTTCATTTTTCCTCTACCTCTTATTCTTATTCACTCCTTCCATTTATCCCCTTCTCTACCTCTTATTCTTATTCACTCCTTCCATTTACCCCCTTCTCTACCTCTTATTCTTCTCTCTCTGTTTGGGCTTCTTTTCCCCCTCCCCTATCAATGTGCACTGAGAGGACTAGCCAGGGAAATATCTGCTGGTCAATAGTGAGGAAATGCTGGGAACACAAAACAAAATATCCCTCCCTTCAACTGAATTTAGTGTGTGTGTGTGTGTGTGTGTGTGTGTGTGTGTGTGTGTGTGTGTGTGTGTGTGTGTGTGTGTGTGTGTGTGTGTGTGTGTGTGTGTGTGTGTGTGTGTGTATGTGTTTGTGTCTGAATTTGAATGTGTGTGTGTGTGTGTGTGTGTGTGTGTGTGTGTGTGTTGGGGTCAGTAAGAACATGACAAGAGAAGCCCTGTGAGTGAGGGTGATGGTGTTCAACAGCCATGTGACACACAACATAACTATATCTTATTTCCTGTGCCCTCCTCTCTCTCTCACTCTTTCTTTCTCTCTCTCTCTCTCTCTCTCTCTCTCTCTCTCTCTCTCTCTCTCTCTCTCACACACACACACACACACACACACACACACACACACACACACACACACACACACACACACACGCAGTGGTGCTAGGCAACAGCCAGACATTTTGTTTTTACCCCTCTGTCTCTCTATGCTTCTTGCGGTGTAGAGAACATTCTAGATTACTGTAAGATTCCTTCCTGTTTCCAATTCTAATGCCGTCTGTGGTGTAGCAGTCTTCTTTGGCCATTCCACAGAAGCGTGAAGGACAGTATCTCAGAGTCACACATACAGTAGGATGGGTCTCTATCAGCAGCAGCAGCAGGTATATAAACACAGGATGAATTACAAACATGGATCTATAAAATACTTACCTGCAGCATTTTTTTCTTCTTCTTCTTCTTTTTTTTTTTTTTACATCTGTGAGCTAATCATTCATACATAAGACCCTTAATTCAGTAAATACTTGCTTTGGAAGGTCAAATTAGTAGATAAGTGACACTGTGTAACATTTTTCCAGTATTTTAGATCTTCTTTTTTTATCCAACTCTCTGTTTTGGGCTCATCTTTAAATTTAAAATACACGTTGCGTAGTCACAGTATAAATATACATTGTGGAGTCGCAGTACAAATATAGCATAGGCTATAGTTACACGAAAGGCAGATAAAAAACTCATGTAATTCCCGCCAGTCATCAAGGATAAACACTGTGCAATTCTGAAAGCACAACAAAATAAACCCTTTACAGCATGACATTGTTGATTATATAGTCATCAAACATCAATTAGCATGCTCAGGCGGTGCCAATGATGTGTTTGTGTACCTTTTAGTATGGCTAGTCCACTAGCTCTCTACCCAGAATCTGTTGTCTTGCTTTTCTGGATTGATTGAGATATTTTGAATGAACCACACAGAGAGAGAGAGAGAAGACGACGGACATATTTACTTTGTTTCACATATATCCACTTGTCCAGAACTCAGGACTTTTATTGAGCAATAAAAAATATACACCAGGGAAAATATTTTTTCCTTTTTTTTTTAGTTATGATTTTTGCTTTTTTTTAGTCAAAACCAGAGACGGTCCTCTCCCCTTTGTTCTGGAGTCAGACTCCCGACAGGTCCCCAAAAAGACAGAGAGAAAGAACAGAGAGAGCGAGAGAGAGAGAAGAAGAGGCAGTTCCCCTCCACACCTCCACCCAAACCCTGTCCACTAGGGGCAGTAGCAGCTTTCTCCACATGTGTCCATAGGTGAAAGTGATCAGAGTTTAGAGGGGAGTATTCAATCTTTCAGTTTATTTGTCTGATTGATTGTTTTGTTTTTTTCATTTGATCGTTTTTTGTTCGATTTTATCCACGGATTTGGATTATTATCCCAAATAAATTCCTTCCGAGCTAGGCAGGGCATCTCCAAACCGGAGCGTTAAGGATTCTCTGTGGCGATACCTGCTGTCGTCTCCTTCTCTGCCTCCTCCCCGTACAGTTCGGCCAGCTTTTGAAACTCAGGACCCCAGTCGTCTAGGAAGGTGTAGTCCAGTTCAGACTGGGTGCCGGCCGAGCCTAAAGGACTGATGGATCCGGTGGGCGACCCTTGACCTTCGAAGGCGTAGGTCTGGAGCGAGTCATACGGCGGGCCGCTCGTGTCCTGGTCAGCTTCGGTCAGCCGCTGGCGGATAAAGTCACGAATGTCCAGCTCGGCTTCCGTATCCAAAGAAGCGGGGCTGTCACGCCCGTGTGGGATGCGACGCTGAAGGTGAGAAAGAGACGACGGTCCAGGACCGATGGCGGCGGCGGCGGCAGCAGCACCACCACCACCACCACAGTGCGAGGCCCTGGAACCGTCCGGTCTGATGTCGCGGCGGAACTTGAGCTCCTCTGCGGCGGCTGGGTTGCGGAGTGCGCTGATGTCGAAAGCCTCTGTGTCCTCCTCGCCGCCACCCTCGTCGTCGTACGTCACCACGTTCTCACGCACGTCCTCCTCCGAGATGATGAGTGGCTCCTTCTTGCTGCGCCGCAGAGTGATGAACAGGATCACGATCGCTACGGAGACACAAAAACAAAACACACGTATGGTCTTGTCATCAGGCTTCTTTCTTTCTTTTTTTTTGTGCCATTCTGTTTCCATAATTAGCAGCGTCATTATCGCACAACCCTCATCACAGTGATAAGATCATAAACATCATTATAGGCTTGTACTTCAATACAACCCCAGCACATCACACAACATTCATTTCTGAACCACCTGTTCTCCATAATCTTCATTACCGTCCTCATCACCGCCATTACTGCCATGGAGTAGGAACATCTGGGCCATTATTCCCATGGGATCCTTTTTATACCGCTATCGATTGCTCAATCACATCTTTCCATTTTGGAAATACTTTGCCATGAAAGATATAGTTTGTTTATGTCGGTTTTTATTTATTTATCATATTTTTTAGCCTTTAGCCTTTTTTGCCTTTAATTTGATAGGATAGTAGAGAAAGTGAAAGAAAATGAGTGGGAGAGAGAGAGAGAGAGAGAGAGAGAGAGAGAGAGAGAGAGAGAGAGAGAGAAGGAGAGAAGGAGAGAGAGAGAGAGAGATGGCTAAGGATCGGGAAATGAACTCGGGTCAGACTCTGCGCCCCCCATCATTTTAGTTTTTGCACATTTTTTTCACTGATAATTGAGAACTTCAGTATCAGGTCTTATTCCTTCTGCACTGCAGTGCATCGTTGTGCTAATTAAGAGGTCCCTAGGTATATGTGCATTTCAAAATAAATACAACAAAGTCAATGATGCAAGACATTTTTCTTGCATGTCATTATCAGATTACAGGGAAATAAATGACAGCGTGCTTAATAAGGTCTTGACCTCCTCAAGCCATCATAAAAGAATAATGATATTCACACGATGCTGCTGATGCCGCTGTATTGAGCTCCAGCCCCTGATGGCCAGGGCAAGAAGCAAGAATCAGCCGGATCAGCAGCATAAATAAGTATGCTGTGCTTTAATTATGATGGTACAGTACATTACATTACTTTGATGTGTTTGGACCAAGGCTCCTTTGGTTTACACAAGATTCAAGTGCTGACTGTGTGTTTGCAAGTTTACTGTTGAGTCAGATGGGGGGGCTATTTAAGGAACATGAACACTAAGGGAAAACATAGAAAGCGAAACATAAACATTTAAAGGCTCCGCATGACGAAATGATGAAAAACGCAAGGAACTGAAGGTACCATATTTATGCTGACCTCATTAATTGCTCTCATTGGCTGAAAGAACTTTAAAGAATCTCTTCTTATTGTGATGTAATGCATTTATGCAGACAGGAAGTATTCCAGTTTGTTCTCATTGAGATTACGATGCCATATCTTGCTCAGTATTCTATGATCTTTGATGCTGCTTGAAAAATGCAAGGAGTTAATGGTACAGGGACGCAGGGGTCCTACTGTGAGACAGATTCATGCCAGTCATGTGACTTATAATGACGTCAATGTACAAGATTAAGATCAGACTTAATGGAAGGGGCTGAAAATCATTTGTGTGTGTGTGTGTGTGTGTGGGTGTGTGTATGTGTGTGTGTTTGTGTATGTAAGAAAGAGACAGAGAGAGTGCATGACAATAATTGTTTACTTGTAGGCCTGTGAGAGAAAGACGAGAGGGAGGGAGGGAGAATAAATGTATGTGTTGGAGATAAAAGAGAGTAAAGACAGCAAACGTTAATGGCAGGGTTATTTTTCACGCTACAGGCCACCATAGCACAGCGCTAACGGTCACCGCGGGAGGTGCACGGTATGCTAATTCCACATTAATACCACACACTGCGCAGATGGTGTGTAAAAGTGCACACAGCAGGACCGGGTGTGTTTTCCAGCAACGGGTAACGGCTATGATCTCCCATTAGGCAAGTGTGGTCCCGCAGAGAGGAGAGAGACAGAGAGCACGGGGACGCTAATCAATAATGCGCATTAGCCGTCATTAGCAAAGCCCCTAATGGCTCAGTGGCAACGTTAGCTGCCCAGGACTCTGTGGCGCGAGAGCACTCATTACAGACTGCTCCGCGCAGATCAAACATCCATCCCAAAAGGCCTTGCAGGAGGGCCGCTCGCCCGCTTGGGTGGCGAGGAAACGAGCGGTGGAGGTGGGTGGGTAGAGCGGTTTGGGTTGGGGGGTGGTGGGGGTGGAATTTTGTTTTTGGGGACTGTAAGCACAGAGCTTATTCATAAGCCTCCCTCCCTCCTCCCTTTCTTCATATAGTCACACTAAGCTCTTTTCATGGACCGCTTTAAATGTCATTAGATAATGACGGTGACCCGTTGAGTCCGTATCAATCTCTCGCCGAATGCTTGTTCATCTGGTATGCAAACACTAAGATGACCCAGGGGTATCGTGGGGATGTGGGTGGGGGGGTGGTTTGGGGGGGGGGAGTGTTGGGGGGGGGTGCGAACTTTGGAACCCCGTAGAATTTGTACCATTTGCTGATGATTCATTCACGCACATGACGAAGATGACGTGACATTCTCCTCTACCGTCGATTGCCACAATGATTTCAAAGGCTCATTATCCAGTACGATCATTAGTTCATTAAGTCAGCTCTGCCGTTAGCATTTTGTGCTGTGCTGCAGTGTGTTTTGCTTTGCTTTGGTTAACAGTGCTGTGCTGGTCCATGCCATAGGCTGTGCTCTGCTGTGATGGATGGATTCCACCCCTCACCAACACCACATCAGCACATTGGTGGAGACAGCTCCACTCTGCTGAAACATTGAGGAGTTCTTTGCCTGTGGCTTTATTCCATGTGCATTATTATTCCCAGTGGCGTCGTAGTGGGGGGGGGGAGACTGAGTTACCAGGGCCCCAAGACGGGGGAAGGCTCTTGAAGAGTGTGGATTTGTCTATTCCAGGTGGTGAGGGGGGCCCATGATCAATGCGTTTGTACAGGGCCCAGAATTTGGCGCTACACACCTGATCATTCCCGTATATTGGAACACCTCTTTATTGCACGTCCATTATTATTCCCCTATATTGAAATACCCCTTTATTCCCCATCAGTTATTCTCCTATATTGACAACATCTGGCTAACTTTGCACCTCGCTACTGCCAGCTACTGTGCTGTACTGTTCATACTGATGATCGGCGGCTTGATGAATAACTGTAAATTTGCACTGTGCCATGCTGTGCTGCTCATATCGACGACAGCTGGATAACTTTACAACGTGTGTTGTTGTTCATATTGACAACTGCTTGCTAGGTGAATAACTGTAAACTTGCACCGTGCTACTGTGCTGTGCTATGCATATTGACAACAACTGGCTAACTTTACACTTTGCTACATTGTGTTGTTTCTTATTGACGACTGCTGGCCAGGTGAATTACTTTGCAATGTTGCTACTGTGCTGTTCATATTGACAATTACCAGCTAGGTGATAACTTTAGCACTATGCTACTGTGCTGTACTGTTAATATTGATGATTGCTGGCTAGGTGGTTAGCTCTGCACTATGCTACTATGCGCTATCTGTGTTATTCTGTTCTGTTCAGTTCTGCCTGGCTCAGTGGCCTCCGCCTCGACTCCTATATTTAGCTTTCCGGCTAACTGAGCTGGAAGAGGAGTTGCACTCTCAAGGTGAGCAGGTTATATCACATGGGAGCAGCGGCACCTCTCATCCCTCTCGTTCTTTTTTTTCCCTT
>JAODXP020000027.1:22936131-22938631 GCA_027497455.2 Sardinella longiceps
TGCTACATTGCTCATATTTTTTTCTTTAAGGAGGCCATGGCAGGCAAATGCGGTTAGAAGTGCAACAGGCTACTGGAGGGCTGGGTTAATGCCAGTTTCACCAAGGTTAAGGGGTTTAATGGTACTCTACTATGCATTGTGTCACACAACTCCCCTTGGCCTTGGTAAAAAAAAAGCACCATAATCCATAGGCCCTCATGGTTTACTGTATACTGGTATTTATTTCTATGCATTCATTCAGCTAGTGCTTTTCAATGAGTACCCAGCAATGAGAGGGCAACGATTGCTTTCAAACTGCATTACATAAGTATGAAAACAAATACATACTCTCTCTCTTACACACAAACACACACGCACGCACGCACGCACACACACACACACACACACACACACACACACACACACACATCTATGATGCAATATGCATCTAGACCTGTCCCTGACAATGTACAATTCTGTAGAATTTGTCATTTTTGTGAGTGTGCTATGCCCAAGCCTTTGTCTGAGCTGTCCTTGAGGAGTAAGCCTGAAGCTCTGGGTCTACTGCTGATAAATGTTGAGGGAAGTCTGTGAAATGTAGTGAGAAGCCATTAGTGGTGGTGTTTCACCACACATCCTAATTGATGTATCTATTGCTAGACTCACACTTAGCGGTATTAATCACTTGACCTTGTAGTTGTTATATGTTTTCATACTGCCTGTTAACCCTCAAGTTAATCGTTTTTAGTTGTAGTAGATCAGTTTGAAGTTGTAGGTCAATTATACCAAAGAATTCAATTAAAGGTGTATTGAAGTTAGAAGTGTAACGGAAGGGTTATGACATTCTCAAATGAACTTATTTATAGCTGTATTATCACATTTTATTTAGTTTGATTATGGTTTCATTTTTTATTCACTATTGATAACACTTGCATTTCAGGGTAATGGTATTTTCTTTCTTTTGGTTGAGTGGCAAAATCCTAGTCGCATCTCAAGTCTCCAGGAAGCTCCTGGAGTTTTCCATATTTAGAGAGTGGCTCCCGGTCACCCCCGAGTGACATCATAAAATCTCCTGTAAGTTGCGCCATTGCATTCAGAAGCAGTTTGAATAAGTGTCAGAGACGGTGTGAGTGAGTGTTGATGAGACAGGGGAGCAAGGGAGAGAGAGAGTACAGTACTGTATGTGTGAGCATCAATTACATTTAATTTGTTGAGCGCACAAATACAATGCATTGTCTCGCGGCGCTATACAGACAGTACGGGGAGCACCCATGAGTAACAGTAGATCCCTTCACTTACTAATAATTCATTTTAGGAAGAAAACTTGGGCAGGTCCACATCTCATGGGCTCAACCCACCTGCCTGGGGCCCAGTGAGGTATCCCTACAGTCAGTGGACAAGAGCTGGTGCATAAAGTCTGTCTGTCTGTTATATTCATGGATGAGGGCTGGTTTGTAAAGAATACATCAAAAGGGATGAGGAATGTTAAAGGCTTTAAGGCTTTAAAATCAGGTGTTAAGGGTGAGCTCTGAGAAGCCTATATAGAGTTCATACTCAATACCAGTCATGGAGTCACAATGGTTCACAAAGTAAAAGGTCACTTGATAAGTTAGGAGCCATAAGGGGTTAACAGAGGAAGTCGAGGTCAAAGAGAAGCTCAGAGATTTCCTCTATACAGGAAACCCCAAAAGCTGAAATCAATGGCACTATAAGAGGATTATTCTTCAAGAAAAATCAATAAATAGAGAAACTTTGATAGCCGTCGATTGCGGCCATTTTGTAAAGCCTACTGGTGAAGCGGAACATGGGATCTAACTAGAAGCCACTTAGATGTGGAGTGAGTGGAAGTGACTAAGGTGTTACAGTATTTACTGTTTGACTGAATCAGAAGGATGGGAGCAGGCTTCACTCAAGAGTCTTTTTGTATTTTTTATTTTTTTTTTGTAGTTTGCCCAGCATTTATGCAGTCAAGAATCAGGAAAGGAGGCCGCACTATGCATATACACCTTTTATTCACTTTATTCACACAGACGCGTTTCGGCATTCTGAAACGCGTCTGTGTGAATAAAAGGTGTATATGCATAGTGCGGCCTCCTTTCCTGATTCTTGACTGTTTGACTGAATCCCAATGTCCACCCAATGTCCACTGTTTGACTGAATCCCAATGTCCACCCTAAGCCCTAAGCCCTGAACCCTCAAAGACTTAACTGGCATGAACTGGCCAATCACAAGGCAGCCTCATTATAGCTAAGTCTTTGAGTCATTGTGTCTCCATCTATCTTCAAAATAAAGTGTACAACTCGCAGAGACCTGAGGCTTTACCGTTCACATTTAATTTCACAATGTTATGCTAGTTATTTGAGATGGGAAAGAGGAAAAGTAAATCTTGCTTCAACTAGTCAGGGTTTTTTAGAACTTATTTTTGGAGTCAATTCTCTGAAATTTGAACATTTTCAGTATTCAGCAGCAGAAGTTTCATAAAATAACATAGATTTGTCATAATCCTTCCATAAAACAAACA
>JAODXP020000027.1:22958631-22960355 GCA_027497455.2 Sardinella longiceps
TGCTTATATTCATATCATTCTTTATTTCTTCTATCAGTCTGTTTATTATGAATATCCAACTTTCTTTCCTCCCTCTTTTCAATTCTTCAATCCTTCTTTTTTAATAGTACGGTCAGGTCCCCGACAGTGTCCTAACCCTAACCCTGGGATAAAATAGTAGGCTACATATGGATAAAGTAGTATGTATGTAAGCAGGTCTGTAAGCAGATCTGTAAGTAGGCTACTGTTAATATGTTTCAGCATTAAGCCTGTGAGGCCATTCTAGACTGAGTAGCGAGTATTGAGTTGACCACTGGACATTCTCATCGCATTTGTATTGAACAAAATGCAGTCTCTGCCATGCTACGGCTTACAACAGCACTGAATGTGATTCTATCAATCATAATCAAGGACCGGATCTATGCATTTTAGAAATGTATTTATATATGTATGCATCTATGTATGTATGTATGTAAGTAAGTGGGTAAGTAAGTACTTTAGTAAATTAGGGAGCTTATTTAAGCAAGTAAGAAAATAAGTAAGTAAACATGTATGGAATGTATGCACAGTAAGTATGTGTGTAGGCTATGTATGCATGTATGTATTAAAACGACCAATCAGAGCAACAAGCAAGCCGATTCAAACAGCACTAAGCCTGCTCAACGACTCCCTTGAGCATTGTGATTGGCCATTCACCACCAAGGGTTCGGGCACTGGGATACCTTATGGCTCATTGCTATACATTCAGACTGAGCAAAACAATTTACCAAGGAATGTCTACATTCGATTCAATTCAATTCAATTGAAAGGTACTTTATTGGCATGACAAGGAAAGTCTTTGCATTGCCAAAACAATGATGTCAGTTATCCAAAAAAATAACATTTATTGAATATAAATGTCTATATATATATTGAATCTGAATGTCTATGAATCTACAGATATATTAGTACTTATAGATATATTATTATTAATATGTGAATTTACAGATATAATATATTATTAGTAGTGCTGGCAAAATTAACTGATTAATCACGTGATTAATCCCAAAAATTAACTCAGATTAAAAAAATTAACTCAGATTAATCCTGATGGATAAGGTTGCATTTTATGGCATGTATTATGTTCAATTTCAGATAGAAAATGGCCCGGCTATCAAGTCAAACTATACAAAGATTATGGCCTAGCTCCTGACTGTCCAACAACATGTTTGGGGAATCCTTGGGGGTAGGGACAGGTGTGAATTGTCCCATTTGAGAAGAACAAAGCCAACATAATAGCATCCAAATTCTTACTGGAGGAAAGGAGTTGCGATTAAAAGTGATTAATCATGATTAATCATTGCAAAATTTTGTGATTAATCAGATTAATTTTTTTAATCGTTTGACAGCACTAATTATTAGTACTACTGATACTAATACTACTAGAGGTGTAGGCTAGATGACACCATTATCATTGGCCTAACAAGCGATGAGTCTCAGTAGTGAACTGGGTAGTAGGCTGATTCAGCAACAACAACAAGCTCTATCTCAACACAACCCAAACTAATAAACAGTGTTGGGGAGTAACGGAATACATGTATTCGGAATACTGTATTCAGAATACAAATTATGTGTAACTGTATTCAGTTACAGTTACAGTTTAAATGGGTGGTATTTAAAATACAGTTACTTTGTAAAAATCAAGGGATTACTCAGCGGTATTTTACAGATTCTCGTGTTTAGCTATCCCCATCTAATTTGGGTAA
>JAODXP020000027.1:22960455-22965455 GCA_027497455.2 Sardinella longiceps
TATGTAAGTAAGTAAGTGGGTAAGTAAGTACTTTAGTAAATTAGGGAGCTTATTTAAGCAAGTAAGAAAATAAGTAAGTAAACATGTATGGAATGTATGTACAGTAAGTATGTGTGTAGGCTATGTATGCATGTATGTATTAAAACGACCAATCAGAGCAACAAGCAAGCCGATTCAAACAGCACTAAGCCTGCTCAACGACTCCCTTGAGCATTGTGATTGGCCATTCACCACCAAGGGTTCGGGCACTGGGATACCTTATGGCTCATTGCTATACATTCAGACTGAGCAAAACAATTTACCAAGGAATGTCTACATTCGATTCAATTCAATTCAATTGAAAGGTACTTTATTGGCATGACAAGGAAAGTCTTTGCATTGCCAAAGCAATGATATCAGTTATATAAAAAAATAACATTTATTGAATATAAATGTCTATATATATATTGAATCTGAATGTCTATGAATCTACAGATATATTAGTACTTATAGATATATTATTATTAATATGTGAACTTACAGATATAATATATTATTAGTAGTGCTGGCAAAATTAACTGATTAATCACGTGATTAATCCCAAAAAATTAACTCAGATTAAAAAAATTAACTCAGATTAATCCTGATGGATAAGGTTGCATTTTATGGCATGTATTATGTTCAATTTCAGATAGAAAATGGCCCGGCTATCAAGTCAAACTATACAAAGATTATGGCCTAGCTCCTGACTGTCCAACAACATGTTTGGGGAATCCTTGGGGGTAGGGACAGGTGTGAATTGTCCCATTTGAGAAGAACAAAGCCAAAGTATCAGGGCCTTTACAGGGTAAAATAAGGATCCAACATACCCTAGCATCCAAATTCTTACTGGAGGAAAGGAGTTGCGATTAAAAGTGATTAATCATGATTAATCATTGCAAAATTTTGTGATTAATCAGATTAATTTTTTTAATCGTTTGACAGCACTAATTATTAGTACTACTGATACTAATACTACTAGAGGTGTAGGCTAGATGACACCATTATCATTGGCCTAACAAGCGATGAGTCTCAGTAGTGAACTGGGTAGTAGGCTGATTCAGCAACAACAACAAGCTCTATCTCAACACAACCCAAACTAATAAACAGTGTTGGGGAGTAACGGAATACATGTATTCGGAATACTGTATTCAGAATACAAATTATGTGTAACTGTTATCTCAACACAACCCAAACTAATAAAAAACTTGTTGACCTGTGGAGGAGGTCTAACATCCATAACCCTGTGAGTATAACTGCTTAGCCCTATACCCTTTTGCCGACTCTTTGAAATTACTTGCCTTTGAAACAGAAAGTAAACACCACTCACATCATCAAAAAAGCACAACAAAGACTACCTCAGAAGGCACGGGAAGATGTTTTGTGTGAGTAGGCATCTGTTGGTTTCTATATAAAGCCATCACAGAGCGTCGTCGTCCTCCATAACTGTGCTGTATGGATGTTAGGCAGTTACGCCAGACAGTAAAATGGAGAGGATTATAACCAAGGCCTGGGGCATTATTGGTTGGAGAACTCATTCATTCATGCCCATTCTTACTTTCAGCTCAGCGTAAACTCAGCCTCCTAAATAATCAAGGACCTCTTTCATCCATGTCTCGACATGTTCTGTTTTTCTTTTAGGTCGTTTGGAATGCAGACTACAAATGTCAAAGACCCTTCAGCCATTATTAGACCTCTGAATACTGACAAACTGACCTGAATGATCTCCTTTTTATTTATTAATTGATCTCTTTCATCCGTGTCTCGACATGTTCTGTTTTTGTTTTAGGTCCAATGAAATGCAGGCTACAAACTTCAAAGACCTTTTAACCATCAGACCTCTGAATACTGACAAACAGACCTGAATGATCTCCTTTTTATTACCTCCGCCAAGGAGGTTATGTTTTCGCCGCTGTGTGTGTGTGTGTGTGTGTGTGTGTCTGTCTATCTGTGAGTCTGTCTGTGTACAAGATAACTCGAAAAGTACTGCATGGATTTGGATTAAATGTTTGGACAAGGTGTGTATTGGGATGAGTAAGGAGTAGGAACTGATTAGATTTTGGTGGCCGGAACACCATCAGTGACCACATTGCCTTGGCGGAGGTCTGCACTCTGTGAGCGCTTTTCTAGTTTATTAATTAATTCATTTTATTTTTCCACCTAACTTGCCCTAACAATTCAAGAACATAAATACTATATGTTACCCTAGCTTTGCCTTCTTACGTAGGCTACTTCCGCTCAATAATAATTTCCCTCCATGACTCCGACGGGCATTCCGGCCAATGGCATCTTTTTTAGCGATCAATTCCATACAGTGCTAAAAAGCAAGATTGGGAGTTAGCGTCCGGTTTCTGTTGCTGTAGCGTAGCTTACTTCACAACCAAGTTGGTGCATAACATATGCGATTGGGTGAAATCAGATTTAATCGTTTCAAACACCTCCAGCTTGCAATCGTTCGTCAATGGTGAAATACCAGAGCCTTGTACGAGGGGAAAGCCAAAGCCAGGCTAACTATAATTTCTTTATTCATGTATGTACTGTATGTCATGGCTTTGGCTTTGAGTTGATGGCTTTGAGTTGATGTGTCTTTACTGAATAACAATATTGAAATTGCAGTTTGATAGAGATTACTTGGAATTATAAAACAAACATCATGTCTGCAAATGTCTGCAAAAGATGCACTTACTATAGAGGGCTTTGCATCTGAAATATTCATATCAATGCAGCCTATATACTGTATGTATCTATTCTCTCTCTCTCTCTCTCTCTCTCTCTCTCTCTCTCTCTCTCTCTCTGCTTCTTTCTATTCCTTGTCTTTTACATTTTTCACCTCTTCTCTTTCCAATCATGCATTGCTGTTGTCATCAGTGTGAGATATGGCCCTTGAGGATGAGTCTCTGTGTGTGTGTGTGTGTGTGTGTGTGTGTGTGGTGGTGGTGGTGGTGTGATGTGGGGGGGGGGGGTGTCATAAGTGTTGACATGTCTGCCTCTCGGCCACCTTGTTCCTGCAATTTGTCCCAGTTGATGGGTGTGTGTGTGTGAGTGTGTGTGAGTTAAAGGTTACAGCTCCTTTGCAACAGAGTATGTCTGAGAGAGAGAGAGAGGAAGCCTGGAGAGAGAGAGAGAGAGAGAGAGAGAGAGAGAGAGAGAGAGAGAGAGAGAGAGAGACACACTGAGTGGCACTGAGTGTGTGTGTGTGTGTGTGTGTGTGTGTGTCTGAGTGAGTGACTGTGTGTCTGTCTTTCTGTCTGTGTCTTTGTGATGGTTTTTGTGTCTCCCTGCCTGTCTTTGAGTGTGTGTGAATGTCAATGTGTTAAGTGTGTGTGTGTGTGTGTGTGTGTGTGTGTGTGTGTGTGTGTGTGTGTGTGTGTGTGTGTGTGTGTGCCTGTCATCACCTCACATTGACTCCTATAATGTAGCCAACAGCAGGTCAGCCCGACCTTTGACCTCAAAGCTGTTTCCATGCCTCCCAGAGGTACCACCTGCCAGTCGCTCTTTCTCAGAGTTTGCCCCTGTGTGTGAATGTGTGTGTGTGTGTGTGTGTGTGTGTGTGTGTGTGTGTGTGTGTGTGTGTGTGTGTGTGTGTGTGTGTGTGTGTGTGTGTGTGTGTGTGTGTGTGTGTGTGTCTGTGTGTGTCCTCACAGCATGATGAATACATTAGACAAATAGAAGACTAAAAGGGCTACTGTAGTTCAGAACTCATGCTCCCAAAAGAATATGCGTGAATAAGAATGAGTGTGTGTGTGTGTGTGTGTGTGTGTGTGTGTGTGTGTGTGTGTGTGTGTGTGTGTGTGTGTGTGTGTGTGTGTGTGTGTGTGTGTGTGTGTGTGACAGAGATACACTCACCTGTCCAGGTCTTGTGTTTTCACACACAATGATGTCCTCGTCTGCTTTAACCTCAGGGGGGTTGTCATTCATGTCCAGCACTTGGACAGTGACAGGGACATGGCTCACCATGGAGGGGTTATCTGCACAGCACACACACACACACACACACACACACACACACACACACACACACACACACACACACACACACACACACACACACACGCACACACACAGAAAATACAGGTTAAATCTATTAATAAAGAGAAATTTAGTCGTTCTCACTCATTCACATGCAGGCGTGCGATGCGCCCCTGCACCCACACACACACGCACACACACACACACACACACACACACACACACACACACACACACACACACACACACACACACACTCCCAGATATACAGTGCAGTACATATTGTCGGTAAGTATATATAGATATGCATAAATAAACACTCACAGAATTATGCGCGTGCACACACACACACACACACACACACACACACACACACACACACACACACGAGAGAGAGAGAGAGAGAGAGAGAGAGAGAGAGAGAGAGAGAGAGAGAGAGAGAGAGAGAGAGAAAGAGATATTGCAGCAACACAGCAGTGTGATGGTATAGAAACAAAGTAAGAATAATGAGAGATCTCAAAGGAGACCTGCCGGCCCTCAGTATTTTCATAAAGGGCAATGAAGTCAATGGAGAGGCATAATATCTAATGGTAGGAAATAATACTGCACCAAGTGCTCTTGTGTTGTTGTTCTTGTGTTGTTGTTGTTGACAAATAAACATCACCCCATTGTCTCTCTCTGATGCCATGCTCTCGGTCTTTCCCTCTTTCTCTCTCTCTCTTATTTTTTCTATCTTCTTTTATCGCCCCCTTCTCTCTCTCTCCCTCTTCTTTTTCTTTATCACCCCCTTATCTCTCTTTTTTCTTAGCTGCTTTCTGTTTTTAATCTCCTTTCTCTCTCTCTCTCTCTCTCTCTCTCTCTCTCTCTCTCTCTCTCTCTCTCTCTCTCTCTCTCCATCTTGTCTCTCTTCTCTTCTCTCTGCAGCTTAATTTTTGTAATTTCTCTCTCTCAGTTATCTATAAATTTCATCTCTCTCTCTCTATCTCTCTCTCTTTCTCTCTCTCTCTCTCTCT
>JAODXP020000027.1:22970455-22975455 GCA_027497455.2 Sardinella longiceps
GTCATTGCCATGTCTATCAACTAGCCTGGCGATGCCATCCTACGTACCTCTGCTAAACATTTTATCTCCGTACGTAGTCTGGACCAAGCCCCCCTAGCTGCCTTTCCCTCGGTTACTCTACGGTTTAGCCAATCAGCACACAGTTTAGAGCAATGTCTCAATTTTTTGTAGTCCTACAGGATAGGAACGCGTTCGTTATTCTCCCCCCCACTTTCGAATTACATTCACAAAATTGGTACATGACATTAGCATTCATGATCTTGAGGATTTATTGCCACTGTCAAAATAGATCAGAACTTGCCAGAGATCTGTTAATACTGAAAGCGAAAGTTGTAGGTGTGAGAGCCAGGCGAGAGAATACGTCATATCCAAACGGAAACCTATTTCAATTCCATTGGGCCAGACTGTATGACATAGTCAACAGTCGCTTTCGCCCAGGCAAGCTATCAACAGCACTTACACTAACAATGTGCAACAGCAGGTTCACTCTGGATAATTCCATTAAGACTCAGCTTTGCCCGCTTCATGCCTAACAACATCCCTCAGCTGTGCTATATTAACAATAAAGAATGGCCTCTCATACATTAAATACATATATTACAGTCAGACATCAATACAGTCAGGGGCGTAGCACCAAATTCTGGGCACTATGCACAAGCACTGACCATGGGCCCCCCATCACCCTCTAGAATACAATTTTAGACTACTCAAGGACCCTCCCACCTCTTGGGGCACTTGAGGTAACTCAGTCCCCCTTTCCCCCCAATTGCAATGCCCCTACATACAGTACATACAATGAGGAGCCACAGGCAGTCTGAAAGAACAAAGGGTTTACTGAAGCCAGAAGAGTAGACGACTCAGACCCAGAGGAGGCAATAGCTGGCTTTCACTTTACGTCACTAACATATTTTTCTCAGCGTTCTTCTGTATTTTGTACGCGCGCGAACCTCAACTGATCAGCAACTGGAGCTAGAGCCATTGAAAGCACTGTGTTTTGGATGCAACTTTTTTTTGTACAAAAAGCCTCAGTTTTGTGCTGTTTTTGGATGCTATAAACTGTCTAACCAATAGAAGGGAAATGGTTAATATCGAGTACCTAAGGAAATCGCCCATAAAGGTGAGAAACGGAAAAAAAACTCAGAGAACCACGCCATAGTTCGTAATGCCCACAGCCTTGATTGTCGGCATATCTTTCCGCTCTTGAGAAAATTCTGACATTTTCATCAAGTACGGGTCATGTCCTATGTATTTCCCTCCTAACTCCTTGTATCTTTCCCTACATACCGGCTCCAAACCACTACAATATGCACTTTTCTCCGTGCCGTCCATTGGTGTTGTTATGCTTGCCTCCACATCCTGCCCATCAGTTCGAATTGTTCGCGCTCCCATTATCACGTCACTGAGACCCTGCTATGGTCCCTCTGAACCAGGAGCATTCAGGCCAGATATGAATCAAGTCGGCTAAAGCACAACAACAGACCACTAGATGCTCAATGGTGGTTTTTTTGCCCCCAACGGCACCTTCCAGGCAGCAAAGCCTACAAGGCACTACCTTAATCCTAATCCTAACCCTAACCCCCTCAACCCTCATCCCAACCCTAAACTAAGTGGAGTAGTGCCTTGAAGCCAGTGCTACCTGGAAGGCACCGTTGAGGACAAAAGATACCAAAGACCCCACTAGACAACAATCCAGAAGAGTGTGAGGCTGCTACAACAGCCAATCATACAATAGGATCTTAGCATAGTTCATGTTGAGTGGTTTCAGCAATGTTACAAATATACAATTGAGGTAATTATGATGACAATTTAAGGGTTGTTCACACCAGGACTGACAACAGCAATATTTGTCATTCTAGTTAATGAACAATTTCCACACTGCAATCACTTCCAGTTATTGGAATCACTGTCAGACCAATTAGGATTTTTTTTTTCTTTTTTTTTTTTTTTTTTGAGAAATCCTCATGACAGTGATTCAGTGGTAAATAACCTTTTGTTACATCATACAATTGTAAATTCATGATGACCGTGGAATAAAATTAGATTTTGAAAATTGCATGTTATTTGTTTAATACCAGAGATTTCACATGTCAAAAGACACCAACTGCAACCTTACTGTACACGATTCCCGAAAGTAAAAATACTTTTTTTTTTTTCCTGTTAGAGATAGAAATCTGAATACACTCATATATTATCCCGTGACAGAAGCCAGGCCTATACTCAGCAAATAAAAGAAAAAGTGAGCAAGTTTGAAGAAGGGGGATCATTTAGATGAAAGCAGGCTAATTCACAGGCGGCCGTATAAATTCTGCATTGTGTCTCCGGCTCATTCAGCTTTAATCTGATGTGAGTAGTGCACACGCATGGGGCCAGGGCTGATAATGAAGATGGGAGGGAGAGCTTTCATCTGCTCTAGGCACAGACACAGAGAGAGAGAGAGAGAGAGAGAGAGAGAGAGAGAGAGAGAGAGAGAGAGAGAGAGAGAGAGAGAATTAGACACCAAGAGAGGAAGAATAAGACAGTGAGAGTGAAGTAGAATGAGAGGCTAACAAAGTGGAGAGAGAGATAGAGGGATAGAGAAAGAAAAAGAGAGAGAAAATGAGAGAGAGAGAGAGAGAGAGAGAGAGAGAGAGAGAGAGAGAGAGAGAGAGAGAGAGAGAGAGAGAGAGAGAGAGAGAGAAACAGGGCAGTATGGTGAGTGTGTGCCTAGATAGAGAGATGCCAAGTTTTCCTGGATGACCGTATCCTATTTTTAGTGTTTGTGTGAAATACTCAGACGTTTGAAAAGCCAGATTGCTTGTGCCTTCAGGCTCACTCTGTGCATAAGTGTGTGTGTGTGTGTGTGTGTGTGTGTGTGTGTGTGTGTGTGTGTGTGTGTGTGTGTGTGTGTGTGTGTGTGTGTCTGGTGTAAAATAGACTCAAAATGGCACTGCTGCGATCCTCTGAGGAGCTTACATATTCATCGCCACTCTGTCCAGAAGCTTTCCAACGACTTCATCTGCCTACACTCTCTTTCTCTCCTGCTTCTCTCTCTCTCTCTCTCTCTCTCTCTCTCTCTCTCTCTCTCTCTCTCTCTCTCTCTCTCTCTCCCCCTTATTGCTCCTCTTTCTCTTTCTCCCTGTCTAGCACACACATACACTCACACCCATATTCACTCTCAAAGCATACACACACACACACACACACACACACACACACACACACACACACACACACATGCAGGCATGCATACTGTGGGAAGAGGCTTTGCTCCATTCAATTACTCCGTAACCTCAAGCCCCCATAGACTGTCTATCATTCGAACAAAACTTTTGCTTATTCTCTCTTTTACTCTCTCTCTCTCACACACACACACACACACACACACACACACACACACACACACACACACACACACACACACACACAAACCTTTACCTTAAAAGCCACATCTCTGAAGTATTCCCATGGCTACCTTACAACTACCAATTAAATAGAACTTTTTAAGTTTCATGCTATTTGAAAGTGGCATTCAGAGAGAGAGAAAGAGAGAGAGAAAAGATCAAGGCGATGAATAGAAGAGAGAGGAAAGAGCTGAGTTTTTCTTTTTTCTTTTTTACAAAAGAAAAGAGATAAGAGATGAGCATTACTGTAAAGTCAGAAGAGGGAGGAGGAGGAGAAAGAAAGAGAGGAGGGCATGTAGAACCTGATAATGTAATAATTACCCAATAATGTAATAACTCCTGATAATGTAATAAAAACTCCCTCATAAGTTCCTCATAAGTCCCTAAAACATGTAATAAAACCTGATGATGTAATAAATCCTGATAATGTAATAAGGTGCATTTCCCAATAATGTAAAAATTGGCATGCAGATCATGTAATAACATGTTACATTACATTTCCAGTATTCCGATTTTTACATTATTAGGAAATGCACCTTATTACATTATTGGGATTTTATTACATTGTCAGGTTTCATTACATGTTTTAGGGACTTATGAGGGACTTATGAGGGAGTTTTTATTACATTATCGGGAGTTATTACATTATTGGGTAATTAGGTTCTACAAGGCAAAAAAGACAACAGGAGAACGACCACTAACTGCAATCCCAGAAAGCAGTCTCTACTCTTCCACCAATCTGATAAAGTACCTGAGTGTGGTCCTATCAAATAAAAGTCAGTGTTTCAACACCTGCCTTTTATGTTTGTCACCTGATCATGTCACATCTGAATATTTCATGAATATCTTATGAAGTCTACTTCAAATATCACTTTACTATACAGGTTGTGAAGGAAAAAGAAAAAGTACTAACGCTGACCGATTACTAATGCTTGGTCTATGTTGCATCAAATGTGCTTATTCTTTTTCCAACCTACAGCCTACTGAGTTTGAATAACAGCGCTATGAATTGATTTACACTGAATGTCTCCTTTAACATGATACCAAACAGACACGCTTAGCAGCAGTGATAAGCACAAACAATGACTGCAGTGATGGCGTCAACAAAAACAAAATAAAACACAACAAAAACAAAACACAACAAAACAAAGCAAAACAAAAGCGAGAGAGGTGTAATTGTCCTGGTAATGGAGTAAACTACTGTATTTAAAATCTTTGTGTAGCAGCTGGGTGAAAACAGCAGAAAGCTATGGGGGTCCTAGAGCAGTGGTTATTGCTGTTCCACTGACAATCAGGCAACACAGTTGATTTACCAAGCAACACACTGCAAGTGTGTGTCACTTTTGATAAAGCATTTACTAAATATCAGTCAACTTTATTTTAAAGTCAGAAATGACTAAGTTATCAGATGATGAAAGTTAAAATACTTGTCCAATGCAGGCTAGGTGTAGCTCCCATATGTAGGGTACACTTCAGGCAGATGTATAGATTAAACAAGGAACAAGAAAATGATCAAACAACAGATTTACTCTGATGGTAAGCCTTTAAAACTGGCCTAACATGCATTTACATCACTCTTTTGTATTTTGTTTTTTTATTATTATTATTTAAAGAAGAAGT
>JAODXP020000027.1:22990455-22992955 GCA_027497455.2 Sardinella longiceps
GTTTAATTATTTAATTAAGCTACTCTGGCTACAGTTAACGTCACTAGCAATTCATCTGACAAGCTGACATGCTGACCTAGCCCTTGCCTACACAAATCAAGGTTTTAATGCGTGAATGGACGAGAAAGGTAAGATAGTTTCTATCTGTTTTAAATCAGCTGTGTTTGACCTGACGAAGGGTACAGTTCATAACATAATTATATGAATGTTGTGAAGGATAATGTCTGCTGTCATGAAGGAGCATTCCGCCGCTAGCCACGTTTAGGCTATAGCTAACATCAGTCAGCTAAGTTGTCAACAGAAGCCTAGAATTAGAGATGGGTAAAAACGCTAATGTAGTGATGAAACGAAATTAGCCAATGTCATTAAGTAGCGATCTATGCAGGAATGTTTTTTGGGCGATAGGAGGGATTATTATAGCACATGTATCGATAACAAGGAGGTTGTAGCAGGCAGCATGATATTGCTGAACTCACTAACACAGCATCCTCACTGGTTGTTGACAACAAATTCCTTACCGTGTCTTACAAACGGATCTTGTTGGCTTGGTTTACTGAAAAAGCTGAAGTATGCGGTCATTCTCTGTGTCTTGATGTCTTATCAGAAGTCCGACCGTCAGTTCAGTAACGTTAAATTACAGCACAGCTTTGAATAGCACTGTCACAGTGTGCAGGATTAACCAAACACTGAATGAACCGCGATTAACGTTGCATTTTGAGCAAATGTAGTTAAACCACTGCTCTTTTCCTTGAATCATATTCCGTACATCACCGGTTAATCATAATTTAAACAAGTAGCTTATGGAATGTACTTTTTATTCATTATGTATGACCATTCATAAACCATTGATCAGAAGAACTCCGTTGATTTTGATTGTTTGCGGAAGTCCACCGGAAATAAAGTTAGGGCCATGGAACGTTGGTGCATTGTTTTTGTTGACAACGGTGAAACGGTCTATAGGAGAGGAAAAAAAGAGGAGACAAAGAGAGTATAGGAGAGAAGATTAAAGAAGGGGAGAAAGAAGGGGAGGGGAGAAAAAAGAAAGAAGGGGGAAGCAAGAGAGTGGAAAAAAAAGAGGAGAGAAGGAGAGTATAGGAGAGAATATTAGAAAAGGGGAGGGGAGAAAAAAGAAAGAAGGGCAGATGAGGAGGTGGAGAAAAAGAGGAGAGAAGGAGAGTATAGGGCAGAGAAAGAGGGGAGTTGAGGGCAGATGAGAGAAGCTAAGAGGACAGAAAGAGACGGAGGTCAGGGAGGGACGGGGATGAACTCTGCTGGCCGGGTCACTGGGCTCTGGGCAGGGATGCTTGTTGCAGGTGCAGCTGGCACTTCTGGAGCTGGAGCTGGAGCTGAGTCCAGGGCACAGGGCCAGTGTGTGCTGGAGGACTGGGGCTGCCCTCCAGTACTGATGATACACACACACACACACACACACACACACACACACACACACACACACACACACACACACACAACACAAACACACACACACACACACACACACACACACACACACACACACACACACACACACACACACACACACACACACACACACACACACACACACAAACAAACACAAACACAAACACAAACACAAACACACACACACACACACAACACACACACCAGCTCAGGGGCTGGCAGAAAGGAGACGGCTGTTGCATGCTAAGAGGATAAAGGGCGCATAAAGTGATATGCACTCTTGACACCTACTCAAACACACACACACACACACACACACATGCACGCATGCACGCACACACGCACACACACACACACACACACACACACACACACACACACACACACACACACACACACACACACACACACACAGGACTCAAACAGAAAAAAACCCTTACATTTCTCATTCAGATTCTGTACAACCGAACCAATCCCAGTTGGACACCTACAAAAGTCATGTCCATGTTCAAACTCCCCCCGCCCTCCCTAAACAAATACACACACATAGGCTATACACACAAACACACACACACACACCTTCCTGAGGCTGATGATCCCCTCCCGTCCGTCCCTGCTGGTGGCAATGGAGAAAACAGTCGCAGCCTCTGTGTTGAGGATGCTGTACTTGATCTCGGCGTTGGCACCTAGGTCTGCATCGTGAGCCGCAATCTTCCCAATGGGCTTGCCCACCTCAGCCGACTCTGGGACGTACAGCTCGTAGTGGTCTGGATAGGAAGAGGTACATGAATGTAATACTGCACTGTAAAAAAATAATTTGTAATGGTTAATTGAAAAATGTGTGGAAACTCCTTGCCTCAAATGAGTTAAGTAAATATAACTTTTTCTTTTTCAAGTTCAAAGTACTTTACATCTAAAAAGATCAGTCATATTTACTTAAATCATTTGACGCAACAAGTTTCCACATATTTTTCAAGTAACCATTACAAATGATTTTTTTTTTTTACAGTGAGTAACTACAACTGCATTGCCCTAAAGCATCGCTTTGTAGCACTTCATTTCTTTAATTTGAAAAAAA
>JAODXP020000027.1:23012955-23015455 GCA_027497455.2 Sardinella longiceps
GGTTGAACTTGGCTTCTGACTGTGATGGGCTCTGTAGAAATTCAATTAACTTGAGATAGTATATGTAAAGCTATTATTTTTCTCTTTTTTTCCTTGTGTGTGTGTGTGTGTGCGTGTGCGTGTGTGTGTGTGTGTGTGTGTGTGTGTGTGTGTGTGTGTGTGAGAGAGTGTGTGTGTGTGTGTGGGGTGTGTGTGTGTGTGGGGGGGGGGGGGTATAATTCATTATAGAGTAATAAATCAATTTGGGAATTTCAAAATTAACCTTAACAGACAAGTCAGTCAACCCATATTCCTGTTCATTGAGGCTTCTAAGCAAAGATTCTAGAGTGCCCTGCCAGGTATAATATATCTGTCAGGTAGATATAAGAATGACAGCATTAAGTATAACATGCAAACTCCCTTGCCCTCATCAGCTTGTGTTGTCTGCAATAGGTCTATGTTGTTCATACCTTTTGTCAATATTCATACCAATAACCATGTGAAACAGCGGGGCTGATTTGGTTCAATTCAGATAATCCCTTTAATTTGGCGTCTCAATTCTGCTTTACAAGCCCTTACCCTAAATACAGTAGATATAGTGAGTCTGATTATACAATCACGTATGAATTGATCCAATTTACACCAAGTGCTCCCTGAGCACCCACATGTAATTATTCAGAGTAGGGATGTTCTAATGGCATTTATGAACTTAGCCTAGCCCTATAGAGGTTTCCTGAGGGTTTCCCCTAAAGCACTGTCAAATAGCCCTGAATCTTCTGCATTAGTTGAGGAAGCGCAGTAGGCTATTTGGGACAATGAGACCACAACCAGTGCCAAGGCTGGAGACTGGAGTTTCTGCCCTCAACATCACATTCCAGGTAGGCCTAGCATTACCTTGTCAATTCAATTCAATTTTATTTGTAGAGCGCTCAAATACAGTACATTGTCTTGCGGCGCTTTACAGACAGTACGGGAAGCATCCATGAGAAACAGGGGCAAGGAAAAACTCCCTTCGCTATGTAAATAATTTGTTTTGTAGGAAGAAACCTTGGGCAGATCCACGCCTCATGGACTCAGCCTACCTGCCTGGGGCCTAATTACCTTGACCTTAACCCTAACCCTAGCCCTCGATTTGGGGGCATAGAGCCATTATAGCAGCGCTGCCTGGAAGGCACAGTTAAGGGCAAAAAAGACCAAATACCTGCAGGCAACATTGGGAGTGGCCAGCATGGTCATCATACAAGGCTTGGAGGAAAAATTCAAGACATTCAACATGTAATTTAACTGTTGCTAATGTTGTCCTTTGGGCGTTTTTTTCCCCACCCATTTCAGATAATGTGTGTTTATCTCCTCAGGCAAAAAGCTCGGGGGGAATAAAAACAGTCCTCTGGTTCCTTTAAGAGTTTTAATAAAAGGCATGTAAAACAAACACATAGTCTATATTTTTAGAAGAATCACTGCTAATAAAGCTAATAGCCCATTGATCTTCATGGTTGCAGGGTCTTGGGGTTTTTCTCTCAATTTTAATATTTCCCCTCTGTCTTTTCATTTTAATATTTTCCTGTAAATATCTGATATTTTAAGGTACAGGCTACCTGTGCAAAACTATTGAGCCTCTGAAGTATTTTCTTGTTACTACCCTCTTGATCTCTCTTTTGTGAAAAACAAAAATGTTGTCAAAAGAGAAAAACATTGTTTGCTCGATACAATATGCACATGGGACATAAAAAAGGATATTATTTAAGATGAATGTGTGGCTGTTTTGAAAACAGTTTTGACACTGGTCGGCAAGTAAAACTACACTTTCTCACCCCAGTCATTCCACTAAGGCCCTTTGGTGGTCTATGAATTTGTGTGGATAACAACAGAGAGTCCAGTATTGAAATGTGCCAGTATTATGGGATGGGACCTTGGGAAATCTCTGTTATTTTCAAAGCTCAATGTTGACAGGTGCATTTCAGACATGCCAAACTATAACAACTGTGTCCAACAAAGGCAAACGCTGACTGACAGTGCACTCTGTCCTAAAACTGTTTGGCATTTGCAGGGCTAGTGGGCAAAGCCCTCAACCACCATCCAGTTTCGTGTCAATAACCAGGATCTGATTCCCCTGATTCAGCTCCAGTCTACACAACCTCCTTTTATATAGCACTTTTTGAAATACTCTTTCTACACAATTCCATGGCTCACATTCACACATGTTAAGGTAACTTTATTTTAGTAGCAAAATACTCCCTGATTGTTTTATGGCTGTGATGTGACGGTGTACAGCTGTGCGGTGACTTGGAGAGTATCTTTAGAAATGAAAGATGCACACACACACACACACACACACACACACACACACACACACACACACACACACACAGAGAGAGAAGCGACACCATTTGCATGAGTAGTTGCTGAGTATCCTGAATAAAGGAGTTTGACGTTAACCATTTAGATTATCCAGTCAGCAGAAGACCAGGACCAAAGCTGACATGCCTGCTGTCACCAGCCGCGTGTGTTACTCGCTTTTCTT
>JAODXP020000027.1:23022955-23027955 GCA_027497455.2 Sardinella longiceps
CACTTTCTTTCAAATAATACAAATTTGAAGCACACAAATTTGGAGGTGATGACTGAGCACTGAGCGACAAAACATGAATACATCAATACACCCTTCATTCATCCATCACTCCATACATACATACATGCATGCAGGGGCTTTGTATTGTATACCTCGCCCATGCACATACCCTATACTCTATACCCTATACCAGCGATTATCCCGAAAGGAAGGGAAAGTGGCAGACACTTCTATTTCCAGTCAGGAATGAAGTTGAGAGAAGGCCAGTGTCACAAATACCAAAGGATCGTGCTTCGTATGTGTATGAGTGTATGTGTATACACACACTTCGTACGCATAACCTATACACTACAACCAGAGAGGATTCAAGCGGAATAATTTCATGATCTTTCCTACAATGGTTTAAAAAACAACCATTATGACAAATGTTTCAGTGAGTGCACGTGCTACACTAGCCCTACTAGTCAACTTTCTCTGCCATTGCAGTTGGCTAAGCTTCAGGCTTATCTTGGTATACTCTGAGATTCCGAGAGGAAAGGAGGAGGACAGCTGGACCTACCTGTCATGGGGTCCACGGAGAAGTAGGGTTGGCCCTGTAGAATGCTGTAGACCACACGGGCACTGTTGCCGTACGTGGGGTCATCTGCGTCTGTCGCCGTCACCTGAAACACTGACGTACCTGTGGAAGACAATCACATGTATTACATAATGCTATGCCATTTTTGTTGTTACCTTTTTTGTTCTGTTTTGTGTACTGTGTGCGTTTATGTGAGTAAATGTGTGTGTGTTTGTGTGTGTGTGTGTGTGTGTGTGTGTGTGTGTGTGTGTGTGTGTGTGTGTGTGGGGTGTTGTTTGTTTTCAAATGCATTCACATCATAACCGAGACTCTTAAGAATAAAAACACAATCTGCCAGGATAAACTAACTTTCAACACCTAGACAAATAAACACGACTAATTGTGTGCTTGCAAAAAGCTGAACATGTGGTATGTACCCTTTCACCGTCTGCATCCGTAATTAAAAACTCCATTTGACGTGTTGCTTTTGAAAGTGCTTTAGAAGAACGCAAAATACCCTGTGGTCTATTTACTGCAGTTACCTTTTGAGGGAAAACAACAGAATTGACAAATCGCTAGCGGGGGAATTGCACCGCTTGCGAAATAGCGTGGACATCATTGGCATAACTGACTAAGCAGCTGGCAGACATCACATAGTCTCATTGAAGCCTTTTTTGTAATGGCACGCAGTCATTGTTTCCAACACTGATGACATTTCATGGCTATCTCCGCCGTCAGTTCTTCGAGTTCTGCGCAAATAAAACATCAGCACACCACAGCGCCGACTGGAATTCATCAAGGTGCTTTGCCAAGCTGCTGCGGACACGTTACGAGACGCGTTTGACAGGCCCGTAGTGGGCTGTGCCAAGAATTCCAAATCAAATCGTCTACCTGCTTTTATTATTGGTGTTGTTGCCGCTGTTGTTGCTGATATGAAGAAAACAAAAAAACAAAACAAGACTTCATTAAAAATGTCAGTTCACAATGTTCCTGTCTAACACTCAAATCATTCTAAAAAAAAAAACATTTTGCTTCTTATACTGAAGTGCCGCAGGGGATGTTCAATTTTTTTTACAGTTTGGGATTCTCTTTCTGTCTCTAAAATGTTCTTGGTCTTTTTCCTCTTCATTTTACCTCCCCCCCCCCCTCTCTCTCTCTCTCTCTCTCTCCTTCTTTTCCTTTGTGTCTGCTCAGATGAAAGACCTGTCCCTTCACACACCCAGGTCATATCTCTCATCTTCTCATCTTATTCCCTCCCCACTTGCGGTTTCTCTTTCACTTTAATTCCAGCCAGATCTCTCTCTCTCTCTCTCTCTCTCTCTCTCTCTCTCTCTCTCTCTCTCTCTCTCTCTCTCTCTGTCCATCTGTCTTCTTTGGCGGCTCTTGACTTATTGCTGTGGCCACAAAACATTTAATGCACTTTTGTGGGGTTCCAAAAAAAAGTGATTGCAGAGGACAAAGCCTTTTTCTTTTTTTCTTCTTGTTGTTTTTTGTCTTTTGTTCTTTCTTTCTTTTCAGCCTCTCCAAAAGTAATAGAGGTAAAAAAAAAAAAAAAACCTTGAAAGGTAGACACATGGTCACAGACACACACACACACACACACACACACACACACACACACACACATATAGAGAGAGAGAGGTGCACGCTAAAGTATTTACACGTTTTAAAAGCTGTCTTTGCCCACATTTCTCTGTTTTTACTGCTGCTGAATGGCTGATCCTCCATTTTGTTTTATGTGTCACTGATGGAGAGGAGGGGACATTGATAGTGCAATAATAACAGACAATAATAATAATAAACAGAGGGACCAGGGACAGGGTATTCCTCTTCTCCTGCTCCTGTGGTATTGTGTGGAGTTTTACACACTAAAATAAACTCAGAAACCAAAACACCTTCATCACTTTCATACAGACAAACTGCCACGTCTGCACTTTTGAAAGTTTCGGTACAGGTCCCAGTCTTATTCGCAATCCCAGAGGAGAGGGAGATTGTTCCTCTTTGCTGTGTGTGTGTGTGTGTGTGTGTGTGTGTGTGTGTGTGTGTGTGCCAGTTTGCTTGTTTGCAAGATGCTGTAATACAAAATATTATATTTTCGTCTCCCTGCAAAAGTGGCTCTGACCTTACCTGACACTTCTTCTGAACACCTGAGTATGCAAACCCACACACACACACACACACCAACACACACACACACACACACACACACACACACACACACACACACACACACACAGACACACACACACACACGCACACAGCAAGCAATCCATGAATTCAGTCTAACTGAAAAAAACACAGTTTTTCTTAAAGACTCTGGCAAACTGGTTGCTGTTGCTGTTGCTACTGCATCCAAAGCTCTATCTACAAGAGGTCACGACATGCGTCTGTGTCTTGGTGCTTTCAAGAAGGCCACTAAAGTGCCAATGCCCATTTTCTCAAATCCCCTCTTGGGAGCTTGTGGTGAGTCTTCATCGCTACTGTAAACACTTGTTGGCCTGACACCACCACTTCTACAGTCACAGGCAGAGCGAAGCATCTCTTGGCCCTCGGAGTCGAGAGCTCGAGAGAGAGAGAGAAAAAAAAAAAAAAAAACGTGCTCCAATGCGGCTGGCGATGTCCATTTACACTCTCCACACAATAAACAGCCATCCGTGAATAGAGAAGCAGTTATGAAAGACTGTTTTGTTGAGTTTCTGTCGTGCTTTTAGTGGTGCCCTGGACAGCAATAAAAACCCCTGGCACATACTTGAATATGCTCTACAACACTTTTACGGATGCATTAGCTATGACCTTTACCCTCTAGATGCGTTCTTTCCCCAGCGCTCTACACCGCGATGGCGCCTTCGTTTTGATATTGACAGATGGGGGTTTAACGAGGGCTAATAGACTTCATTGCGTCTGCCTAGAGGACATAATCAGAGAGTGTTTTTATGGAGATGAACATGGCCAAGTGACACCCAAGAGGCTGCGGTCTCAGGGACAGACTAACAACGCAACGGGGGAGGATTATTGCACCTAGAACACTCACCATGGCCAAGTCTCTCTCAGTAATACCAATTCAGACTGAAGATCCGCAACGAGATGAGACACTTTTAGAGAGGAGTTGTGATGGTGTGAATCAATCGTCACAGTTTGTTGCAAGCAGTTGCAAGCCATCGCAAAAGATTTAACATGTCAATTAGCAGTAAGCAAATGTTTAAAACTTACAAGAAACATCAGCATGTGGCTACGTTTTCAGAGATGTTAACCTGTTTGTTTGGGGTACTATTTTCACAGAAAGAAGATCCACATGGCTGCTTACTGTTGTTATAGTTACCATTCTAAAGAGCATTTATATGGAACGGTGGTGAAACTTTTTACCAGATAAACGTCTCAGGTGTCCTGTTATCAATAAATAACGGACACTCTGTCAGCCAATCAGAAAACAGTGTTTCATTGTACAGGGTGATAATACAGTATAAAACATTGATCTGAATACAGCACCAGATATAACTGACAATTCCAAGTCAAATCTCACAGGATACACACTACTAAATATTACCTATTATTAAGAATTAATGAGAGAGAGAGTCAATACAGTTCCTGTGGCATTGATATAACATTAACCATGGACAATGGACAGCAACAACTAAAGATAAAACCCCATAGAAAAACTCAAAAATGTTACTCAATAGAAAACAGTGCTGCACCATGGTTTCAGGACCATGGAGAGCAACCACATGTGGGCTAACAGTTCAGTACCCTGGAGAGCGCCAATAGGCCAACTCTTTCTGGCTAATAGGGTAGCTAACTCTCTCTAAATTGCCTCTGGGCAAATAAAGTGTCTATCTATGTATCTCAGGAAAAGTGTTGTGTTTTCAGCTTGCATGAGAACAAATAAAAGGTTATCTGTGGACTGTGGAATGCAGACTAGCACCAACCATATTAAGCTGTTTGCTAGCGCTAAAGGTCTCTGTGTCACCCCAGTCACTTAGTCTTATAAGGTCAGACATGCAGACAGCTTGATGAGATTTTTGGAAGTGCAAAGTAATGAAATCCACTGGGGACTAGGCAGGCTTTGCTAGTAAGCACACACACACACACACACACACACACACACACACACACACACACACACACACACACACACACACACACACACACACCTAGGCAGGCTTTGCTTGTAAGCCTGCTTTGAGGCTCAATAAGGCGAACACTAGCTGTGCCACTCTGTTGCCTGCTCCAATTCCCCTGCACTACACAGCCCAGCCCAGCACAGCACAGCACAGCACAAGCATAACCCAGTGGCTCCAGGAGCTGTTTTGGATTGCCAAAAAAAAAAAAAAAAAAAAATGTCTACATCAGTTCCTCCTCTAATCATTCCCCGGGCCGACGACATTCGAGCCAAACGTGCCCACAGGTGTAGCCCAGACAGAAGTGCCACATATTATATGTCTGGCTA
>JAODXP020000027.1:23040455-23042955 GCA_027497455.2 Sardinella longiceps
CAGTACAAAAAGCCTTGGAAAAAATACAATTATGTATGTCCATGTAGTTAAATGTTTACAGTGCCTATTGATTACATATGTATAAGCATATGAATTATTCTGAATAATGATCCGTTTTATTGTATGCGAGCTGACTGCCGACTGCATTATGCATTAGGGATCCTCTCTGAAGTGGAGTCCAGAGGCTAATGCGAGCCTCTTAGCAGTGCCTAGCATATCTGGGCTACTTAGCAATGGGCTGTGCTACACTACATCAGTGCTTACTTTTCTAGACACCCGTCATAAGCTTGACTGCTTGTCTGACAGGCCAAGGGAGGTTTGAGGGTTTGAGGGGTTGGGGGTGGGAGGGAGTGGGGGGGGGGGTTGTGGGTAGTGATGGAGGACTGACAGGTAGGTTACCCCGGACGTCTTGTCGGATGGACCCTCGCGACTCGTTCTGCTGTCACCCTCCAGTGATCATGTGATTTACGTCCCGTCCCCCCCCACCACCCCGTCCCTTTCAGATCAACGCACGCCACCTCCCTTGCCTTGCTGCCTCCGAGGCAACAACAACAAAAAACAAAACAAAACTAAACCAAAAAAAAAATAAAAGAAATAAATAAATAGTAGGTAAACAGAGACAATAGTCACAATAGTGTGTTTACTCTCAGCTGTCCGAGCAGGACTTGAGGATATGTTTTATTTACTATTTTAAGTATTAAAATAAAATAAAATAAAAAAAAACAATCATTCTTAAAATAATATTTATAAAGTAGAAAAATATGAAGTATTTCTTTAGTCACATAGTGTGAAAAGGTGCCAAAATAAGAGCTCAGAAGACAAGTTGAGGTTCAGAGGTTTAGGGGTTCAGGTCCCTGATGCAGACATTGACATGAATGACAAATAAATGTCTAATTAAAATAATTAAAATGGGAGTTGGACGAGGGCGGACGTGAGAGCTGTCCCTGTGCAGGTAAACAGAACAGAAGGCGTTGTGCACGTTAGCCACTAGCTAATTAGGAGGAGGTTTCGGGGTCACTGCAAAGCCACTTCTATTTAATCGTCTAGCTGTTAATGAGAGGCGTGCAATCAAATAAACACACACAGGGAATTCTTCAGGATTAGGAGGCCAAACACACGTCACGAATTCCCCATTTATGTATTCTTATGGAACCGGCTGGAAAACCACACGAGACGCTGACGGCGTGTGTGTGTGTGTGTGTGTGTGTGCGCGTGCATATGTGTGTGTGTGTGTGTGTGTGCACGCGCGCCTGTGTGTGTGTGACGACAAACAACAGCTTCAGTGAATCAGCAACGCATAATCTCAATATTTAACCAGCAAACAGATGCCACTTCATTAAAATAAAACGGTGTCAACTATGGTAAACACAACACCCACACAATTAACAGGGTCTCATACACTCTGTAAGTCTTTTCTCCTCAATGGAGGAAGTATCTTTCAAACCACACACACACACACACACACACATACACCACATCAGTAACACACACACCACACAACCAACACACACACACACACACACACACACAAACACACACACACACAGATCTCAGCACATCTCAGCCGTCCACCCCCACCCCACCAGAGTTGCCGGTCCTTGGCCCAGCCTCGCCCAGCGTCGTCCACTTTGGCTGACCAGAAGCCCATAAATTGTGCTTAACCTGCAGTCAGGCTGCTAATTCGCCCATTGACTTCTGTCGAGGTGGGCTCGTATATCACGCTAGTGCCGACAGTGGGGCCCTTTTCTCAACCCAAGACCTGGGAGACCCCGAGGCCAGCCACCGTCGCCGAGGGTTACCATCACCATGGAGCTCGAAGCTGATGGAGCGCAGACTGATTCAGCGGCACGGCAGCAAACTAACCAAAGCCACATAGAGCAACTTCACACACACACACACACACACACACACACACACACACACACACACACACACACACACATGCGCACACACACACACACACACACACACACACTACTGGCTATGAGACCGTAGCACTGATCAAGAAAGGGGTTTCAAAGTAATTAATAAAAAGAAAACAGAAAAAAACAAAGGTAGCAATACAGGACTACAATAAATTATGAAATGAAATGATGAGGGAAAGCATAACCTTTTTGGCAGAGGTGATAACCTCTGCTTCCCAGCTGACATACTGACAGATGGATTCAACAAATCTGTCAGAGAATGGTCTGGGAGAAACCTAACACCTCATCTGAATCAGTCTCTCTCTCTCTCTCTCTCTCTCTCTCTCTCTCTCTCTCTCTCTCTCTCTCTCTCTCTCTCTCTCTCCTATCACCTCAGCTCCTCTAAATATACACGACTGAAAATGTTCCGTTTTATCTCATACCATACGCGCCATCAGCACTACTGTCTCTCTCTCACTCTGTTTCTCTTTCTCTCTCCACCACTAGAAGTGTAGAAAATGGTGGCACAGCACACAGTCCCAGGAAACAAACAATACCGAAGGCTGTTCAATTGTTGTTTTTGTTCGTCTGCTGAG
>JAODXP020000027.1:23065455-23070455 GCA_027497455.2 Sardinella longiceps
TGTGGTCTGTCCCGATTGAAGACCTTCTCTCTTGTACGTTTTGTACATTCGAAATGCTGCAGTAAGTCTGCACACAGCAGGTTGGAAGAGGGCGCATACGCTTCTCCTTGGCCCAAGAGCAAATCATCATTTCTAGCCTTTATCAATCAGGCCTGGTTCAATTAAGCTCTGGTATATTATTATAGCACATTTTGCTCTGCTGCAAGTCCAGCTGAGTTTCCATTCAACTATTTAACTGCACATTTTGACTTCTGGAATGAGAAATCCTGGTGAGAGAAAAAAGAAATACTCAAAGTTCTCATAAAATTGTCTAATGCAAATGCAAATTTGATCACTACAGGGGAGTGGGGTAGGGTGGGACTGGGGGGGGGGATTAACTCCGTTTTTGCACACTCTAATGCGACTGCGATTGATGAAAGCCGGTGTGTTCACATAAATTCACATTTGTTACCATTTTATCAGGTTTTGCTGTTAAAGTTGCACTGACAACCGTATGCTTTGATCCGTGAGCTGTTCACGACTCCTCCCTTGATCAGGAAAGTGTCAGATTTTTAATGCACACACACACACACACACACATACACATACACACACACACACACACACACACACACACACACACACACCCCCCACTCGTTAGCTGAGGCAAAGCCACACATTGATTCACATTTGGCTCCCTGTTTTGAAGTGTTTTCATGAGAGCACATTTAGGTAGGCTACTGTAATGCCAGTGAGTGAGTATAGAAGCTTAACTAATGGCATTGACAACTTGCAGCCTAATCAGGCTAGTTTCTGACTGGCTGTCATCCAATGCAAGTCATCCAGCTCTCCCTCCCAAGGATGCTTACTGTATGTCAACACACATTGAGTGTAAAAATGGAACAGCCTGTACACGTGGATCAACATCCAACACCCCCTCGCTCAGTGATGCCCTCCCGACCTTCAGCATATATTCAAACAGACTATTATCTTTTAATGGTCCTTCTAAAACCTGCCTTCTGCTGCTGTACTACTGGACAGTTCCATAACTCCTCATATATCCTCCCCAGCCACCCTTGTCTTGTCTCCTTGTGTCCCTGTCCTTGTCTTGTCTCCTTGTCTATCGGTCCTTGACTTGTCTCGTTGCCCATGTACCCTTATCTTGTCTCCTTTTCCATGTGTCCTTGTCTATGTGTCCTTGTCTATCTGTCCTTGTCTAGTCACCTTGCCCATGTGTCCTTGTCTTGCCTCCTTGTCTATGTGTCCTTGACTTGTCTCCTTGTCAGTGTCCTTGTCTATGTGTCCTTGCATGTCTGTCCTTGTCTCGTCTCTGTCTTCCCTTCTTTATGTATATGCCTTTACCTGTATGCCCTTGTCTATGTGTCCTTGTCTATGTGTCCTTGTCAATGTGCACTTGTCTTGTCTCCTTGTTTATCTACCCTCAGTTGCCTACTATATTATGTCCTTGTCTTGTCTCCTTGTCTATCTGTCCTTGTCTAGTCTCCTAGCCCATGTGTCCTTGTCTTGTCTCCTTGTCAATGTGTCCTTGCCTGTTTGTCCTTGTCTCGTCTTCTTGTCTGTCTTCCCTTCTTTACGTATATGCCTTTTTACCTGTATGGCCTTGTCTATGTGCACTTGTCTTGTCTCCTTGTTTATCTACCCTCAGTTGCCTACTCTATTATGTCCTTGTCTTGTGTCCTTGATTACTCGTCCTTGTCTTGTCTCCGTGTCTACAGTATATTCCCTTGTCTGTCTGCACTTGTCTTGTGTCCTTGTCTGCTTGCCCTCTTCTTCTTATCTCCTTGTCTAATGAGTCTGTCAGTCTCATGTCATGCTTATGTTTGTACACCTCCACTCCCTTATTACCCCAGAGCAGAGCAGGAGGAGCCATACTCTATAGCTACAGTACATGTACAGTATGAATGAAATACTTCTCATGCTTTGGTATTCTCAGCGCCGTCGCAACAAGACAGGCAAACCAGGCAATTGCCTGGGGCCCCAGGCTGAAAGGTGCCCCCAGGATTGACTGTTTGATCATTTTAGTAGTTTTGTTAGTAGGGCTTTTCAATAAAATGTGAGTTTAGACTGGAATGAAGTTCTACACAAATGATTATATTAATAAAAGATGTTTGAAGATTATAATGGCGGTGGTTGATGTAGGTGTTTATGGGAGGTGAAGGGCCCCCATGTCCGGTTTGCTTGGGGCCCCCTAAATACCTTGAAATGGCCCTGGGTATTCTATATGGTATTCTGAGGTGACCTATGAAAAGTGACCACTTACTGCAAAACAGTTTGCCTGTTGCAGCTATTGAAAAGAAGAAGAAGAAATTAATCCATTTTCTTCCCCACACATAGAGGAGGACTCTGATAAAGACACACTTAAGACTGAAATATTCCTGACAACTATAATGGCTATATATTAGCCCATCTTATTCTACGTATTTCAGACATAGTTGTACCTCACACACAGACACACACACATGCATGCACACACACTCAGACACACACACACATTTATGCACACACACACTCTCTCTCTCTCTCTCTCTCCCTCTCTCTCTCTCTCTCTCTCTCTCTCTCTCTCTCTCTCTCTCTCTCTCATCACACACACACACACACACACACACACACACACACACACACACACACTCACATACATTCCCGGCTGGTTGAGTTTACAATAGTAACCACCCCTGCATCAGAGAGGCAGCTAGGCTTGGCATCTCACGCTGAGCGGTGAGTGTGTCTCCCAGCTGACCGCCCGCCAGCCGGCCGGCCCGACCACAGTGTAACGCAACGCAATGCAGCTATAGTGCGTGTGTGTGTGTATGTGTGTGAGTGAGTGGGCACACCACAGTGCAGCGCAGCACAGCTGTAGTGTGTGTGTGTGTGTGCGTGTGTGTGCGTGCATGTGTGTGTGAGTGGGCCGACCACAGTGCAGCGCAGCACAGCTGTAGTGTGTGTGCGTGTGTGTGTGTGTCTGAGTGGGCCGACCACAGTGCAGCACAGCGCAGCTGTAGCGAGCTTTTAACATCGCCGTCACGTGTGCAGCCATCAGCCTCCTGCCTGCCTGCCCCACACTACGCTGCACTGCTTGCCTGATGCTGCCGCATTTAAATAGGACCATGACTCACCTTTCTACTTTACTCAGAACAATGTGTGTGTGTGTGTGTGTGTGTGTGTGTGTGTGTGTGTGTGTGTGTGTGTGTGTGTGTGATTGTGTTTGTATGTGTGTGTGTGTGTGTGTGTATGTGCGTGTGTTTGTATGTGTGAGGTGTGTGTGTTTGAATATGTGATTGTGTGTCTCTGTGTGAGTGTGTGTGTGTGCGAGACTGTATGTGTGTGATTGTGTGTCTTTGTGTGTGTATATGTGTGTGAGAGTGTATACTGTGTGTGTGTATGTGTGCATGTGTGTGTGTGTGTGTGTGTGTGTGTGTGTTTGATTGTGTGTGTGAGGAAGAGATAGAAGGGACAGAGAGAGGGAATGAGAAACAGAATGAGAAGCGAAAATGAGGACAGCCGACCAAGAAGGAGAGAGAGAGAGAGTGTGTGAGAGAGAGAGAGAGAGAGAGTTGGAGAGTGGAGTGATAGATGGCAGTGGTGCCATAGAGACAGGTGTCTGTAGGGGCAGGGGGGCCAGAAGGGTGGAGAGAGAGAGAGAGAGAGAGAGAGAGAGAGAGAGAGAGAGAGAGAGAGAGAGAGAGAGAGAGAGAGAAAGGGATAGAGAGAGAGAGAGAGAGTTAACAAAGCCACAAATGAATTAAACAACATATTCTTAAGGGCTTTAAATGTAGCTGGCATGAAAAAGACGAAGAAAAAACAAAAAAACAAGAACAACGACGAAAAATGGTTTGACAAAGAATGTAATGAAATCAGGAAAAAACTGAGACACCTTTCAAACCAAAAACACCACAAACCTGAACACATAGATATTAGAAAAGACTACCATGATACACTGAAACACTACAAACAGTTGATAAGACAGAAAAAACATAATTTCATGAACAAAACTCTCAATAAAATTGAAGAATCATTAAAAAACAATCAATTCTGGGAGATGTGGAATAATTTGAGCAAATCCAAATCACAGAATTTGCCAATCCAAAATGGAGAAATATGGAAAAAACACTTTGAAAATTTATACAATGACATTCGACCCCAAGAACTACATTCTAACTACAAAATAATCAAAGAAAAATTGCAATCCTATGAAAAAGCTATCAAAGATAACCAAAATCCAATTGATTTCCCAATTACGCAATTTGAATTAGAATCCAAAATTAAAAAACTGAAAACAAACAAATCTTGTGGCCCTGATAATATCAGAGGGGAGATGCTACAAAATAGCACCCCCGAACTCCAAAGGGCAATACTCAAATTATTCAACCTCTCCCTAAATTCAGGCTGTTTTCCTGACATCTGGAGCCACGGATATATTACACCCATATATAAGAGTGGAGATAAATTGGATCCTAATAATTTCAGAGGCATCTGTGTGAACAGTAGTCTGGGGAAGGTGTTTACTAGTATTCTTAATGATCGTATTGTAGCCTTCCTTATGGAGCACAATGTCCTGAGCAAAAGTCAAATTGGTTTCCTCCCAAAATACCGCACTACGGACCATATTTACACCCTACACACCCTAATAAACAAACATGTACATCAAACAAAAAATGGAAAAATATTTGGATGTTTTGTCGATTTCAAAAAAGCATTTGATTCTATTTGGCATGAAGGATTATACTACAAACTTTTACAAAATGGTGTAGGGGGTAAAGCTTATCAACTAATAAAAGATATGTATTCGGAAAACAAAAACGCTGTAAAAATTGGCAACAAAGTTACTGAGCCCTTCACTCAAAAAAGGGGTGTGAGGCAGGGCTGTAGTCTTAGTCCAACATTGTTCAACATTTACATCAATGAGTTAGCGGTGCAGTTGGAACAGTCTACAGCTCCTGGCCTCACCCTACAAAATAAAGAAATTAAATTCCTCCTCTACGCAGATGACCTGGTGCTGCTGT
>JAODXP020000027.1:23075455-23077955 GCA_027497455.2 Sardinella longiceps
TCATCTAAATAATAAGCAGCCCTGCGAGGAGGGTGATCACAGAGCACATTACGCCTGACACCAGCCCACCCATGTGGAGAGAGAGAGAGAGAGAGAGAGAGAGAGAGAGAGAGAGAGAGAGAGAGAGAGAGAGAGAGAGAGATTGAGTATAGAAGAGAGGCAAAGAGGAGGAGGATTAGAGAGAGAGAGAGAGAGAGAGAGAGAGAGAGAGAGAGAGAGAGAGAGAGATACAGAGAGGGCGAGTAATTTGCATTACTCATGAGGCAAGGCTTGTTAACATGGCGGGATGCTGATTGCAGTCCAAGCAGCGGGTGGTAAATCCGGCCCATCCAGCCTTCACACATTTGCCCTGTAGAGCTCCCAGTGAACCCCTCAGTGCCTCTGACCTCACCTCACACACACACACACACACACACACACACACACACACACACACACACACACACTGATATGAAATACATTCAGTGTTTCCTCAAGCATACACACACACAAGCGCATGTACACATACAGACACACGCCCACACACACACACACACACACTCTCATACGCACACACACACATTGATTTGAAATACATTCACGGTTAGGTTAAGGTATGGGCAGACTTAAAGCATCACAACCTACAGCTCTCCAACTGAGAAAGGGACTGCAACCTCAACCATACACACACACAAGCGCATGTACACACACACATACAGACACACACACACACACACACATTGATTTGAAATACATTCACGGCTAGGTTAAGGTATGGGCAGACTTAAAGCATCACGGCCTACAGCTCTCCAACTGAGAAAGGGACTGCAACCTCAAGGATAGACACACACACACACACACAGACACACACACACACACACACACACACACACACACACACACATTGATTTGAAATACATTCACGGCTAGGTTAAGGTATAGGCAGACTTAAAGCATCACGGCCTACAGCTCTCCAACTGAGAAATGGACTGCAACCTCAAGCATACACACACACAAGCGCATGTACACACACACACACACACAGCACACAGACACACACACACACACACACACACACACACACACACACACACATATTGATTTGAAATGTGTTCAAAGGCTGTACCTTGCAATCTACAAAGACAGCACTGTGTCAAAGGATAAACAACTTCAAAAGATTTGGGTGGCATCTCACACTAAAACACGCAGGCACACACACACACACACACACACACACACAAACCGACACCTTCACTGACATGCCACACACATACACACAAACCCACATACAAACACACTCACACCAAAATTGATCTCCTTTCCAATCACAGAAAAAAAGGATGCAAGGTATTGGTAAAGGAACTAAATCATAATAATAATTGATAATTCCGTCACAGAAATCAGTCCCCTTTACGGATAACTGCCACAATCCGTCTTTTTTTCTTTCTTTTTTTTTTTAAATTGATGTGGATTAAAAACCAGGAGCTTCGGATCCTTGACTAATCCGCATGGCTTGAAATCCCAGCGCCAGGGAACGGGAACGCTAAACGTTGCATCTGAGGCAAGGAGAACGAGAGAGGTAGAAAGACGGAAAGAGAGAGAGAGAGAGAGAGAGAGAGAGAGAGAGAGAGAGAGAGAGAGAGAGAGAGAGACGTTAGCAGCTCTTTAGACAACTCTTGTTGAACAGGCCCTAATTCCCCCGGAGCCATCTCATGACAACACTCCAAACATCACTGCTACTTTTACAGCCAAGTGGATTACAACACACACCTTACAAAGACGTGGAAGAGATGTGTGTGTGTGTGTGTATGTGTGTGTGTGTGTGTGTCTGAGAGAGAGAGAGAGAGAGAGAGAGAGAGAGAGAGAGAGAGAGAGAGAGAGTTACTAGTATATCATCTTTGCCCACTATATGTATCTACAGAATGTGTGGACACATAGTCTTCTTTTATTCTATTGTATATGTCTCATACTCATATGATCGCTTTGAGTCTTTTGTTCGTCATACCAGTAAAGGATTAATGAATTGAATTTAATTTGATTCAATTAAGTACATCTATACAGTGTAATATTAAGATTTATACAGTATGATTTTTATCATGTCAATAAAGCATTTACTGTAAATCAACTTGAAATGAAATGTGAAAGAGAGAGAAGGTAGATGCACACAGCCTACGCAACTAAAGAGTGCTCTCTCTCTGTGTGTGTGTGTGTGTGTGTGTGTGTGTGTGTGTGTGTGTGTGTGTGTGTGTATGTGATTTATTGTACAATGTATACGTATTTCTGCATTCATACTGGGTACCTGTTCTCCACTGTTAGCACAGAAGCGCTAGTCGAAGAAGCAGTGAGATTAGCATATCTAGCCTTAGCAACACTGACTCTGAACAGAATAAACCTTTCAGGAGGATTACATCCCAGAGACCTTGAGAATGAAGGAGAGACTCGAAAGGGCAGAAGACATATGGAATACAGAATGCAGACAGACAGAGAGAGAGAGAGAGAGAGAGAGAGAGAGAGAGAGAAA
>JAODXP020000027.1:23087955-23090455 GCA_027497455.2 Sardinella longiceps
TGTTTTGTTTCAGATGGATGAAAGTGAAGGGTTACTAAGGGTTATCAAGGGGACAGTCTGGAAAGCTTAGAGACACTTGAAACATGCTTAAAAACACACGTACACACACACACACACACACACACACACACACACACACACACACACACACACACACACATGAACGACGTCATATATTTCACATATTTCTGCCTGAACTCTCTATAGTAAAAGTCCCCACAAGACTGCAAGAATATTCACACACACACACACACACACACACACACACACACACACACACACACACACACACACACACACACACACACACAGGTATGGAGAACGCGGAGGAAGACAAGAAGAATGAGGAAGAGGAGAAGGACAAGGATGAAAAGAAGAAGGAAAATGAGGAAGAGGAGGGAGATGAGGAGGAAGTGCAGTATTGCTCCAGTTTGCCTGTCTTCTCTCTTTTCCACTATCTCCTCTCTTCTCTTCTCCTCTGTCTCCTCTCCTCTGTCTCCTCTGCTCTATCTCCTCTCTTCTCTTCTCTTCACCTCTATCTCTTCTCTTCTCCTCTCCTCTCTTCTCCTCTGTCTTCTCTCCTCTGTCTCCTCTGCTCTATCTCCTCTCTTCTCTTCTCTTCACCTCTATCTCTTCTCTCTCTTCTCCTCTCCTCTCCTCTCTTCTCCTCTCTTCTCCTCTGTCTCCTCTCCTCTCCTCTCTCCTCTCTCTCAGAGGCTGTGCCTCACTGGATCCTAAGAGCCAAGACTGCAAACTTTACTCAGGCGCTTATTGCATGGACACATAGCTACTGTATGGGATTATGAGAGAGAAGAACAGACGGACAGAGAGAGAGCAGACGGAGAGAGAGAGAGAGAGAGAGAGAGAGAGCAAAGAGACTCATACCCACTTATCTGGCATGACTGACACACTTTCACACTTATGGTCACTATGGAATTTATCCATGCTTGGGAAAAGTCATCCCCCTTTTACATTAGTTAATTAGCATTAGCATTAGCAATTCCACATACTATAGTATAGGAGATAAATTAAACTCTTTGAGTCCTTCAGACCAACAGAAGCGCCCATAATATCAACATATCAATGTTTTTTTTTTTTTTTTTTTTAAAAAAACACTTACATGTAATGCTTCCCATGGGAGCGACAGAGATACATGTGTACAGTACTCCCCCGCACAGACATTTAGAAACACACACACACACACACACACACACACACACATGCTATAACACACTGGGCTTTTTGTAACAGAAGCCCCACTGGACTGGCGAACAGCAGCAGAGATGTTTGGTATGCAAAGCACAGCCAAGAAGCAGCAGTGTGTGGAGGTGAAGTGTGTGTGTGTGTGTGTGTGTGTGTGTGTGTGTGTGTGTGTGTGTGTGTGTGTGTGTGTATGTGTGTGTGTGTTAGGCGAGTGTGTGTGTGCAGAAGTGACGTGCATGAGTTTGTGTGTGTATGTCTGTGTGTGTGTCTGTGTGTGTGTGTGTGTGTGTGCGTGTGTGTGTGTTAGGCGTGTGTGTGTGTGCAGAAGTGACGTGCATGAGTTTGTGTGTATGTGTCAGTTTGTGTGTGTGTGTGTGTGTGTGTGTGTGTGTGTGTGTGTGTGTGTGTGTGTGTGTGCATAATGTTGGGTCCAGCTCCAATTAGCAGGCGTATCAGCAGTAGGAGAGGCAACAGTGGAAACAGCACTTCCAGCTAGCTGTCGATAAAGCAACAGTAGAACGACCGCAGCTAAAATTGCTGCCCATGGCCGCACATACAGGTGATCTAACGGCAGTCAATGCCATAGAATGGCCTTCATCATACCCTTACAGGCACTTCAAATGGCTACAGACTAAAGATCTGATTTGACATGTTGAATCTTTTGCGACGAATGATTCACAACATTTCAACACCTCTCTAAAAATGTCTTATCTCGTCTTGTCTTGTCTCTTCAGTCTGAACTGGCCTTTAGAAAAGCCCATATGAACCCAATACAAGGTATACAAAGCACTTTCAGTTTGATTTTCCTATGTCCCATTTCCAATTAACATCTTACTGGTGTTTACAAGCTATTTAATAATCATTTATAAAAGATCATTATAAAGAGGTAACAAACACTTTTAATTTCTCAGAATCTTATCAGCTGTTCGAGAAATGGTGAATGGTGAAGGAATGATGTGGAAAAAAGATTAATAAAAAAAAATTAAATAAAAAATCTTTTAGAATCTTCTGGAGAGACTTTGCCCTGGGGTCTTATCTCTGACTGGGGGCTGAATGGCGCAAGGGTAAACATGCAAGGGCCCTCAAAACGCAACCTTCAAGTCCATGAAAAGAGTCCTTGAGGTAAATGCATGGATGCTCAGTTTGCCAGAATATATAAATATACGTATATATTTCCAGGAAATGGTCCTTAGAAATGTTTTCCTGAAACCCAGGCATCGTGCTGTATGCAAAGCGCTCCTTTGGGTGCCATGGCAACACAAATGCTTTAATTAATGTTAATCAAACCTGAACAGAG
>JAODXP020000027.1:23102955-23110455 GCA_027497455.2 Sardinella longiceps
AGACGTTAACGGGCTTCCGTGCGTTACGTTCCGTACAGTCGATGGGCTCCAAGAGATGAGTTGATGGAATTCTTTAATCTGCTTCCAAACTTAGACTTGCATTCATTGAGCCATGTGATGTTTTTAACCACTTAGCACATTGTTGCTATTGTGTGTGGCGCAGTCGTGAAGGGCAAGGGGAATTTTTTATTCTCCATAACAAGAGACAAACTCTAACACCACACCGACTTCACAAAATGAGAAGAATCTCAACCCCACTATATGCAGACACGTACTGTACTTCTGATCAATTAGGCACATACTACATTCACATGTTCTGGGAGTGTCCTCCAATATCAAGGTTCTGGGACTTTGTTTCACAGACTATACCAAACATTACACACACATACTGTACGTGATGCCCCAAACACCTTGTTTATGGTTTATGATGACTCTTTAGACTTGAGCGTTACTAAGCATCAAATCATGTGTGCTGGATTGATAGCTGCATCAACAACATAATACAAAACAAACAAACAAACAAACAAACAAACAAACAACTGAACCAGGCCCACAACTGAACCACAACTCCCCATGATCTCTCATAGGCTTTCTGAATTTAGGAATATTGCATTACTTGAATTCTCCATAACGATAACAAATAAACAGATAAAACTCCATACCATTACATCTTGGACCATAGTTATAGAAGAACTCCCCTGAAAAAAACTTGTCTGTATTTTGATTTGATTTTAATGACTGTACTTTTGCATTGTTTGTTTCTGATTCTAGAGCTCACTTTCCCTGTTGTATAGATTTGTTTTGATCATTTTTTTCTGCTCAATAATTGTTAATGACAAAAAAAAAGAAAGAAACAGACTGTAGCTGAACCAATGTATTAATCTGAACACCTCCATGTGATGATTTTAACACTGTGAAGCAGCAGGCGTGTGTGTCGAGAAACTTTCTCTTGAGCTTTAAAGTGAAACAATTAAAGTAGAGGAAAAAACAGAAAAGCATAAATTAGATTTTAATTAGCACCATACACAGGAAAACATTTCTCAACAACTCAGGTAAAAGAATGGCAGTAGACCTACTGATAAATCAGTGCGTTCACAAGTGTGTGTGTGTGTGTGTGTGTGTGTGTGTGTGTGTGTGTGTGATTACACCTGTCTGCATTCATTAAGTGCATCTGTGACACTGATATGACTTGTAGAATTAGAAAAAAAAACATTCTTTTCTGTTCACTCTCATTTACAACATTCTCTCTCTCTCTCTCTCTCTCTCTCTCTCTCTCTCTCTCTCTCTCTCTTTCTTTCTTCTCTCTCTCTCTCTCCCTCCCAGGACATGATCAGATGGAGAATCATGGCAACGGCAGGTTAAATTAGGCCTTCAAAAAAGCAGGTCAGGATCCGTGGATTGGGCCCTCTCCTCTCCTCTCCTCTCCACCTCCTCCAGTTAAGGTGGTCTGGCGCCTGACCTTCCCCCGTCCTATTAATGTGCTGCAATCAGTCAGGCTTGGCTGGCCACGACTCCAGTCTACCTTAAGGCTTTGGGTCAAAGGTGACTCGGCAGGGAAGCCTCAACTTCCTGACGGGGAGGTGCCGCGGTGACCTTGATCGCTGTTGCCGGGGGCAATTGTGGAATAACAATTATTTGAGTGGGGCTGGAGGGAGGTGTGTGTGTGTGTGTGTGTGTGTGTGTGTGTGTGTGTGTGTGTGTGTGTGTGTGTGTGTGTGTGTGTGTGTGTGTGTGTGTGTGGGGGGGGGGGGGAGTGTCTCATTAAGATCCAATCAGTGTGGGTCTCTTCAGAAAAATCATGGCTGCTATCTCCACCTCCAAGCTTTTTTTTATCCAATCAAGTCTGCAAGGAGTCAGATTAAACTCAAAGGAGTTTGATTGGTAAAGTCTAGTCTGTGGACTCAAATGTCTTGCCATAGGGAAAAAGAGAGAAGAAAATCTATCTTGTTGGCCCACTGCTACTGGTTCAGAGGCCTTTCTATTCTTTCTTTTAGTGTAAGCAGTACAGTCCAGTTCATTCATCAATCCATCCATCCATTCATATATACTGTGCATCCATTCATCCTCCTACCCATCTATTTATCCATTCATTCATTCATCCGTCCAACTATCCATCTGTCCATCCATCCACACTGTAAAAAACGATTTGTAATGGTTACTTGATAATGTGTGGAAACTCATTGCCTCAAATGAGTTAAGTAACTATAACTTATCTTTTTCAAGTTAAAAGCACTTTACATCTAAAAAGATAAGTTATAGTTACTCAACTGATTTGAGGCAACGAGTTTCCACACATTTTTCAAGTAACCATTACAAATCGTTTTTTACAGTGCATTCATCCAACATCCATCCATCCATCCAACATCCATCCATCCATCCATCTATCCATCCATCCATCCATCCATCCATCCAGCCATCCGTCATCATCTGTTCATCCATCCATCCATCCATCCATCCATCCAACTCCTTAGATTATCTACTCCTTCCTCCTCCCTTCTTTCTGCACTTAGCAAACAGAAGTCTCTCCATTCTGTCTCCCATGCATGTTATTGTGAGCTGCGTGACAATCTCTCTCTCTCTCTCTCTCTCTCTCTCTCTCTCTCTCTCTCTCTCTCTCTGCATGTGATGCACCCTGAGTATGTGAGTCAGTCAGTGTGCATGTCAGAGAAGAGGAGAAGAAGCGAGAGAGAGGAATGAGAGGAGAGAGAGGGATGAGGTGAAAGGCAGCAGAGAAAGACATTCCAGAGTCATTTACGGAAGCCTCTAACCTCAAACATGTGTCTCTGGTTTAATGCTTTAATGCCTCTGCCCATAATGGCACAGCGTTAACACTCTCGCTCTCTCTGTGTGTGTGTGTGTGTGTGTGTGTGTGTGTATATGTGGGTATATGTATGTGTGTGAGAGTCTGCAACTGTGGTAGTATACTACATATATTTTTTTGCCTTGTGAGAACTATGCCATGAGTGCTAAACACACACACACACACACACACACACACACACACACACACACACACACACACACACACAAAGAAAAAAGCCAAATGCAAAGCAAACCATGGCACACACGACTCGTTTCAGCAAACTTGGAGCGACACTGCCACCTGAGCCTCATGTTTCATGCTCAAGATGAAGGGTTGACAGAGGAGTTGTGCTAATATGTTTTGGCTCCCTTGCCAGCACTTTCAGAAACAGACTATTGGTTAGTGGACTAAATTCTCTTCAAATTGATGTTTGAATTTATTAGATGCTTTTACAGAAAATGTCTTACATGTTGTCAACAATCAATTACTTTTAGGGCCAGTTTCCCGAGAACAACTTAAGGTTGACTGCCTTGTTCAAGGGCACAACAGTGGTTACAGGGATTTTAACACACACTTTTAAGACTGCTAGCACAGCTAGCCAGTTTCCTTCACTACACTATAGCATACCATCACAATACCACCACTATGCTACCACAAGACTTGGTGACTTGGAAAAAAAACAGGATTAAATTGCAAAATGTGTTCACCTAACTAAAATAAAAAATAAGAAAAACAAAAATAGGTAGGTAGAGGGTAAATCTACCACCCAAGGCTTGTAGCTACTTGCTAAGCTAGGCTAACTACTGTAGCATTCTTGAATCTCAGAATGTGGTGCTGGGCATTGCTGGTTGATTACATTATACTACACTTGTAATAAGTGTTTTAATTAGGGCTTTTCCACTTTTGTATTGCAGTTGGCATTAACACCTTGCAGGTGTGATAATAATATTAGAAGATTCATACATATAAGACCACAACACCATAACACATATTACATTACATTGCATTACACATCTATTTTTTTCAGAAGTCCATAATTAGATGTTTGGATATTAAATTGCAAGAAGATTAAAATACGCTGTGTGTTGATATACAGTAAGTGTGTTGATATTACTAAAGTATAGCATCTTGCTGCAAAGGACATACTCATAACTCTGGGTGTTTTATCCATTTCTAAATGATTCTGTTGAAGGATTCTTAGAACAAGGCCTAAGGGTTTCTCAATGCTAATGTAAAGAACTCTCTAGAACTTTTTTTTTTTTTTTTTTAGAGGGCATCTAAGTCTGCTGTGGGTATGGCAGTCTGGAGTCTGAAGAATACATAGCCATCTGTAACATCACTCCAGCTACCTCAACACACTACACAAGGACAAGGACATGTGGAGCACTTTCAGTTTGCACACACACATACACACACATACACACACACACACACACACACACACACATAATGGAGACATTAGCCTTTTAGCAATGTGGGTTTATACCAATACCAGTCGAGTGGTGGTTGGGAATGACGAATGTTGCATATCTGTGTCGATATCAGTTCAGTGTGTTTTTTTTCCCTCTTATACCCAGCACAGGCAGCCACACACACACACACACACACACACACACACACACACACACACACACACACACACACACACACACGCCACTGGGAGAGACAAGGCTGGGTGGGTTTCTCCAGTTTCAAATGGCTACAGTTTCAAAATGGAGCCCCTGAAAGACCATCTTCATATCTCGAAGATGCTCCTCATGACGGTGGCTTTAGTTATTAATAACTGAGGGGATTGTTTTGCAAGACAGTCTGTGTGTGTGTGTGTGTGTGTGTGTGTGTGTGTGTGTGTGTGTGTGTGTGTGTGTGTGTGTGTGTGTGTGTGTGTGTGTGTGTGTGTAGTCGTGTGTGTGTGTGTGTGTGTGACATATGTTTCTCAGTAGGTCTACTCTTTTCAATTCCATTCCATAGGTTGTTACAGTCCATAACTAGTCTATAGAAACTACTGGCCTCGTAATTACATTGGCCTAGATGCAGAGTTACAATGCAGATGCAATTATGCTATTTTAAAATAGCCTATACATAGAAAAAATGGACTGAAGCGTTAAATTCTCATCTGCTGTAAAAGCACTTTCCTTTCATTTGCACTGCAGGAGGCTTTCATTTCAGGACTAAATGATTTGAAGATGAGAAAGACAGAGGTCATCTGTTTAGGTCTGCAGAAATACTGCAAGGGACTGATGCTCTCTCTCTCTCTCTCTCTCTCTCTCTCTCTCTCTCTCTCTCTCTCTCTCTCTCTCTTTCTTTCTTTTTCTCTCTCTTTGCATATTTTCCTTCATCTCACTGTCACTTACTCTTCAATATGTTCTGATGGCTTTTCTCACTAGTTTAATTTGCATGATTGTGTGACTTACGAGAAAGTTTATATCACTCACAGGCGCCAGGGAGCCACTCTCTACATATGTCTGCATGCGTGCGTGTGTGTGTGTGTGTGTGTATGTCTGTGTGTATGTGTGTGTGTGTGTGTGTGTGTGTGTGTGTGTATGTTTGTGTGTGTGTGTGTGTGTGTGTGTGTGTGTGTGTATGTATATGTGTGTGTGTGTGTGTGTGTGTGTGTATATGTGAGTGTGTGTGCGTGTGTGTGTGTGAGAGTGTGTGTGTGTATATGTATGTGTGTGTGTGTATGTGTGTGTGTGTGTATATGTGTGTGTGTGTGTGTGTGTGTGTGTGTGTGTGTGTGTGTGTGTGTGTTGGAATCACTATGTAACCCTAAGGTAACCTCCAAGCACAAATAGCTCCCGTGCCATGTCTGCTCTGACAGACTACAGGAGTCCGACACACAAACAACAGGGCCGAGTTACCACACAAATATCGCATGGCCATCGACCCCCTCTAAAAGGGGCGCCAAATATCGAACAAGCTGTTCCCCCCAAACCTCCACAGTGACGACACACAGATCATCCATCCATCCTGGGAAGGCTACAGTAACACAGCCTACATAGGATCCTATTCATCGGGTTCAGTAGCATAGGCTACCTGGGGTATTTTAGCACTCAGTTGAAACATGACACTGTATGGAAGATTTACTGGGGATTTATTCTTGTAACTTATGTTAAATAATGAAATCAGAAAGGTCGAATTCCATCACTGCCAAATAGGCTAGCCACTCTTTGAAGCCGAGGCAACGAAAGAAAATGATTTAAAAAAAAGGTTAATAGTGTAATATATTCTAAAGATATTGGCCTCATTAGAGCAATAAAGGATATAACCCTAGAGACCACTGTTTAGAAAAGAAAAAAAAAAAAAAAAAAAAAAACGAAGCACTTCATTTAAAACAAAACCACACTTGTGTGGTGTCGTATTGTAAGTGTTTCAAACGTGTTTACTTTATTCTTTCTTCACTTTGCTTTCGTTTATTTATCCAGATATTTATTTGTTTATTTATTTATTTATTTATTTTCTTTGTCTGCTCATCATTGCACTCTCTGATCCCTTCCTCTCCTAAGTCTGATGTTCACCCCGCTAGTGTGACTCCGGGGCTTTCTTGAGCTCAACTTCCTCATGGGCGACGTCTGGGTTCATCCCATGTATTGAATTTTAACTAGCTTAACACACTCGCATACACACACACACCCACACACACACACACACACACACACACACGTGTGCGTATAACCCCGGCGAATCGATAACTCTCATCTGCATGCTGCACTGCTGCCTCAATCAGCATTCTTCCACCACAGAGAAACTGCCTGCCTGCCTGCCTGCCTGCGTACCTGCCTGCCAAGAGGAGGTACATTTGAATAGTGCTTTCAGTCAAGAGATTTCCTGTCAAACTAGTTGGTTAGTGGCCGCCTCGCTCGCTCTCACACTTTGCTCCAAACATTTCCAAGTGTAATGGATGCCAACTAGCCTGATCTTGCTCTCGGCAGTACATGCAAATCCTCACAACCCTAGCCTTAAAGCAATATACCGGAGCAAGTTTAAGCATAGTCCTGCTGCACGAACCTTCTAACAGCAATATATTTCACATGAAATGAAAGAATTTCAAACAGCATACACCCAACGCGAACACAAAACACTTTACATTGAGTCAATGTAACCTCAGATCTTACTTTCGGTTTCCAACAGTCAGGTCCCATTGATTCAGTGTAAAGTGCCTGTTCACTTCTGCGTTCGCGTTCGGTCTGTGCTGTACCAAATTATTTTGTTCCACTCGCTAACTAGTGCATTTAGCAAGCTCTTACAACAGGGCTATGCTAGAATTCACTCCGGCACTTTCCTTTAAAGAACGCTTCTAACTGCTGAGCTGGGAGCCTGATTCTAACTGCTGAGCTGGGAGCCTAATGGGCTTTTCAGCTCAGTGGTTAGTTAGAGCCTTTGACTCCTATGCTGTGGGTTTGTTGTAGTTGATGAAATGGCAGGTTTGAGACCTGACGGTGCATTCACACCGCAAGCGCGAGACGTCCACTTAACGTCTCCGGTATCAATGTGAAATGGTTAAAATACATGAAAACAGACCATGCCTTGCACACAGGAGCGCGGTGTAAGCACGGCGCATGTCCGGTCCCGCAAGCGGGCTCTTATTGAAAATGCATGGCATGCTGACCGCGTATAGAACGCGAACGTGACTGTGCAGTGTGAAAGGGAGCAACGAAGCAGCCCGCAAACCTCTCGGACTAGCGATGCTCCTGGAGACG
>JAODXP020000027.1:23112955-23115455 GCA_027497455.2 Sardinella longiceps
GCTTTAGAGACCTGGGAGCTAGCATAGCATAGCAGCAGCTCTGAGAATTGGGGATGAACTGAGCAGGGGGAAGGAGGAGTGGAGAAGAGAGGGAGAGAGAAGGGAGAGAAAGAAGAGGAGGGGAGACGATGGGGTGGGAAGAGAGGAGTGGGGAGGAGAAGAGAAGAGAGGATTGGGGAGAGGAAAGGAGTGGAGAAAAGAGGAGAAGAAAGAGGAGTGAAAAGGAGAGATGTAAAGCAAAGAGGTGAGAGAGGAGAAGAAGGGATGGGAGAGTTGAGAGGAATAGAGGACAGGAGAGAGAAAGAGGGAAGAGAAAAGGAGAGGAGAGGACAAGGGGAGTAGTGGAAAGATGAGGAGGAAGAGAGGATGATATGAGAAAAGAGGGGGAGAGAAACATGATGAAAAATGGAAAAAAGGAATGAAAGGAGGAGAGAACAGGAGAGGAAAGGAAAGACATGGAGAAAAGACAGATGGAGTGAGAAAGAGAACGCATGGAGGAATGGACAGGGAAAGAGTGGGGATATAGGACACACACACACACACACACACACACACACACAGGAGAGGAGAGGAACGAGTGTGTGAGGGAGGGAGAATGGAGAGTGGAGTAGAGAAGAGGAGGGGAGCCACACAGGACTGGACTGGCCAATACTATTCAATGGGCTGTCTCATTTCAGCTATGCGCTAAACACTGGGCACGTGTGTGTGTGTGTGTGTGTGTGTGTGTGTGTGTGTGTGTGTGTGTGTGTGTGTGTGTGTGTGTGTGTGTGTGTGTGTGTGTGTGTGTGTGTGTGTGTGTGTGTGTGTGTGTGTGTGTGTGTGTGTGTGTGTGTGTGTGTGTGTGTGTGTGTGTGTGTGTGTGTGGTGTGAGTAAGCTCAGTGGATCAGTGGCTTTGGGCCACACAGAACTTCAAAGGGCAAACAGACACACAGAGAGAGAGAGAGAGAGGGGGGGAGTGAGAGAGAGAGAGAGAGAGAGAGAGAGAGAGAGAGAGAGAGAGAGAGAGAGAGAGAGAGAGAATTGAAATCCTCAGAGGGAAAACACAAGGGAGGGGAGAGAGAGAGAGAGAGAGAGAGAGAGAGAGAGAGAGAGAGAGAGAGAGAGAGAGAGAGAGAGAGAAGAGGGAGAGAAACTGAGTCAGGAAAAAGAAATAAAAATAGAGTTCATGCTGGCAAAGGAAGGTGAGCGGGATGGAGAGAATGAGAGAGGTGCAGAGAAAGAAAGAAAGAAATAAAAAAGAAACAGAGAGAGAGATGAGAGAGGGAGAGGTAAAGAGGGAGGGATGGCAGCATCCATCATTTGAACAAGTTTGCATGTGTGCTCTATGGTAGAAGAAAGACTCTGTGTCTCTCTTTCTGTCCTCCCTATCCCTTTTTTAGTCTCACTTACACACACACACACACACACACACACACACACACACACACACACACACACACACACACACACACACACACACACAGCACACAACACACACACACACACACCCACACACACACACACACACACACACACACACAACACACACACACACACACACACACACACACACACACTCCACACACACTCACACACACACACACACACACACACACACACACTCCCATACACTCACACACACGCACACACACACACACACACACACACACACACACACACGGAGGCAGACAAAAGACTGCTGGCTCTATTCAATGCGGACCAGTAATCCAGAGCTGGGATGCTCTCTCCCATGGAGAGGTGAGGCAAATCAGAAGACTCCCAAGCCTCTGTTCACAACAGGACACACACACTCACGCAGACACACACACACACACACTCACGCAGACACACACACACACACACACACACACACACACACACACACAGACATGCTTTCTCTCTCTCCCTCTCATATACACACACACACACACACACACACACACACACACACACACACAATCTCTTACATTCAAACCCTATCAAACAGATACACACACTCGCACATGCAACACTCACACACACACACACACACACACACACACAGACTTTCTTTCATACACACTCTATCCCTCCAATTCAGTCCGTCCATCAGATACAGTAGTCCATATCTCTGTGTCCTTAGGTGTAATTTCAGCAACACACACACACACACACACACGCATAAACACACACACACATATACTCAGTAACACCCTCTCTTTCACCTACCTGTAGTGCATTTCTTTTTGTCCTTGGGTGTAATCGCTGAAACATATACAGTATTCTCCATGTGGTGATTCTTTTTCACACACACACACACACACACACACACACACACACACACACACACACACACACACACACACACACACTGAAACACATATTCTCCATGTGGTGATTCTTTCAGGTCTCATTTCGACCCTATTCTCAGGGTCGGTTCTAGCCTTTGCGCTGCCCTAGGCCAAATTGGAGTTTTGTCCCCTCTTTACTAGGGATAGAAGTGAATAACTGAAGAAAAAAAAATTAGTGTGATGCCCCGCT
>JAODXP020000027.1:23125455-23127955 GCA_027497455.2 Sardinella longiceps
GTGATTATGGGCAGCCTCAATCTGCAGGCTGGGCTGCTATTAGCCATAGAGATTAGCTTAGCCGGGGTTGAGCCTCTCTTAATAGCCTCCTCTCTAACTCACTAACTCTACACACCTACATACATGCCACTCCTAATAGCCTCCTCTCTAACTCACTAACTCTACACACCTACATACATGCCACTCCTAATAGCCTCCTCTCTAACTCACTAACTCTACACACCTACATACATGCCACTCCTAATAGCCTCCTCTCTAACTCACTAACTCTACATACTGTACCACCTCCATCCAACTGCAGCACCTCCTCAGCGCAATCTTACTCCACCATCTGGGCATTTTACAGTAAATAAGTCTTATCCATCCATCTATCTATCTATCTATCTATCTATCTATCTATCTATCTATCTATCCATCCATGCATCCCTCCCTCCATCTATCTATCTATCTATCTATCTATCTATCTATCTATCTATCTATCTATATCTATCTATCTATCTATCTATCTATCTATCTATCTATCTATCTATCTATCTATCTATCTATCTATCCATTCCAGTATGGACTTGTTTCACACCTGAACATTCTGACATTCCATGGTAGTAAACTGAACATTCTATCATTGAAATGCATTGGTTTTATGCCTCTTTCTGACTTGGGAAAAAGGGTAATTACATTTAAAACATGTCTAAATTCACTTTCTTTCAAATAATACACATTTGAAGCCCACAAATTTGGAAGTCCCGAATAGATAAAAGTGGTTTTAGATTTTTATGCATGAAGCTTCTATCTATTTGGGACCTCCCAATTTGTGTGCTTCAAATGTGTATTATTTGAAGGAAAGTGAATTTAGACATGTTTTAAATGTTATTATCCATTTTTGTCAAGCCAGAAAGGGGCATAAATCCAATGCATTTCAATGATAGAATGTTCAGTTTACTACCATGGAATGTCGGAATGTTCAGGTGTGAAACAAGTCTATTGTGGTCAAGGAATGAGTCCTTGAGTTCCGAATGTTCTGAGATCAGGTCAAGTCCAAGTCATCGGAGTCCAAGTCAAAAGAATTCCAGTCAAGTCCAACTGGATTCCCCACATGATCCCAAAAGCAGTCTAGTCTGATACATATGACAGACACGGTTTTCCTTTTGTGCTGTTTACTTACAATGCATGTAAAATTAGTGGAACAATTAGTGTGTGGATATTTCTTGATAACAAATCATTGACTGCTATAAGGGAAATTGAAAAAGAATGTTGCCATAACTAAAAATCTGTTAGTTATGTGAAGGACAACATTTTTCCTTTTTTTTTCAAAATTTACTCTCAATATTACTGTAATCATTAAAATGACTATAAAACAATGCAAAATCGCTAAAAAGCTCTGTTACAGTAATATTGACAATTAATAGCCATGTAATGGGCGGGATAACATTCTGCAAGACGTGATTCAGGATCTTCAGAGTGATTCAAGATCCTAAATCACTTATCAAATTGATATGGTGGTGGTCAGTGAAGTCCCCCTCCACTGTAAAGCGCTTTGGGTGCCTAGAAAGGCGCTATAGAAATTGAATGTGTTGTTGTTGTTGTTGTTGTTGATATCATTATCCCAGATCAGTATTGTGTGGAACACTTCTGTAATACTTCTATGGTATTCTGTCAGGGTTCAGTTCAATTAGGGTTGTCAGTAGCCTGGCACGCCCTCCCAGTGACTTAACACCTTCGGCATTGCTGTCGCTGGTCTAGCCAGCTGGTGATCGGGCAGGATTTCTGAATTCCCCTAGACGGGGGAACTGCCCCCTCTTGGTCGAGAACCAATCAACTTTGAGCAGCTCCAACGGCTCTCAGTCCTGTTCAAGCAATTCCCTTCGCGTCACATACGTCAGAGGAAAGAGTGGTGTGATTGGTTTTGCTTCGGCGCAGCATTTTCTAACATCAACCAGTTGCAAACCGAGGCATTTCAGGGAGTTGGGTCAACCAAGCGTTTTGAGAAACTTTGTTATACGGGCTCTTGGTCAGACCAAAGTCTCGTAGAGCTTTGAAAGTCGATGGCAATCAGGCTAAGTTGTCAGTGCTCAAGACCAAGTCAAGTTACAAGCCTTCATCTAACCATTTATCATTTTCAGGTCAATATCCTTCCATACATACATACATACATACATACATACATACATACATACTGTATGTACACACAATTATTCATCCTATTTGTGAAACGGTATCTCAGTCACTTGATTATATGCCTCTCACTGTGTCCATCGACCACTCATCAAAGCCTCCATTAGGAGTAAATGATTTGGATCCTCATCTCTGCAGAGTTGTGTAAGGAGAGGGTTAGATATTAATAGGATTGCCTTTGCTGGATTAGGACAGGTTAGAGGTTAGCGGGAAGACAGAAAACATGTTGAGATTAACACTAATTCCAACACCTAGGGAGACACACACACACACACACACACACACACATACACGCACACACACGCACACGGACATGCACACACGCTCA
>JAODXP020000027.1:23155455-23172955 GCA_027497455.2 Sardinella longiceps
GGAGATGAACAACGAGGAGTTTGACGCCCATCTCACTCCTACCCTCTCTCTCTCTCTCTCTCCCTCCTTTTCTCTCTAGAAAAGAATGGGGAGTTTGACGCCCATCTCCCACTCTCTCTCCCTCCCTCTCTGTGTATATCTCCCTCCCTTTCTTTCCAGATGAGGATGAGGAGTTTGACGCCCATCTCCCTCCCTCTCCCTCTCTCCCTCCCTCTCCCTCTCTCCTCATCTTTCCATCTGTTTCTGGGAGGCTGTTGGCTTTAAAAGGCTGGATCCGCGTGTGATGTCTAGTCCAGACTCCCAGGTCTCAGCAGGGGAGACACTCAACAACACTGTGCTTCTCAGGCAGCTGAGAAGAGGACGGAATAAAGTGCAACATCTTCTCAATCATCACTCCATTATCTGTCTGCCTGTGTGTGTGTGTGTGTGTGTGTGTGTGCGTGTGTGTGTGTGTGTGCTTCTGTGTATATCTTTCTCTATAGTCTTTCATAAATTAGTCCTTATTTGCTGCTGCTTGTGTTTTAATGTGTTGCAGCATTCTTACATCATGTTGTTGACCTTCAAGCCGGAATGCTTCCTTTCTACCAAAAGAGTTCAGGTTGTAAACATCACTGTTGAATCACAGCACTTCACACCGGCAGGCGGTCTCTCCCCATTGATTAATTAAAACATGAAAAACGTTTTTCTCCTCAACGGAAAGAAAAATAGCCTCCGAGCAAACATAAGAGCTGGCATGCAAAACATTTTTATTTATTTATTTATTTTTTTGTTCCGGGGCGTTGCATCACTGTAATTGTCTTTGTTTACAAATGCATTGTAACACTCCTTCACATCTCTCTCTCTCTCTCTCTCTCTCTCTCTCTCTCTCTCTCTGTCACTCTCTCTCTCTTTCTATCCCTCTCTTTCTCACTCAAACACACACACACACACACACACACACACACACACTCCACAGTAATTGTTGTAGTGATAATTGCTAAATTGCTAGGTGATTACAGTGGGTTAAGACTCTGTAAACACAGCCTTCCAGCACATGTCATGTGACCTGGGTTCACCAGGGAATAAAACTGTAATAATAGGCCCTCACCCCTGAATAGAGCTTGGCACTGGATTCAATAAAACAATAAATGTACGTTTTGTCACACCACTGACACATTGGTTGGGACGCAAATGAAGGCTTGATGGTATTTTTTGCCCTCAACAGCAAAATAACAGTAACCCCTTCCAGCCAGCACTTTCAAATTCAATGATTTCGCAACAAACCGAGTACAGTAGCCTGTGGAATCAACATTGGCTGTCAATGGACGGCTCCGACAAAACAGACTTCAACCGTAATTCACAATCGACGGCTGAAGACGTTATGCTGGTGTTCGGGGTTGCATTGAAAACAGTAGGATAGAATGCTGCAAGTAGAGTGCTCAGCAGTATGTCAGAGCTGGTGTAAGGACCGCTTTAAAATAAGTTTAAGCATAGCCCTGCTGCATGAGCCTTCTAACAGCAATATATTTCCCATGAAATGAAAGAATTTTGAACAGCATAGACCTCCCGCGAACGTGAAACACTTAACATTGAGTCAATGTAACCTCAGATCTTACTTTCGGTTTCCAACAGTCAGGTCCCATTGATTCAGTGTAAAGTGCCTGTTCGCTTCTGCGTTCGCGTTCAGTCTGTGCTGTACCAAATTATTTTGTTCCACTCGCTAACTAGCGCATTTAGCAAGCTCTCTCAACAGGGCTATGTTTGAATTCACTCCAGTGCTTTCCTTTAACCCTCATCCTAACCCTGGATTTAGGGGGGTAGTAGTGCCTTGTAAGCAGTGCTGCCTGGAAGGTGCTGTTGAGGGAAAAATATACCAAAGACCCAGATGAAGAAGGAGTTATGTCACTGCGTACCACTGTGTACATTATTATTACCTCCGCCGAGGAGGTAATGTTCTGTCTGCGTGTGTGTCTGTGTGTGTGTGTCTGTGTACAACATAGCTTGAAAAGTACTGTACGGATTTGGATGACATTTTCGAACAATGTGTGTATCGGGAAAAGAACAACAGATTCAATTTTGGCGGTGATTGGTGATCCAGATCACCATCTAGAATTGATATTGTGTCTGTGACCACACTGCCTTGGCGGAGGTCCGATCCAAAGAAGCAGCGCTTGGATGACTAGAGTGAGGTGAGGAAATTTAACAAATAATCTGTTGCCTAGACAGATCAAAATATTCATTGAACGAGAGAGAGAGAGAGAGAGAGAGAGAGAGAGAGAGAGAGAGAGAGAGAATGGAAGTAATGCTATATTAGTGTGATAATAAGAGGGATAACAACAGGTAACAATGATGCTCTCCTGTCTGTTAGGGCCCTTGGGACAGATGATGGAATGAATGAATGAATGAATGAATGAATGAATGAATGGTTTATTTCCTCTAAGGACTGGAGGCTAATACGATGGGTAATGTGCCCACTGACCCCCAGCAGCAGATGATCATCAGAGGGTTAATCTCCACCGGAGGCGATGTCTTCAGCAGTATTCCCACAGACACACAGATAAAGAGCAAGCCTACAATGATTATTACTGAGCCGTGGTGGAGGGGTCAGGGCTAAGGAGAAGGATAAGGGCTAGGCTAGGGCTGAGACGCTAACTTTGCCTGAAGCAAGAGACAGAAAAACCCAAACCACATAAGCAAACTCTTTGGCTGCGTTCAATCGGCTGCCATGACACGACACGACCACCACCACCTCCCGCGGTGGAGCTCAAGGGGGCTGATGGGATTGCGATACCTCCAGGAGGTGTTTGACGTTTCCACTCCTCCAGTCGGTGTAAACATAGCCTCCCTTGACCTCACTCCTCCTTTCTCCTTCACCTCCACCTGCTCCCTCTCTTCATCCTCCTCTTCTCCTTTACCTTTTCTTTTCATCCTCTGCTTCTCGTGGTCTGTTGTTGGTTAATTTATGAAATCAATGCTGGCCGGCATCAATAATGCAAGGCAACGAGCAGGGCCTCACACACACACACACACACACACACACACACACACACACACACACACACACACACACACACACACACACACACTCAGGCACACACTCCCTCACACGGTGGTTTTGTTTGCATGGAAAGAAGGTGCTCAATTTAGCTGTCAGAGAATGGGAGAGTCATACCTTGCATGTAATCACACACACGTACACACACACACACACACACACAAAAATATGTTTTTGCTGTTAGCTCTGCACTGGCACTGGCAAAATACACACACACACACACACACATACACACACACACACACACACAAATTGCTTCAGGTGTCTAATATGCAAACAAGAAGCATGGATACGGCAGGTACAAACTGGTGGTATTTACAGAAGGCTGCGTCATTGCCAAGAAAAATACTTCAAACTACCTCAGCTAAATACTACAAAAAGGTTAGCCCACTGTAGCCTACCTGAGCAAGCAAGACGTTCACATTACTTGTATATGCATGACTTCAACAGGCCCTGAAGCCATAACACGTTCCCAGAGCCTTGCAAGACAAGACCTAATTATCTTCCATGTAAGGGTAGTCATTAGAGCAGAACTTAGCCACTTAGAAATGCTAAGCTTTGAGGAGCAGTACAAGCCCCTTTCCCTATGTTGGCCATACCCACACACACACACCAGAGCACTTTCACACACACACACACACACATGCATGAACACATGCAGTTGTATCGCACGCACATACACACACACACACACACAGATGCACACACACATGCAGTCGTATCGCACACACACACACACACACACACACACACACACACACACACACACACACACACACACACACACACACACATTTATATATGCCCACTCACTGCAGGACTGGGAAAACAATCATTTGTCTCGGGCTGAAACAAATGATCTGCGTCTAAGGCAAAACAGATGAACAGTGCTGAGTGCAGTGCTATGTCCTCTCTCTCTCTCTCTCTCTCTCTCTCTCTCTCTCTCTCTCTCTCTCTCTCTCTCTCTCACACACACACACACACACACACACTACACACACACACACACACACACACACACACACACACACACACACACACACACACACACACACACACACACACACACACACACACACACACATCAAATCAGAGGGATTTAGTGTGCAGGAGATAGGCCACTCACCTTTGCAATGCCCTGGCTGGCCGAGGCACATATCTCAGCAGGGGTGACAGCAGCAAATGCTTTCCCTAGAGCTCAGTTGTGTCTCTCCAGTCTCCTCTGGTCTCGTCTTCTCTGGTCTCGTCTCGTCTTCTCTGGTCTCCTGGGAGAAAGGGAGGCAGAGGAAGAGTGATGCAGGTTTAACAGCTTAAGCTGTTCCCTGGATCCTACACTTTCATTCCATTCACTCTGTCTCACTCTCTGATGTACACACACACACACACACGCACACACACACACACACATGCGCGAACACACATGCACGCACACACACATACACACATTCTCTCTCTCTCTCTGTTTTACTCTCTGACATACACTCTCACTCTGTCTCACTCTCTGACAGAAACACACACACACACACACACACACACACACACACAAGAGACACATATTCTGTAAAACTGACACTCTCTCTTTCTCTCTCTCTATTTTACTTTCTGACACACACACACACACACACACACACACACACACACACACACACACACACACACACACACACACACACACACACACACACACACACACACACAGATGAAGTGGATGCAACTCACGCCCAAAGTGTCAGTAACATATGGGGGTTAACAGTGGTCTTTTCACACCATAATGGCTTTTTCCAGAAACACAGGCCTCCATGAGATTATCTGTGATGAGATCACTTTGCATTCCATTACGGCCATAACACACACATCTGTTAGACTGAAGAGTCATTCAAACATGAACTCAGAGAATTTGTGTGTGTGGGGAGAGAACCAAAAAAAAAAAAAAAGAAATCCCATTAAAGTTTGTATTGCACTGGCTCCCCCAGTGAAGCAAGAGAATAAAAATGGAAATAATCTGATAAATTGTAATGAGATACCCGACATCTCTAATGAAGGGAGTTAGTAATCTCTCCCACTGCGTACACGCTCTCTCTCTCTCTCTCTCTCTCTCTCTCTCTCTCTCTCTCTCTCTCTCTCTCACACACACACACACACACACACACACACACACACACTAATCCCCTTGCGTTTGGAAGGAGACATTCCTCGTGTAGTCTGTATGGAACTCCAAATATAGATTCATGCCTGGAAATTGGTCCTCCACTCAAGGACAAGTCCCAGTGCAGCACCCCCGCCACACACACACACACACACACCCCACCCCACATCACACACACACACACACTCACCCCTCCTTCTGCTGGCTGATTATAAAGGATTACACAGATGTCCCATCAGAGGATAGAGTCTCCTCGTCATTCTGCCAGCCTGGTGCCATCCTGTGATGGGTGCAGCACCCCTTTGCTGATCATGAGGAATAAACAAGCAAATAAATAAATACATAAATAAATAAAGAAGGTGATGGTCCTGTCGAATGATTTGATGAGATGAACAATCGCCATTACTGCACTCTCCTTCCACTCACTCTACTCCATATTATGAAGTTGATGTGTAAAATACAGCAAGCTCAGCCACTCAAACAGACCCTTATTTCAATGCCATCTGTTTGACAATGGGAGGAAAATGTTGTCAGCTGTATGAAATAGCAGTGGAGGAAAAAAAGCAGAGTGCTGATGACATGTTTGGATAATCACACACAAACACACACACACACACACACACACACACACACACACACACTCACACAACCCTTCTTTCATAGGTCTGTTGTTAATTGCAGCAGAGATGACCCAGCACAGTGCGGACACTGGCCCACATTGGTTCTCTCCGTGTCTGCCACTTCCCCCCCACTCCCCCCTCTCCTCCTCTTCGCCACCACTGGCTGCGGACGGCGGGTTTGAGTTGACGGCGGACATTAGTCAGAGCCGACAGATGGCAAACGAGTGATTTATCTCCCGCACGGGCGAAGGTAGAGGAGGCGGCGGCCGGCGCTGCTCGCCACTTGCCATCGCCGACACAGTTGCCGCACGCATGCGGTGGGCCCGAGATCTCAAAGAGGAGCGGTACACATTAATCTGCCGCCGTCGCTGCCGCCGCCGCCACGGCGTGTGGGCCAAGGGAGGGAAGGAGTTCAAGGTGGAGGAGGAAACAAGACGCCAAGCTGGGGGAGATTGACAGAAACCCGAGGAAAAAGACTAAACAGGAGCTCCTCAGCTGTGTGAGGGGAGAGAGAGAGAGAGAGAGAGAGAGAGAGAGAGAGAGAGAGAGAGAGAGAGAGAGAGAGAGGAAAGAGAGAGACGGGGAGAGAGAGAGAGAGAGAGAGAGAGAGAGAGAGAGAGAGAGAGAGAAGGAGAGAGAGAGAGACAGGGAGAGAGAGAATGAAAGAGAAAGACAGAGAGGGAGGGAGAGAGAGAGACAGGGAGAGAGAGAATGAAAGAGAAAGACAGAGAGGGAGAGAGAGAGAGAGAGAGAGAGAGAGAACAAGAGACAGATGAAAGTCAGCAGTCCGTTGAGAAGTTCAGTACTTCTCAAAGTGGAACAGTAGCAAAGTAGCTTGGTGAGCTCAGAATGCACTAAATAGGGTTTTAATGACTTCCACTGCATTCCCACGACCCACAGCTTCTCTTATTGTTACTGTTTCATTAATATTAAACCGGAACTAACTGCATTTGCACTTCCCTTTGAGGGGGCTGATGCAGTTATGTTCACAAGAAAAAGAAAAAAGAAAAGAATTGAAAAATAAATAAATAAATAAATAAAACAGGAGCAAGCAGATGTAGTGTATCTCCTCCTCAGAGATGAGGACTGGTCGTAATAGATGAGTTTATGTGGCTGAAGGCTCACAGACCCAAAAGCCATCAACTAGAAAAACAAATAACAAAAAAATCGCAGATCTTTTTTTTTTTTTTTTTCCCTGCCATCCGCATCTGGCCTAAATGTATTATTCTGTTGGCCGACGTCATAGCAACATAAGTAGACTTATAATCTGCTAAACTAATTCAGCCAGATGAAAGGGGTTAAATGAAGTAAACTACTGATTGCCTTCGTCAGATAACTGATTAGGCTGAGAGTATTTTTAGAGAATGTCTTTATGCTTAAGGTGCCTTTATGCTTAAGGTGGCTACAGACGAAATATGCGCAACAAGATGGGCTGCGACATTCTAAAAACCAGCGACGTTCTAAAGCTTCTGCTATTCAACATATTGAATATTTTGCGATGGCTTGCAACTGCTTGCGACGGGCGATTGATTCATACCAGCGCAACTCCTCCCTAAAACCGCCTCATCTCGTTGCAGATTGTCAGTCTGAATTGTACATTCAGACGGCAAGCAATAAATTGCCAAGAGTTACCGAAGAATCCCAAGAACATTGCTTAGCACAGCAACAAAAACAGCAAAATTGCCAATGACTTTAGCATCTGAACATTCGATCCTGCTTCTCTATAGGAGTCACACCGGGAAATCTATGTTCTGATTGGTAGTCGCTGAACCACATCATAGCTCATTACATCAACTTAACCAAAGTTTAACTTTCCTTCATCGCCCAAGTCGCCCAAATTTCATCGCCCACCACACCTGCCACTTTTGTCGCCCAAGTCGCCCGTCTCCATACAAAGTCAGTTACTTCTGTCGCCTGAATCAATTGCGGTCTGAACGTACAGTTGAAGTAAGTTTTAAGTTAAGTGGGGTAAGCTTTGGGCAAAAGACGAAATCAGCATCCTGTTAGCTATGGCCGGATATTTAGCCTTCATTCAGATTCTTAGGGCTTAACAAGTTCCATTAGCTCAAAGAATCCATTAGCTCAGTTCCTCTTTTAACATTAATAAAAAGAAAATGAAAGGGTCAATTACGACAATGGCTTCACTAACTTAGACCAATAGCTTGTACCTTGCAGAACATCATGTGACCTTTAAATGTGATTAAATTGCAGCTCTAGCCGACTCCTTCATTTGTAGATCAGTGTGGTTAAAGTCACACATACACTACTGGACATAACTGGATCACTGAATTGCATGGAGGTTGTTGTTTTTTTTTGTTTTTTTTTTCGACCTGTACCTTTGTTGGCATATCTCTTGTGTCTTTTCCAAATGTCAATTTTAGTTCAATAAGGGTTCGATCATTCCTCTGTGTGGGGTAGACTTAGCATATAGGAAACCGATTTTTGTCTGAAAAAGCCATGACTACTGATGCAGAGACGTTTTAGATATGTTTAGCGCTTATGCCTGGGGAAAAGCCGATATCTAAGATATTTAAAAAGATTTAAGTCTTGTTTGTGGCACTCTGCAGAGAGAGGGAGAGAGAGAAGTGCAGTGTTGATGGGGGTTGGGGAAGGGGGGAGAAATTGATTAAGTTCAGCTGTCAAACAGATGACTGGGTAAACGATGGCGTTTGAGTGATGGCCTTAACGAGTGGTAATTTCCTCGAGCTGACGGGTTTGTGTAATCGCCACAGTCGCCCTAATGATGAGGGCCAGGTGAGACCTTTCAAGGTCCCCCCCTCCCCTCCCTCCTTCGCTGATGAGCTCATTAAACATGTCGCTCTCTCTTCTCCTCCTTCTCCCCCTCTTTCTCTCTCTCTATCTCTGTATTCCCTTCCTCCAGTCTTGTTGACTCCTGCTGACTCTGTCCTCCTCGATCATACATCTATATTTTACCCATCCTGAGGCCCTATAGTCTAAATGTGATCATTTAGCCTGTCCCCTGCTGAAATAACGATTTGGAAACCATCCGCTTGCGTCCACATGTTGTTTGCCCATCGTCCGCCGAGGCGGAAACTCATCTTCTAAGCACTGACCTTTCAGCGAATGCTTCCGTGACTGCCGTCCCTGGGCAGCTCCGGCCCCTCCTATGCACCGATATTTAATAATTTACAAAATGTCTGGCTAGCACATCTTCTATCTCTCTCTCTCTCTCTCTCTCTCTCTCTCTCTCTCTCTCTCTCTCTCTGTTGCTATTGCTGTCGAATCAAACCACAAGCGAAGGCCGTGCTTCAGAGGAAGAGAGAGAGAGAGAGAGAGAGAGAGAGAAATAGACGGGGTTTATCTAAATATCATCCCTGTGATGGCAGACTCCCATGGTTACTGGGATGGTGCTGGAGATGGAGAGGCATCCTTGCATAGCCTGTAGCTATTGATTCTCTTGTTGCTATCAGTCATGCATCAGGCTGTCTGTCAGTGGAGCAGTGATGTTTAAATTAATCTATGCAGTGGCGAGGTGTCGCTCTTCAGACACTCTTCTAGGAGGTGGAAATGAGATTCAGTTTTACCACTTCACTGTTCAAAAGTGAAAATGAGGTGGATTTTTAGCAGGAATAAAAATGATGAAAAAAAAATGTTGGCAACGTTAGTCGTAAAAGAGTAGAAGAGATAACATGGAAGAAATAAAAGAAAGAAAGAAAGAAAAAATGGAAAGAAGTGATTGAAGTAATGACACTGATATGGAATAAGGTGCTGGTGTTTCCGCATATGTGTGAGTGTGTGTGGTGGGGGTGAGTGTGTGTCTATGTGTGTGTGTGTGTGTGTGTGTGTGTGTGTGGTGGGGGTGCTTGTCACTTTCGTTCTCATCAGTACCATCCTTCCTTTGGCTTGTGGACACACACCTGGGGTGGGTGCGGTGCGGGGTATGAAACAGTGGCCTCGCACTTGTGGAGAAGCGCCCGAACCTTGGGGCCTGTATTGATGTGCGTCTGCCATGACGTTGATGGATGTGGCTGTCAGGGGACTTGGCGGGACGTCTAAATTACATTAAATTCCTCCTGTTTCTGTTCCTGACTCCAAGGCTGACTCCTAAACTCCGATGAGGCCCACGGGTGTGTGTGTGTGTGTGTGTGAGTGTGTGTGTGTGTCTGTCTGTCTGTGTGTGTGTGTGTGTGTGTGTGTCTTTGTGTGAGTGTGTAAGTCTGTGTGTGTGTGTGTGTGTGTGTGTGTGTGTGTGTGTCTGTGTGTCTGTGTATGTGTGTGTGTAAGTGTATGTGTCTTTGTGTGAGTGTGTGAGTCGGTGTGTGTGTGTGTGTGTGTGTGTGTGTGTGTGTGTGTGTCTGTGTGTGTCTTTGTGTGTGTATGTGTGTCTCCTGTCTGTGTGTGTGTGTGTGTGTCTGTCTGTCTGTCTGTCTGTGTGTGTGTGTGTGTGTGTGTGTCTCTGTGTGTGTGTGTGTGTGTGTGTGTGTGTGTGTGTGTGTGTCTGTCTGTGTGTATATGTTAGGTGAACTCAAGCATGCAATCTGAGTATAAAAGCCCCCAGTCTTCCAAGTCTATGGTTTCTTGTTCCAGTTCCATTGGAAGCAGACAGGCACAGTAAAGTGCATTGACAACTAAGGGAATGTTCCGGCTCTTGAGAAGTGCTGCTGAGAAACCCGATCCGTCCCGCTAAGAGTTTAATTACCACTGATGTGTCCGCTCTCAATGTCAGCTGATGTAACAACCGCATGCATTTATTATGAGCCAGCTTAAAGACGCCACGCAAAGTGATTAGCCAGCACGCCTTACACCACACACACACACACACACACACACACACACACACAGTAGACCATGTGAATACAGTTTGTTGTGTACGATCAAACATTAGCACTGCAAGAGGGAGGTGTCTCTGGTCTCACTGACCCCAATTCCATATAATTTTAATGTATATCTACAATGCAATGTTTTCCCATGTGGAAAGGGCCTATTCGGAGAAAACCATTAAAGGTAATAAATGTTTTTTCTTTTTTTTCCATGTGGGAAAAACATGATCAAATGATCAGATGGGCCCAAGAAGACTCATTTATTTAGTTTATTAGGACAGTTTCATAGCTACTTCATTAAAATGAATTATTTTTATCTCAGCAATGGCCATCGAATGATCGGAATATTCCCTTGTGTATACGCCGCTACAATGCTAGAGTGAATTTCTTATGATCATCATAATATTTGAAGGTCACAAAGTAGAGTTTATGCATATATAAATGTGTGACAGTATAGAAATACGCAGTTCTTCTGGTGGTGGGGCCACGTGCGACACCATCCATACAGCATTCCGGAGTCTTCCATGTGCTTCCATGTGGGAATATGGGATTTCATGTGGGAATTAACCCCATGGCCTCCCATTTACTGCACACTGGACTGCAGTTAATCATGTGTCCTTGACACACAACGCAAGCAGACGAGTGGGGTGCCTTGAGCTGTCCGCACTCCGACAAAGTGCTCTGCACTCCGCTACCAACATTCTATTCCATTGTTTTCAATGCAACCCCGCACACCAGTGCCAAGCTCTTCCGCCAATGATTGTGAATTATGATTGAAGTCTATTTTGTCGGAGCCGTCCATTGACATGCATTGTTGATTCCACTGGCTACTGTACTAGGTTCGTTGTGAAATAGTCTAATTTGAAAGTACTCCGCAATGGCTCAATGGTGTTTTTTGCCCCCAACGGCACCTTCCAGGCAGCATGGCCTAAAAGGCACTACCCTTACCCTATTCCTAACCCTAACCCCCTCAACCCTCATCCTAACCCTAAACTGAGAGGAGTAGTGCCTTGAAGGCAGCGCAGCCTGGAAGGCACCGTTGAGGGCAAAAAATACCAAAGACCCTCCGCAATGCTGTCAGAACCGGTTTGTGAAGGGCCTTAGAGCTTAAAGCTGGGTCGTACTGAAGAGAGGGGCCAGCATTTTCTCCTGTGTAATGTTACACTTTTATTATTTACTTATTTTTATTCTTTTTTTTCTCCCCTCACTTCTCAGATACCCCCATTTATTTTCAACTTAACCACAGGAATTTATTTTCTTAAAACAATATCTGCTCAGAGACACCACAAACTATGTCCCCCAGTGCAAACAAGAAAAAGAAAAGAAAAGAAAAAAAGAAAGCCGAGCCCTTAGTCCAATTACTATTTCTTTTGAGGTCTGTGAGTTAAGTATTATGGATGATCTAAAAAAAGAAGCTGTTTTGTTGGTTTTCTCTTTCAGCCAGAGTACATTGGAGTGGATGCATTCAGCAAACAGCAATGGACCGATTTACAACAACAACAACAACAACAACAACAAAAAGGCAAGCTGCTAATTCTTAGCCTCTCTTGGTGCCACAGACAGCAATCCTCATGGCCAAGGAATCACGTGATCACAGATATGCGTCTGAATAGAGAGAGAGAGAGAGAGAGAGAGAGAGAGAGAGAGAGAGAGAGAGAGAGAGAGAGAGAGAGAGATCTAACACAAGCTCAAGGTCACTATATGAGATGCATTTTACCCATGGTATCTCTGTGTGTGTGTGTGTGTGTGTGTGTGTGTGTGTGTGTGTGTGTGTGTGTGTGTGTGTGTGTGCGTGCGCGTATGTCTCGAAGCCTTTTATCTCCCAGACTTAAGTTTACAACATCAAACAACGGACGTATAGAGCCTGTGCAGCACACACTGTGACACACACACACACACACACACACACACACACACACACACACACACACACACACACACACACACAAACTATAGCATAGTCACTATATTCTCTGGCCTCACAGGCTACATCCACCACTAAGGCCAGTCACATATGGCACTACACCCTGTCATGGTCACTCCCAAATCAAAAGCGTTATTAGTGCCTGTCATTTAAAATCCTCATTAATATTCTCAGATTATATTCATTAATGTGTATGCTTAGTTTATGTTCATTAATGGGTATGCTTAACCTATGTTCATTAATGGGTATGCTTGGCTTATGTTCATTAATGCATATGGTAAGCTTATGTTCATTAATGCATATACTTTTCTAACTTATGTTCATTAATGATTAGGATTTTTAATGGCTCTGCTTCATTAATTTTTATTTTAAGTTAAGTTTAGCTTCACTAAAATATCCGTAGTACATGTACATAGCTTACTGTAAAGCAGTTCAGAGTGATTAAAAATTGCATTAGCATTACGTTACATACACTTTTCCCTCCAAAACCTTCCAACCACTAAGCATTCTGGGAAGTGTAGTAAAAACATGATAATCACCCTAACTCAATTTCAGTTCCTTGAAGAGCACAGCCATAGAGCAAAGAGGGCAAGTGAAAAAGAGGGATAAAAGAGAGTGAAAAAGTTGTGGTCTAACAACCACCAAGTTCCACTGTCGTTATAACAACAAGGTAAGGTCACAAAATACATCAGGCGGAGAAACAGCACAATAATGATTCAGAGTTTGGAAGCCTTCTTACCACAGCATGAAAGAGGTCATTCACCACCCCACCCTCACTCCCCTTCCTCCCTCCCCCCCCTCTCTTTCCTCTCTCATTCAATCGCTTTATTTGTTGTTTGAATAGGTTTATTTCAATAACGTCAGGAGGTGATTTGTTGTCTTGTAATTTAGACGGGTTGGACGTGACATTGCGCTGCGACCTTCCTCTGGCACTGGCTACTGCAAGGGGGCGGCTAATTGAATTTGGGGGATGAGGGAACAGCCAGCATGTCTTTATGGCTCAGTGTCATAGTTGATTAATCGTCAGCAAAGCACAATGTGTGTGTCCAAACACCGCATGGATAAACAGACTGGGTATTGTCTTTGTAAATGCTGTGTGTGTGTGTGTGTGTGTGTGTGTGAGAGAGAGAGAGAGTGAGAGAGAGACATTACCACTGTGCAGATTACAGTGAACACAAAGTGGTAGCGGAAATGTGTGTGTTCGTGTGTGTGTGTGTGTGTGACTATGTGACTCTAAGTGGCCTGCTTGTGCATACGTGATTGACATTGAGATGTTTTTGAGCTTGAGTGCGCGCTTGTGTGTGTGTGTGTGTGTGTGTTTGTGAACGTGTGAATGACTGTCCTATCACCTCCTCTCTTCATCTCCAGCCAGATGTTGTGCTGATGTGCTGCCGTATGCCGCTGCATTTTGCCACAGAATAATTTAGCTCCATCATCGCCTGGAAATAAAACACCTCATTGCCGAGTGCGAGCAGCAGGTCGCCTGCTCTCTCTCTCTCTCTCGCGCCGCCGCCGTCTTGAAACAACAACATCTGTTGCTCCTCGCTGCTGGGGCGAGGGGATGGCAATGAGGAGCTGGGAGATGAACAGCGATGAGGCCTCTGAAAAGACGCCTTTCTGTCATGCATTCCCTATGGGCCAGGCAGACTGCAAAGGGCTGGTTGCTATGAGTTGCTTAGATGGAGCATTTGCATGGAATGCAGGTACTGTGGAACAATGGTGACTGGCATTGACAATAGACATTCTGGCAAGGAGAATTGAATGTCTAGGTCTTATGATAAGGTCCGTCTTTTTAGGGCTTATGAATATTTTTTTATGCAATATCTCAATGCATTGTGTGCAATCTTAGTATAACTTTTGAATTTTGAAGTTCACACTCATTATACGGAAATAATTTATACCCCTCTCAATGTTTCACACTCTCTTGCATTGTGGCCATCTCCTGGTGTCATATGTTTTGTTGTTATTACCTCCGCCAAGGAGGTTATGATTTCGGTCGCGTTGGTTTGTCTGTCTGTTTGTTTGTCTGTTTGTCAGCAGGATAACTTGAAAAGTACTGCACAGATTTGGATGGAATTTTCGGACAATGTGTATAGTGGGACAAGCAAGAGCTGATTCGATTTTGGTGGCAATCTGTGATCCAGAACATGATCTGGAATGTATATTGTATCTGTGACCACATTGCCTTGGCGGAGGTCTGCGCTCTCTGAGCGCTTTTTTAGTTGTTTGTGTTTTGTTGTCATGGCTGTGGACATCAAACTTGGCAATCAAGTGAATGAGTTTCAATGAGACGCTTCCAGTAGTTCACGGATTTCAGTAGGATACGCTGTTTTAAATCTGTTTGTTACATTTCTTGAATAAATGAACTTGAGATTCATATGAATATCCTTCAATTCATTACCTAAAAGTTTAGTAATATTTTGCGATCGCTCTGACATGCACACACCCGATTTTTCCCATAGCAAGCCCTGTTGCTATAGACTCAAATGTGTTAATCAGTCGTTTTTGTCATCTTTTACACATAACTTGCCTTCTGACCATGGACAAATCACTTAAACGACATCACAGATGATATTCTGATTCTACCAGATTCAAATCGCTGCAACAGATAAAATAACAAAGGCACAGGAGAATATGTTTTACTTCGCTGCACAGGTTGTAAATGTACTTCTGCCATCCAAGACGACAGATCACGTGGTAACAATGACGTCTGCAATGACTTGCAGAACATCAGTACTGTACATATGGAGCAATGCAGAGTGTCCAAAGAGGGCTCATATTTTTTAATCACTTAAACATATTTTCAAATCAGTTCATCTGATTCCCAACTGCAATCAGTGTATTCTGTGGGCATAAAAAGCATTGACATAAAAATGTCCCGCTGGTGGATTTCACTTGGACTTAAATGACACAATGTGCCAGACACTGAGTCATCGCTGTGAATGCTGAGTAACTAACGGAAACAGGCCCGCTGCTTATTACTGTCTGCTTGCAATATTAATATTCATTTCTTAGTCAGGGAGCTTATTATACACTATTATTGTCGGTATCACACATGCTTGTTAGTTACAAGAAGGCATTATGGTTAAGAGTAAATGACTCTAGCGTATTGCACTCTTGCGCTCGGTCCTGCTTGTTTGGTGTAGAGCTAAGTAGCACCAACATATGTTCTCATCAAATTGTCATTTAATTACTGCTTAAGACAATTATTGAGGGAGAAGAGCATCGCTGTGAAACCATTTTATACTATTATTCACACAATGTCATTTCTATAATGGATTAGCACATACTGTACACACACTTACGTGAAGTGATATCTACAATGCTCAAGGGACCCTTCATTCAACAGCAGACAATCTGTCTCCCTCATTTTTACAGCAGTCACGTCAGCAATTACTGTAGGACAACACCATTACCAAAAAAAAATAGGGGTGGTAAAAGTGGGCTGTGCATAACACAAATAAATACTGTACATGGGTTTTATTAAAGAAAATACTTAAATACTTATTATGATGCAATTTGAATTTTGAAATGATGTTCAGAGGGTTCTCCATAGTACATTAAGAGGGTTTGCTGCGCTAAAGAACATCACTGCTCAGGTAGGCGTGGGGTTTCATGGAAAAACCATAGAGGGGTTGGGTGCTCAGAATGGAGTTGTAGAGACTGAGAGTGGATTTCCTACCTAAATTGTGCTTGGGCTGACCTTTTAGTGTGTTATTTATAAGCTACATAGTCTGTGTGTGTGTGTGTGTGTGTGTGTGTGTGTGTGTGTGTGTGTGTGTGTGTGTGTGTGAGTCATGGGCAGTCTCAATCAATTCACATTGTAAATTGATATAGACCTCTATCTGCTGTACCAACAAAGTTGCTAACAGGTCACTTGTCTCGTAAAATATTTTGTTTATTTGTTTGTTTGTTTGTTTGATATTTATGGCTTATTTGCTCACGCTTTAGAGAGACTTGAAAGAGTCACGGAACACCATGACATCAGTTATCCACACATTCCAAAGGCTTTTGTTTCTCCTTAATCCACGATGAAGACATTTCAGCTGTTGCTTCTCATGCTGGAGCCAATTTTGTTTTATTTTTGGATCACGCCAGTGAGATTGAGGGTGAGTTCTGCTCTTTCTCTTGTTTCTTTTCCCTGGCCCTGGCCTCCCCTCCATTCTCTTCTCTCTTCTCTTCTCCTAACCCCCTCCCTTCCTGTTGCACTCAAAGTTGATTTTTTCCCTCATAGGACGTTACATCTTTATTTATTACTCCTATTCCCGCTCCTTCTCCTTTTCCCCTCTCAACTCTCCTCCCCTCCCTCTCCTCTCCTCTCCTCTCTTCTCTTCTGCGGGCTCTTTTCATCGATTTATGCTTTGTTTGTCTTTGCTCTTCCTCTCCTTCAAGCCAAGGTTCTCTTTCCTCTGGCTATTCTCCTTCTCTTCTACCCCTCTCTCTGTCTTTCTTCCTCTCTCTCTCTCTCTCTCTCTCTCTCCCTCTATCTCCCTCTCCGAAGGATCACATCCATTCCTCGTGCTACTGTTCCCCACAGCTATGAAAGCTACACCCCACATCTTTGTCAACAACATTCTCTCTCTCTCTCTCTCTCTCTCTCTCTCTCTCTCTCTCTCTCTCTCTCTCTCTCTCTCTCTCTTCATGATATTCTTTGACCCAAGGCACTGTTTGTGAGACTCTATTAGAACTTACAGGTGAGCTATAAGGTTGAATGGGGGAGGCGTGTGTGTGTGTGTGTGTGTGTGTGTGTGTGTGTGTGTGTGTGTGTGTGTGTGTGTGTGTGTGTGTGTTTCTGTGTTTCTGTGTGTGAGAGTGAGTGGGAGAGAAACAGTTATATGTGTTGTACAGGAAAAATGAGATATTACAAAAAATCACTTCCAACTATATTAAATCCTGTCAGAAAGCACTAGGAGATTTCTCCTAGTCTGAGAAACAACACAGTGAGGCTTGGCAGAAAAGACGGATCGGATCGTCTCCAGAGGCTCCCAATGCTTT
>JAODXP020000027.1:23185455-23198213 GCA_027497455.2 Sardinella longiceps
GCAATTAAACGGCGGTGACAACTGTGTTTGCACGGGCCAGGCTTGCAAGGCTACGCAGCTTGAGGAGATTGACTAGCCAATTGGGATTATGTGATAAATACTGATCAAGGTGGCTGAGCTACTAAAAAAAAAAAGAAAGAAAGAAAGAATAAAAAAGAAGAGAAAAGAAAAGAAAAAAACATTAAACAAAATCCACAAGAGAATGTAGTACCTAAGTCTTCAATAAGAGGACAAACACTGAATTCCGAGTGAACTGGTCTTTTCATTTAGAAGTTTATTCTATTCTGTCTGAACCCCCCCCCCCAGCCCCCCAGCCCCCCCTCCTTCAGACTGCCCCTTAAGACCAGCCATGAGGCTTTTCAATCTCAGCCTTTGGGCACTGAGCAATCTCATATTGGTCAGCATACTATTTCATGTCAGCTGGGCATCGGTCAAGTTTGCCAAAGAGTTTGACTGTAATTCACTAAGCTGTTCCAGTTGAAGTCAGTGGGGAAATAACTACATGGTGGACACAGACATTTTGAAAGCTATGGAATGTGGGGACAGTTACCAACTTATTGGCAAATTGGTATATTTGAAGTCTACCCTTGAGAATGCAACATACGTATTAGGCTGTCAGACTGGATTCATTCAAGGGAAACCACGCAGTTTTTTCTGGACTGGTGAAGTATCTATACATAAAAGGCATACAGTGTTTTTTTTTGTTTTTTTTTACTATTTATTATTTTTTTATTATAGAGTTTTTCTAGCTCTACTATTACATGTTTATGATGTCTGACAGCTACAAGCTACACAAGTATATATATATATATATATATATATATATATATATATATATATATATATATATATATATGGGCAATTCCACAAAAAAGTAAACCTCACCTTAAAACTTTAAGTCTCACCTACATGGACATACAAATTCTTTCAGAAAACTTCCAATACAAAAAAAGTATTGTCTCGATGTACATATTCAACTGAGCAAGTTTCGAAAGGATATCTGTTTGTTAAAATTTTTACCCTATTCAGCTATAATGTAAGTCTATGGAGGGGCTTATAATGGGCATAAGTGGGTGATAACACACACACAGCTGCAATACTATCAGTTATTTTTCATTGTTATATTACTATTTATCTTGTTACAGGTTAAAATCCACCGTTCACAATTGTTTTGTATCGTTTTGGAGGGTTTTTCCAGACGTCACGTCCATAACGTCACATCCATAACGCCATGTCTCCCAATGAAAACCAACTTTTTTTACATTTACATTTGAAATTAAGTCTTTCTCTGTCTTTACTGAGGTGTCCTGTTTGGTATGAATGTAGTAATATTTACATTTCTCTAGAAATTTCACACACTTCACAGCAAAAACTACGCTCTCTCAAAAGTTTGTCCGTTTTTCGTCACGTCCATAACGCAAATTGAAAGGCTCATATTCTTATGATGCAAATCATGATATTATTTTTTTCTGTTTGCCTGTATTCAGCCATGGAGTTTGCAGAAGAATATGAAAAAAAAATGTGAAATACTGCTAGGTTTGCAGAGGTTATCTGGCCTTTTGTTCATCAATAATGCACGAAAATGTCACGTCCATAACGCTGGAATTGCCCATATATATATATATATATATATATATATATATATATATATATATATATATATATATATATATTAGTGCTGTCAAACGATTAAAAAAATTAATCTGATTAATCACAAAATTTTTCAAAGATTAATCGTGATTAATCACTTTTAATCGCAACTCATTTCTTCCAGTAAGAATTTGGATGCTAGGTTATGTTGGATCCTTATTTTGCCCTGTAAAGGCCCCGATACTAAATAGTTGGCTTTGTTCATCTCAAATGGGGGCAATTCACACCTGTCCCCTACCCCTAATATGTTGTTGGAAAGTCAGGAGCTAGGCCATAATTGTATCATTTGACTTGATAGCCAAGCCATTTTCTGTCTGAAATTGAACAAAATACATGCCATGAAAGTGGAACCATATCCATCAGGATAAATCTTTTAAGTTTTTGGATTAATCAGTTAATTTTGCCAGTATATGCTTGTATATTCTAGAAATGTCATGCATGCATGTTCAGAGCTACCACCCCCATCACCAACACATTTCCCTCTCTACAGTATAACATCATGCTAAGTGTTTCCTCTCCCAGTCCAGCCTACAGGCTTCCTTTAAGCTCCGTTCTAGATGGGCCACATGGGTGCATGCTGTGTGTCAGCGGCTGCCCAGCTGTGGATGGTCGAGGGGCTTTCTGGCTCTCACCAGGAAACAGATTAATACCCCAAGACTGCTCTCTTTTAACCAAGGGGCAATAGAACTCCCCATGCCATACCCAGGCCTGGTGGAAAAGAATGTCTTTCAACCCCATCACAATTTTTTCACCATCAGGGCCAATCTCCCTCTAGTTTAGGCTAAATGGCGTGGCCACTCAGCATGAGGCAACAGTGTGTGTGTGTGTGTGTGTGTGTGTGTGTGTGTGTGTGTGTGTGTGTGTGTGTGTGTGTGTGTGTGTGTGTGTGTGTGTGTGTGTGTGTGTGAGTGTGTGTGTGAGTGTGGCTGTGTCTGTTTATACTTGGGAGTAACCAATGAGCATAGTGGCATGGACTGCTGGTGAGCCAAATTTAGTGTCAGGGGTGAAAATGACTTCCAGTCCAGAGGAAGGTTCTTCCCCAAGATTGGATGCCAGACTGCCCACCCAGCCTTCCCTTTCATCTCTCTCTCTCTCTCTCTCTCTCTCTCTCTCTTCCTCTCTGTCTCTGTGCCCACATGCCTGGCATATACACAGATCTCCATCTGCAGATGGACTGCTTCTTTTTACTCTCGCTTGTTTCTGCCTCTTTTTTTTTTTTTTTTGTCAATTTTTTTGTATTACAGTTTTTCAAGTTAATTGTTTTTTATTACTCTTTTTTCTGTTTTTTTTTCCTTGCTCTCCTTCACATCACCCTTTCCATCTCTTTCTCCTTCTTTTTAATGTATTTTCCGTGCCACACACCAATTCCCCTAATCGACACACACACACACACACACACACACACACACACACACACTTCACACAAGCCAAGTGGCGTCTGGTAGTTTTCTCTGTAAACAGGCCAGCATGCAGGCAGATGGCAGGAGGACTTTCACAACGGGCACTCATGTTTGTATGTTTATCTGCAAATGTGCTCTTCCGACTCTATAAAACAGACCGAGAGAGAGAGAGAGAGAGAGAGAGAGAGAGAGAGAGAGAGATTTCTACCATCAGGTTGTGGCTATGTCATGGTGTGTGTCATTATTAGGCTGTAAGGCATCTTCCGTTTGACAGAGTGAGCAAGCAAGGCAACAGCCCCTTGGGCCCTCGGAGAAAGAGAAAGAGAAGGACACTACTGACATCTCTGTGGCTACTGATCTGTTTTCCGTGTCTGACCGAGACAAGAGAAGACTCTGCCCTGTTTCAAAAGCCTGTGTGTGTGTGTGTGTGTGTGTGTATGTGTGTGTGTGTGTGTGTATGTGTGTTCTGAATCAGGGATGACAGGAGTGCCTGCAAGCTTATCTATCATACCCTCCAGGAATGATGCGACGTGTGTGTGTGTGTGTGTGTGTGTGTGTGTGTGTGTGTGTGTGTGTGTGTGTGTGTGTGTGAGAAGCAGTGTTGCCTCTTAAGCATGTCAAACACACGTCGATGTGCCTTCTCTGATAGGATTATTTGAGTTTATGTTAGTTTTTGAAAAGACCCTATCATTTTTAAAAGTAGCCTACTCTAATCACCATCAATACTCTAATCTGGATCCCCTGTGTTCTAATTTCAGTGGGTAACAAATCCAATTAAGTACATTTATTTTTTATTTTTTCCCCCCTTCGTCTACATCCCCTGCTTGGAGACTTTAAACTTGTGGGCAGAAATGTTTTCTGGGGTCATTTATATGGAAATGGGATGCTGTGACAGCAGACCTAACGGCAGCCATTGATCTGGGCAATTGACGTGCTGTCACTTTGACCACCCTTCACTCTCTCATAGATAAACAAACTGCACCGAAGGGGCCTGGGAAAATCCATTTCAGATTTTCACCCTTACTTTTATTTTATTTCATTTTTTTTCCCACACAGTGTAAATGTTAACACAGTGTTTTTAATTTTATTTTTATTCATTCTTTTAATCAAAATCCGAGCTTGTAATTATGATAATGATTCAAAATGTGCTTTTTTGGTGTTTTTTTCTTTTTTTTTTTTTGCTTTCCTATTTGATGTTGACTTTGCACCATTTTAGTTGGAGTGTTTTGTTTGTTTTAATAAATTGCAGTGTTTGTCTGCTGCGTACCTAGTAATCAGTCTCGAAGCTCTCAGGACTCTGAATGGTGTTTAGAATGTTTATCTTCCAAGCTTTTCTCTGTTTAACTGGTAGAAGCAGTTAGAGAGAAAAAACAAACAAACAACAAAAAACGCTGAGAAAGATCACCTCCGATTTTGTGGTTTAGGCAAGGTAATGCAAGGGAAATATATATTTCATTGGGAGGGAGGGAAGGAAGGAGAAATAGAGAGAGAGAGAGAGAGAGAGAGAGAGAGAGAGAGAGAGAGAGAGAGAGATAGAGAGAGAGAGAGAGAGATAGATAGATAGATTTTGTGTTTGTTTGACAAATTACTGTAAGCAACTGCAGCTCATTGGTGCACCACGTAACCAGTAGGTCCAATCCAAATAAAAATGCTGATCGCTGATTGGTTGCTAGAAAATCTAGTTGAGGAAACCAAAGCCTGACACAGAACTGTTGTAAATTATACAAAATAAGTACTATAGCGGTTATCCAAAACAAGTAATGGGGACCCCAAAATGATTATCTCTCAGGTTGATATGGTTGTGTGTAAAATTGTAATCTTTCGTCTTATAAAATCCCACCAAACTGGGTACATTCTGGGCATTTTGTTTCTTGGGGGAATAAAAAAAAAAGATAAAATAGTCTAAATTATTTTTTGTGTGTAAAATATTTCAGTGTTAGTCATACTCAAGTTGCTATATTAGCAGTGTTAGCTAAGAGTGATTGATAGCTGTTAGGAGAGTGGAGTAGAGTGGTATGGTATTCATATGCCTTCAGGTAGAGCTGAAGGTGATACCATAGAAGAAGCCTGAAATAGCAGTGGGCTAACAACACCCCAGTCATGCTAGCAGAGACACAGATCTACTAGGATGGCACCTGTCTATCTTTTACTATCCTATGAGTTTTATTCCAACATCTTTTCTCTCTCTCTCTCTCTCTCTCTCTCTCTCTCTCTCTCTCTCTCACACACACACACACACACACACACACACACACACACACACACACACACACAAACTGTAGTGTAGCTTCTTGATGGACAAGCAATGATAGATGTCAGAGGTTATTTTGGGCAGCCTATAACAATTACCCATCCCTGGCTACTCATTATGATTTACTTTCCGCTCCGAGATACAGAAGAGGTGCATTGTGGGGGATATTTCGCACCCTGCAACCTCATTGGCTTCTTGCAGCAGCCAGAGCGACTCACTGGTTAAGTTCTCCAGTGATTTTTTTTTTTCTTTCTTTTTAGATGAGAGTGTGGTGTCTGTTTCGCCCCGTGCCAGTGCTGTACTGCAGCCTCACGTCCAGCTGTGAAGGTAATCTTCCTTCATACCACTGGTCTGAGAATGCAGAAGATAAGCTTCAGCATGGCTGCATTTTATTCTAATATTCTTGGCTCACTGTCGCTCTCTGTAACTGGCCATGTTGCAGATGGTTGCATCACACACACACACACACACACACACACACACACACACACACACACACACACATAACACCCCCCCCCCACCTCCCGTATTGTGATGCTCATAGCCCATGACTCTCTCCTGGGCAAGAGTCCAGAGTCTCTCAGCGATAGCTCCTTATAAAAAGTAGGAGAAGAAGAATAAAAAAATGGAGTTGCTTCTTTTGGTTTGTCACCAGGTTTCAGGCTTTTTCACATCTCTGCTCGAGTCCCATGCGTTCTACAAATACACTTGCTGGAGCAACAAGGCAGAAAAGGATGTGAGAGTGGAGACAGATAGAAAGAGAGAGAGAGAGGGAGAGGGAGAAAGAGAGAGAGAGAGAATTCCGGAATTCTGAGCCATCAGTCAAGAATATAATGAGCTCCTAAAAATAATTGTGATTTTTGGACCAATATGATTCTTAATATTTAAACTAACTATTCCAAGAACTACATGAAGACACATGGACTACTTTTCTCTTTTTTGTTTTTCAATTTCGACTCAAACTCGACTCAGAAACAGACTTCAAGACATCTGCACTGCAACTAAAGAGTTAAGTGAACCGTTAGGTCTGCCACAGAAGGGCAAATAGCTGAAGCTGAGACGGTTGCTAGTTCTAAAGTGAGCTGCAGCTAACTTTAGACAGACAATCTGTGCTAACTATAACATCTGCCATGTGCCATAAAAGCATCCAGAGCTAAAACGGGATTAAAGTCAAAGTTGCCATCAAACTCAAGATATCCACTAACTGTGAAAACCTTACTTGATTTGTCTGCATGAGTTAGCTAAATTGCTAATCGCTAGCATAATTGCTAATCGCGAGCTAATCGCTAACTATTGCTAATCTGGAGTAACCCATGAAAGACGTTAATGTCTGTTGCCATGACGACAGTAAACAGTCAATACAGAAACGTTGTATTTCCAGCGCAGTGCACGTCTGCCACAGCAAAGAAAAAATACAAAGAAAAACTACTGAAAGAGAATCCACATGAACTTTATGCAGACTATGTCCAAGTTAACAGAAAAAAGACTGTTAATAACCTCATATTCCACACTGACATGGTGTCATCTTGGAAGTCTGTTCTTGAGGCTCATTTTAAACATGTTGTGAGAGAGGGCATTGGAAGAGGTGGAAGGCTAACTGTGTGCATAGATGAAAACCTAGATACTGATGACCCAATACTTACCATCACCTATTATACCAGTAAAGGCACAGTATTAATACAGGGAAATGAGGAGCATCTCCTGTCTTTTTCAAAAGACTTTTCCTCCCTTAAAGACAAGGTTGAGAGAGAAAAGGACAATGTTGCCACTGAAATTCTAAACTCTGAGGAGGATGAGCCTGACACACTGCCCTGCTCACATATTTCAGCCTCGCCATTGCTACCCAGTAATAGGAAACTGGCAGAAAGTCTGGCTAAATTAGAGATGGACTACACAGAGTTCAAAGAATTAATACAGACCAATTTGGGAGACAACTGCACTGTAAGACAACTCAGAGAAGAGATCCAACATCATCAAAAGAGAGAGCACAAACACCATCACAGAGCTCAGAGAGGTCCTCAAACAGTTGAAGGATGAAAATCACAGTCTCCGTGCACAGATGGCAAAAATGAAAGAAACCAATGTCAACAACGAGAGGTCCTTTACACAGCAGTTGCAACAAATACAACATCAGCTACAGAATGCCTCGAACCCACATCCAAGCCAAGCAGGAAACCCTCCATCACAACCAACCGCAGCACCCGATCCTCCTGACCCTCCTGAGCCTCCCCCTCATCCAGCCCTCCCAACTCCCACCCAGGACACCGAAGAAGATGGACAGCACCTCACCATCTTGATGGACTCCAACCGGCGTTTTTTAGACACGCAGCGGCTATTTCCCCAGCACAAGGTTACCACCAAGGCCTGCAGTACTACAAAACATGCGGAACAGCTCCTAAAGAAGGAAATCCTTGGAGACCCCCAGTGTATCATCATACACACTGGCACAAATGATCTCCATGCACTGAAAGGCAGAACAGCGGAGGCGCTACAGAAGGTGGCAGAGAGAGCCACCCAAGAATTCCCAAGAGCACGCATAGTAATATCAATGCTACTTCCACGCTACGACACAGCCCTGCATGTCATCAATGGGATCAACGAAGAAATCAGCTGGAGATGTGCTACCCTCCCCAATGTACACCTGGCACACAACCCCACGATCAGCCTACGCGACATGTATGATGGAATCCACCTCCATGAGAATGGCGTGCGGCCCTTCGCAAAGGCCCTCAAGGATGCTGCCCTCGGCCGCAACCCCAACTTCACGGTTTCCACCAAGCCCCACCCTATCCCCCCCACCATGCCCCAGGAAACACCCACCACTTACCTGCCAGGCCCCACTCCAGGCCCCCTCACGTCCCAGGAAACAGCCCACCACCTACCTGCCAGGCCCCACTCCAGGCCCCCTCATGTCCCAGGAAATAGCCCACCACTTACCTGCCAGGCCCCACTCCAGGCCCCCCCACGTCCCAGGAAATAGCCCACCACTTACCTGCCAGGCCCCACTCCAGGCCCCCCCACGCCCCAGGAAATGCAGCCACCACTTACCTGCCAGGCCCCACTCCAGGCCTCCCCATGCCCCAGAAAACGCCCACCACTCACCTGCCAGGCCCCACTCCAGGCCCCCCCACACACCAGGAAACACCCACCACTCACCTGAGCAAGACAGAACCTGGACCGCAAATCCTCCAATGGGCCCCCCGCCCAACACCACACACCCCCACCCCCCAGTGCAAATGAGGACACCCCCACCTGCCAAACTGCAGGTAAAACCCCACAGCTATGCTGCTGCAGCAGCCCCACGACAGCAGCACTTGGCCACAACTCCACCCACCCCCAACTCCCAGCCCACCTTTACAGAGAAGAGTGAGCTAGGGGAGATCAAGGAGATGTTGCATATTCTTTGCAGCAGTCTACTGGCTAGTGTACAGTAACTGAAAAGAAAAAAAAAAAAAAAAAAAAAAAAAATGCTTGTTATCTATTGTTATTGTAAATGGTACTGTATTCTAATGTTACAAATCTTTTCAAATGTTTGCCATAGCCTGTATAGGCCTAGACCTAGTCTAGACCTAACTTACTTCATAGTTCAATTGTAATGTTTGTTTAAGTCAGTCTCATAACGGTCCAATCAAATAATTTAAATGTGCTCATTTGTTATTAGTTGCTGGAACATCCAGGGCCTCTATTCCTCAGCCTTTGGACTGAAGAGTAGGGACCCTGAATTCTTGAGGTGTATCACGAATGTAGACATTCTCATTCTAACTGAAACATGGTGCAGCAAGGACACACCAACTGGTTGTCCTCCTGGATATGGGGAAATAATAGTACCCTCTCATAAAGCAAAAACAGTCAAACGTGGCCGAGCATCAGGAGGGCTTCTGGTGTGGTATAGGGAAACCCTTGTCAAACACATATCTGTAATCGACAATAGAAAAATACCACTGCTGGATAAAAATTAGCAAAATTGGCATCTCAAAACAAAATGTATATCTCTGTGCAGTATATGTCCCCCCAACAGATTCACCTTATTTTGATGAGGAGCTAATCCACACACTACATACTCAAACAAGCAATTTCCAGGCCCAGGGAAATGTGCTACTGTGTGGAGATTTTAACGCTAGGATAGGAAATGAGCCTGATCAAACAGACCCACAAGGCAACACCCATGTGTTTGGAAGAGATACCCCATATACCACACCATACCTCACTCAGAGACATAGCCTAGACCAAGTGCTAAACAAAAGTGGTAAAGAATTATTGCACCTCTGCCAAGCCCTGGGCGTGTACATTCTTAATGGTAGGATAAAAGGAGACTCTTTAGGGAGGTTCACTTGTTGTTCATCTCTTGGAAGCAGTGTAGTTGATTATGCAATGACTGACATGGATCCCTCCTCCTTCAATGCATTCACCGTCAGGCATCAAACTCCTCTCTCTGACCACAACCAAATTAACATCTTTCTAAAAAGGATATCAGAAATTAGAGAGACCACAGAGTCCAGCAAGCTGTACAAACTTAACCTGGCCTACAGATGGACCTCTGATAGTCCTGAAAAATTTACTAAAGCATTAAACGCACCCGAATTGGCTAAACAGATTACTAACTTTACTAACAAAGAGTTCCCTAACAACACAATAGGTGTAAATATGGCTGTGAATGAGCTGAACATGATATTCCACAAGTCCGCACACATGGCTGAATTAGATAGGAAGGCAAAAAGGAAAAGAAAAAAGCAAGACTGTGACTGGTTTGACCATGAATGCCGAAGCATTAGGAAGCAGTTAAGACAAATATCAAACCTGAAACACCATCAGCCAGAAAACACAGCTCTCAGAATTAAATACTCTTGAAACATTAAAAAACTTTAAACACACAATTAGAATAAAGAAAATGAACCATACTAACCAAATTCTTCACCAAATTGAAAATTCCATCAATACTAATCAGTTCTGGGAGAGGTGGAACAGTTTGGGCACCAAGCAAGACTCAGGTCCATCTATCCAAAATGGACAAAGGTGGACTGAACATTTTAAAAACTTGTACAGTGAAATACACTTAAACCAAACACAGGAAAGTATCAACAATAAACTTCAGAATTTGGAATCAATAATCAAAAACAACCAAAATCCCCTTGATTACCCCATATCAGCAGAAGAATTGACACAAAAACTGAAATCACTAAAACCAAAAAAGGCATGCGGTCCTGATAACATCAGGCCTGAAATGTTGAAATGCAGCTCTCCTGCAATGCAAAAAGCTGTGCTCAAACTGTTCAACCTTGTCCTTACATCTGGCTGTTTTCCTGACACCTGGAATCAAGGGATTATTACCCCAATCTATAAAAGTGGAGACAAATTGGACCCTAACAATTACAGAGGTATATGTGTGAACAGTAATCTGGGGAAGGTATTTAGTAGCATTCTAAATGACAGAATCCAAACCTTCCTTATGGAACACAATACCCTGTGCAAAAATCAAATTGGATTTCTCAAAGACCACCGTACAACAGATCATATTTACACCCTACACACCCTAATCAACAAACATGTAAAAGACAAAAAAAATGGAAAGATATTTTCTTGCTTTGTAGATTTCAAAAAGGCTTTTGACAGTATTTGGCATAATGGATTATATTACAGACTTTTGCAAACAGGTGTAGGGGGTAAAACATATGATACAATTAAATCAATGTACTCAAATTGTAAATGCAGTATTAAAATTGGAGAACAATCGAACAGAATTCTTCCCACAAAATAGAGGAGTGAGACAGGGCTGCAGTCTGAGTCCAACATTGTTCAACATTTACATTAATGAGTTAGCGGTGCAGTTGGAACAGTCTGCAGCACCTGGACTCAAGCTCCAAGAAACAGAGGTCAAATGTCTGCTCTATGCTGATGACCTGGTTCTGATTTCTTCCTCAGCACAGGGGTTGCAGCAGCTCCTGGATCAGCTAGAGCAGTACTGCCAGTCCTGGGCCCTGGCAGTAAACCCATCTAAGACCAGAATTATGATTTTTCAAAAAAAGCCCAGGTGTCAGGAACACAGATACAGATTTAGCCTAGGCAGCACCGCCCTAGAGCATACGATGCAGTACACTTACCTTGGTCTGGTAATTACTGCATCAGGAAGTTTCAGCCTGGCAGTGAATGCACTTAAAGAAAAAGCCCGCAGGGCTCTCTATGCAATAAAACGAAAATTCCATGATATAAACATACCAATTACAATCTGGTGCAAAATATTTGACAGTGTAATTCAGCCTATTGCGCTGTATGGAAGTGAGGTCTGGGGTCCACTCAGTATGCACGACTACACAAAGTGGGACAAGCATCCAACCGAAGCCCTACATGCAGAATTCTGCCGATATATATTAAAAGTACAACCCAAAACACCAAACAACGCATGTAGGGCTGAATTAGGCCGATTCCCATTAGCTCTACCAATTCAAAAACGAACCCTAAAATTCTGGATGCATCTCAACTCCAGTCCCAACACTACACTCCAGTTTGAGGCATTAAATACCCAAGAGATGAACCCTGAAAAGAGTGCTCTAAGCCAGCTGGTACTGAAGCTAACTAACCCAATAACAAATACTAACACAAACAAGGCTCAGTCCAGTTCTGCTTCCAAAACCCCAATTAACATCAACAAAATTATGAATAAAACAAAAGATAACTATTTGGAACATTGGATAAGCCAAACTATGAACCAAAGTAGAATGAATGCCTATCTGACCCTAAACAGAGAATATGAATTGGCTGAGTATCTCATCTCTGTCAGAGATAAGAAGCAGAGGCAAATCCTGACCAAGTACAGGCTGAGTGACCACAATCTTGCAATAGAGACAGGGAGACAAAGAAAAACATGGCTACCCAAAGAGCAAAGAATATGTGGTCACTGTCAGGCAGAGAGGGTTGAGACAGAGGTGCATTTTCTTTTACATTGTGAAAAATATGACAATTTGAGACAAACCTTCTTCCACAAACTCCAAAATAATATCCAAAATTTCAGCAATCTGCCAGAAAAGGAAAAAATGGCAATACTTCTTGGAGAGGGGCCTTCAGCAACCCTCGCAGCACAGTATGTCTTGGCATGCGACAGTCTGAGAGACTCGAGCCACTAGTGCATAATGCACTATACAGTATGGTCTATGTGAGCACAAACATCCATAGACATAGACACACACTAGCACACACACACACACACACACACACACACACACAATCACCCAATCATATACATCCATACTCACTCACACCCACACACATCCACACATGCACAAAATAACACAATGGTTACAAAGTAATTAACTATGTATGTCTGTTTGTCTTACAGTTATGTTACTTATGTCTGTTACATACAGAACTTGTATACAATATGTATATATTATGTATTGTATGTGTATATGTATGTATGTCATTGCTTTGGCAATAATGTTATTGTGACATTCATGCCAATAAAG
>JAODXP020000027.1:23203313-23213313 GCA_027497455.2 Sardinella longiceps
CCACCTACCTCCCAATCATCTGCTTCTCTTTCACTCTTTCGCTCTTCCTCTTTATCTTACTCTTTATATCTTTCATTTTTTTCCTACCTACTTCTCCGTCACTCTCCAATTCTCTCTATCTCATTCTTTGACAGAGTATTGGTGCAGCAGTGCTGAAATGAATTGACACCGGCTGCGGCAGAAGCAGCGACGGCAAGTGGCTGAGAGCAGACGAGCACCGGGCGGAGTGGCGTAGCGTGGCGAAGAGCGGAGCGGTGAGGCAGGCTAATCTAATCGCACTGACCACCGTCACCTTGAGAAGCTCCCTCTGTTCGGGGCCTGAACGTCATCCTTCACGGGGCCCCGGCCCTCCCTGTGCGACTGCGAATGACACAGAGGATAAAAAGTCCCCCCCCACCTCCCTATTTCCACCACTCATTTAATTAGTCACTCCTTGATATCTTAATCTGTCACTATACCAGGGATTGAATATTAGACAGATTTATTTCGTTGAGGAGCGTGACTTTTCCGCTTCCGAGTGGCAGAGACGTCATTATTGTTGCATGATACATCTTTTTTTTTTTTTGTTCTTATTTTTTTTAATCTGCCAGAATAGCTCTTGGGCACTTTTTAGGCTTAACACCTTTATATGAGGATCTGAATTCCTTTTCTTTTCGATAATTAACTTTTTGCGTTTTCATTTTCTATCTATCTTTTGAGTGTGTGTGTGTGTGTGTGTGTGTGTGTGTGTGTGTGTGTGTGTGCGCGTGTGTGTGGGGTGGGGTGGTGTGGCAGCTCAAAATTGAGTTTGCAAGGTCAGTTATCTTTGCTCAGTACAGATTCTTTAGGCCCTACTTACTGAGACTACCTTCAGAAGAAGGAGTCTGTGTGTGTGTGTGTGTGTGTGTGTGTGTGTGTGTGTGTGTGTGTGATAGTGAGTGTGTTTATGTGTGATATTGAGTGTGTGAGATAGGGAGAGAGAGTGTGTGTGTGTGTGTGTGTGTGTGTGTGTGTGTGTGTGTGTCCGAGGGGCGTGCTGACTTCCAAGGCCCGTGGCTCCTTACTCATTAGTGTCGGAGCCAAGGCGGTCCCCCTCCTCAGGGGAAATCAACACTGGCAGCAGCCTCTGAAGATGTGGAGGCCTGAAGGTCCAGACCTCTGTGTTGTCATCCGCAGTCCAGGGATGAGTAATCCCCCAGCGGGGGAGACTCGGGAGGGGGCGAGGGGGAGAATGATACACCAGGCTGGGGATGGAACTGTGGTGGGATATGTGTATGGTGTGTGTGTGTGTTGGGCATGGGTGTGTGAGTGTGTGTGTTGATGTCCGTCTTACAGGCTAAAATGGGAATAATAGGGGTCAGGCACGATAGATGTGCATGGACAATTGCCCAAACCCCCCCAACCCTACCTTGCAGACATTTATCTGTTCCATACACCACACACACACAAACACACACACACACACACACACCATCACCACGGAACCCAGTATTTGTATTTGGCCAGGGATTTCCAGCGCCCAGCTGGGATTCAGAAAATGCCAACTGAGTGACGTCTTTAATAGAACCAACAAGGATTTCATTTTAGCCACAGCAGCAGCAGCATCGGCAGCAGCAGCACCAGCGGTAGCAACGGCTTGCTAAAATAAACACAGACACAGACAGTGTGTGCTTAGACGGAGACATGAGGGGGTGAGGATATGGAGGGGCTATTAGTGGCCGGCCGGGCCAGAATGTTACATGCAGGAAAAAAAAAAATAGTCTTAATCAAAAACGATCAAAAATCTCAGTTTTGAACCTTCAGGCTGATGTAGCTTAATCTCAGCCAGGCTGGTCTGAGTTTAATGGCTTAAAGGAAAAATCCGGAGTGAATTCAAGTATAGCCCTGCCGAACGAGCCTGCTAAATGCACTAGTTAACGAGTGGAACAAAATAATTTGGTACAGCATAGACCGAACGCAAATGCAGAAACAAACAAGCACTTTAAACTGGATCAATGGATCCTCATTATTCGAAACTGAAAGTAAGATCTGAGGTGCCTTTGACTCAATCTAACGTGTTTCACATTCGCGTTAGGTCTATGCTTTTCGAATTTTTTTCATTCCATGCTAAATATATTGCTGTTAAAAGGCTCGTGCAATAAGGCTATGCTTAAATTTACTCCGGAGCTACCCTTTAAGTAGTAATCTCACCCGTTCTAGTTTGAGAGTCTGAAAGGAGAACCTCACCCTGATGGCACAAAGTCTGCCATATCAAAACACTGATTTATAAAAGAAAAGAAAAAAAACCTAAAATAAAGTGGTCGTCAGTGGAAAAAACATGATTGTATTGTATAGTAAAGGATGATTATTAAAGGTTAAAACTGATAGATAGGGAGATGCAGAGGTGCCCCCACACCCCAATGGTGAAATAGAATTTCTTATCTTGATTGCTAAACTTTTGACTTTTGTATTGACTCCATTCAACAGCAGCATTCAACCTGAGATTGACACCATTTAGTACTGGGCACCAAAGATTGGCATTGGTCAGAAGGTGATGACAAGGCATCTCAGTTTGGGCACTCTTTATGCTATCATTAATGTGATTGGTTGGAATCTTCAGAAGTCTTTTGATCTGTGTCTTTTATTCCCATCTCAGGGAAGTTGGAGCTGACATGGAACTGGCCAGAATAAGAACCATACGGTAGCAGATCAGCATGTGTGAAAACCAGGCTGGAATGCTTAGCAACTTTCACATAATATTATACAGCAGGCAATTTATGCAGGTTGATTAAGTGCCTCATTGTGCCGCTTTCTATCGCAATCGTAAATCTGCCTAACAGAGAATATGTGTGTGTATGCGTGTGTTTGTGTCTCTGTGTGTGTGTGTGTGTGTGTATGCCTGTGTGTCTGATTTTGTGTGTGTGGGAGAATGTGCATTTGTCAGTGTGTGTGAGCATGTGTGTGTGTGTGTGTGTGTGTATGGGGGGAGGGGGTGGTCAGTGGCCTCAGCGGAACTGGATGACACTGATTCCGACAGCACTACTCTAATGGATCTTCCCAGCATGCCTCAGTGCAGCCCAGCCCAGTAATGTTGGGAGGGGGGGCACTGACTTCCTCTCTTCCTTCCTTCCTTCCCCATGAATAACACATGTGGCCGGAGGTTGGGACACCAGCACTTAGCCTCCACGTGTTGCTTTTCTCATAAACGCTCTGGACACGAGGAAACGAGAGGAGCGAGAGGAAATCTCCGCTGGAGAGGGCGAGTCTCGGATGAGTGTCGTGCCGCGTGTTCCTTCTTAAAAAGCCAGCGTGAGGTTGTTGAGTCACAGATGGAGAGAAGAGGGAATAAAAAGAAGTCATAATGTCATTTCTTCCTGTGGTTTTAAAGCTTTATTATAGTTAAATGGCATTTTTGTTTACATTCAGTCATTGGCCGTTATACAGCAGGCTTTCTTGACTCTGTTGTGTTTCTGAGTATGTTAGTGCTGTTTGACATCAGACTGTGAAATGGTTTTAAAAGCACATGGCAGTTGTTAGCAATTGCAAATTTACTGTCTGTCTGTCTTCATGGATCTGTAAGTTGATTTTGCAACTATTTACTTAAGCTGCATTCTTGAAAATGGCAAAACTGACGTCTTGTCTGCTATTTATTTCCACCGTAACCATAGCAATGACTACACCACAGCACAGAAGGGGGCTGCAAACGAAAAAACGCATGATTCACTATAACCGTAAGGTCATGGACTTACGCATAGCAGATTGGGGGCTCTCTAATGGCGTAGGGGTGCGTGCTACTCCTCACCCCCATTTGTCCTCCATCCTAATGTAAACTTACCTCACTCACGTCAGATGATGCGCTACGTAACTTTCGTAAGGCACTTCCGCGCAACGATATGTTGAAGCCCTTCAGAGCGATTTCAAGCCCATTATTCTCTAACCGGACCAATCAGGGCTGCTGGCTGCTGTAGAGGGTGTGACCCAGCGAAGAAGCAACTGTTTTGAATCCAACCAATCCAACAAACGTAACCAGCGTCATCGGTTGGTTTCGATGTGGTTGGCTGAAGTGTACGTCTATTAAATTGATGGACAAGCAGTTTGTCCAGTTAGATTCAAGGATTTCTGGCTCCTGAAATAACTCGTCTATCGCTGATCATCAGATGTTCACGCGTAGCACTACATCTGACGTGAGTGAGGTAAAATGTAAACACCTAGTGTAGCCGGTGGCGGTCCGCACCACACACATGTCTCGAACCCGCCACCCCGCAAGCTTCAAACTCCCGGCGTGGGAGTGGAACGCTCTAACCAACTGAGCTAAAAGCCCGAGCTTCTAACTCAGCGTGTTAGAAGCGCCCATGGAATTGGGTGATGAGGATTTACACACTACCACCGAGCTAGCCGCGCTAGCTGGCCTCCGTTACACTAGCCTGCTTGGGAGTTCCCATGCTCCTTTGCTCGCTTATTTCATTTCACTCTGCAAAGCAGTATGGTGACCATGGCTGATTTTCTCGCCTGCTTTCGGTATTCTATTTTTTTTTCACCTGCTTTCTTTGCTTGTGGACCATATGCTGAAAAATGGAAGCATCCATGTAATGGGCCGATGGAAATTTAAGAGCACCAATTTTCAACCAATTACAAGTGGGTTAAGATGAGATAAGATAAGATAAGATTTATTAGTCTCACAATGGAGAAATTTGCATTGTTACAGCATCCAAGACAGACAGAAGCAGCCATCTCTAGACGAATCCGACGAGCGTTTTGTGTAGGCTGCCATCTTGTGGCGACGCCATTGTTGGACTGTAAACAAAACATTTTGACAATGCACATTGCACAGTCAATGACAACTAACAGCAAAGACCATGGAATACTCTGACATTATAGAGGTAGTAATGAAATGAAATCATGGCATTTTATGGTGTGCTATCACGTTATTCTTATGGACAGATTGGCGATCTGGGTAGCTGAACAATGGCGCCTGCTTACTTCCGGTAGTTTCCTCGGATTCGTCTATACAAAATCATCTATAGGCCTATAGCTAATATTACCGTAATATTACAATAATGTAACAAGAAGCTCTTTACATTTTTTTAGAGGTCACCGCATGAAAGATGACATATCATCGGGCCTTACTTTGGCTACCCCTGCCACAGAGTGGAGTAAAATTTCTCATTGTGATCGATAAAATGTTGATTTATTTAATGCTGTTATTGATCGACATTCAACAGCACCGGTGACTGACGTGAGCATTCCTTCGGCTACTGGGCACCAAAGACTGTGGTCATGTGCTTGATTGTTATCCCTCTTTTGTAAGTCGCTATGGATAAAAGCGTCTGCTAAATGCATAAATGTAAATGTATGTAAATAGAAGACTACTCCACAAAACTTAGAGCATGGACAATGAATAAGGCGATACAAAGAAAGAGGAGAGTTATATAGTTTGTTTGAAGAGGAACTATGAAACTATTTAAGCCTAATTTACTAAGCTTAAATGGCTTAGGCTTATTTACCTACTGCAATTTAACAGGTTAAGAGTCATTGTGATGGTAATTGCAATTTGGGGGAAGGGGGGCAGGGGATAACCCTAGCGCAAACCAAAAATAAAGGCCAGTCTTGCATAGTTCATCGATAAAAATAAATAAATAAATAAACAACAAGAATAAAAATAGAGAGTTGCCGAACATAGATTTTGGCTAAACGCACTCTTAAAATGCAAGTGTGTGAGGTGAGGTCTTAGCAGAGGTTTGAGGGAATTATTTAAGCCATAATTGTATGTCATTTCCCGAGTAACCATTATAGTGGGACACAACAAGATAAACACCTGCTCCTGCAATAGTCTGGTTTCTCGGAAAGCTATTGCTTTCGACTGAAATGACATTTAAAGGTAATTTTAGCGAGACGCACTGCTGTGGTCAAGCAATCTCCCCGTTTCCTAGCATTCACACCTAAGTACACCCAAGTGGTAGTGCAGGGCCATGTCACACAAACCCAATGATTAGTCTCTGCAAAGCTATTAAGCTTTATACGAGCCACGGCAGAACCACTCATTACAAACACCACAACCTTGACTTAATCTCTCCCTGGCCCAACATCTTTCCTTTGTTGTTCACTTTGTCCCTCTCTCTCTCTCTCTCTCTCTCTCTCACACTTTCTTTTTCTCTCCTCCTCCCTCTCTTTTTGTATCTCTCTCTCTCTCTCTCTCTCTCTCTCTCTCTCTCTCTCTCTCTCCCTCCCTCTCTCTCTGTGTCACCCCGGTCCCTTGTCTGATGTCTCAGAGCCACGGCATGGTCTTTATGTTTAAACAGTAAAATTACGCGTCGTCAACTTTATGCTCTCCCGGCCCGGGCTGAAGCTCCCCGCCACCGCGGTACGCCTGATTCGCCTCCTCAGCACTTTGCCTCGCTAACGTCCTTGATTTATTCCCCAGGATTTTTTTTTTCTTTTTTCATCTCCGCCACTCCCTACACTCCCTACCCCCACACAACACAGCGCGAATGCTGCCACCATCGCTCCTCCTCCTCCTCATCCTCCGCCTGCTCCCTATACCCCAGCACAGTGAAAATGCCACCACCTTCACTTGTCTTACTCCTCTTCCTCATCCTCCCTATCCCCACACCTGCAGCCACCATCACCACCCCCTCTTTTATCCTCCTCCTCCACCTCCACTTCTTCCTCCTCCTCCTACCTATCCCCGCACATACATCCTCCATCACCTCCTCCTCATCATCCTACTCCCTACCCCAGCACAGTGAAAATGCCACCAGCACCACCTCCTCTTCCTCCTCCTCCAGATCCCTGCACATGCACCCACCATCTCCTCTTCCACCTCCTCCTCCTCCTCCCCCCCATTCCAGCGCATGATACCACCAGCACCACCTCCTCTTCCTCCTCCTCCTCCTCCTCCCTATCACAGCTCATGCTGCCACGTTAACCACCTCCACCTACTCCTCTTCCTCCTGTGTCTTTGTCTTTTCTTCTGTGCAGCCCTTGGCACTAATGAGTCTGCGCTGTGGAGATTACGACTGAGATGGCCATGTTTAATTAGAGGTGGGTGGGGTGAGCTGGGGTGAGGTCGGTGCTTGGAGAAGCCCAGGGGCTGAGATGGGCTGAGCTAAGCTTAGCTGACCTCCATGCTATGGGGAGGGGGAGGGGAGTGAGCGGGCACAGTGTGGTGGGGGGAGGAGGTGTTTGGGTTATATCAGGTTGGCACTCTGAGCTGATCTCCACGCTAAGAGGGGAGGGGACAGGCACAGGGTGGGGTTATGGGTGGAGACGGGTGATATCAGGTCGGCAGCCCTTTTTGCCCCTGGATCTGAACCTGCACAGGTCAGACGTTAACTGCTGAAATGTGTGTGAGAAGGAGTAGCTATGTGTGTGTGTGTGTGTGTGTGTGTGTGTGTGTGTGTGTGTGTGTGTGTGCATGCAGGGATATATATAAGGTATCTATATCTGTGTCTGTGAATATACTGTACTGTACATATGAATGTGTGTGTGTGTGTGTGTGTGTGTGTGTGTGTGTGCGCGAATGTGTGTGTGTGTGTGTGTGCGTGTGTATATGTGTGTTTCTGTGTGTGTGATTCTGTGACTGTGCTGAGGCTGAAGGGCAGGCAGCGCTGAAACATAGAGGCTAATAAAACAGTCAGTCAGTTTTACTTCCCCCACTGTTAAAGCACAATGGCCACACTGAGGGCCCTCTGCACCGGCCCATTCACTTACTCTCTGCAGCGCCAGTATAAGTATAAGTCCAGAGTAAGTTTAGGCATAGCCCTGCTACACGAGCCTTCTAACAGCAATATATTTTGCATGAAGTGAAAGAATTTCGAACAGCACAGACCTAACGCGAACGCGAAACATTTTACATTGAGTCAGTGTAACCTCAGATCTTACTTTCGATTTCCAATAGTCAGGTCCCATTGATTCAGTGTAAAGTGCCTGTTCGCTTCTGCGTTCGGTCTATGCTGTACAAATTATTTTGTTCCACTCGCTAACGAGCGCATTTAGCAAGCTCTTTCAACAGGGCTATGCTTGAATACACTCCGGTATTTTCCTTTAATGTTTGGTCTACAATATAATGATGGAAACTTCTTGCACACCTCTTTTTCTCAGTCGGGTGCGTTGGAGAAGACTGTATGGTCATGGATCAGAAGTTTGAAAGGAATCCCACACACTGACCATTACGCAAGCAAGATATTTATTAAAGATTAAGAAATTACAACGTTGCGGTCATACACCTTCTTCATCAGGTAAATTTCAATTCAATTTCAATTTACCTGATGAAGGTCTAAGACCGAAATGTTGTAATTTCTTAATCTTTAATAAATATTTTGCTTGCGTAATGGTCAGTGTGCGGGATTCCTTTCAAGCTTCTGGTCTACAATATACAAGCCTTGACCAGGGACAATCCTCTAGTTGCTAACTAAACTAGAAAAGCGCTCAGAGAGCGCAGACCTCCGCCAAGACAATGTGGTCACAGATGGTGTTCTGGATCACCAATCACCACCAAAATCGAATCAGTTCTTAGCTGTCTCAATACACACGTTGTCCGAAAATTTGATCCAAATCCGTGCAGTACTTTTCGAGTTATGTTGCTCACAGACAGACACACACACACACAGACTCACACACGCCGAGCAAAACATAACCTCCTTGGCGGAGGTAATAATTAGCAACTTTGTTGGTTATAAAGCAATTAATAACTAACTAGGTTCATTGGTTGCTTATCCCGGGCACACACACACACACAGAATGTGGTGGTCAGGAGCTACGGACAATAACTCACACACACTTTTGTTTCTGGTGCCCACACTGTCTTATCAGTAAAAGCAACAGGACCCCATAAATAAACATTTAATAATGCAAACTGATAAATGTTAATTAATAGCATTATTAAAAATATAATTTAGTCTATTGTATTTGAAGCGGTTCTCTCAAGCACATGAGATATAATAGCCTCTCTCTGCTGTAAGTAGTTTATCTGTTCCCTTATTTCACAAGCACTAGCACTGCATCCCCGACCAGAACAGAATGTTCCCTAGTTGACCAATTAACAGCATTGCGTTTATGTGCCACTTGATAAGGGATCCAAGAGCCACAGAGCTTAACTGACAAACAAAATAAGCATTTGCTTTTATTTTTCTTTATTTTCGACCATGTTTTTTAGGAGAAAATTATGCACAGAGGGCAAATTAATGACCATCCTCAGACCGGCTTGCTGCTTTGCCTCTCTCTCTCTCTCTCTCTCTCTCTCTCTCTCTCTCTCTCTCTCTCTCTCTCCATCTAATACTGAACTTAAACCACTCTGCTCTCTCTCTCTCCATCTAATACTGAATTTAAACCACTCTGCTCTCTCTCTCTCTCTCTCTCTCTCTCTCTCTCTCTCTCTCTCTCTCTCTTCTCTCTCTGTAATACTGAACTTAAAAAACTCTGATCTCCAACTGATTAGAAATCTTTAAGGGTTGCAATGCAGCACAGCTTGGGAGCTCATCCAGATTCAAACAAGTTTTCTACATTCATACTTGATTACCCTAAATCCATGCATCCCTTTGTAGCTGGTTGTTTCCGCAACAAACACACACATTTCTGAGCTATCTAATTACCAAAGCATAAGGTTACTCAGTGCATGTTCTCTACATGATTTAATAAATAGCCCCAGTTTGATGAGATATTACGAATAATATTCAATTACCTCAGGCAGTTCTACATGGGATGTACGATGTAAAATGACACAACAAAAACCTTCTGAATAGCTCACATCATCAAGGCAATAAAACAAAGGAATTCAATCTTCCAGAAAACCAAATAACTGTTTGTCTTCCTTGTTATGCAAATTACACCGATGTAAGCCGTGCACGGCTCAACACAACACTGTTTCTCAGTAACTGTACAATTTGTTTTTGTACACACAGTCAGCTCCCATGCATACATGCACACACACACACACACACACACACACACAAACACAAACACACACTCTCTCTCTCTCTCTCTCTCTCTCTCTCTCTCTCTCTCTCTCTCTCTCGTCTCTCTCTCTCTCTCTCGACGTCTCTTT
>JAODXP020000027.1:23220813-23223313 GCA_027497455.2 Sardinella longiceps
AACCGTGTCCAAGTTATCATATTTGACCACTAGAGGGCGCTAGAGAGTTTCGATTCATCGTTATGCGTGGTCAGAACATGGTGAGGAGTCCATATACCAAGTTTGAATAAGCTACGTCAAACCGTTCCCAAGTTATCATATTTGACCAATAGAGGGCGCTAGACAGTTTCGAGTCATGATTCTGTGTGGTCAGTACACGGTCAAGAGTCCATATGCTAAGTTTGGATAAGCTACGTCAAACCATTTCCAAGTTATGATATTTGACCACTAGGGGCGCTACAGAGTTTCGATTCATGGTTATGCGTGGTCAGAACATGGTCAGGAGTCCATAAACCAAGTTTGGATAAGCTATGTCAAACCGTTTCCAAGTTACAATTTTTGACTACTAGCACTTTTAGCACCTTTCCTGCTTGACCAGGTGGTGGCGCTATAACAGGCACGCCCACGGGGTGTCTAGATTTAATCACAGGCACACGATCTATGAACCTGTGAAGTTTCAGATCAATCGGGTAAAGCATAGTCAATTTCTGGCACTTTTCCTGCTTGGCCAGGTGGTGGCGCTATAACAGCCACGCCCACGGGGTGTCTAGATATAATCACAGGCACACGATCTATGAACCTGTGAAGTTTCAGATCAATCGGGTAAAGCATAGTCAATTTCTGGCACTTTTCCTGCTTGGCCAGGTGGTGGCGCTATAACAGCCACGCCCACGGGGTGTCTAGATATCATCACAGTCATACCATCTATGAACCTGTGAGGTGTCAGACCAAACGGTTAATGCAGTGTGATTTTATGACACACTTCCTGTTTCGTGATGAGCTATTAAAATCATACAATTTCATAATATTGTTATTACAACATATTACGAAATATCAAAAATCCGTTCGCAATTTAGCATCAGCAGCATCTAGAGGTCATGTACACCAAATTTCACTTGAATCTGACATACCGTGTCCGACAAGTACGTTAAAGTTCACTGTGTGTCCAAATTTTTACACTCCTTAATACCTCACTTCCTGTTGGGCGTGGCTAATGCAATGTAATACAAAAATTGTTCGTCTTGGGGAGTCCCACACACCTACCAAATTTCTTGCATGTAGCTCAAAGTATATGTCAACCATGGAACTAAATTTCAATTTCTGTAATGGTTCCACCTTGCCAGATGGTGGCGCTGTAGCAACCACACCCATTAAGTGAATGGATATCGTCGTAATCACAGGATCTATAAACGGTATGAGTTTCAGGCGATTTGATCAATCCAGTGTGATGTTATGCCACATTTCCTGTTTTTCATTTTTTCTCTCAGTTCATGCATCCGCCATCTTGAATTCGTAAAAGGTAGGAAAAATCCCTTCGCAATTCCACATGAGCAACATCTTGGCATCATGTCTACCAAATTTCCCAGGCATCCGACAAGCGGTGTCTGAGGAGTATGTTAAAGTTCATGATGAGACCGGCCCATAGAGCCCAAGGCATTTTTTTACTTTAGGGGGCGCTACGGAGTCCCTGGGCCACACCCGGGTCTATACCTCTGTAAACCTCCAGTGTTCCAGAATTCCAAGGTGTGTGCAAAATTTCGTGACTTTTTGAGCACGGGAAAGTGGTCAAAAATGGCCGGTTCCATTGTGAGGAAAAGAATAACAAAAAATAATAATAATTAAAGCCGCAAGCGGCGATGACGGGCCCTCGCACCAGGTGCACCGCAAAGAGTGCATATCGCAACAATGGTACACAGTGAAGGCACATTCACTCGGAACAGGTGTGCTATCTTTGTTTCACCCTCATTTTTTACACTCGCAGACACTCACTGTCACACACTCACTCAGTCTGCCTTTTAAACTCTTTCTGTTAGTAGGGGCGCTACAGAGAATCACATAAGTCATACTGCATGTTCAGAAGGTGGTCCATAGTCTGAGTACCAACTTTGGCTATGATAGGTCAAACCGTTTCCAAGTTATAATGTTCGACCACAAGGGGGCATTAGAGGGTTTCGATTCATGGTTTTGCGTGGTCAGAACACGGTCAGGAGTCCATATACCAAGTTTGGATAAGCTACATCAAACCGTGTCCAAGTTATCATATTTGACCACTAGAGGGCGCTAGAGAGTTTCGATTCATCGTTATGCATGGTCAGAACACGGCCAGGAGTCCATATACCAAGTTTGAATAAGCTACGTCAAACCGTTCCCAAGTTATCATATTTGACCACTAGAGGGCACTAGACAGTTTCGAGTCATGATTCTGTGTGGTCAGTACACGGTCAACAGTCCATATACTAAGTTTGGATAAGCTACGTCAAACCGTTTCCAAGTTATGATATTTGACCACTAGGGGCGCTACAGAGTTTCGATTCATGGTTATGCGTGGTCAGAACACGGTCAGGAGTCCATAAACCAAGTTTGGATAAGCTATGTCCAACCGTTTCCAAGTTATAATTTTTGACCACTAGCACTTTTAGCACCTTTCCTGCTTGACCAGGTGGTGGCGCTATAACAGGCA
>JAODXP020000027.1:23233313-23235813 GCA_027497455.2 Sardinella longiceps
CCTAGTGGGCCAGTACCTGTGTGCGTGTGTTGGGGGGAATAGGTTCTTAGAAGTCCTGTTAAAGTTAGTTAGCTTGTGTGTGTGTGTGTGTGTGTGTGTGTGTGTGTGTGTGTGTGTGTGTGTGTGTGTGTGTGTATGGGGTCAGAAGAGTCCTGTAAAAGTCATGTAGTGTGTGTGTGTGTGTGTGTGTGTGTGTGTGTGTGTGTGTGTCTATGTGTCTGTGTGTAGGTGTGTGTGTGTGTGTGTGTGTGTGTGTGTGTGTGTGTGTGTGTGTGTGTGTGTGTGTGTGTGAGTGTGTGTGTGTGTGTGTGTGTGTGTAGGGTCACAAGAGTCCTGTAAAAGTCATGTAGTGTGTGTGTGTCTATGTGTCTATGTGTAGGTGTGTGTGTGTGTGAGTGTGTGTGTTTGGGGGTGTATGGTCTGGGGCCCAATTCAGACACAAACTGTGCGTTCGCGGTGCAGGCACTGTAGCCTGACATAGCCCGACCATAATACTGCTGTTCATCCATATTCATGGTCTGGAGGTTCTTTAAAGGTGCTATGTGGAATTCCTGTCAAAAAATCATATACCATACTCCACACTCAAGGGGGTGGTGTTCAGCATAAACCAGAGCCATAGCCTGTAGAGTTTGAGGCTCTTCACAAAGTATTTTTTCTACCCTATCCAAAAATTAAAAGCTTCCACCATAATTTACAAAGATGGGTAACATGCAACTATATCAAGAAGCTTGATTTCTGCAAGAGCCCATGAAAATAATCGCCTTTAGCGAAAAGCGCGCCTGTAACACAGACTAACGTTAACTAAGTTCAACATATTGACAGGGGACAATGCATCGGCAACACCGAAACGAAGGCTTCTCCTTTGGAAGAGCCTAACGTTAGTGCGTGATAAGAGTTATCGTTTGACTCGGGACATGCAGGTCAGCAGTAAGCACCCTGCCCGCTTCATACCATTCCAAGAACGATGAGCGATGCACATGTGTTTTCCTTTACTAACGAATTTGTGATCGAGATATTCCTTACCTACACCTCGATTAAATCAATTGAATGTCCACTATTATTTAGGTGTGCAAATCAATGTTACCAGAGTTGGTCGATATTTAGATCATATTGATATTTGAGCCAACTAACGTTAACGTTAGCTAGTTGGCCGCCACTGCACCCACTGACAAGAGTCGGGCTACTAACGTTAACAGCTTGATTGCTTTTGACAGGGTCTACTTTACGTTTACAGATCAATTTCGTTAACACAAGCCCCTGTGTTAGCAAACATCAGCTTGGCATACCGCTACATTTAACCATAGGACGTATAGTTGTAACGTTACGGGCTCTGCTATCTATCTAACATAACTTTTGACATGGGCAGTGGTAGCCTAATGTTAGTCTTTTACCTGTCCAGACGAAACATTGCAGTTCCACCATCAATCTTCCTTTAGCTCTACTTGCTCCAGCTGCCATGAATGGTTTTCAAACTATGTCGATGGTTTAATTCCAGTTTAATCGGTTCTTATCTTCACTTTTCAATGAGTGTGTTCCTGGCTCCCATAACTTGTGGTGGTGGTGGGGTTGACGTTAGTTTCAGCTAATCCAGTACACGCTCAATCCTTGTACGCTCCTTCTACTTCCCATTCTGATGGAAACGTGGGACTTTGTATCTTCCCTAGAATTGACAGCTACTCCAGAAAATGCGTAATAGCCATAAACATGTACATTAACAGGGCACAAATGGACTCTGACAGATTAATTTCAACTACAAGCCAAGTGCTACTAAACCACAGGCGATTTCTTCGTCAACAATCGGAGGTTTGCGAGCTGTGACAGGCCTGTTAGTCGCTAGCGATTACTAGTGGCAAAATTGGTATTACAATACAAATAAATAGGCATCAGGGCCGTGGCTAATTTTTAGCATGCTAATTTGGGTTGATATCTCAGCAGCTGAGTACATGGTCGTATTTTTTGTGTGATGACTGCATTTGTTTCTTCACATTCTCCTGTTGCATTTTGTTTATTTTTTCATATTTCAAACTTCAATTCTTACACAATACACCTTTAACCTGACGCGATTATACTGCGGGGGAGGGCATTCACTTTTGGTTTGAAACAATTGGACAGCTCGTCTAATCAGCGTCACTTATTGGCCGGTAGACTCTCTACCGATATAAACACGCCCAAGAGGACCGTTCCCAGACCATGGATACGTATGAACATTCGTATTATGGGCGGGCTATGTCAGGCTACAGGCACTGTGCTGTATGTGGGCATTCTGATCTCGCTGTCTGTGGGCTTGGGCATTCACACCAGAAATGGTCTCTGCAGTGTTCTGTGCGAACCGTCTGCTCCAGCTCTGCATTTAAATCCATGGACACAACGCAAGTCACACTTACCATGCTGAAAAACGCTTTGAAAGATAGAACTCCTCTCTATTTCAAAAAGGTAGCTCGGGAGCTGCGCGGTTCAGCGCTCAGAAACCGGACAGGAGCCACGCAGTACATGTGTGCAG
>JAODXP020000027.1:23241244-23253744 GCA_027497455.2 Sardinella longiceps
AACCATTTCACCCTCACTCCCTTTCCCTGACCATAGCTATGGACATCTGGAGCTGTTTAGCAGCCTGTGAGGCAGAGGGCTGGGCTGGGCTGGGCTGGGCTTTCTGGCCACCTTCCAAGAGGCATCTCACCAGAGCCCCACTAGCCAGGCAGACAGGCAGGCAGGGAGGCAGCTAGGAGGGAAGGCAGCCGTAGTCTCTGCTGCAACACTGCAGATGCTATCTGTCAGTAGAGGAGAGATGGCACCAAGCTAATACAATAACACCACCAGACAAGGCAGTCTGGCATTTGTTCACACACACACACACACACACACACACACACACCACACACACACACACACACACACACACACACACACACACACACACCATCAGGAGGAGCCCACTGGGGAGTATGCCAGTGAATTCAATAAACCTTCTCAAGCACAGCAGGAAGGAACAGATATGGTGAAGGGGAGAGAGAAGAAGAAGATGAGGAAGAAGAAGAAGAAGAAGGAAAAATCGCATATGGTAAAGCCTCTACATGCATAATGCACAAAGACATTGCCTTGTTTATGAATGTTGCTGCTTGGACTAAACAGTCTAGGGAGCCTAAAGCAGGACCAGTAATGAGGCAAAATGTCCTGATGAACTTGCTTTACTTACATGCCAGCCAACACCCCCCCGACCCTACACACACACACACACACACACACACACACACACACACACACACACACTCCGTTCACCCCACTTTCCGCCCAAGCAGAACGTGGCCAACCACTGGCTCTGAAGTGTCACTACCAGAGACAAAGTGCCCCAGCGTCCAAACACATTTACTAGTCTTTTTCTCCGCACTCTCTCCCCCGCCTCTATCACACACACCCCCACCCCCACCACCACCACTACACACACACACACACACACACACACACACACACACAGACCCCTCCCTGCTAGTCCCTCAGTATTAGAGATGCATGTTAAGTGAGGCCGAGTTCCTCAGTGCGGATGCCGAGAGGACTCCCAGCCAAGATTGTTTTATGTGTCGGCGGAATGGAAGTTAATATGATTTTCAACTTTTTTTTTTTTTTTTTTTGGGTGGGAGGGGGGAATTGATGTGTGCGAAACTTGTTCAAAAAGTGGCTTCTCCCCCATCGGGTAAATAATCGCATAACAACAGGGCGCCGGCAGCGCAAAGTGACTCCATCTGGGCTTGTCTTTGAATGCTTGTTTTGATGTGGTGGGAAGAAGCAGAGCCCATAATTCACAGATTGGGTGCGAGGGCTGTGTGTGTGTGTGTGTGTGTGTGTGTGTGTGTGTGTGTGTGTGTGTGTGTGTGTGTGTGTGTGTATGGGGGTGGGCATGAAGGGAGGAGACATGGAGACACAGTCGCTTTCCTCCAAGCCAAGTGCCGACAAAAACAGGTAGCGTGGCGTCCTTTATTTTCTGCTCCTTAGTAATCAAAGAGTGATTCCAAAGACACAGTGGTGTTCTACTGCAATAACACAGCCTCTTCCTGGCTCCGCTGCAGTTAGGCTGTCATCTGTTTGTTCATCATCCACAAATGATTATGTTTACTTGCTGTTGATAGCATAGTGCGCTGTAGTAGAAACAACACTATATGGAACTTTTTGCCACTGTTTGAGCTACCCTTTTTCATCAGACAATTCCTTCCTTCAGGTGACATCCTCACGTTATTATGGATGGCATAAAAGGGGTGGATGAATACAAATGTTATTCCCTGTAGTATTCAGAATAGTCTTTGAACAGTTCTGGGTGGAACACAAAGTAAAGTAACTGTTAACTATTGTCAATAAGCACCAATTTGCTCCTTTCACATAAGTAAGGGATAATGTCATTATACAAAAATACTTCCCGAGAGGAAGAACCGGAGACCAACGGCACAGACGGCTGGCGGACAATATATTATACATGATACGAAAATGACCTGCGAACTTTGAGGATGCCCATTTAAAGTGAATGGAGTATCCCACAACAATCTACAGACCCATAGAATAATAATTCTATAATGCCCTTAGATTTCCGGTTACCGTTGGGTGCAATCACTTAGATAGAACACTGGTCGTCACATTAGTGTCAAGAAGGCTGTGAACAATGTTTAAACGATTCTTTTGTAGCTAAGGCCACTACTTTTACTCCAAATGTGTAAAAAGTGTCGCTTGAAGAGTGTGATTTAATACTTTCTTTGAACCCACTATTCATACACTATAATAAACACATTAGGCTAATAACAAGATTATAATGCATTAACAAAGACTTTCAGTCACACTCATAATTGTTTATACATACCCATATAACACAATAAGAATACTAGACTATAGGAGTTATAATGTTATCTACAACTAGACGTGTCAATAGTTTGAGTTTGTTGCAAACGTCTATGGTTACATGTAGGGAATATTCCGGTGTGAACTGTAAACATGTAAACTCCTCCTTCCAACTGTCATACTTTAACTTTGTCTGTATTCTGGTTCTTAGATCCTAAATAGGCTATGCTGGTGATGGAGATATGTAGGCTACTTTTATTTATTTATTTATTTACTTACTTATTAGTTCAGAAGGATGGGAGCTTTTTGTAATTTTTAAGAGTGCTGGCCCAGCATTTATGCAGTCAAGAATCAGGAAAGGAGGCCGCACTATGTCACACAATGAATAAAAGGTGTATATGCATAGTGCGGCCTCCTTTCCTGATTCTTTACTTACTTATTATCCATAGCACACTACTCACACATATAAAAAAAATATTGTTCAAGATCTCGCTGTAACCAGAATAATGACCTTATTCCAAATCTGCTCAGCATGCAATTGTAGTTCCAAATCCACTCTGCCTGGCGCCATTGTTAGTGACAAAGTATGGCCATCATCCTGATTGTGTTGTCTTTCTCTCTGTTCTTCATCCTGATCATTTTGGGAGGCAATAGTGTGTGTGCTTCATTGCCATAACTCAATACAAAACAATGAGGAATTTTCCACGTGGGTGTTGGGATTAAATGAAAAGTGATTTATACCTGAAGGTAAGCCATCCACTAAACTGTGGATAAAGAACTGCACATGACTGTGCATAAGTGGTCATTGGAGACCATTCCAAACAAGACACCTTAATTACCTCAGGCACACACACACACACACACACACACACACACACACACAGGGCACCATTGTGCTCCTAATCAATGGCAGCATAAAAGTGCTCATTTGCGTTTCCTATTGATTAAAGAGAGAAGAAAACAGACCTCTATTTACAGCAACTCTCTGTTGTTATTGGACAAACACAATAAAGGGAGAAACTAAATGCTTTGCAAAAAACTGCAGAATACTGTTTTTCTGGCCACTTGAGTTGGGTGTGGTATTAGCCGAAAGATATATTCCTATTTTGCACTCAACATTTACTAAAATATGAAAGATACTGTAATAGAAGACATTTGTGGATCAGTCCAAGAATATATCTATGTCTTTCTATCCTTGTTAACTTTGTAACGTTTTTTGTCCATCATTGGTGTTCTGCATGTAACACGTAATTGGGGGGGAGGAAGGGAAAACCTTTGATGTTTTAAGTCACACACCTTTGTCTCGGCCATGTCAACAAAACATTTATAAAACTAAAAAAGATGTGTGTCTACATATTTGTGTGTGGGGAGGTTCATGTGTGTATGTGTGTGAGTGTCTGTGTGTGTGTGTGTGTGTGTGTGTGTGTGTGTGGGTGGGGTGGGGTGGGGTGGGTGAGGGAGGGTAAATTAATGGTACCTTTCCTACCAGCTTGGTCTCTTTGACACACTGCTTGATAGTAGTGACTGCGATCGGTGCTGCAAACTAAATCACCTCCATCCCGATATAAATAAATAACTGCTTCCCTTCCCCCGTCTCTCCATTGCCAAAGAAATGAGGGCCATTTTCGGTGATTTTCGGATCGCTCTGCGAATGCCAAGCGAATCTGCTGCTTTCCGCCGGCACAGATTAAGCACCGCTGTAAGTCATATCGCTTGCGGCCGACTCCGCTCTTCCCTCGGACGCCATAACGCCCATTAAGGCTCGGCGGGTGCGGGAGGTTAATAATGTGGTTTGACAATCACCAACGATGAAGCGCAGAAACCTGCACCAGGCGAATGGCCTCGGGACACACCAGAGAAAAGAGGTTGGCAAAAATCTCGTAATGAACAGCAGTGGAGCCATTTAGATGAAGATTTTAGGAACTCACTGTCTTTTTAAAGGGGACCTGAAGAGGGAAATCTCTCTCTATATAATCCCTAGATTAAAGTATATTATGCATAATCTCTCTGTTAGCTATGTTATGGTATACATTTGGTACATGATAACACTTACACAAGTATTGATAAAGTAATTAATAAATCCAGTAAGTAATTAATTCAACCCACTGCCCAGTTGTTTGAGCTCTCCAAGTGCTGTTGTTTGGAAAAAGAATGGAAAAAATGACATAGACAATATGGACTGAATAGTGATTCAACAGCTAACACTAATTGAATTGGGCACCGGTGTTGGGAATAACGGCGTTAGACTATAACTGTTTTAATCAGCAAAACATTTTGGTCCAAGGTGTTCTTCACTAATTGCCAGCATTGAGAATCATCAAGTATTCACTAAATTGTTTCTGGCTGAAATTATTATTTTTTTATTATTTCATAAAATAGAATAATAGAATTGTTTGTGTGGCTGACTTGTTTGTAACACAGTCTTTCCCTCAACTGTAACTAAGCTGCCCATGCAGTCGTACAGCTCACTTCCTGTCCAAGTACCTTCAATGGTCCGTGGCTAAGAAGAGAAACACTTAACACTGTCACCGGAGAGAGAAATCAATACTGACGAGGTGACAAGTTCACTTTGGTTGACTGAGAAACGATGTGAAATGGGGTTTGATTCAGGAAAATCCCTCACTAAATCCTTCTGAGCAACTTCATCCCCCTGCTTCAGTCAGTCAGGGGCGTGGAATTTCATCAATACATTCTCACATATTACAAAGGCTAATATAATCGCAGATCAGCTGTGACTTAAAGCAAAAAAAAATTGTGCACTATTGTTTTCACTTGAGTACAGTTGAGGTCTGGAGCAATCCATTTTGAGTGTGAAAATTCACGTTTATGATGGATTCTTCCATGACAGTAGACAGTATAGGCTTTTGAATATTTAGCTTTTCCTTGGGTACTTTCAACAGCACTTTGCCAAAGGCTTGCTACACATATAGAATTCTTGCAAAATATGTTAATATATGCAAAGCAACAGTGTAGGTACTGGTGTTTTTGAAGCCCTTGCAGCAACGTTATGCTTGCCAATGCTAGGAGAGTCCATGAAATTAAAGCAATTATATACATCTAGGTAGCCTAATGTGGATCTGTACACTATGTGGTAAAGAGGAGAGCAATCAGATAAAGTCGTCTGTGTGTGTGTGCTACTGTCGTGTGTGTGTGTGTGTGTGTGTGTGTGTGTGTGTGTGTGTGTGTGTGTGTGTCACATATTCATATGTAACAGTTGTACTGTACCCAGTAGAGTCAATTTGATATGATTGCTGTGGGGGTTGCATGCATACTTTAAGTCCTCACACACACACACACATACACACACACACACACACACACACACACATACACACACACACACACACACACACACACACAATTGTGTGTGTATGTGTTCTTACTACTTACTGCTATTTAAGCCTGAGGATACTGAGTAGGCTGATCATTTTTGTCATGCAAGGTCTTCCCTGCATGCAAGATACCTAAGAGTGTGTGTGTGTGTGTGTGTGTGTGTGTGTGTGTGTGTGTGTGTGTGTGTGTGTGTGTGTGAGACAGAGATCACACACCTTCATTCTGACTCCTTGTGGGGTCCTGCTTGATTTCATGCATGACACACCATCACAGACAATAAGTGTTTGGTGCAGTTCAAAGTGTTGTGGCTTAGTCTGACGACTGTGGATTAGGGAGACAAGCGTGGTCTAACAGCCTTGCCTCTGTGATCTCTGATCCCGGGTCGATATGGAGAGGCCGCGCCCCATGTGGTTCAATGGAGACACGATACCGACCGCCTATCCTCTTTCTCTCACGCTGACACATTTAGTTATCGGAAGCAACTCATCAGTAGCCATTTAAAAACAAGTGCAAAACGTTCTCAGGAGGCATTTTTGGGATCTTTTGTTCACACACGAACACACACACACACACACACACACACACACACACACACACACACACCACTGATCCCTGTCACACAACCTAACATGACAATCTACAAGAAGCCATACTCACATCTCACCTGTTTAAAAACCCACTTTTATATCATATTCCACACTAGCATGATATGATGCTAGTTTTCAGTAACAAGGCTAGCCAGGGTCCAGCAGTACTACAGCCTGTGGCAGCTAATCTTTGCTTAGCCTAGCCTAGCCTAGCATCTGCAGGGTTCATCAATCATGTGTTAACAAATGTAAATTCATACAGGGGGTGCCGTGAAGAGCAAGCAAGCAGATGGACGAGGGAGAGAGAGAAAGAAAGAGAGAGAGAACGAGAGAGAGAGAGAGAGAGAGAGAGAGAGAGAGAGAGAGAGAGAGAGAGAGAAAGAAAAGTGCCTTTGGTGACTTCGGCCCCACAGTTGGTGAGGATATTAGCATACCGGGCAGCAAGCCATTTGAAAAGCAAACAATATTGGGATTGCTGTCTCAGGTTGGCCCAGATATCTTTATGCATGAACTGGCCTGATAGGGCACACAGTACACCAGAGCACTTGGACCACTAATGAGCTTTTTTTTTCATTGCCTGCTATTAGGGCTCTAGCTGACATGAGCATACCACATGCACACACACACACATGCACACACACACACACACACACACACACACTATACACACACTCCTACACTTACACGCATGCACACATATATCCAAGGCTCACAAATATTTGTGAGACTGTAAAATTACACACATAAATATCCACTGCAGCAGTGAATGAACAGCAAACACACAGACACACACACACACACTCAAACACACACACACTCAAGCACACACACACACACAGAGTCATGATTTTGCTATGCAGCGTTAAAAGGCATACTTTGGCTAAGGCTATATACTAATAAAATGGCAGTGCAGATTTAATATTTGTATATTTATGTGTTTAATGGTTCTCACTAACACACACACACACACACACACACACACACACACACACACACACACACACACACATACACAGACATTCCACTAGTGTATAAATGAAGAGATTCCAAACGCTTTGCTTGTCTTGTTCTCAGCTGAGGGCAGTGCTGTTGGCATGGCTGCTGCTTAGAGCCTAGAGCTCAGAGGAGTATAAAAGAGCATGAGTCGGCAGAAATGGGCACGCTCCATAGTCAGCCCTCACACACACACACACACACACACACACATACACACACACACACACACTCAAACAGACACACTCAAGCACACACACACTCAAACAGACACACACTCACACTCAAACAGACACACACTCACACACACACACACACACACACACACACACAGACACACACTCAAGCACACACACACACACACACACACACACACACACACACTCCCAGCAGACCCCATATCAGTGCCACAGTGTCCTGGATGCCCGGCCAAACGCAGCCGTTCTGATTAGATTAATCTTTCATCTGCCTCGCCTCCCTGGAAGCATATTGTGGAAGTTGGATCCAATGTGCCATGGGGGTTTTAAATGAGTCGTTTCGCCCCAGTGTGTGTGTGTGTGTGTGTGTGTGTGTGTGTGTGTGTGTGTGTGTGTGTGTGTGTGAGTGAGTGTGTGTGTGAGTGTGGATGGGTGGGGGGATTTGGATGTGGTGTGGAGAAAGTGTGTGTGTGTGTGTGCCTTGTAAGGTGTGGTGAAGGGAAGTGTGTGTGTGTGTGTGTGTGTGTGGTACAGAGTCTCTGGAGTGTGTGTCAGCAAGAAAGGACACACACACACACAGACACACAGCTACCTTCACAGTTCAGAGGAATGTCAATGAGTCTCGTCTCCCATAGATACAGAACTCAATGACAAGGGACATCAGAGAGAGGAAACATAAGGAGCTCAAATGCTATTGGACGTGTCCCAGCGGACTCACTTGTTTTTTTCAGAGTCACTTGGATCCTGGGTAATGTCAGAGAAAGAGGGGGAAAAAGAAGTAAAGCGCAAGGAGTCGCTGAATGTGTTACTTAGACTAGGGGGAGAGGTAGGTGAGGGGAGAGAGAGGCCAACTCTACCTTTTGTGCTGGCTTGATTGTAGTAAAAGTACTTTGTGAGGAAACGTCATAGAACAGTAGCATAAAAGTCTGTAAATGTATTCTCACCCCAGCACAGCTATTATTACAACCACTGCTTTTTGAGCTAGAGCTGGATTTAGTTCATCTGTCCACCTCTTTATTGAAATGAGAAAGTTAAGCATTTGGCTTCAAAACACAAAAAAGACATTTTAATTAATGTTGAGAAATCTTTTTATTTATTTTTTTTTAACATCTTATCATGTCTTCTTTTCATATATCTTTTCAAAAATATATAATGTTTTGGAACTAAACTATATTATGTATGTGTTGTGTGTGTGTGTGTGTGTGTGTGTGTGGGGGGGGGGGGTTACTGTGAATAAGTTACTACTACTTTCAGGTTTATTTCATAAATGTAGCACAATGTAGCCATTCACTTTAGGTTATAGGTTGTAGGAGAATTAGGTAGACAGAATGTTGAATAAAATGTAAATGTGTCAAAAATATGTATTTCCTACATTTTATGCTTTCTATGTCTTCAGAGGATGCCTGATTGTTACTTTTTTACATGTAAATAATATGCTAGCACAGTTCCCCACTGCTTTTTAAACATGCATGTGGCCCCAGGCACAAGCTATTACAGGCTAGCCACAGCTGCCATAATCAACACAGCTACTTTTATTTGCTGTAACAGCTGGCTTACGTAGCAACAGTTAAACCTGAGAAAACACACACCAGGGTCAATTGGGGAAAAGGTGTCACCACTTTCTTTCTTTTTTTTCATACTCAACTGCACCTTCTATGCAACGCTGCTTTCAAGGCATTACTACCCACAACTTAAGAGTTAGGGTGAAGTTTAAAGGGGTAGGCTACAGTTTAGGGTTGGGTTAGGGTTAAGGGACAGGACCAGGCAATGCTGCCTGGAAGGTGCTGATAGACCCCAAAAAAATAACGTTGAGCCACTTGCTTTATTCTTATTCTCTCTTGGAAAGCTACAGTAACGGAATATATAATTCTGATTCCGATTTTAATGGTCAAATATATAGTTACATATACAAGGAAATTTGTCTTCGGCAGATTTTGACTCTTCATACATACACCACAAACACACATTCAATCAATCCGTGGACAAAAATAGAATAAATGGACTAAAAATTAATAGGCACATACTGTGTGACCATATAACCATTCATATACATATACAAATAAGAGATGAAGTGGAAGTATTAAGTGGAGTAAGTGGAGATATTAAATAAATATTATAAAGTGTTATATGTGTACGTAACCACTTAGCATCCTTGGCTACACCTACAGATTCCTAATGCAGTGGTCTTGACCTTGGCCATGGTCAAGGGTAGAACTGAAAACATGAAAGTGTCTGGAAAATATAAATAGGTGAATCATCCAACACTTTCCAGTCAGGGTTTTTCTTCTTTTAATTTTGATGTGATTGCTTTAAATGATACTGCAGGGACTCGAAGCTCTTCTTTTCAAAATGTTGGACACGTTGAGAGAATGAAGCACTTTTATAATGAATCAAGGCATTACCCACAGAGTTCCCCATGTGGTAAAAAAGCTTGAAAATAGCCTAGTAAGACTGCTTTTAAAGTAAAGTTTTGATTTCCTCTAACACAGAGAGCTTCTTAAACCCCTTGAAACTGCAAAGCAACACTTCCTACCAAAACTTGACATCATCCTGCTGGCTTTAAAAGCTGCAATCTCCTACTGTGAATTTTGCAACCGTTGGATCATGAAATTCAAGTGTGATCTGTTTTATTTTAGGCCTCGTCAGTTGCTACCATCTCTTAATTTCAAATGCAGTGGCTGCAAATTAGGCATCAGAAACCATTAGGCTAATTGTCCTAATACATTAACAAATCACACTCAGACATTATTTTTGACAGCCAGCAACATATCCTGACCCATCCAGTTGCTTTCATAACAGACCAGTATTGAGAGGAAATGAAAGCAATGTACTGGGTTATTTCAATCCACAGCCTTGGAGTTAGATAGCCTGACAAGCCAGACTGTAACGTATAATGTATAGTCTGTCAACAATGGATAGACCACAGCTCAATCCTAGGGACAGAGTCTTTCAAACTGCTTCCGCAGGCAATAGGATAGCATCCAACAACTCTCTACACATAGTGTTGTGATTGGTTCCCCACAACCAAGGGTTCAGGCACCGAGATTCCTTATGGCTCAACACTAGAGATACTGGCTGAACAAAACAAAAAGAAAATCAAACTGAAAGGGGGTTTCTGCATGTTATTTGGTTATTGTGTGTCTCATTTGTCCTACCAATAGAACTCAGGGACGTTGAACAACAGGCAGAGTGTTGAAAGACCTTCTATCTCTAAACACTAAACAATGAGTGATATGGCCTACTGACCTTTTTTACGCTGGCATAGAAATGTGTATAACCTTTGTGGGAGGATGGATGAATGGATTGATAGAAAAGCACATCAATAAATGGAATGGACATTCATGGTGAATGTAGTCCACATTCAGTCACTGCAATTCTGCATCACTGCAAAAGTTCCACAACAATTGTGTATCTCTGTTTAATTGTGTGAAAGATTTAGATCAAGATTTAGATTATTACATGCTGGTTGTGGATGAATGCATGGTCAAGATCACTGATCTTGTACAAATTTATCCTCAAAATAGCTTGTTACAATCAAAGAATTATATAATAACCCACTGGAGTGTTTCTGTTGAGTAGTAGGCCTACAGTTTTTAATTGTAATGACTAAATCTTAATTTAATTCAGTTCATGTGCAGTGTAATGTACGGTAAGTAATACAGTGGATGTGTTTATCTGATTTGAAAGTCCCACGCAGCCAGCACAAGTACCCTTAATTTAGCAGGTACAGTAATGTACAGAATGGAAGTCACAGCATTGTAGTAATGAAAATGACATTCTCTAATATAAGTGACCAAAAAAAAAAAAAAAAAAAGTCTGACTATAGGCTATGTCAAGCCGTTTCTCTGAAACACAGTGGCAATTACTTTTTCAAGAGCCATGGTCAACAGGCTGCGAATACCTGCTCTTGATTACAGTAACTGAGCTGGCGGTAGAGAGGGGTTGATGGTGCTGTGGGTGGATTTGACATACTCGAGCCAGTATTGAATTAACATAATAAACACACTCCTGGATCGTTCACACTACACTGCTTAATATTCAATTTAGATGCTGCCGACGCCGCACAATAGCTCATTAAAACATCTGCATAATGAATAATTGCGTTTTTATTCATGCCATAATTTGAGACGCGCACAAAGGCAAGGAGCTTCTCCTTTGTGAGGAGGGAATGTGAAACAGTATGAACACCATGTCACACACTGAGTTACGCAACTCCAGACACAAAAGCCTCCTTTCTGTTATCTTCGCCGGTCCCCGCTGTTTGTTTGTGTGTTGCCTTGCATCAGAAGGGTGCCTATTAGTACACAATCATTCTGCCTCCTTCCTAGCCAAAACAAAAGGGTTTACATCCCATTAGGGTGTGGGCAAAACTGTCCCCCAGTCGAGGGATAGATAGACTAGATGCTGGAGAAAGAGAATAGGTTTGTACAGACAAACAAGCTTGCATGCTTGTGTCCTCAAAATGAAAACACTGCACAGCTTAGTACACCCTGACATGATGTACACTTTAGCTGGAAAGCAGTTATGGTGTATAAAATAGTCATGTAAGAGAAAGAAAGTGAATATATAGGTGGCAAATGATCCGATTTTGTTTTTTAAAAAAAGGAGGGACATTTTCCCCTAAATCGTTTGTAGACCTTGAATTCATTTGAGGTTTGATCACCCAGTCTTCCAGAACTGTTTCATGAAAAGACACCTCTGTTCATGTCTTGACTAAACAGCTTTCATCTCAAAATCTCCACAGAGAACACAGCAAAGGTTCAACTCTAGGCTTTAATCTGACTTCAAAACACAGACACTGATTTTCTACTGTATGCAAAAGTGCTTAAATTTGTTCTTAGACATAAAAGACACACAGCTGGGAAAACAGGGGGAATAAAATAAACAACAACAGATATTCAGGTTGACCTTTTCTAGCCTCAAACAGCTCTCACATCAGAGACAAACAAGCGTGACCGAGCGAAGCTGATGGTTAGCGTGCGGTAACGGTTACGGTTACAGTTACGGTCGAACTGGGGCCAGATGATGTCTGAGTTTTCACTCGACTGAGTTTCTCGCTGATCTCCTCCCTGGGACTGCTTTTGTGGCTAGTGTCAGCGTCTGATGTATTTGCCTGTGA
>JAODXP020000027.1:23268744-23271244 GCA_027497455.2 Sardinella longiceps
TTTGTACCTTTCCTTTTCTTCAAAAAGAATTGAATGTATAACACACACACACACACACACACACACACACACACACACACACACACACACACATACACACACACACACACACACACACACTGACAGACATGCACACACACCACACACAGCGACCAATTCAAATCAAGCTGCCTAACCTGGAAAACACAGACTTCCAGCTCTTTATATTCACAAATAGACAGAGAGAGAGAGAGAGAGAGAGAGAGAGGGATGCTGTCCAAAAGGAATTACCTCTGCATGTTCTATTGTTTGCCATATTATTCGGCTTTTCTCAGTTACAGGCTCTGGCTGGCAAGTGGATGTCATTACCATAGCAACCATTATGAATGGAATTAATGGATGAAGAATGTTTGCAAAGATTGCTCAAACACTCCAAACCATCCTGAGCTTCTGTCGTGAAAGATAAAATACAAGGATAAGTGTAAAAACCCTGAATATGAAATCATCAACCTTTTTTTTGTGTGTGCTTCTCAGGAATATGACATTTACTATCTCCATTAAAAAAATAAAAAAAAGTTATTGCAAAAATAGTATTGCTAATAGTGAAATACTAATCATTTAGTGATATTTTTTTTTACTTACTTGTTGGTTTTATTAAAGTCATTATATTTATTGTATTAGACCACTTAAGAAATCTTTATAACCTAACCAGCCACCATGTGGTTATAAAATGGTTCCCATGACATGGCCTATGGTAGGTAGCTTTAGCAGATCTTCATGTCAACAGCAGGGGCCCAAATATCTTTCCTTTGCTGTTGGACTTCACCTGGAGCTCCATTTTATTTAGCTGCTGCCAAATAAACTGTAGCCTGGCCAGGGGCACTGCTAGAAATTTTTTTACAGTAATATTAAAATTTTCTCTGGGCCCCCCTGTCAGCCCTTAGAATCATCCTAACTCCCCCCTATGTATAGTAAAACTATACATTATTATTTATGTTCAGGTAAAGCCCAGATATGTGTAAAATATATTTAAGCACAGAAACAGCATGATACATTTCCTTGTCTTACATGTACTTCAACTACAGGAGATGAGTCTCTGTTCTCTGCTGTTGGCTGCTACACGTGTTCAGTTCACCTCAGCTAACATAGGCTAGCTACTACAGGAGATGAGTCTCTGTTCTCTGCTGTTGGCTGCTACACGTGTTCAGTTCACCTCAGCTAACATAGGCTAGCTACTACAGGAGATGAGTCTCTGTTCTCTGCTGTTGGCTGCTACACGTGTTCAGTTCACCTCAGCTAACATAGGCTAGCTACTACAGGAGATGAGTCTCTGTTCTCTGCTGTTGGCTGATACACGTGTTCAGTTCACCTCAGCTAACATAGGCTAGCTACTACAGGAGATGAGTCTCTGTTCTCTGCTGTTGGCTGATACACGTGTTCAGTTCACCTCAGCTAACATAGGCTAGCTAGCTACTACTGGGGCCATGGGCTCAGTTGCAGGTAATAACTGTAGCCTAAATCATTCTGAACAAACTCTGTGTTGAAACTTGAAAACATCTGCGCATGCGAGTGCAGCCTAATTGACTGTTAATAATTTTATGTCTATGTAAGTTATATTTTCAAATGAAGATCTGTACTAAATGTCTTATTTTAATTTTTGATTTTGTATTATTTATTTTTATTTGACTTGTAATGTACTCAGAGATCCATGATGGGTGTCGCCGTGGGTGGGGGAGGGGGGTGTTGTAATATGTTTACACTCTATATCTTGTATGTCTTATACTTTGATGCTCAATAAAAAACATTTGATCACAAAAAAAAAACAAAACATCTGCGCATGCAGGGAAATAAAATGCAACAGTTCAACCTCTAGCCCCGCTATTATACTGCATGGTGGGACATAGAGGAGATGCATGTTTTCATACTGTGAATCAATGTATACTGAAATGTGTGTGTGTGTGTGTGTGTGTGTGTGTGTGTGTGTGTGTGTGTGTGTGTGTGTGTGTGTGTATGTGTGGGGGTTCAGTGAAGTAGCAGTAATAGTATCAACTATAGCAAACAGTCAACCTGTGTCAGCTGCTTCCTGAACCTCACCACATTGAGAGAAAGTGTGTGTGTGTATGTGTGTTGTGTGTGTGTGTGTGTGTGTGTGTGTGTGTGTGTGTGTGTGTGTGTGTGTGTGTGTGTGTGTGTGTGTGTGTGTGTGTGTGTGTGTGTGTGTGTGTGTGTGTGTGTGTGTGTGTGTGTGTATGAAAAGCTAACCTGTGTCAGATACTTCCTGAATGTCACATTGAGACTCTGCGTCACTCTGGATAAAAGTGGCTGCTAAACACCAATCCTGTTTCTGTGAGATTCCATGCAACAGATGACAGGCATACTGTATATCGAGAGTGAAATATCTTGCTTAAAAGCTGTATTAAAGTAATCCTCTAGCACCATCTATTTATTTATTTGTTTATTTTATTTATTTATTTATTTATTTTTTTAAGTCTGTAGCCATCAGCATTTATATCTTCATTTT
>JAODXP020000027.1:23276244-23281244 GCA_027497455.2 Sardinella longiceps
ATAAACCCACCCAACTCTCAACAGTGAAGGCAATGGAAGGTCCAATGGATGCATCGTACCACTGACATACATGTATGCTGAAGCAAAGCCAACAGCTCTACATTTTGTTTTGGAGCATATATACCATACATACAAAATACATGTGCTAATATTTACTAAAGATGACCAAAAATAGATTTACTCAACAAGTACATAAAGCATCGAACTTAGGATCTTGTGTCCTAATTTTTGTCTTGTCATGCTCAGCAATCACAGTATTCTACTAGAGTGTAGAGATTTCTTGGGCAAGAACAGCTTTTTTTGGCATTTATATTTTGTTCTTTTCTCTGATTGGTTGTTTCAACTTCCTATTGAATGCAGGGGCACTTTGATGAGGTAATCTGATTTTTTTGCCAGGCTATTTTTTTCCCAGGCTATACATTTTAATGTTATAGTATAACTTGTCAGGTCGACTATCAAATGTCAGAGAGGTGACATGTACAATAATATCTTGGCAGCAAAGCCATATATAGCTAAGAGAAGTGGGGAACAATCCTACATATCCATATGTCATAAAGCTGGCATATAAGATATAATATACTAGCCATATAGCAGAGAAAAAGGGTTGAATCCTACATATCCATATGTCATAAAGCTTTGCATAAGGCATACCCGAGACATACTAGTAGCTGTAGGGGTTTAAATCCTACAGATCCATAAGTCATATATACTTTATGTGTGTAAGATATACCAGAGACTTTATGTACAAGTAGCTGGGGGGTTAAATCCCACATATTCATATGTCATAAAGCTGTGTGTAAAACATACTGTACCAGAAACACTGACAGACAACATATTCATGAAAGAAGTCTCAGTGAGGTGACAAGGTGCTCTGAGTTTGATTAAGTGCAGGTAGCGGGAGCTGACGAGAGAGGAGAGGTGTCAGGAACACAGGTAAAGAATCATGTGCATTTCCTTAAAGCCTTTTTTCCCCCTTCTTGTACTCCCCCACCCTCCTCACACACACACACACACACACACACACACACACACATACACACTCCCCCTTCTTTCAGGTCTGTGAACTGTGACTCAATTGATGACATTTCTGTGCCGGCCTATCCACAATGTCATGCTGTCAGCGCAGCGAAATCAACGCTGCCAATTCCTATAGAATCAAACTATTTCCCCGCCGCGACCGCAGATGCATGCTAATGCGGAGTGTGCACACGCCAAAGCGCCTGACTCTGTCAAGATGAATATTGGTCTGCACGCTCCGAGACAGCAAGATGAAGAAATAGACAGAGATGCAGAGAGAGAGAGGGAGAGAGATGCAGAGAGAGAGAGATGCAGAGAGAGAGGGGAGGAGGATGGAAATATAAAGAAGTGGAGTCCTACTTACACACACACACACACACACACACACACACACACACACACACACACACACACACACACACACACACACACACACTTGAGAAAATTGAGGCAGCCATCGGGAAAAGACAAGTGTCTTTTTTATTGTTTTTTTCACTATCCCATTTTGCTGTTTGTCACTTGAGAAGCTGTGGACATGTGTGACTAAGTGTGTGTTCCTTTCTCTCACTCTCTCTCTTGCTCTCTCTCTCTCTCTCTGTGTGTGTGTGTGTGTGTGTGTGTGTGTGTGTGTGTGTGTGTGTGTGTGTGTGTGTGTGTGTGTGCTGTGCTGTGTGTGTGAAGGGGTGTTGGGGGGTGGTGTCCCTGTGAATGATTGAGTGCATATGTCAGTGTGTGTCTGTTTCTCTCTGCATGTGTGAAGGTGTTCTTGGCTCGGTCTCTCAGTGGAAAGTGAGTGTGTGTGTGTGTGTGTGTGTACGTGTGAGAGTAGAAAAGAAAAGAGAATGAGTGTGTGTGTCTGCCTCTGTGTTTTACTCATTGTTGTGTGTGTGTGTGTGTCTCTCTCTCTCTCTCTCTCTCTTTTCCCATTTGGCCCAGTGTGTGTGTGTCTCTGCGTGTCTCTGCGTGCGTCTCTGCTCGTGCGTGCGTGCGTGCGTGCGTCTGCTCGTCTGCGTGCGTGCGTGCGTGCGTGCGTGCGTGCGTGTGTGTGTGCGTGTGTGTGTGTGTGTGTGTGTGTGTGTGATAGCAGTCTTCTGGGAGATAGCAAATTTGGGAACTGTGGGCTGGTCATGCCCTTCAAACACACATTTGGACAGGAGGTGCTTGGCAAGATGAGGGGGTCACACAGGCCACTCACAAGGGATCAATACAGGCCGACCCATCACACACACACACACACACACACACACACACACACACACACACACACACACACACACACACACACACCTGCCCCCTTTCTCATCTTGTCTCCCTGAGCCTTGACTGCCAACCAGACAAACACCTCACCCCCTCTCCCCCCTAACACACACACACACACACACACACACACACACACACACACACACACACACACACACTCACTCTCTCTTTCTCTCCCCCAGAACCAGTGTGTGTCCTCTTAAAGATGAAACCCTGACAGCTGCAGGTGCCTCTTGCCTATTGGTGTTACTGAAAGAGTCTGTCTGACTTCAACTACACCATACTATCACAGCCATTAATTCTAGCACAAGTCAGCCACTCTATTGTTTAAAATTATGCATTCATCATTACATTACTTACATTATGAATGTATCATTGCTGTAATTCAATCATGAGTTATGCATAGTTCTCTCATAAATTTGGTTGTTAATTGAATGCCCTGTACTCCTGTACATTTATAATTATGAACAATTTAAGGGTTACTTCCACATCTACAGCTGAGGAAAATGCAAATCAAACATGTTTAATAATGACCTTACTAAGTAAAACACCTAGCATTACATTAATACCCTATTTTAGTATCACTTACTGATGATGAATTACTAGAGTTTAATGAGTTACTATTTGTTAAAGCTTAACTTATGCTTAACAGCATACCATTATTATAAAGTGTTACCCCTTCCTCTGTAGGAGGGGGGAAAGACTGGTAGCCTAGTAAACTAGCACCACCCGCTGGACGCCAAAATCTTTTGTCTGCGAGTGGGTCTAGCCTCGCATCATTCTCCAATTCTGCCAAGAATGTCAGGAATCTGGCAAAACCAATCATAACGCAGAGATGTGTTTTGAATCAAAGCGAACTGGGTTTAAAACCAATCATAACGCAGAGATGTGTTTTGAATCAAAACGGGCGGGGTTTTGAGGGAGAATCGACAGAGCGTTGGCCTATACGCACAGATATGGTTTGAACGACAACGGGTTGTGCTCATCAACAATCTCCCGTTGTATCCATTCATCGGGGCCAGACTAAATAGACATCCAATCTCACATTTAGGCTGGTTTATCAGGCTAAAAGACTGGTGCCTCATTGTCTTAGTCTGAGCTGCAATTGCTCCTGTGTGCTAACTGCATTAGCTTTGCCACCACTGGTGGAATGTGGGCCGGTGCAACAGCGATATAAAAGCATGGCTACTTGACAATACATTTCTAATGATTTTATGATCACTGCATGGAGGAGTGCTGTCATGACAGGAGTCCCCCAGGGTAGTAGACACATTAGGTTAACAGCTTTTGCTTGGCAGTTATTACCAGGAATAATGAATGCCACAATCCCCCTCAACAGTCTGTGTGTGTGTGTGTGTGTGTGTGTGTGTGTGTGTGTGTGTGTGTGTGTGTGTGTATGTGTGTGCGCGTCTGTGTATGATGAATCATGCTGTGTATCTCTGTGTGTGTGTGTGTGTGTGTGTGTGTGTACATGCGTGTATGTGTGTGTGTGTGTGTGTGTGCACGCGGGCGCGCGCGTGTGTGTGTCTTTATGGAGTTTGGGAAGCAGGGTGGACGGGTCTTCCAAATAAGCTTACCAACATTTTGTGATGACACACTGCCAGATTTCTATTACTTTAAATCCCATGCAAAATCCTTAAAGGGACACCAGGCGACGTTTTTAAGGTTAATTCACCAGCTTTGTAGTAACTTTGATGATGAAATGGCTCATTAAGGGATGAATCAATGTAACCCTAACCCTAACCATGACAAATACCGGGTGACACTTAATGACAGAAGTCATGACAGGTGTATGAAGTTTATGACAGATTCATGACAACGTCATGTCATAGTTAATGACAGTGTCATGTCAGTCTTATGATGGTACCTTCAAATAAAGTGTAACTGCGATGTTTCCTACCAGCTCCACTTCACCACAGACTTCTTGTCTCAGCAAGGGACAGAGTTCCCCATTTGCATTTTATAACATTTTCTAACATCGACCAGTAGCAAACCGAGGCATTAGAGGGAGGTGGGTCAACCATGCGTTTTGAGAAATTACAGCGCTATAGGCTCTTGGTCAAAGACGAAAGACGATAGCAATCAGGCTAAGGGGAAAGGGCTTGTGACAATATCTCCATTTTCTAACATTAATTCCATATTTTACTTCTAGGCCTACTCAAGGGTTCCTCACTTCGCCAGACTAGCGGAACCCCTATTGGAGCTTTCAGGAACCCTTTAAAATAGCCTATACACTAGTTCTCTGATCTTTGATCTTTCAAGGACACTTGATGCTCTTGTTGAGGTGAAACAAAAATGAGGAACCTTTAGAAGAGTCTCAAGCATCATTCAAAGATCTTCAGCGAAGAAATGTTTTTTTTTTTTTTAAAGGGTTCCTAAAAGCTCAGGAACCCTTTAAAAAATAGGGGTTCTGCCAGTGTGGCGAAGTGCTTTGTTTGTCCTTTGCAGCAATTTTTACCTTGATGTATGGTGTCCACACAAACAGAACAGACACCCTCTTCCCCAGCTCTATTACCTCCAGAGTGGACAAATTCAGATGGATTTCATTTAAAAAAAAAAAAAAAAAAAGTAAATGTGAAGGAAAAGTAAGAAGCTAGACAGTGATGGGTGTTTGTGTGTGTGTGTGTGTGTGTGTGGTGGAGTGGTGTGTGTGTGTGTGTGGAGGTAGCAGAGGTAAAGTTCACTTCCAGCCGTGCACAGCGTTAGAAATACCTCCACCCACC
>JAODXP020000027.1:23296244-23301244 GCA_027497455.2 Sardinella longiceps
CATCGTTCGCAGTGACCAATTAGAGACAGAGGCAGTCAGGGAGCAGGAGACGGGAGTTGTACGAGATTATGCCGGGTTTGTGCTGTTGTAACGTAGCTTACTTCACTACCCAGCCGATGCATAACTCGCTAACAGTGATGTGCAGCTACATACTGTAGCTGTGGGCTACCTTCCTACCTACCTATACCATGAAAATAATAATAAAAAAGTGATATGGTGAAATCAGATCTAATCGCTTCGAACTTCTACAGTTCACTAGCCTGGCTTTGCGCGACCACGTTCAGAAATTAACTGTGGTCTGGCAAAGCTAGCCTCCTTCAACCTGTTTGTTTCTCATTGGGTCCTCATTTTTCTGGGCTAGAGTTGTGGAAATTGCCTCCTTGGCCATACTGACTTGACTGCGAAATTTCATGCAGTGACAGGAAGAGTTCATGGCTCCAGCTTGCAATCGTTTGTCAATGGAGGAGATCCCAGACCCTTGAATGAAGCAAAGTGTAGACCAAGGGGATGGTTACGGCCAGGCGAGGTTTACAGTGGTGTATAAGCTGGCAATAGCTATTGTAGATTGGTAAGATATAAGTATTCTTTGGCCTGATCAGTTTGAGGACCAATAAGCCATGTGGAGAGCTTTGTTGCTTCCTGTAATAACAAACCCATGTGTTATTCAGCTTGGCCCTACATCCCTTTGTCTTCAGAGACAGTAATATAGCTTATGTGCTACAGCCACAGGACGTCATAACGTAGGATTCATGAGAATCCTTAAAGCTGTGGGGCTTGTGATGTGGGTATTTACTTGCATTGTGTGTGTGTGTGTGGAGGTGTGGAGGAGATTCAGTGGTGGTATTGTCTCCAGCTCCCAGTTGTCTTTTGTCTGAGAGATATTCATATGGCAGGTGCATAGGTGTTTGTGTGTGTGTGTGTGTGTGTGTGTGTGTGTGTGTGTGTGTGTGTGTATGTGTGTATGTGTGTGTGTGTGTGACAAACAAGAAATTTTCTGTATGACTAAATTTGGACCATTGGATTTGCATTGGAGTTGACAGAAACCACAAAACAAAAACGATGTGCATGCCCTACATGTGCTTCTCTCTCTCTCTTGGCCCTTCTCTCTCTCTACTCAGACACTCACACACACACACACACACACACACAAAAACAGACAGACGGAGACCTCAGGTGTAGGTCTTTCATTTGTCGACAGGGAGTAGAAGTACAGTTTGAGGTTTGATCTTTGATCAGTATAAAGCAACTGAATTTCTCCATACTCCAGCTCCAACCTCCCTGTCACAATTGCCATGGTTTCACAAGCAAGCAAACAAACAAACAAACAAATATACCAATAGGGAGAAACAGTCCAGTCAGTGTAATACTAGCCATTTTGTGGTGTTTATTTTACGAAAAGAAAAGAAAACAAACAAACAAAAAAATGGTGTTTATTACATGACTTAACCATAGTATTTTAGTTTAGCCCTAGATCATTTTTTTTACAACAAGTACAAGTCTATACAGATGCCCCATCTGCATGGAACACTCAAATAATTACAAAATCCTCAAGTGTCTTCAAAAAAATAAGAAATACACATCTGGAATCTGGATAAATAGATAAATATGCAAACTAATTGACAAATAAACAAATGTGTAAACTCAACCAATCAGTTGAACCAATAAATAAATAGAATCATAAATAACATTCAAAAATATCTTTGGCCAGTCATGGGCCACAGATCTATTTTTTTTTTTTTTTACCTTCCCTGAACCCTTGTGGTCTCAGTGTGTTATCTAACCTGCCAACGCGCTACAGCGCTAACTCGCTAACAGTGATGTGCAGCTACATAGCTGTGGCCTACCTTCCTGTAGAGTTCTCAAAGTGACAAAACCAAAACAGCTAGATATTCATATATACCATGAAAATAATAATAAAAAAGCTTACTAACTCCATTGAGGCACTTTTTTAAGGATGTTGGGGGGGGAAAAACAATGCATTGCATTTTTTTTTCTTCTTCTTCTTCTTCTTGTTCTTCTTCTGTGGTTGGATGTCTCCCTCCGCAAGCAGTGACAGCAAAACCAAAGTGGAATACCTAAAACCGAGAATGTCACATTCGCTCCGAGATCACCAAGATGTTTTTTTTTTTTTTTTCTTTTGTTGTCATCTTCTTTTTTTGTCTGTCTTTCTCTCTCACACTCTTTTTATTTTCACTTCAGATTCAGCGTCCTCTTTCAACACTGCCAAAATCATCGCGAGGCAGCAAGACAGAGGACAAGGGGAAAGAGGGGGGAGGGGGGGGATGGGTGGTTGTGGGGGGCAGGGGAGAGTTTGGTGGAGGTGGATAAAAAAAAAAAGAAAAAAAAAATCTGCACAAATAAAATCTGAGGATTCAGTCTCAGCTCCCCACCACCCACAAACCCAGCCCCCCACCCCCACCCTCACACCTCGAAATAGCAAAAAAGTACCGATAGCTATATGAAAGAAATCGTCAAGGTGGTACAGAGGAGATATAAGCACTTTCTCTTCTGCTACAGTACTTAACGAGCGTGTCTGTGTGTCTGAACATGTTCCGCGCTGCTGCTGCTGCTGCTTGGTGGGTATCCCGGCAACGCTGTTCCACACTGGTGTTTTGCTGTGTCGTTGTTGTTATTTATTTATCAGGCTGTTTGTTTGTTTGTTTGTTTATGTTCTTCATCACCAATGTCCAGGTGTTGTTGACTGGCATTTGGTTGACATCAGTGTTGTTCTTGGTTGTCCTTCTCCGGCGATACGACGGCGGCAGGCGCCAACGCGGACGTAGACGCGGAGGTGGCCGATGACGTGAGGTCCGACTGACTCTCCGAGCGTTCCCCGAAGATGCCGGCGAGAGTGCGAAAGCGAGGCCCCCACTCGCTGAGGTAGTCGTAGTCCTCGTCGGTCTCGCCCGCAACTCCACCTCCACCGCCCACAACGCCAGCCAACGACTGGATGGAGCTGAGTGACTCAGCCACGGAACCTTCGCCCTCGTAGGCGTAGGTGGCCAGCGAGTCGTACGGCGGCGCCGACACATCGGCGTCGTGCTGCTGCAGCCGCTGCTGGAGGAAACTGCGGATATCGGCCGCGTCGTTGGACGACAGGGGGCCTGGCGGGATGATGTTGGTGGTGGAGGACGAGGAGGAAGCTGAGGTGGCAGCAGCAGCAGCAGCAACAGCAGCAGCAGCGGCGGCAGCAGCAGCAGCAGAAGAGGTGACATGGGGTGCCGGCACCAGGCCAGGATCGGGCCGGATGTCACGCCGGAGCTGGTTGCTGCTGTCGACGGCCTTGACGGGGTTGCGGAGCGTACCCATGTCGAAAGCGTGCGTGTCCTCCTCGCCGCCACCCTCGTCATCGTAGTGGATGACGTTGTCCCGCACATCCTCTTTGGACGTCATCAGAGTCTCCTTCTCCTTCTGCCGACGGACCCCCACGTACAGGACCACCATTACTGAGAAGGTAGACACAGATGGAGAGACACAAAGCAGAAAAAAGAGAGAGAGAGAAAGTGAGTCTATGCACATGCAAACGTCAGTGTCAGTCACTTCTTATCGAGAGAGAGAGAGAGAGAGAGAGAGAGAGAGAGAGAGAGAGAGAGAATTACTTTACTTTAATTGTCTCTCTACTACGTGAATATCAGTGTCAGTCACAAATCTGATGTTTTGCTATCAGGGATCAAGGCCCAAGTCATCTCTGGTCTCGCACAGTAGAAATGGTTCACTTTGATTCAGATCTAAGGGATTGAAAAACTTGGCTCAGGTGATCATTATCTCTCCCAGCACTCTGACACCTCAGAGTGGGATATCTTCTGCATGTCAACAGTGACTTCAAATAAATATGCTTCCATGTTGGTGCCGGAGAAGGCGGCAAGGAGCATTTAGTAACCTGTTGCAACAATGTCAGCGGTGAAAAATGCTGAGTTATTAACAGTCTTCAGGTAAGCAACAAACGAGGTGCTTTTTTGGTGCTCTGGATACTTGTATCAGTGGTGTGACAGATGTTGTTAGCACCCAATAGACACACACACACACACGCAAACCTGTATTAGTGGTGTGACAGATGTTGTTAGCACCCAACATAAAGTTGTTAGCACCAGGTAGCAGTCTAGCACCCAAAATTCTTTCAGAGATTTTTTTTTTTTTAAGATTTGTTTTTGGGCTTTTTGTCTTTATTTAGAAAGGCAGTAGAGAGAGTCAACAGGAAATGTGTGAGGAGAGTGATGGGGAAGGATCGGGAAATGTCCTCGAGCCAGATTCGAAACAGGGTCTTTGGATTTTAGGTATGACGCCTTAGCCGACGGAGCCATAACGCCCCCCTCTCTGACACTTTTCACAGACACTCCATGGACATTGACAGGTTACCTGGCATGGATTTAAGGCCCATAGTTTCATCAGCTTACCCGAGAATCACAAAGAAGTAAAAAAAAAAAAAAAATGAGTTGTGTGATGAAATGGACCATGATGAAAATGAGTAGAAACCTGCCTGAAGATGGACTGCGAACGTCTGCCAACGAGACTTCTGCATCTGCAATGACCAAGCCATCATGACTACACTGTCAGCTAAGACACCTGCAGTAATACTTTCTTGAAGCCAGCTATTTAAGATTGAAATAATCATGCCATAAATATTTAATGGCGGAATAACCCTACTCTGTCGTCAGACATTATGACGGTTCACGTCCAGTAGTTTTGACAGTCCCATGTTTCCATGATTTGGAGCTGTCACGACAGCTCAGAATTTCAACCTTAGTAACAGCTTCTGTCACATGCTACTAAGTTGTGTTATGCTGCCATGACACATCCTGATTAAGAAGGGCAGACAATGTATTATCACTAAAAACTAACTGCCATAACAGCAGGATAGGAAATGGGCCCAGAGATGGATTACGACATGCCTGCAGCTGTCTTATGACTGAGGAGACAAGAGAGGTGTTGTATGGCGTGCTGTAGGGGTAACTCACTCACACTCATATTTTAAAAGGGGGGTATGTAATGCTTTCCTGGAG
>JAODXP020000027.1:23318744-23333744 GCA_027497455.2 Sardinella longiceps
CGTAAAAGAGGCCAATATCTCTCCATATTACATTTGTTATGAGCTGAAGCTTATTCATCAGCACAGAAACACTAACCGAACATGCCGCCTAGAATACACCCAAATAAGCATATTGAAATTAATTAAAAAAAAAAAAAACTTTCTTTAGGTTAAATTGGCTTATTATGGCATCGCTACAGAGCTCCAAAATGGGCTGTTTTGCCTGGACTCCTGGTTCTACTAACAGGCTAAGAAGATAGAGTAGAAAAAGCTTGATGTTGTTTGAAGCCCTGTCTGCACTGGGATTGTGAAGTGCAAGAATAGAGTGTGTTTGACATGTAGTCCCCCAGCACATGCCAGTGCTAACCCCTGTTCTACTGAGTTGAAGGGGCTGCAAACAATGCTGGATGACATCCTGTTTATTGATATTTGAACCCGCCAACCACCGGAGAAAAGGCAGGTCACACTATTGTTAGTAGCAGCCAAGCATGTTTTCTGGGATTCTCACTGTCTCAACTCTCTTTGTATCTCTGTATCAATTTAGAGTTAGATCAACTAATGTCACATAAAGTTGTTAGCCATCAATGCTAACCACCAATGCCTTGTGCATGCGTTGCTTGAAGTCAGGTTTTCTTATAGCTTATAGACTGTTTCAGCAATGTAAACCAAACTACTTTGGCAACAGTAAGATAACATATGGAATGTTTAAAGGGGAAGTTCAGCCTGTACGCCTAGTAGCAAGCCATAAGGAATTTGATTGGATGACGCCGTTGGTGACGCCGTTCGGCTTCGCCGAAAACACCGACCTTTTGAATTGGTGTTTACATCTTGTTTGTTCCAGCGATTGGCCATAGGCTATCCTGTTGCGTCCAGAAGTAGTTTGAAAGATAACAGCCTTGTTCCGCCCATGATTGAGTTTGATATACAGTATCTCTCGATGCCAGACTACATTTCAATGATATAGGATGGCCTGCCAGGCTAGTCGACCAAGCCTTATCTGTAGGCAAGGGTAGATTCTGAAAGGTGAGCATTCACTTACAGACACCCAAACAGCAAGCTCATGTTTCTATAGTGAGCAGTGAACCAAGCCTTATTTGTAGGCACAGGTAGACTCTGAAAGGTGAGCATTCACTCATACAAACACCCTAACAGCAAGCTCATTGCTGTAGTGAGCAGTGAACCAAGCCTTATTTGTAGGCACAGGTAGACTCTAAAAGCTGAGCATTCATTCATACAGACACCCTGACACCCTAACAGCAAGCTGATGTTTGCTATAGTGAGCAGTGTGCAGTGAACTAGGCCTTATTTATAGGCACAGGTACAGCCTCAAGAAAGGTGAGGCTGCTGGCCACGGAAAGTGAGTCAGGTAAAACGTATCCGCTCCAGCGGGCAGCTAGAGACAGTGATGATGATGTGTGTGTGTGTGTGTGTGTGTGTGTGTGTGTGTGTGTGTGTGTGTGTGTGTGTGTGTGTGTGTGTGTGTGTGTGTGTGTGTGTGTGTGTGTGTGTGTGTGTGTGTGTGTGTGTGTGTGTGTGTGTGTGTGTGTGTGTGTGTGAGACTGATCTGAGAACAGATATGGGAAGATTGAAAGCAGAGTCCTGTGATGTAGATCTGCCTCTGCTTTGAATGATAATCATCTCCGCCTCGCCCCCTTGTTACACCTCCCCTTAATGTTATACAGGGAGATGCCAGCACCCTACACACACACACACACACACACACACACACACACACACACACACACACACACACACACACACACACACACGTTCTCTGTCTCTCTCTCTCTCTTTCTCTCTCTCTCTCTCTCTCTCACATACGCACACACACACACAGGTGGGCTCACGTTTTCTCTCTCTCTCTCTCTCTCTCTCTCTCTCTCTCTCTCTCATACATACACACACACACACACACACACACACACACACACACACACACACACACACACACACACACACACACACACACGCTGGCTTGTGAGGTTCAATCTTAAACAACAAATATGTATCTACTCCTGGGGGGTTATCACAGGATAGCAGTTTCTGAAGCAAGCCATTAGCATCAGCACACACACACACACACACACACACACACACACACACACACACACACACACACACTGTTTCTTCATTTCTCTCACAGGTTTAAAGTGGAAACAGGAACAACTGTTTCACTCCAGGAGTTTGATTTCCGCAGTGTGTTTTCACTTGCAACCACACACACACACACACACACACACACACACACACACACACACACACACACACACACCTCCCCGTCATTGCAGCAAGCAAACACTCAACACCTAACCGATCACATTAGTACTGTTGTCTAAGACACCAGATCAGCACACCTGCTTCACAGAAACTTACCTGCCCAAGTTTGGCATTTTCACACACAAAGCTCTCGTAGGGCATTGCAAACTCAGGGGGGAACTCGTTGACATCATTGACGTGGACTGTCACGGCCACTCTGCTGGTGAGAACGGGATTATCTGTGGGGAGATAACACACACACACACACACACACACACACACACACACACACACACACACATTGATCATGTAGCTGCTGCTTGAGCTTATCATTGTGTGTGACAAGATGGATATACAGTACATGGTATGGGAAAACAATCAAAAATATTAAATGCTAAGTAAAGAGATGCCAGCTATGTACAGAGATGTCAGTTTGCTGCAGCTCATAAGCCATGGGCTCCTTACAAATGCCCAACCTTTACTTTGCACTATAGCCTAAGGAAAGCTATAGCCTACAGTAAATCTGAATTCATAATGACCTTTGAAAAGATAACAATGATTATAAGAATTCAAATCCACCTCCACGTACGAGAAGGCCGGTGTTGTTCATCTGTGTCAAGCTGATCATTTGTTGCCTCGAAATGCATTTCTCGACCCTTTTTTATTCGCTTCATCTCTATAGTGTACACTATGTTACTGTAATATAGGCTTAAGCATTTTCAGGATCAGACCTTATCTAAGCTCTAATTCTCATCAGGTTTCATTAGCAAAGCTATTTTGCTAGCAAGAAAGCTAATCCTAAAGCAATGCCAATGTGACTCAGGAAGAAACAGTCAGGAAACACATTTGGGGAAATATGGAAATATAATCCAATGAGGACCTCTAGTGGTGGATTAGAGGAACATCAAATGTTGAGGATGGAGGCCTTCAGATGGCTTCAGTTTATTCTCTCTCTCTCTCTCTCTCTCTCTCTCTCTCTCTCTCTCTCTCTCTCTCTCTCTCTCTCTCTCTCTCTCTCTCTGATCAGTTATGTACAGAAGGTCACATAGTCTGAACTCCACTACACTCACATCTACCACCGAAATGTTGCAAGTATTTGGAATCTTTTTCATTTTTATTTACTGTAAGCTTGTTCATGGGTATCTGATTAAAAGCAAGCACATTTTGCTATCTGATGAAAGGGATAAGAGACCTTGATCGTTTTTATAGTTTATTATATGTGTGTGTGTGTGTGTGTGTGTGTGTGTGTGTGTGTGTGTGTGTGTGTGTGTGTGTGTGTGTGTGTGTGTGTGTTTCTGTGTTCACAAGTTTGTAGCCTCTGGCATACATATTTTGGGCTCAATTTAATTTATTTTATTATTTTGTTTTTAATCCAACTGTTTGATCTGATTCATTTTATCTCATAAACACTTTCCTCTACTGCATATGTGAAAGTATCATTGTGAATCATAAGGATAGATGTAATCCTATTTTTCATACAAATGATGTTCTCGGACGATATTTACCTTTGAAATTAGGATAATCAGGATAACTCCACTAAGACTCTCTACAGCTGCTAATATATGTAACATACCTGACTCAAACACTCAAATACTCAATTCAAAGCATCCTTGGCCCACCACAGCATGCACCAACCCCACTGTCACTAGTAGCCTACTATAAATGCTGAATTAAGTAGGCCTACTGAAGTCTGTGGATATCACAGGATACTATTTATAAGACCATATATATGGTCTCTCTTCCTCTGTTGTTCTGTTTGTTGTTTGTATGTTTGTTACCTCCGCCAAGGAGGTTATGTTTACGGTCGTGTTGGTTTGTCTGCCTGTTTGTCTGTCTGTCTGTCTGTTTGTCTGCAGGATTACTCGAAAAGTGCTGAACGGATTTGGATGAAATTTTCGGACAACGTGTATATTGGGAAAAGCAAGAACTGATTCGATTTTGGTTGCGATTGGTGGTCCAGAACATGATCTGGAATTTATATTGTGTCTGTGACCACATTGCCTTGGCGGAGGTCTGCACTCTTTGAGCGCTTTTCTAGTTTCCAGTGTGGGTGTTGTTAGGGAGAAAAAGGTGTTATTGCGGCCAAAGAGGGTCCAAAGAGGGTCAGACATAAGATTCCTGAAAACAGGCAGATCACCCTGAAGATTCTGACTTCTAAAAAAAACTCAGATAGCATTCAGACAGCCAGAGAACCGTGCTGGTTCCCGCATCAAATTTTCAACAGTCAACATGTTCACACCAAAACTCAGAGGAATGATTTTGTTTCCATTGGACACCACATAGTTTCTAAGCAAACCGCAATGACATGAGTGAACGTCACCATGTTATTCTCAGGTCAAAGTGAAAAGTAAACAAATCAAGGAAACTTGAGTGTGCAAAATGAGAGAAATCAAGTGAAAAAGAAATTGTGCAGTGATTGGCCAGTGATTGGAGACAATATTTACTAAACATTTTGATGCCCACAGAGGTTACGCAGCAGTTTTAGAAGAAATAAATATGCTAAACTGGCTTATTTGTGGAGAAGCAATGCCCTGTATGGGTATCTTGGAGTCAGGCCGTTCTCAGACAAGCACTTCTTTTCCGCTGTAGCTGGTGCTGGACCCTGTGGGCTTGCAGGTCTGAAAACATCTAAAGCTACATTGCAATTCTGTAAAATCATTTAAAACAGCTTTTGAATTTTTACGAATATTTTTTTTCATTCATCATCATTTCTTTTGAAAGTTCCTGAAATGTTTCCTGAAATATTTCATGGTCAGGATAGTTTGGATTCTCTAAATTCTTAGTGAAGGGCCTTCAGTATTTCATTTGGAACATCCTTGGTGTACTGTACAGTACACAAGCAAACTCAGGTGGCTCTTATGCAAAGGCCTACAGCATGCCAAAAGCATGTTACCTTGAACTATCCACCTTATTCTACGCGTAAACATGGGGGCCGCCATGACAATTGTCTTTCAACAGCCGGTCTGCCAACGCATTGGCTTAGTATTTTAATGGTCTGATATAAGCGGTCTTACTATGAAGTTGTGCTCACTATATCAATCAATTAGGTTTGTACAGTTTGATAAAATTATGTGTTTTTTTTTTAGCAGTAAAAACTGTGTTTCCACGGCTACAATAAGAAGTTTTGGGATCATGGTATTTCATGAAAATGGCGTGGATGTGAATGAGGGGCAAATGGCTAACGGAAGTTCCAAGACGATCGGACGACAATCGCGGAAGAAAAAACAAAAACAAAAAGGAGCATAAAACAACAACCAGTCAAATTGGTACAGATCAGGGTGGTGGTAGCGCAGTGGATAAGGAGCCTGACTAGCAAGCTAAGTAGTCTGGAAGGCATGGGTTCGAAGCCCGGCTGCCACCTTTGTGCCCTTGAGGTAGGCACTAAAGTTGCTCCAGGGGACACTGCCCCTGAAGTAGTGAAAACTGTAAGTCACTTTAGATAAAAGCGTTAGTTAAATGAATGAATAAATATAAAAAAATACAGATCAATAATACTGTCCCATATATGTAATCTTGATGAAGAGAGGAGAGATTACATGTAAGGGGCCTATGCTTTGCTCTAAAGTTATCAATAGTATAATATTCTCCACTGGATGGTGCTCTTGGCTAAAGAAATAGTTTTGCTTGCTGTGGACACCAATACGCTTTAAGGCCAGAACCATAGAGAGATGGCTCTGTTAAAGCAAGGCTATATATGCTTTGAAATCTAAGACCATCAGGCTTTGACAGCGCAATGTATTCACAATGTAAAACGTCTTTGCAAAGAAAAAAAAAGTGTGTGTGGGAAATCACAGGCTTTACAAATCTGATGTTTTGCAAAAATAATCCTTCCTTTATAAGGTGGAACTATACACTTAGAGTGTGTGTGTGTGTGTGTGTGTGTGTGTGTGTGTGTGTGTGTGTGTGTGTGTGTGGAATTATTTTGTAAGTCTATCAACTGCATCAACCTGAGAAGAATGTCACACATAGAGTAATTTACCACTATTAACAGTTAGTCATTGTAATAATCTAATTAAGCATTAATCACCAAACAAGTCAAGTTACAAACTGCATGAGCTCCCCACAATGAATGTTGGGGAGTAGGCCTATGGGGACATTATTATAACTTGCAATGGTATTGAAGCCATATGGTCTTGTTACAATGCAGTCATCCATGAAGTGAACAGATTGAAATTGCAAGTAAGCCTGTTATTGCCTATTGATATTAGGGACGGATGGGAAATTGTCAAGCCTTGAGTTTTTAACACTGGAATCGTTTACGTTATGCACAGTGTAAATAACTATTCCTGAATAGAGACATGCCTCTATTGAAATCCTACTGAAAATAAATAAATGGGGGGCGCCGTGGCTCAGTTGCGTCAAACCATTACTTCGGGGACCCGGGTTCGATTCCGGCCCGAGGTCATTTCCCGATCTCACCCCATCTCTCCCTCCCACTTGTTTCCTGTCCATCTCTATACTGTCCTATCTGATTAAAGGCAAAAAGCCCCAAAAATATCTTTAAAAAAAAGAAAAGAAATAAATGAAAAATATAGCACCATTCTTCTTCTATAGGCTACATTTATCTTTGTTTGTACCAACACAAAATATGAGAGTTCCCCCTCCTGCCAAATCCCGCTTAAACCACTGGATACACCCCAGAGCAGTACTGAGTGGCATCTTTTGCTGTTATGACTGTCGAGGATGTGCATAAAAAATGAGCAACACCTTTCCAAACTGTATCAAAAATTCTGTGGCGCTTTGAATGAATTTGCAGCAAAAATGTAGTTTAATTTGAGCAGGAATGGGAGGAAACTGTGGAAAAGAGGGAGTAATTAGCTTTGCTTTTAGGCTAAATTCCCTGGAATGTCCTTTGAGGCAGGAATACTCATTTTAATAGCAATTGCAGCTGATAATGAACTGTTTAAGCCTGTGTGTGTGTGTGTGTGTGTGTGTGTGTGTGTGTGTGTGTGTGTGTGTGTGTGTGTGTGTGTGTGTGTGTGTGTGTGTGTGCAGACATACAACAGGATGACAGGGGAAAAAGAGAAAGATGTTAAATTGCTTCTCATATCCATGGCGGCTCCCGGAACAGAAACATGATCAAGTGAAGCCCGGCGCAGCAATAAATAATATTAACTGACTTGAGTCAGTCTTCACACTCTCTGGCCATAACTTTTCTCTTCTGAAGCACAAATTAGCGCTATCAGACGAGAAAGCATTAGCATGAGCAGTGAAACCTTGGGAAGACAGTGAATAATTTCCTCTCTCTCTCTCTCTCTCTCTCTCTCTCTCTTTCTCTCTCTCTCTCCTTTTCTCTCCTTCTCCCTGTGACGATAAAAACTCAACTTTTAACGACCCCTATTACCGCGCCCTGCCTAATGAACATGCTGCTAGCCACACATCATGTTGATTGAGCGCTGTTGAGTTCCTCGGCAGATAATGACTTTGATGGCTCAGAAGCCATTTTTGATGTCTTGATGGAGGCAGCTTTGCTTATTTATCTCTGGGGTTTCGCCTCTCTCTTCTCTTACATGCACACAATTAGCACCGTGACACATCGAAAATGAACACGGGGTGTGTCATACAAGCAAAGCATATGTGTGTGGTTTGTGTGTGTGTGTGTGTGTGTGTGTGTGTCGGCTGTGTTTCGCTATGTGATGATCTATTGAAAGAGATCAGTCACGGCGTGGCTAATAGGGAATGAAGGATAGGATTGAGACGTGGTTGTGGTGGCCTTTCAATGCGGAAGCCGCCGAGGGTTTGAGAAATGAAGGGAGGCTTCTTGTACAGCTAATGAAATTTGAGATGAGAAACCTTTAATGGTGGTGGATGGAGGACAGAGGAGGAGAGAAAAACGAGGGAGGGAGAGAGAGAGAGAGAGAGAGAGAGAGAGAGAGAGAGAGAGAGAGAGAGAGAGAGAGAGAGAGCAGGGAGAAGAGGACACTGAAATTGAAGAGGTCAAAATGAGGGGAGAGGCGGAGTACTGATGATGGATGTGGCGTGAGATTGAATGTGTTTTATTGGAGCCAATTAAAGGCCTTCGGCAGAAAGTCAAAGTCATTTAACTGACCGACGTCGCCATGGCTGTTAACGCACCCCATCATTGGCGTTACCATGGCAGCCAAAAATGAAAAATAATGATAAAAGAAAAAAAACACAGTGGCAGAGAGATAAATCCATCTTGATGGGTTGACACTTACACAAACTTTCGGGAGGAAACCGAGACTGACTTGCTGTCATACTTACTAACTTTCGTGGCCACTATGGAGATGTTGTGCTGGGCGATGGACTCGCGGTCCAAGAGTTCGTTGGTGGATATGGTGCCCTCCACGGGGTCAATGTCAAAGAAACTGTCCAGATCGCTCTTCCAGTCAATGGAGTACCTGCAACAAATCATACATCAGAGTAAATGAAGAGTTCAGATGCAAAACCCCCTAAACACCATTTTTGTGAAAACTGAGTTAATGATATTGCGTGAATCCTGGATAAATCTAGAATATGTAAATTAAATGTTTTTGTGAAAAAATAAAATAAAACCTGCTCCCAGCCGTGTCTAAAATATCTGTTTACAATCAAAACACTGTAAACGCCTGATAAAAATGGCCTTTTTCTCAAAAAGTGGTCAAGTGGAGTTAGGGGGTTTTGCATCTGAACTCTTCAAATGAATAGTTCGGTAATAACACAGATCTAATTGTGATGGCCTTTTTTCTTTTTTCTCTTTTTTAAACATATTTTTTACATTTTTTGTTGCCTTTAATCAGATCTGACAGAAGCAGGAAAAGACAAGGATAGAGATAATCAAACTCTGAAGTATGGCTTGCGGCCAACACACTACAATATATGCAAAGATGTCAAATTTTGATGTAGGTGTAACCTATGCAAGACCAGATCCTCATCCCTGTTAATTTTACATAGCATTTAAAGCATATACTGCTGTGTCCTCTTCTTCCCAGGAAAAACAATGTGGTGTGACATTTGTGCTTGAATGTTATTTCTAGCTTGCCTTCCTTCTTTAATTAAGTGCTATCTCTTGCACTTTCCCAGGGTGGAAATTGTGCCTCCCAAGCAACTATCGTGACAGCTGCCAAGAAAAAAAATAACAAAATAAAAAAAATAAAAAATAAAACCCTAAAAAAATAAAATAAAATAAATAATAACCTGTATTGCAAGTCACCAGAGCTATCTAGGAAGCTCTTTGTATGAATATGACATACTAAATATGTCCCGAAACACAGAATTCTAAAGAAGCCGGCCGTGTGTTATTTTAGAGCTTTCTTTTCTGTCAGCAGAGCAAATCTGCGACTTCAAGAGCTGGTGTGTGTGGTTGTAAATATGGATGAAGCCGAGTGGGGAATATCTTTAAACCCCACACCTGATTTTAATCGTAACTGATGTGTGTATGAAGTCTTCTATCCTGTCCTTTTGCCTTCTATTGGGCTGCAGATTTACCTACCCCATCTCCACACACACACACACACACACACACACACACACACACACACACACACACACACACACACACACTCTCTCTCACACACGCACACTCTGTCTTTCTCTCTCACACACACATACTCTCTCTCTCTCTCTCTCTCTCTCTCTCTCTCTCTCTCTCTCTCTCTCTCTCTCTCTCTCCCACTGCTGTGTTGGAAAAAAGAAATTGTGTGGAAATGAGCAAAAGTCCTTCAGTGACTTTAAGTCTTTAAACCCAAATGAATGGAGCCTCAGCACAGGCTGCTACTCTGAAAGAAGAAGAAAAGTGTTCGGCCACTCTGCTTTTAAGCACATTGGCATGTCAAGGCCTGGACTCTTCAATACCGTGCCCGCCAGGGCTGAAGATGGCCTTGTGAGTTCATTCTTCACATCGCTTTAGTCAAACCTTGATATGACTGTAAAGCCTTAAGATTTAGCAAAAATTTTGACCTTTCCCATAGGCTATATTGTATCTTTATAAATATTGCCTGGAACTCGGATACCTGAGTGAACCTGATGTCGCTGAAGGCGTAATGCATGGTTCACTCTTGTTAAACCAAAGTAAAGTCAAGCAGTGTGCAGTAGTACTTTTGTCTTTTATAAAGATGTTTAATGGCCTCCTGCATTCTACCAGCACCTGACAGAGAGATCGGCATGGAAACTTGTAGTACTTCAAATGGCCTGGAACTCATTGACATTGATAAATGACATGTTCCGGAGTGCAATGTGCATCTACGCAAGTTCATTGCAAAATCTTAACTGTAGATATAGACATACAGATATCCAAAATGCCCTTTAACAGGCAGGCTAGGTCATGTGACTTAGCTGGGACTACTTTATGGATGACAGCATGAGTTGTGTACCTTCGCAGCCCATTTGACCATTGACAGATATTGACAGCGGATTATTCCATTGACAACACAATACCACATGGAAGATTGTTAGCAGATAAAGCGAGGCTTTAACAATGTCAAAATTTCAGTAAATGGCATTCATCTTATAATGATCATAATGTATTTTCTTGTTAGCTGTTGCTGTTTTGTTTTTTTTTTGGTAGAAAAAAGGTTAAAGCTTTGTTTGAAGGCATACAATCGTTAATGGTGTGTGTGTGTGTGTGTGTGTGTGTGTGTGTGTGTGTGTGTGTGTGTGTGTCTATGTGTGTTTATGTGTGTGAGTATGCATGTCCTACATCTATGCAATAATAACCCTACTTCCTGACCCAAACTGCCTTCCGTATATATCTCAAAAGCATAGATGATAACAAAGTGACCAACTATGTCGATTGTACCCACAAAGTTTTTAACTGGTTAGCTATTAGCTTTTGGAAAACGTACGCCTGCATGGTCCCTCAGACATGGCGTCTCCGTTGTAAGGCTCTCCTTGCGACTGAGGACTCCTAGCACAACTGCAGACAAGTTGTGCAGCTAATGAAAGCTGACGGGGAGGCTCACTAAGAGGGGGAAAGCAATGCTCCTTTTTAAGTGGCGCTAATGCACACAGCTGCTACGCAGGGCAGCCGCCACATCAAACAGAATTGAAATCATTTCATCAGCGGGCTCCATCTTTAATTTCGCTCCATTAAACCGCTTGTTTGCAAAGACAAACAGCCAAACAAAAGAAGGCACAGTTTCAGAGATGACTGTGAGGAGGAAGGGTGTTTCTTTATTTTGTGATACCAAGATGGAGGAGGAGGAGGAGGAGGAGGAGGAGGAGGAGAAGGATGGATGGGACGGAACAAGAGATCTTCATACCAAGATGGCAAGTGAGGCAATAACATGTTGCTGTGTCTTAGAAGATTGGAGAAAAATCACAGGCTAACACTGGAAATAATAAGGCATAGATTGAGAAGCAGGAGGAAAATGTGTTCCCTTTTTTCTACTTTTTCATATTTCTCTGGGGTATAATAAGATTTTCTGTGATCCATTCAGCTTTTAATGTAAAACTTTTTTTTTTTCTTGTCCTGATATACAGAACAAGTATCAAGGCGACATTGCCCAAGGCATATTCCTTTTAGAGACAACTTCTTTTCCTCAATGATTGAAGTGGCTTGGAAAGTACAAATTATATTTCCACTGCAGTCTCTCTCTCTCTCTCTCTCTCTCTCTCTCTCTCTCTCTCTCTCTCTCTCTCTCTCTCTCTCTCTCTCACCCACCCAAAGAGCATCTGGTTCCCTTTCTAGAGTGTTCTAAGGCACCTCTTTGCAACGTTTCTTTTTCTTTTTTTCTTTTTTTTAACGTTTTTTCGTTGTTGCTGTTGTCCTTTTCCCGCAATCCATTTCCTCCCACTCACTAGTGTAGCAAAGAGAAAAGTTGCACAGAAAAAGATCACAACCAGACTGCCCTCTAGAGGTTTGGAGGGCATGGTGGGTGGTCTGTCGGGTGGTAGGTTCCAGAAGATGGAAGAAGGAGCACGGAAGAAAGAATGTTTTTGTTCCACAGCAATGAGGAAGGTATCCTGTAGGTGAAACTAAAGAAGCCCCCACTAAAAGCTTTGAGTATTTTTTTCCTCCGACTTCAACTCCCAACTGGGATTATTGTCTGGAGATGAGAACCTCTAAAGAACAATACCCACCGCCGTGCTTCCTGAATAATTGAGCTTAAAAGACAAGAGAAAGAAAAGGAAGGAAAAAAAATGAAACAATGTATAAAAGCTCTGGCTTTTATCCCTAACAAATCCACTCCCTTGTCCATTTTGGTGTCGTTTTAAGGGATGAAATATTAATTTTTAAAGCTAATATCTCCGGAGGCGTCGGCTCTGTTTTATAGTGGATGGGCTCTTTGGAGCACAGTGTTTATAAGGGACTCCACTCAACTCAACTCAGCAGCTTCAGTTCGGCTAAGAATAGCACATACACACACACACACACACACACACGCACGAACACACACACACACACACACACACACACACACACACACACACACACACACACACGTGCACATGCACACACACACGCACTTGAACACACACACACACACACACACACACACACACACACACACTCATGCACGCACTTGAACACACACACACACACAAACATACGCATGCATGTGCACACACACATACACACACACACACACACACCTAAACTAAATATTTAAAGTGAAGAGCACTCTCTGATATGCGTATCTTCCCCCCACCTCCTTCACGCACATACGCACACACACACACACACACACACACATTCAAAGAGTTTTGGCTTTTGAAATGCGTCTTTTTAAGTCTCTGAACTATCACATATGCCTAAGTTTATAGTTGTGAGGTGTGTGATTGTTTCTTCAAGCGTTTATCTGAGTGTACTCATACAGAAGCCTATCTTCTGTGTGTGTGTGTGTGTGTGTGTGTGTGTGTGTGTGTGTGTGTGTGTGTGTGTACGTAAGTAAGTAAGTAGGTAAGAAAGCAAGTAATGAGATGTAAAAATGCTCCTGAGTGTTATTTTTATCCTTGGGTGTCCTCAGTGTGTGATGTTTAGACTTGTTGCATAATAATGCTACTAATACATCATTTCCCTTCCAAACACACACATTCATCAAAGCATAGACATAGTGGAATGAGATTGATGTTGGTCAATGCCATTTCTTTTCCTATTCAAGATTTAAGAAAGTAACTAATGGTAACAGGGGCGTAGCACCAAATTCTTGGCCCTGTGAACAAGTAGTGGCCATGGGCCCCCTCCTTATGGTCTGGAATACAATTCCAGACTCCTCAGAGCCTCAAACCTCCCTAATCTTAGGGCCCTGGTAACTCGGTCTGTTGTCCGTTGCATGTCTGTTTGTGCATTGTTGTGCATTGCGTGTGTGTGTGCATGTGTGTGTGTGTGTGTGTGTGTGTGTGTGTGTGTGTTCACCTTATAGGGCTGCTGCCAGCATCCAAGTCTTGAGCCGTCACCGAGCCAATGATAAGTCCGACAGGTGTGTCTTCGTCCACGTCCATGACATACGAGCTCTCGCTGAAGACCGGCGGCTCGTCCACGTCCAGGACGTTCACCTTCACTGTGGCCATGTCCTTGAACGGGCCCAGGTTCTGGAAGCGTGGGTCCAAGTGAGCGTTGGACGCCTCCACCTTGAAGGTATAGGCCTTCTTACTCTCAAAGTCCAGAGGCTGGAGGAGTGGAGAGGAGAGAGGTAGAAGAGAGAGAGAGAGAGAGAGAGAGAGAGAGAGAGAGAGAGAGAGAGAGAGAGAGAGAGAGAGAGAGAGAGATTTTATTTATTTCCCTCTTAAAATTGTCACCTCTCAGGGGTCCGTTTCCCAAAAGAATAGTTGCTAATTAAGTTAGTAGCTGAGTTGTTCCACGTGTGCGATGCAATTTCCTATTGCCAGCTAAGTAAGTTGCTAACTGCTTAGTAGTGGTGGTAGCATAGTGGTTAAGGAGCCTGACTAGTGTGCTAGTATAATCTGGAAGTGAGTTTGAATCCAGGTTGCCACCGTTGTGCCCTTGAGCAAGGCACTTAACCCTAAGTAGCTCCAGGGGAGACTTGCCCTGAGGTAGTAGATAGTTGACAAATGTAAGTCGCTTTGGATAAAAGCATCTACTAAATGTATATAAATGTAATGTTAATGTAGTAGCTACTGTATGCTTTTAGGATACAGACGCCAGCTCTGAAACTGATGATGGAAACCTAGGAGGCATATATTATCTCTGGACTAGAGGTCTCTCTCTCTCTCTCTCTCTCTCTCTCTCTCTCTCTCTCTCTCTCTCTCTCTCTCTCTCTCTCTCTCTCCAGTTCACATATTGACTCATGCTATATGTTAAGATTTTCTCATTGACCTGTGAAAGGTGAAATGTCATAAGCTACAAAGGAAGTCCAGTAGTCTTCAACTTAACACTTTGACCATGACCTGGATGATTGAGAGTCTTCACAGACATTTGTGAAAATATACATTTTTCAATTGTTTTCATCTAAAATTACTAGACTAGAGAACCATCAATCAATCAATCAATCAATCAATCAAAAGAACCAAACAGAGAGAGACAGAGAGAGAAAAAAAAAACATTTTGATACATTTTGAAAATATTTAGATACATGTCAACCAATAGATATACAGTACCTTGAGGTTCTTTTTTTTCATATACATACTTTGTTGTAATCTAAAAAGAATTGTCTGGACAACAGACCGTCAATTAAACCACTCATCCATCCAACCATCCATCCATCCATCATTCATTATGAGACAGAAGTCCCCTTTGTCCAGATGAGGTTAGAGAAAGAAATGGAAAACAGAAAAATATAGATTTTGATTTGTAAGATGACATGGGATATTTTTCACCTTGAGATCATTGCTGATCAGGGACCTTTTATTAACACAAATGTAATA
>JAODXP020000027.1:23363319-23380819 GCA_027497455.2 Sardinella longiceps
CACACACACACACACACACACACACACACACACACACACACACACACACACACAGTGAGATACACACACACACAGAGAGACACACAGCCAGGCACACACAACCAAACAAACAAACAAACACACACACACACACACACACACACACACACACACACACACACACACACACACACACACACACACACAATCACATTAATTACTTTGCCTGAAAGCAAATGTTTCACTATACTAAAACAACCTCCCCGCTATCCAAATGAATAAGCTGCTGCAGTGCCTCCACATGGGTCCCCTGTAGCTAAGTTTGTGGCTAGCGCTCAAGACTTTTATGTTTGCTTTGTTCAAACATCTGCCTGTTGGTGAGCCGATATTGTTTTTCCCCACCTACCCACCCACCCACCCACCCCACTCCCAACAACAGCCCTCTTTCCCTGCATGGCTTTTTCAGTGATGTTTGTGAACGCTTTAGACGACATGCTCATCAGTCTAAGAGAGCCCCAGTAGGGAACAGCTTGAAGGGGAGGGAATGGTGTGTGTGTGTGTGTGTGTGTGTGTGTGTGTGTGTGTGTGTGTGTGTGTGTGTGTGTGTGTGTGTGTGTGTGTGTGTGTGTGTGTGTGTGTGTGTGTGTGCGTGCGTGATCATTTCGGTTTGTTTAATACAGGCCTCAGCTCGTGCAATGCCCTGCTGTTAGCAGATGGCTAACAGTGGAATTAAAAAACCCCAACACGAGAGCGAGGTGAGAGCGAGCGAACAGAGCAGAGGGAACACAACTCAAGACTAATCCTGCGGAAAACAAAGCGTGCCCACTCCTGACACTGCCATTCAAAATGGCAACGTGTGCCGCTGTTGTGTAAATGCTCCATAAGTGATATGATTGTTTAGCTAGCAAGCGCATGGCTGACTTGCCCCCCCCCCCCTCAGCCCCCCCAACCCCAATCCCTCTTCTTGTCTGTTTACGCTAATCCATAATTTAGCTTGCCCAGCTTTTAACTCATTGTGAAGTGTCGAGTGTTGAATGTTGTTGTGGCTGATTGCAACTCTTCTACATTTTTGATGCAGCCAGCCACAGGGATTCCGTTTGTGTTTATTGAATTTTAAACAATGTTTTATAAATCATGACCCTCTTCCTCTGATGATGATCTGACAGAGTGAAGAGATGTTTGCAGATAGAAAGTACAAACATTTTGACCTTCTTGCCAGCAGCATTGTTTTGATATCCTAAGAGCCCTCCAGCACATTCCACAACATGCAGTGATTTCCTGCTGGTCTGAATGCAATAAAATGTCCATTATTATTTCTACAACCAGTAGAGGTGATCTAAGACATGAACATATCCAGATGAATGAGCCGTTAGCATCTTTATGCACTGTGTGTGTGTGTGTGTGTGTGTGTGTGTGTGTGTGTGTGTGTGTGTGTGTGTGTGTATTTTTGGTTTTGGCATTTAGTAGGGCCACTGCAGTCTAGTCCAGGAGTCTCCAACTCTACAATGTCACATAATACTGATAATCTTGGAGATTAACATTAAACATTTTGACCTTCTTGCCAGCAGAATTGTTTTGATATCATAGACCCCTACATCATATTCAATGTGCAGTGCTTTATGTGTGTGTGTGTGTGTGTGTGTGTGTGTGGGGGGGGGGGTATAGTGAATATGAATAGTGAGCCATTCATTATGGATGTGAAAGGTTTCTAGCCATTATTTGTGTTAAGTTTTACCATAATAATTAAGCTACAGTTGAAGAAAACTAAAATATAGTCACAAAAAGAAAGCATGAAATGCTTCAAAAATTGAAACAAATTGTTTGGATGGAAAATAAATAAATAAATAAATAAATATCTGCCTTCTTTTATATTGCTCTGCGCTCCAAAGTCTTCTTTTCAGATGAAGGCAATTCATCTGAGATCCTTGAATTGAAAGCTTTTCATTTAGAAATCAAGCTCCTGGAGGCAGGAGGAAGAATGGGGAGGTGCAAATAAAGTTGCTTGAAGTCTGTGAAGTTTCAGTCAATGAATGTTGGCGGAGCCATGTTATTATCAGATGCTGTTGATTCATTGAATTTCATCAAATCCAGAGTCAACACAGATATCTACCAGGATGCCAAAAGTCCAAAAGACCAATGCTTCCTTTAACTAGAAAAGTGCTCAGAGAGCGTAGACCTCTGCCAAGGCAATGTGGTCACAGACACTATACAAATTCCAGATCATGTTCTGGATCACCGATCGCCACCAAAATCGAATTAGTTCTTGCTTGTCCCAAATTTCATCCAAATCCGTGCAGTACTTTTCGAGTTATCCTGCTGACAAACAGACAAACAAACAGACAGACAGACAGACAAACCAACGCGACCGGAAACATAACCTCCTTGGCGGAGGTAATAATAATAATGACCACAGAGTTACTGTTTTTGACTGGCCAGCTATCTCAGCAGATTTTGGTTAAAAAGGGAATCTATAGGGTCTTAAGATATGAGACATGAGATTCAACAATGCACACAAGCCTCTATCAAGGCCATAACACCTCAGTAGATTGCCTCCATGCCACTCCACAATGATGTTTTCTTTTAGCTCTTTAGCTGTAAACTCAACACAAATGATGGCCTAATGACATATTTAATGTATTGAATCTATATAATGTATGAGTTACACTTGTACATTCAGTTACTGAAATGAACAAACTTTTACTGTGTATTCTTTTTTTAGAGGTAACTGTGTACATTAATAAGTCATTCTTAAGTCATGAGTAAAATTTAAGCATGGCTTCATTATAAGTCTCTTGAGGAGGAAGGGAAACAAATATGCAATAATGAAAAGGAAACTACGCTTTGACCAATCACAGGGCATCCAGGATCCCCATACATTTCCCCATTCATTTAAAAGGCTGGTACATTTCATTTGAATTTGCCTTTCTGAAGTTAACCTTTGCCAGAGGTAAGGTTATTCCAAATCATAGTCTGCACACGTTGAGATATCCCACATAGTCCCACAGAATTGTCTGACTTGCTAATTGGCCTTTCTGATGTGAGAAGTTCTACTTCTTTTCCTTACACCTCCACCCCACCATCACCCATGAAAAGAACCTGATGCCTCCCATGTAGCCTAAAGCCCCTGGGTGCAAGCCCCACAAGGCTTAATCAACCTTCATGCTGAACTTATGAGAGAATTTCTAAGACTCCAAACCAGCATGAAGTGAAAACCCCCACTTAGACAGCTACAGCCGCAGTACTTAGATGAGAGTTGAAACATGTACTTGTCTTTCTTGACCTCCCAATAAGTTAACACTTACTTTGAACCCAGTATTCATAAAACATTATAAAGATTCAAGATTCAAGAAAAACTTTATTACATCTCATTATAGCCTAGTGGTAGACTATAGGAGAGTAAAATTCTTGTGTTTTTGCTCCTCAGAAAATAAATAATAGTGATTAAGAAATGTCTGAGATAAATGTGTGTATGTGTCAGTGTCAGTGTGAGTGTTCAATGTCCAAAAGTGCATAAAAAAAAGAAAAAGTGCAAGACTGACAGGCACAATTCATAATGGGTTATGACACTTCAAGTAGCAAATGCTTATAAAATAACATTATGTGAATGTATATACAGTTATGAATATTAAAATAATAATGTCAAAAGTTATAACATGTTAATAATTCATTGTGAACCATTATGAATGCATTTCTACAGCTGTATATTACCCAAAAGACTCTTGTGGGATTGTTTTGTCTTTAAAAGTTTATTAAATTAAATCTATTAAATTAGAAATTTTAAGTATAATCCAGTGTAAATCAATCCATAGCCTTGTTCTTCAAGCTCACCAAATGCCAGAGGAAAGAAAAAGGAATGAGCAAATTTGATACAACACAGATCGAGCTGTGAACTGGCAAGTAAAAGTGAATAGGGCACAATATACTTTCAGTTTCATTTGCCTATATGCCCCATTCAGTCAGCATTAGTAATTGATTTGTTATTTGGTCTGTATCATCAAATGTTCTAGTTCTTTTCCTTACTGACAGGCATTGGTATCTGGAACAACAGGGCCAATCCACACTGAATTATTTCTTTAAAAATAGCAGGTATTTAAAAATTATTTAAAAAAGGATGATGACCTCTAACTTTGTTTGTCATGTAAGAGTTCTAAGAACTCTATCAAAGTAGTCAAACCCTAATGCAGAATACTTTTGTTAACTTTTGTTCAAGTTTAATGTCAACAAGGGCTCTTTAAATTTAAATTGAATAACACTTTAATTTTAACTTTCAACTGAAAGTTGCATAATAGACAACCGTTAATTCCTTTGTGTAGATAGAACAATTTGTTCCTCTGTTGTGAATAGAGCTGCCTGGCTTATTTTAACAAAAGGGACATGTTGTGTTCACAGAACACTTTAAGTCAATTAAAGCCAAGGGAAAAAAAAAAAAAAAAAGCTGTGGCATTCAGATTGCTTCAGCCTGATGTGATTTTCAGCTAGCTACCAGGTTTCTGAATGTGACAAACATTTTCCTCTGAATATGCCAGTCCTGTTTTATGCTCTTTGACAACTGTTTGTAATATGACATATACTGTAGTCCATAATTTTGGTAACACTTTATTTGAAGGTACCGTCATAAGACTGACATGACACTGTCATTAACTCATGATGTTGTCAAGAATCTGTCATAAACTTTATAAACCTGTCAAATTCTGACATGCCTTAACCCTAACCTTGACAAATACCGGGTGACCCTTATTGACAGAAATATACTTTATATTAAGATAAAAACGGCAACGTTTCGATCCCAGTGGTGGATTGAAACGTTGCCGTTTTTATGTTAAAATAAAGTGTATTTTTGGAGCGTATACCCAGTGTGCGGACCGATCAATCTCATTGTCTATCACCTTTGTCCGGCACCTGGATTATTGTTTCTGTGGATGTGCGCACCTCAACCAAAAGTCTTATGACGGTACCTTCAAATAAAGTGTAACCATAATTTCTTAGTACAATATAACACATACTGAAGAAGGACTGAGGCGTCGTTAGCTAATTACAATCTGCTATGCTGGTCTGTCTGACCACATGGACATTGCAGCTTGCACCAAAAACTCCAACCAGATCACAACAACTTGTCAAGGACGGGCCGAATTTGTATGATTTACAACCAAAGAAGGCATCTGCATTACTCTCTGTAGGTAAATTATGGATATGTATTCAACTTGAAAAAACAGCTGCAATTATAAAACCCTTACTTATGGGGAAAAATGTGTTTGATACACTTTCGTAGAGTGTAATGATTAAATTAAACTACTTCACAAACTACTCCCCTATGTTTTGATTAGTGTGGGTCTGGTGTCTACTGTGCTAAGCACTTCTATGCTAAACCTAAACACTGAGACCCATTTCCCCTGATAATGTTAATGTGACAGCTGTAACTGTCACTAGTAAGGAATCCTTTAAAAAAAAGTCCTGAATCCATCCTGATCTGGATCATCACCAACATTTAATGGGTTCTTCCTTGTTCAAAGGCACACCTATCGTAAAAATTCCATGCAAACCCCTCAGGAACTTTTGCCATAAAGTTGCTAATAAAAAGACAAATAGATGGACAATCTAGCGGACAGACAAACAAGTTACGGTAAAAATATAACCTCCTTAATTGGCGGAGGTAATAAATCCTTGTCAAGGGATTAATAATTAACACATGCTATACTGAGTGTAAATACTCTAATTCTCTCCTATAGTGCTTCACGAGAAAGTCCCAGTTAATCCACTGTGCAGAAAAAAAAACAATACCCTTGATAAAAAAAGTAGCAAGCATTTACCTTGATGTCAATAAACCATTACAGACAACAGATAATACAATTAGGGATTGCCAATATGCCACTGAACTAAGGTCATAGGTCATAACCCTGAGCCCTGAGCCCCTCAAAGTCCTTTGAGATCTAAAATATGACTCAGTGAATTTTCAACTTCTCATCCTGAAGGTCTTTTCACATGAAAAAGGGTGAGGATGTTGTAATAGCACAGGCATTAATTCTAACTCAACTCCCAAGGGAAGACCTTTCCCTTCAATATTATCCTAGCAAAGTAATTAGCTTTGATTTCCCTTCTGCCAACATGCACTGCCCTATTGAACCAAGCTCACTAGTGTGTAGTGTAGTGAGAAAAATAGACAGAAAAATAAAACTGGGAAGCGATTCCGACCCATGCAGGTTTGCTTTATCCCCACTACATTCTCCCACAAAGACTTGTGAAAAGCTACAGAGAACGAAAAAGAGGAAGTTTCCAATTTCTCTCTCTCTCTCTCTCTCTCTCTCTCTCTCTCTCTCTCTCTCTTTCACTCACACACTCACTCTCCTCATCCTCTTTATATTCTCTTGAGTTCCTCAAGGGTTGTTCACTTGAGAAAAAAAAAGAAAAAAAAGAACTAGAAACCAGAGCAGATCCAGACCGCTGGAGCGTTGGGAGAATGCTCACTATGCTAACTGTCCTGTTCACGCCTCTCAACTCGAGACATCCAGCCTCCTTTGATTTGCCAGTCTATTGACAGGGGGACGTGTGGGGTGAGGGTTGAGGGGTCGTTTTATTTCATTGCCATTCAGATCAAGGGGAAACCAATCTCTAAGTGAATTACCTTGATCTGTCAGGCCCCGAAGGGAAAGAGAAACATGAAATAGGGCTGCATGTTGCACCGTACACCAAGGCAAGAGCACTCTCTCTCTGTCTTTTGCACTTCATCTCTCTCTCTCTCTCTTTCTCTCTCTCTTTCTCTCTCTCGCTCTCTCTCTCTCTCTCTCTCTCTCTCTCTCTCTGTCTCTCTCGGAGTGAAATCTCTCCTTTATTATATTCAACTGCAACACAAAAGTCATTTTATTCTTTTATTTATTGGGATTTCTTTTGTGATCTGTGTCTGAAATTCTTCCGTTCTCAAATGAAAACCCTTGATAAAGGCTTTTGTTGCAGAAAAGTTGAAGAGGAAGTATGTACCTCAAAAGAATGAAGAATGAAAAGAATGAATGAGCAGATTTACTTTTCATGTTGTTGATTTTTTTTTTCTTGCATATCTATCTTAGGGGTGATTGAATGCCAAAAAAAAGTCATCTCGATTTCTCCTCTTCTGGCTAGGCAGTCCTATTTTAATCTGCAAAATGGCCGCCCCCTCTCTGTTCTTTTTGAGCAGACTTGGCTGTGGATACTTTGTCTCTTTGTATCTCTCTAGCTGAACATTGAGGTCTGATGGCAGGAAACCTGGTCATTTTAATTAAACCTCCGATGGAGATGGCTATCTGGCACGCTGACACACACCTACACCTTTCCACTGCGCCAATATTTCACTGTGACACTAAGAGTACGAGGGCAGGTCAGTCTGAATGAATCTTACATCATTTAGAAAATAAATAAAAAAAAAAGAAAATGGATGGCCCTGTCCAATAACATGTTATCAGGACCTTCCCCACTTGCTGGCCTGGCTGGTAGAGATGAATGCATATTACATTGTGTTAGCAGAGTGGCTTATTAGAAGTGATGGCAACCGGACCTGACAAGAGGTGGCAGTCCGTTCAGAAACAGCCAGGGGAGGCTGTCAAAAACATGTCAAACAAATGTAGAAAGTCAACCAGAGATCTGAAAGCCAAGGAGGGACCGACAAGTCACAATGCTAAACCTCCCATTTTCCCATTTTTTTTCACAGTTTACATGCAAACATGCAAAAAAAAGAAAATCTCCTCTATGACCAAGAGAAATAATCGTTTTCAAAATCAAATTCTATATTTGTGACTAAACAATGCACACAAATGCAGGGAAATGTCTCAGTTTTTCAAAATAATCATGTACGAGAGAGAGAAAGAGAGAGAGAGAGAGAGAGAGAGAGAGAGAGAGAGAGAGAGAGAGAGTGTGAATATTTGGAAGCCATCTCTACGTTCGCTGTTGGTGACAAATCAGTCATTACCCAGTCAGTGGAGCTCCTAAGAAGTCATTTCCCCCTCAGCATGATAAGGCAGCTTTAGCAAGCAGTGTTTATGCCTTGCAATCCAATCTGAAGGTTCAGAGAGGTGGATTTTTTTTTTTTTTTTTTTTTTTTCACCACAGTCAAAAATAACTTGTCACCTCGTTGTACGGCATTAAACAGCTAAGAAGAGCACTGGCGGAGAACGTCTTGTCTCCATACATCCATGCACACACCTGCAGCTGAAATTGCCTCAGACATGGCAGAGATCAATAGATTAGAGTGCATTTTTCCCAAGGCTGCTCTGCCCCGCACGATGCCTGGCTGCTCAAATAGCAATAGCATCTCATCACGCACGCAGGCATATAGGCATATAGACATACACCTGACCTCGCTAGCTCGGACGAGCTAAGGTTGGGATCAATGGGCTAATAACCCAATCAAATAGCAATCAGGTGGTGAGGGATGGAGATGCTCAGCCCCAAATGAAATCCAATGGCTCTTAAGAGCTTAGTCCACTCATGCTTGAACAGACTCGTCGTGTCTAAGCTCTGCTCTCGTGGTAATGGCTATAGGTCATTGATTTGGGGTGAGGAAGACGACATACTGTATGATATATCTCAGGGAATGGCCAAGCATTTCACAAATTACACAAGCACTGTGTATTACTGAGCAAAGGTAGGCCTACAGTTCTGCTGACTATGTATCTGTAATATCTCCATAAATGTGGCGGATTTATTGCATGGTCACTGCAAATCCAGGCCATTGGCGCTCTCAACGGTCTTAACGGTTCTTTTCTGTACTTGCGTTCTTGTCAGCTTGTGAAACGTCATCAAACATCGCCCCAGTACTGGTCTATTTCAAGAGCATTGGATTTATTTTAAAACATGTACATTCTGATTATTTGAGGACTACCCCCCTGAAAATGCACCTCAGCACTTCTGAACACACACACACACACACACACAGAGAGAGAGAGAGAGAGAGAGATGTGTTGCATCCAGACATACCCACTGGGGACATCTCTGGTACACTCCCAGTGTAGGGTCCCTCCAGAAACTTGGGCTCATTGTCGTTGATGTCCTGGACCTTGATGATGAATTCCGACTCGGGTTCCAGAGCACGTCCCGTATCCATGTCCACGGCTTGGGCGCGGAGCGTGTAGTAAGGCTTTTCCTCGCGATCCAGACTCCGCAGGGCGTGGATGTCTCCTGTGGTCTGGTCGATGGTGAAGATGGTGCCTGCCCCATCTCCTGAGAGGGTGTACTTCACAGCACTGTCCCCTTTGTCCAGGTCAGTGTGCAGCTGAGGAGACATAAACAAAAAGGTGTTTTAACTACTATCCTTAAGCACTTTTTCTTTTGGTCAATAATATAATGAGTTCTAATGCAAAAGATTCTAAGTCCATTTGCAAGGAGTTTACAGAAGTATATTTACACAATATAATGTACTCCACTTGGATGGTGCTGGCCTAATTGTTTTTTTTTAATTATTATTATTAAATAAATAAATATTTTAATTTAGAGGCTTTTGCATCTGAACTCTTTTACCTCTCATCTTTTTTTCTTTTTCATTTGTTAGCTTCTTTTTAGAAAGCAAATTAATCCCTTGTTCAATGGTACACAACATTTCACAAACGTTAGTATAGCATATTGCATAGGCTGGCTGTGCACAGAGCAACAAGGAAGAATCTAAAGCAAAAATGAACAACTCCAGTTTGACAGAGAAGGTTCTTGCAGCTTCACAGTGTGCAAGCAGACGCCCTTTAAGTTTCATTTATGAGTGTGTGAGTGTGATTTTATTTGGATTGTGAAGTGCCCTTTATCGATCTATTGACTCTTTTGGATGGTGGTAGTTCTGAGTGTACTATGAATACAAATGGAAAATTCTGCAGGTTAAATGTAGTTGGGGGAAAAAAAGGGCTTTACAATTTCCTTACAAATAAACAAACAAGAGGCTTCCCGGAGTCTGCCGAATAAGAAGGTGCATTTAAAGTTTAGAAAGGTACTTTAAGATTCATTGGTTGGTTTCTAACAAGTTGTAAAAACAAATAAACAAACCCTAAAAAAAATTGCCCCTCTCTCACTCCCTTTCTCCCTCTGTCTTCTTTCTCTCTCCCTTTGCCATACCATCTGTTATTTGTGGTAGTTTATCACTCTACCTTTTTCCTTTTCTTTTTTCCTCCCCTCAATTCTTCATTCTCTCTCTCTCTCTCTCTCTCTCTCTCTCTCTCTCTCTCTCTCTCTCTGTCTCTCATACTGCCCAGACAGTGGTATGAATCAAGAGTTGGACCCCAAGAGAAATGAACTCATTTGAGTCTGTCCAGCTCATGTTTGTTTGGCAAACACACCTCTCTCTCTCTCTCTCTCTCTCTCTCTCTCTCTCTCTCTCTTCTGAAAGCAAACACAGGGCACAAATTCAAAGCCGGACAGCGAGTGTGTGGATGAACCACTTTAAAACAAACTAAACAAATACAAAAAATCTGTGAAACGGGACTAATGTACACAGACTCTCCGACTGTTGCCCGTGAAAGCAAACTGCTGAGGCAGCTTAAACATTTAAACAAGAGAGGAAGGAATGGGGGGTACAAAATCACTTCTGAATTATCCACAGGACGGATTTGTGGGAGGCAGGGAAGGCAGGAGAATAGCACTTTGTCACAGAGGACAATGTCCCAGTAATGACCAAGCAGGAAACGCAAAGGGTGGAAACTGGTGCCACAGAACGAACAGATGAGTGTTTCTACTTTCTGTCGTGCTTTGGGCACGTGTTTCTCAGCTCAGAGACATACAACGTAGGCGTCTATCTATCTGCCGCCATGCCTACTGAATGCACACCCAAGCCCAACCAGCCTTGAGACACATTTCAAAGAAAACCTGAAGAAATGTCATTTCAAACAACAAAACAGAAGGCTTTGGCAAAGAATGGCCTTTGACTCTCTCTCTCTCTCTCTCTCTCTCTCTCTCTCTCTCTCTCTCTCTCTCTCTCTTTTGTATGTGTGTGTGTGTGTGTGTGTGTGTTGAAAGAGGTCACGGTACAGAAAAGCTTGGGAAAGTAGAAATACTTTGAGACAAAAGTCACTGTGTGGGCATTTCTCGGTCAACTTTTCTCTCTTTTCTTTTCTTTTTTTTTTATCTTGCAGAAGCTGAAATGAAAAGAACCTTCACTGTGCAATATTTCTGACAGACTTAGGAGCAAGTATCCACACCATTCATAATTCAAATTGTCAATGAATAAATCAATTATTTATTTTTTTCTTTCTCATTCATATTCATTTATATTTCACACTTTTGCCCACCATTTCTGGATGGTTTTTGCGTGTGGTCCTCGAAAATGGCTTTTTGCCCTCTCTAAAATAAATAACGCCAGCATTAATAACAATGAAGAATTTGGCTCCAAAATGCAATGTCATGTTTGTTTTTATGCATTGATGAAACATCAGTACAATTGCTGTTGGGTATCGTTTAGTGAATGGTAAATGAAGTTGCAACAACCCAAATGCTGCAGCACCAAAATCATCAAATCAAACTAAACCAGAGAAGAAAATAGTTAAAATGCATTAACACAAAGGCCATACTGTAGCATTTTGGACACAAACTCTTCCAACAGTAATGTTTCTCTGTCTCTGTGACCTCTTTGTGTCATATCTCCTGTGCAGAGATCTGTTATTATTATTATTTTATTTTTTTGCAAGCCATAGTTTTGGGTTTGCACCATGGCCTGGGGGTTGCTGCTGAGATCAAGCTTGTTCTATCTGCCCACTCCACTGCTGTTTCCCAGCGTCATTCGCGGATGACTAGATGGCTTATGTGCCTAGGGGGTTATGGGGGAGGGAAGGAGGGGGTGGCTGAGTTGACGTACGTGTGGATGGGGTGGTGGTTGCAGCTCCTACTGCTGGTTTCAAACACTCGTTCGTTCTGTGATAAACGCTAACTCAGCCAATATGCACTCGGGTGAGCGGGTAATGTAATTTTCCAGTGTGTGAGATAGACAGCCACACCCAGATCCCCTCAGAGCATTCTGGATAGTCTCTTTCCATTATACTGTAGTTTGTTTAGAGGATACTACAGCAAAGATTAACAGGGCAAAAGAAACCACTGAAAACACAGCTGCAGCTCCTACAGAGCTTTAATAAATAATGTTATGCATTTGAGTTTTGTGCCAGCATGAGCTCAGTGTGATATTTAGTATTTTTATTTTCATTTTCATAATTATTTGCTTATATACATCATATTCATGGTATCTGTGTATCTGTCTTTGACACTCCTTATTTAAATTATAATAAAAATAAAATCACACACAAGAGATATGCAGACACTATAATGTATGTAATGGCACTTTAAAGTAAGTGAGTTTGTTGTTCATATGGGCTGGCAGATTGCGTATGAGTGCATTTTATTTATTTTCTGCTTGTGTGCTTTTATGTGAGTGTCATTTTGTAGACTATAAAGTTGCCTACTCACACATTTTATTTTTGGGATGCAGTGTCGGTCAGCTATTTACAATTCAGGTTTAGTGTAAAAACACACAATTTGTCAGAAGAGGAACATTAAACAGCAGATTCCAGCCCTGTGCGCTGTTCAGGGTAGCCTGCTAGCGCTCCGTAATAATGCTCAGAGGCCCAGAGGCTTCTCCAGAAGCTACGCCTCGGCATTGATGTTGTTCACATTTCCATTGTCTGAGCAGATTTAACTGTGACCCGGGTCGGCCCGGCAAGGTCTCCGCGGTCCAGTAGAGCGTATGAGTGGTGCTGTGCCAGCCAGCGTGCAAGAACAGAACACCTAGACCACCGCGCTGACTTCTCCCACGTCTCGTCAGTGGAGCCCAGAGAGAAAACGAACCACCACACACACACACACACACACAAAACGTCAAACACACACACACACACACACACACACACACACACACACACACACACAATACCCACCCACCCACTCTCTCTCTCGTTCCCTCTCTCTCTCATTCACTCTCTCTCTTTCTATCTCTCTCATTGTCTCTCCCACTCTCTCTATATCTCTCTTTCTATCTCTCTCATCGTCTTCCACTCTCTCTCTCTATCTATCTCTTTCACATACACACACACACACACACACACACACACACACACACACACACACACACACACACACACGCTATCTATCACACAGACTCTCACTCACTCACCCACACACACACACTCAGAGGAGGAAATCTATTCATCTTTTCCTCAACCCAGCCTGGCCTTTTATCACTGCACAATTAGAAGACACAAGAAAGGGAGGAGGAATTAAAAAGAGAAGGGGAAAAAGAGGAGAGAGAGAGAGAGAGAGAGAGGAGGGGGGAAAGGAGAAAAGCCAAGTGCGCTCGTTAACTGGCGGCAGAAAAGTTGGGTGATACTAATTAAAAATTCCATTAGTCTAACAATAGTAATCAGTGGCATAAAGGGATTCATTAAAAGGGAGAGAGAGAGACACCAGAGTCCAGGATGTGAGTTGAGTGCAGTGCATCCATAGAGGAAGACTAGCAGACTCCACACATAGCGTAGTGTAACTCTTCTTTCAAACACACACACACACACACACACACACACACACACACACACACACACACACACACACAAGCACTAGCAGCACTCCACACACAGACAGACTAGATGTAACTCTTCTACATCTCGCACAACGACAGACTAGCAGACTCCACACATAGCGTAGTGTAACTCTTCTTTCAAACACACACACACACACACACACACACACACACTTACACACACTCACATCCATAGAGGAAGACTAGTATGTAACTCAGCTGACTCACAGCCAGTAATGAGGCGATACTAACTCAAGTGACTCAGCTGACCAGTGCCATTTCTAGGTACTGTAGAAATCTAGACGTACCCTAGCGGTAGCACAGAGTCTTGCTCTGTAATTGTAATTGGTTCATTCAATAAGTGCCTCACTCTCCACCTCAAGCTAGTGTGTGGTGAGCATTGTGGCGTATAATGGCTGCTGTGCATCACCCAGGTGGGTGCTACACATTGGTGGTGGTCAGTGAGGTCCCCTTCCACTGTAAAGTGCTTTGGGTGTCTTGAAAAGCGCTACAGAAATGTAAGGTGTTGTTGTTGTTGTTGTTGTTGTTGTTGTTGATGCTTGGCCAGTAGGTCTAGGCAAAAGCAACTGGGACTCAGTAGCTCTTCTTCAAAGGTATGTTTGGTTGAACAAATCACGGCACTCTCTCTCCTTATAGTGAATCACCTAGATATACTGTTAGCTTATCAGCTTAACTAAGGTAAAAATTTCCCCATCATGAAGTTAATAAACGGGGAGGGCTATAGATGATAACATTTTTTTTTTTCAAGCTCTTCCCTCATTGGTGCGTAATCCGATACACTGATTAAACATGAAGAAGATGGATTGCTCTGGATTACACAGATTTTCCTTTTAACAGGGATATCATTTCTTCTCTTTAATCTACTTTATCATGAAATCGTGATCCGAGGCTGATTCATTATAAGAAATGGTTACAAAAATACACTGTGGTTACTGTAATATACAGAAGCAAGTCAATACAATGTGGCTCAATAAGGTCTCTCTCTCTCTCTCTCTCTCTCTCTCTCTCTCTCTCTCTCTCTCTCTCTCTCTCTCTTTCTTTCTTTGACACAGTAATCACTCCACAACAAAGTTTGACCTTTTTAGTTTTTCAACTAGAAAGAATAGAGAACTTGTTTTGTCATTGTGTCACCTAATTTTACAAACACACTGACTATTCTGCTGGGACCTAAATCTAAAAAAGGGAGAAAAAAGCGAGAGAAGTTGAAGTTGATGGCATTCTGTTGTTACCATGAGCTTTATGCATTTTTCCAACGCTGTGAAGAGCAAGGAGACAGTGTTCGATTGTCCCCAGCCTGAATCAAATATAATCAAGGCATTGTTATGCAAATTCAATAATGCAAAACATAAATTGAGTTGATGAAAAAGAGCATGTGCAGGGAAAGCGAATTAGGTGCAGGAGCAGAATGACACAGAGAGGATGAGAAAATACTCGGCGAGGGAGAGGAAAAGTGACAGAGAGGGAGAGAGGTAGAGGGAGCAAGAGAGAGAGAGAGAGATAAGAGAGAGAGAGGGGGGAAATAGAGAGACTGAGAATGAAAGAATGAAAAAGGGAGAAAAAGGAGGAACAGATCACTGTGGGAAAGAAGGAGAAGGAGAGTAAACAGGAAGAGATTGATAGAACCACAGAGGGAAAAGGGGTTCGTCCCTATATGTTCCCCAGGTCTTAAGTTCCCAGATTCCTATATCAGCTTGTAGACAAGGGGATTTGATCCTGTGACCTGGTGCTTGCTAGCCTGGGCGAAAGCGACTGTTGACTATGTCATACAGTCTGGCCCAACACAGTTGAAATAGGTTTCTGTTTGGATATGATGTATTCCCTTGCCTGGCTCTCACGCCCACAACTTTCGCTTTCAGTATTAACAGATCTCTCACAAGTTCTGATCTATTTTGACATTGTAGTGGCAATAAATCCTCAAGATCATGGATGCTAATGTCATGTACCAATTTTGTAAATGTAATTCGAAAGCGGGGGAGAGAATAACAAACGCGTCCCTATCCTGTAGGACTACAACATTTTGAGACATCGCTCTAAACTGTGTGCTGATTGGCTAAACCGTAGAGTAACCGAGGGAAAGGCGGCAAGGGGAGTTTATTCCAGACTACGTGCAGAGATAAAATGTTTAGCGGAGGTACGTAGGATGGCATCGCCAGGCTAGGTGCTTGCTAGGCGGACGTGTGGACCAGGGCTAGCTGCCATTTCAAATCCCCTCACAAGCAAACATTCATGTATGGTCATTAATTAATCCAGTGCATTGCAGGGAAATTAGGACCTGGAGAACACAGCCAAGCTGCCTTTTTGATAGATGGATAGATGGATGGATGTTTTGGATGTTTTTCTTCTTTAGCGTCTACTGTGAGCAAACAGAAGTCACATTGAGTTGGAAATACACTTGATGAATAAAATTGACTTGCCTTGAGAGAGAAATAGAGAAACAAAGACAGAGAGAGAGAGAGAGAGAGAGAGAGAGAGAGAGAGAGAGAGAGAGAGAGAGTAGGGCAGTGAATCGAGCAGAGCAAGCGAGTGTGTGTGTGCGTGCGTGTGTGGGTGTTGTGTGTGTGTGTGTGTGTGTGTGTGTGTGTGTGTGTGTGTGTGTGTGTGTGTGTGTGTGTGTGTGTGTGTGTGTGTGTGTGTGTGTGTGTGTCAGTGTGTGTGTGTGTGTGTGTGAGAGAGAGAGAGAGAGAGAGAGAGAGAGAGAGAGAGAGAGAGAGAGAGAGAGAGAGACTGTAACACTGAACACTAATACTGAAGCATGATGACCATAACAGTCTTTATGGTCTATTGAGGATGCACCAATCCTGTATTTGGATCAGATATCCCTTCCTGCAGAAAATGAGCCATTTTGTTTTCTAAACTTAATGACGACTACAACCCCACTAAACCACTGTGTCCCTCTGTGTCCTCAGATGACTTGCAAAGAATAGACACGTCAATTATATACTTTTATTTTCAAGTGTATTTTGTTCTCCTGGGTCTGAAACTGGAGCTATTAAGTGTGTGTTTAGGTTCTGCGTTTCCTTTAGGCTTTGATGGTCCTCATACTAGTATCTGACATACCAGTCTTTTTTTGAGGTAGAAGGAGAAGTCCTTTATTGTTAGTATGACAAGCCATCTTATAACATCAGAATGTATAGTCTGGCATCGCTAGATAGACTGAACTCAATCATGGGCTGAACAATGCAGTTATCTTACAAACAGCTTCTGCACACAATAGGATAGCGCTATGACCAATCAGAGGAACAAACAAGATGTAAACACCAAGTCAAAGGACTGTTGTTTTCGGAAAAACCTGCCCTATGACTCTTTAAGTGTTGTGATTAGTGGACATCAACACCACTCTGCACTAACACACCCCTCATCTCCTTTTATATTAGGCTTCGATAGTCCTCATATGTATCGGAATTGGAAGTTCGGAACTAAAAGTCAGATCAGAGCACCGTTAGTGTCTATATCTTTATAATTGCAGAGAGCAATAGCAATTGACAGATTTTCAAACCCTCTCATAGCAAACTTACATGTCAGTTACAAGGATGAAAACCATCAAAGTTCAATGTGATGTAAAACCACAGTAACTAAAGACACATTTGTCTTCTCTAAAGAAGACTGATATGTAAGATACAAGTTTGAGGAGCATCAAAGCTTAATGGGAACCTACAGAACCTAAACACACATTTGCGTTCTCAAAAAGAAGACTGATATGTCAGATATAAGGACCATCAAAGCTTATTAATGTGAACCTACAGTACCTAAACACACACTTCATAGCTCCAGTTTTCACAGACTCAGGAGAAAAAAAAATACACATAAAAATAAATAATTGACGAAAAAAAAAAAAAGAAGTTGTGAGTCTTACTCAGTATTTTTGTTGCTCCAGGCATGTGAGTGCACTAATTGGCATAATTTCTCAAGCGAGAGAGAGCAAGAGTAGAGAAACACAAGCAAAAAAAAAAAAAAAAAAGGATAAAAAAATGAGCTTATGTGCTTGTCTCTTCCAAAGGCGAA
>JAODXP020000027.1:23423319-23425819 GCA_027497455.2 Sardinella longiceps
TGTGTGTGTGTGTGTGTGTGTGTGTGTGTGTGTGTTGCGTGTCCTAGGAGCTCAACACAAGTCTGGTCACCTGACAAAGCCATCCGGTGCTGTTTAGTTTGGTCTGTTTCCGCCGTCCCTTTGTGTAAAGCTCAGCACAGCTCTGAGACCATCTGGAGTGAGAGCTTAAAGGCTGTGTGTGTGTGTGTGTGTGTGTGTGTGTGTGTGTGTGTGTGTGTGTGTGTGTGTGTGTGTGTGTGTGTGTGTGTTAAAGGCTAACACATGAGCACCTGCTGGTTTGTGCTAGCGCAGTGGAGGGCAGACCAGACACCACACGCTAATTCATTTTCGCATGGTCAAGACCTGTCAGCGCACAGCACCGCTCGTCACATCTCATTGCCATTACATTTCAATGCCATTACATTTTTTTGTTGTTGTTGGTTTTTTTTTTTTTTTACTTTTTTTTTGTTTGTTTGTTTTTTTTTGTTGTTGTTGTTTTTTTGTAAGGTAGGGTTGAAGACGTTTTCCTAGAGCACTAGTTTTTATTATATTGCTTAATATCACCATCAGATTCTGATTGCTGCCAATTAACTAAATGCTCTCAAACGAAAATAATATTTGTTAGTCACCAGTGGACTGAACATAACAGGGGAAAAGAAAAAAAAAAATGCAACCAGTGAGTGTCCTCCCTCTGTGCCCTACAGAGCACTTGTTCTTCTGGGTCTTCCATGGGTCTTTTTTGAGAAGTCTGAAGAAAAGTATATTTTCATATTCAACTTTAGCTCAACATTTCTCAAGGATATTCCTCCCTTAATGAGCTACTTGAAATACTTTCTAAGTTGTGTTATTGAAAGCTTTTCAGGACTGACTACAGTATATTAGCAATTTTTATTTTCTTCTTTTTCCTCACAACAAGACAGGCAAACCCCTAGGATGAAAGGTTCCCTAGACTGACTGTTTAATCATTCTAGTTGTTTAGTTGGGGGTGTTTTCAATAAAGTACTACTCTAAAGGCTGGAGTAGCTTTAACTGAAAGTTCAATACAAGTACTTATATTAATGAAAGATGCTAGAAGATTTTTCAAAAAGGAGAAAAAAACGAGAACAAGCCGCTAGGCATGGGCTTTTTAAACTAGTCCTTTCTTTGGACATATCACTTTTGTAATAAAGACATTTTAAAAGACATTTTTTTTAAAAAAACTCACCTAACCTTCAACCAAAGAGCAACTTAACAATGGATTAAGAGCACGCCACTATCTACAAATCAAAACCTATTCCTGGTCAATGCTAGAAGATTAGGACAATATAGTTCATGTGAAGGGCCCCAGGAGCTCCCCAATTACCTTGAAATGGGCCTTATCACTATTACTGTCCACCCTGCACACAAAAACCTTTTCACTATGACTGACCAGCCCAGCCGTGAGCAACAGGCCTGGATGAACAGTTCCTGCGCTCCATTCTCTCTCTCTCTCTCTCTCTCTCTCTCTCTCTCTCTCTCTCTCTCTCTCTCTCTCTCTCTCTCTCTCTCTCTCTCCCCTATCTGTTGTCTTACACAAAGGAACTGAAAGATAGTTCGTGGTGGACGCCAAGGGCTTTTCAAAACGTCTATTTGACGAGCGACTTCTAAAAGAGAGAGCCTGCCGTTCACCGCCACGTAATGAAGTCATCGGGGTGTCATCCTTTCTTTCTTTCTTTCTTTCTTTCTCATCTCCTACTTCTTTAGTTCTCCCTGTGATCCACGGAATCAGCGGTGAGTCGTCAGCGGCAACAGCCTCGACATCGACATCGTCATTGACGGCGTCGGCATAGATACGGACTGCGGCCTGGATCACGAGCGCAGAATGGAGCGGAGCGGAGCGGAGCCGGGAGAGAAGAGAGCTGAACTCTGTCTGGGTCTCCCCCTGGGGCTGGCTGGGTGCTCAGACAGAGATGCCCGCAGGCAAGAGAAGCAGAAGACACAGAGAGAGAAGAGGAGGAGGAGGAAGATGGAGGGAGGAAAAAAGGAGAGAGGAGAGGAGAGGAGAGGAAAGCGCTGCCTGAGTCAGCTCAGAGGTATGGTGGTAGGGGGGTGATAGGGGTTGGGGGGGCGGTGCTCAGCAGGGAGTCTTCCATCAGTCTGCTTGTGGTCATGTGACCATGATGATGCAACAGAGAAAATGCCATGGAAACACTCCACCATAGAAAAGGGAAGAAGGAGAAGGCGCCATTATGAACCGCTCCGGGAGTCCGAATTATGCAACCTGATACCTCTGTTCCACTGTACTCCCAGCACAACACACACACACACACACACACACACACACACACACACACACACACACACACACACACACACACACACGCACAAACAGAATGTCCATGTCCTGGCCGTTGTTTTGTATTGACCCTCTTTGTATGGAAATATTGTGAAGAGGGAAGCTTTGTTGCAAAGACGGCTTTGTTGTTTGAAACTTTGTTTCCATCAGCATCTGTGCCATGTCTGGTCTTTGGTCTGGGGAAAGCAGAGAGATCACTTGTCTGGC
>JAODXP020000027.1:23433319-23440819 GCA_027497455.2 Sardinella longiceps
CACGAGGCAATGTCCAACACATTGCCATGACAACCCCTCGGAGTCCATCTCAGCTGGCGCCATTGTTAGCTGTGTTTCCGCTCTGTGCTCAGTGTGAAGCTGTGGTCGCGGCCGGCCAGGCCAGGGTTCGCTCTAATGAGGCCTCTGCACTCTGGGACTTCGCCGACGCCATTGGGTCACGAGGCACGCCATTGGGTCTCACCGACGCCTGCGGGTCACGAGGCACGCCATTGGGTCTCGCCGATTTGTTCTAGCTCTGCACGATCACAAGCTAATGAGCAGATGCTAAACGGAGGAAGTGTGTGCTGCAACGTGCAAGCGTTCCAAGAGTCCATCCGTCAGCCTACGCGCGTCTTTTTTTTGTGTTCGTTCGTCCGTTGGCTGGTTCCCACACCCAGTGCTTTTCTCTCCTCTCCTGGGGGTAATTAAAGAGCCTCCGTGAACTCTGTGCAAAGACGAGGAAACACTTTTGCACTTTTGGCTCTGGTGGGTCAGAGTTGCAGCAGCTAATTTAACTCTGAGAAGGGAAGACAGGCTCTCACTTGCAATTTCACCACCAAAAAAACATCAAAACGAACTTCCACATCACTTGATTTTTGCAGGGTTGGCACCTCATTAATATGAGTAAATATGCAAAATCAATCATCCAGCAAAAGTATTTATCTTTTTAACATTCATTAGTGTAACTCTTACAGCCTTCAAAATAAACATGCTGAAATCACATTGCCTTGGGGCTGTAGCATAAATTCCATTAGTCTTCAGTATTAAAATCTTAAGCGGCATCTGAAGTCTGAAATAAGGCGAAGGTCTGAAGGACAGATTGCAGTCTGACGTGAGACACATCTGGCTCAGTAGGCTTTACGGTGTACGGGGCGCCTGAGTTGTACATTACTGGCAGGATATCATCGTCGGCAATGCCAGGAGCTTCAATAATAGATGATGTGGATCTCGGTTAAGGGAGCACTGTGAAAATTTGAGTTTTTTTTTTTTTTTCATATACTGGTGCGGATGCTAGGCACGCAGCATCATTAGCTGAGATGTGAAGTCTTTTCACAGCCTCTGTAATCTCAAAGTGCCCTATTTTTCTGGAGCACAACTTGCCAAAGAAGCCCATGGATCCAGGCTAATGATGAGAGGCAGGATTTTTACTTGGCTTCTTCTTTCTTTCTCTCTCTCTCTCTCTCTCTCTCTCTCTTTCTCTCTCTCTCTTTCTTTCTGTCTCCTCCAGGGGAACTTATGAGAGGTATTTCTTAAAGGTTAACACACCTATAATTACGCAAAAGACCCTTGAAGTGGACACAGAGTGAAGGCCAAAGCACTCCACATTACTGTAGGCCTTACACAAGGGAGCGGAGAAGCTGAGAGGAAGTGTACACACAAAGAAAAAAGATGCCTCGAAACATATGGTTGTGTATATGTGTGTGTGTATGTGCAGGGCTGGTCTTTTTGGTGCCCCAGGCCAGATTTGAGTTTGCCCCCCCACCCCCCTTCGAAAAATATGAGAACAACTGAAGAAAAAAGTAAGAAATGTATTGTGATGCCCCCCTGATATTTGATGCCCTAGGCAACCGCCTCGTTTGTCTATGCCTAGAACCGGCCCTGTGTATGGGTGTGTGTGTGTGTGTGTGTGTGTGTGTGTGTGTGTGTGAAATTGTGTTGACAGTAGTAGGTGATATGTGAAGACCTTGTTAGTTTGTTTGGAAATGAGTCCCTGGTGCTTTGTCCACTGTATTCAATCGAACAATATTTCAATTCAAAAGCTTATTTCCATTTGCTATTAAGGGATGTTTCATAGTCAAGGCTTGTTGTTGCATTGCTTCAGGAAAGTTTTCACAAAACACTTTGTCACGCAAGTACACATCACAGCATCCACGCCTCCGGCTTTCGTGTTCCTTGTGTTGTTGACTATGAATCAGTCCTAAAGTTCCAGGATGAGGAGTACTATACAGCTAGCTCTCCTCCTCCCTGGACCAGTAGCCAACCCACACACACACACACACACACACACACACATTTTTACAACTCTGTGTGTTGTGATGTCAGGATCTGCAGTGAAACAAAATTAAATGTTTATACAACTAAATGCTGAACCGATATGAATTACTAAAACAAAATACCAACAGCATATCCATGGGACTGGCATTGATCCAGAATCTCACATAGGAAGTACACACACACGCACACACACACACACACACACACACACACACACACACACACACACACACACACACACACACACTCTGCTTAAACTTTGATGGCAGTCTAAAGAGAGTATGTGTGTGTGTGTGTGCGTGACAGTGTATGTGTGTGTGTGTGTGTCTGTGTGTCTGTCTGTGTGCGTGAAGCAAACGTGCAGCCAAGCATTCAAAAGCCTGTCCTTTTTGCAAATTTGATCAGTTGCTGTGCTTTTGCATGCAGAATAATTGCACTGATCTTTGGCAGCCTTTGGCCATGGTTTCAAAACTCCAATGTGTAGACAGATGGATAGCCATGACCCCCAAAAAAGCTTGAAATAATCAAAAGATTCTGCAGTATCAAGTCAAAGTCTTGGCATCAAAAGACACGCTACACTTTGTCCTCTATTTTTCAATCCGGAGGATGATATCACCAGCTATATTCTTGTCTACATTTTTCTTTTTCTTTTTCTACGATTTACAAAGACAATCCAACAGTGTGTACTGTAGTAGTATCTGCCATCTAAATCTTTAACAAAAAACACTGCTTGCGGGTAAATACCAAATGCACTCAGCCCAAATTGAGACCGCACTCCAGATTCAACAGTATCCTCGCACTATTTGCTGTTTCTGTCACCACGGCTACGAGAGATAGTGGTAATATTTTCAGCAAACAGGACCAGCGAGCACCTCAAGCGATTGAAGCAGGGGAAAAAAAATAAAATACAATGTTTGTTCGAGGGGCCTGGAATGAATGGAGGCCCAATCAGGCCCCTAAATAAATAATGACGGATTTTAAACATAGAGGAAAGACGTGATTAATTATTCAAGATTGTAAATGGATTTAGTATTTCACCTCACATAAATTACGGCTCGCCATTACATGGAGGAGACTCAGGAAGGGTGTGGGCCAACATTGTACTGTGCCTCCTGGATCAATGTAAAAGCAACAACACAAATATATTTTCTTCACACACAGAAAGGACAATGTGTGTGTGCGTGTGTGTGTGTGTGTGTGTGTGTGTGTGTGTGTGTGTGTGTGTGTGTGTGTGTGTGTGTGTGTGTGTGGCCAACACGAGGAAAACAAAAATTGATCCAATCAATGGGCCGATTGGGCCCAAGTTGCCATGACATTTTCATGACTGGCTTCTCCTTCATCTGATTGTGTTCATACTGACCTATGTGTTGGTGCACATGGGAAATTAATAAATGCCTCAATCCCATGTTGACCCCAAGCCCTGAACCATCAATCTATGAATCGACTTTGTGATTTTTAATTCTTTTAGGGTCCAGGACTTATAGTGCTTGTGGAGAAGACTGAGATCCAGCCAATGACACTTGGTGTCCCCATAGACCAATCATGGTTGAAAAATAGCGAAGGCCTTGTGGAGAAGAGATGGTTTACTTTAGACTGTATGACTGACAAGACTTGCACATATGAGAGAAAGGGAAATGAGAACTCTCTCTTTCTCTCTCTCTCTCTCTCTCTCTCTCTCTCTCTCTCTCTCTCTCTCTCTCTCACACACACACACACACACACACACACACACACACACACACACAGACATTTATGCACAGAATGGGTTGAATAATAGAATAGGCTGAATAACACAATTTTGCTACACGTCTTACATTGTATATTTATGTATGACAATAAAGCTCCTTGAGTCATTGAAGAGGTAGGCCTACATGTATTGGTAGGTTGGTTCACCAAGGTTATTCTCCAATACGCTGTTAGCTTACCCCTGCCTCTATTGTGAGCGGAAACTGTTATTGAAGCTCTTCTTCTTCTTGACTCTGGAGTATCATGATTGCAAAGCCAAACACTATAACATAAGGCTTCAATATAAAGGCGTAATGCACCTCAAGGAAAGTATGCAAATCTTTGGACAAATAGTCAGAGAATAGAGAATGCTTTGTGAAAGCAACAAAAAAAAAAAAAAAAGATGGCGGTGGGCACTTTCCCCTCTTTTTTCCCCTCCTTTTTTTTCCCTTCTAAACGTGCGGGAGCGACATGATTCCGTGACCTCCACTCCAGCGGAGTATTAATAAATCATCTCCAAGGATGAACTCGGACGTTTCGACAAAACACTGGAGCAGGAAGTGTCAGTGTGTGATAAGGATACTCTCCCTGCCTGCCTGCCTGCCTGCGACCGCCGATATGTCATGGGAGATTTGTCGACTCTCGTCTCGTGCTGCTGAAGCACCGCATCAGCCGTGGTGGCGGCGGCCGCCTGCAGAAGGACAGAGTGGAGTAGGTGGTGACCGGTGTGTGTGTGTGTGTGTGTGTGTGTGAGTGTGTGAAATACTGTATATCAGCTCTCTCACACGTTTGCTCTGTTATCGACCAGTGCCGACTCCCAACCCCCTCCCACTGCCCCCCAACACACACACACACACACACACACACACACACACACACACACACACACACACACACACACACCCTTGCCTCCACCTCCGTGTCATTCTCACTGTCACTTGCTCGTCCTCCCCTCATATGGCAGCCTAATCCTGAGACGGATGTCTGTAATATGACACTAAACAATGGATAAAGCCCCCCCAACTCATCCCTACCCCCCCAACCCCACCCCCACCCCCGTCCATCCGCCCAGCCCAGGCCAACGCTACTAATCCGCCACACTGATGCACACACATCTGTTTCCTCAGCCCGACCGACACATAAACTCAGACACACACACACATCAATTCAGACACAGACCGGGCGACTTAGAGTGAAAGACTAAAATGGTGTGTTTGAGTGTGTGTGTGTGTGTGTGTGTGTGTGTGTGTGTGTGTGTGTGTGCATGCACATGTATGTCTGTGAGTGTATGTGTGTGTGTGTGAATAGTGTGAGTCAATGTTTATGTGGGTGTGTATCTGTCTGTGTGGGTGTTCTCTCTGTGTGTGTATCTATTAGTGGATATCTTTTTATAGCAGAAACGACACTTAGCTTATTGTAAAGCAGGCGCTAGCTAGTCTATTAGGGGGCATCTTGTTATAAAATGGTGGGTTTGTGAGTGTGTGTGTGTGTGTGTGTGTGTGTGTGTGCCTATGTGTCTGTGAATGGGTGTGAGTCAATGTTTGTGTGAGTGTGTATCTGTCTGTGTGGGTGTTGTGTGTGTGTGTGTGTGTGTGTGTGTGGGTGTGTGTGAGTGTGTGGGTGTCTATTAGGGGACATCTTGTGGGTTTGTGAGTGTGTGTGTGTGTGTGTGTGTATATGTGTGCGTTTATGTCTGTGAGTGTATGTTTGTGCATATGTGTCTGTGAATAGGTGTGAGTCAATATTTATGTGTGTATGTGTATCTGTCTGTGTGGGTGCAGGTGTTTGTGTGTGTGTGTGTGTGTGTGTGTGTGTGTGTGTGTGTGTGTGTGTGTGTGTGTGTGTATCTGTCTGTGTGGATGTAGGTGTTTGTGTGCGTGTGCGAGTGTGTGTATGTCTATTAGTGGACATCTTGTTATAGCCGAAACGACACTAAGGTGACTGTAAAGCAGGCGCTAGCTAGCTTCAGGGCACAACCCCATTGGTCTCTTTAAGAGTGAGAGATATAATAACGTCTTAATAAAGAATGCGGCTGACTTAATCACAGTGGGGGGAAGATGAATGAATAGGAAACATGTCGGGGGGGGGGGGAATTGTGGGTGTTTTTCCATCCCTCTTCCCCTCCTCCTCAGTGTTGTTTTTTGTTGTTTTATCTCCAAGTCTAATGAGCATCGCAGCTAATGTGGAGCCCGTCTGAACGGAGATAATCACCTCGCTCCACCTTCTGTAGCCCTATCGCTGATGTCGTAAGCTAAGCTCGTTAACTCAATTATTTATTTATCGATCTCTTCATCGACGCACGTGAAGCTAGTGAATACCGAAGCATGTTTTTGAGACCTCCGGTGAGTGTACAGGTTATCACTTTGTGTGTGTGTGTGTGTGTGTGTGTGTGTGTGTGTGTGTCCAAGAGAGACGGAGTGCAGCATGGGTGCGTATATTAAACTGAATAAAAACAGTGAGGTGTTTGTTGTACTCACAAAAAGAACAGCGAGACCTCCACTGGTGAATCTTTCATTAGCTATGACATTTGAACCCTAAGCCACGGCGACCGCTGCATAAAGTTCACCACAAATGTGCTTCTGTTCTTCTCTCTGCACTTCTAGAATCTGTTGATTAGAATTCTCAAGCCACCATCACCGTGACCTTGTATATCACCTACGCTGAGAAGGCACAAAAAGTATAGTCTGAATGTGTGTGTGTGTGTGTGTGTGTGTGTGTGTGTGTGTGTGTGTGTGTGTGTGTGTGTGTGTGTGTGTGTGTTTTGCAATCTCAGTACAATTTGTGAAGAAGCAGTTTGACCTTGGTTTGTACGGGAGTAGAGAGAAAAGGGAAAGGTTTAGATACTTCTACCATCTGCATCTCTGTCAACTACTGATCTCTCTCTCTCTCTCTCTCTCTCTCTCTCTCTCTCTCTCTCTCAGTAGTTGAAACAAGTGAGCCCTTGCGGTGACTGTCTGGTCGACTACTGTCCATGATTTGGTTCCTTCCTTCATCTTTTAATCGCCTTCTCTCCCTTGGATTCCAGCAGCCATCACTACCCCCAGATATCTCACTTGTATCTCTCCTCTTTCCTCTCTCCTCCTTTCCCCCTCTCTTTTGACAGTTGTTTTATCAGCCTCGATTTTGTTTCTCCTCTTCCCTCTTTCACATCACTCTGTCCCCTTGCATATTATCTTTTCTTTCTCTAGACATGGGGCACGGGCCTTAGTTGCTATTTTGGCAGCAGCCTATTTGCATCAAAATAGAAGAAACAAAAACAAATACAAAAAAAAAAAAGTTTGATATTTCATGGGTCATTAGTCACAATGAAAAACTTACTAGAAAGGAAAGGAGAGACAAAGAGGGGGTGGGGTGGGATGGGGTGTGTGTGTGGGGGGGAACCAGTTTATCTTAATCATGTAAGTTATTCTTCTTATGCCTTGTAGGTTATTTTTTATGTATATGTGTGTGTGTGTGTGTTCCAACAATCAATACTCTCAGACATCTTATCATCATCTTACCCAAATGCATGAGCGTAACAGAGTTGTCTGCCAAAGCCCCCCCTGCCTGAGGCAGCTACTGTCTGCTTGGAGAGAGAGAGAAAGAGAGAGAGAGAGAGAGAGAGAGAGAGAGAACAAGAGGGACAGAGAGGGAGAGAGAGAGGCTGCTGGCCCAGTCTCTGAGCTTCACGGATTACACCATCAGATCAAACCCTTCTGGCCGTGGTTACACACACACACACACAGCAGCTATTCACAGGCATCTCTGTACAATCTCTAATGGAATTAATACACGCTAAAC
>JAODXP020000027.1:23445819-23450819 GCA_027497455.2 Sardinella longiceps
TGTTCTATTTTGTGTGGCACTGATAACTATGCACGATTATCATAGATGACTGCTGTTATTTTTAATATATATTTTTACTCAGCTTTCATCATCATGTTCTGGAAGCATCCTCATGGTCACACACACATTTGCCCAAATAAACAGACAAACAAAGTCACACACACACACACACACACACACACACACACACACACACACACATGCAATGGCAATAACACAAATTTCTACGCTGATTTCCCCAGAGGAGGAAGTCATTACATGTGGTGCTTTTCCCGTGACTGAAATTACCATACCAACTAATTGAACACATCATGACAAGAGAGAGAGAAAAAAAAAAACTTATATTACTTTCAATTTCTGACAACACTCTTTATGTTATGGCTTTGTGAACCATGGTGTGGCCTTGGCTAGGGTATTGAGAGATAGTGTGATATTATCCCATATATGAGTGGTAAACAACATACACATACTCTGGGAGGAAAAACTTGAGAATGAGTTACATTAAATGGCTGCGCTTTAGACTAGACAAGGGACCCACTGTAACTAACCACCACCACTGTGTAACAACCACTGGGTGCACGATGCAGAAGTTATACACCTAAACGATAAACCACACGCTAGCTAGAGGTGAGGAGTGAGGGAGAGAGTGAGCCAAATAAAACGGGGCATGATAAAGGGGCTAGATTGAAATGAAATGGGAACGAAACGTGACTGTATCAATGCCTGAGAAGTGGGCAAGGCTTCCATTTGTTTGGATGCACACTTAGGCCTATACATTGATTTGAGAATATATAGAAAGCATTACTTCATTATTAGCCTAATTTTCATAACATGGGGCACATTAATGTCAGAAAAGTCCTTTCCTTTCTTCACTGTTGATGACAAAAAAAAAAAAACAGTTTAAGTCCAGGTTCCTATGTAAAGCTAGCAGCATGACCCTAAAAATGGTGGTGGATTCCAACGGTTATTGGTAAAACAGCCCACCGTCTTCTTAATGAACTATGAGTGATTCAGCTCTTACTGCAAATAAGGGACAAATAAAAATCCATCTATCTCCATCCACAATATAAACAGACACATTTGAACCATTAATTCACGTCCATCTAGAATGTGTAGATGTGTAGATCTGTGTAGGAGAAACACACAGCTAATAACCATTGATTGGAACTATATTTATTGAATTTTGATGAGTGAGTGATTCACATTAAAAACATTGAAATCTTGTCAACTAAGCAAGCAAGGAGGTGAGTGCTAAACTTAGTCTGTCTCAACTTGGGGGGGAAGGGGGGGGGCTAGCTCTATCTTAGCTATCTATCTAGCTTAGCCTACTATGACTATTTATTTACACAAAAGTACAAATTAGCATGGGTGCTGCTACGCTAATTTCAAATGGCATCCCATAGCTTCTGATCAGGTAAGTTGTTCTGACAGGCTGTCCTCTGTGTTTTGTGTTCTCAGAACAAGGTGCATAATAATAACGGTGTCTCTCTTTGGGATGCTAATGTTGTTTGTGTGTGTCAGAATATCTAATAGTCGCACCTTCACTGTGAAATGCGGTTTCAGTTCTCCGTGTTTGACTTCAGGATTCCAAAGCAAACATGCAGTTCTCACAAGCAATCGGGCACTCAGCTCAAATACTTGCATGGTTTAATTAGGACCTCATCATTATAAACGACTGGAGAGCTATTCACACACACACACACACTAACACACACACACACACGAGGGTCTGCTCTTGTGCCCACGCTGTGGTGTGATTTGCATGTCAGCTGCATTATCATCAGGATGTGCCACACCAAAACTATTTGCATTTAGATGATTGTTTCTTTGCTAAAGTAGGCCAGGCTTTCTCGCTCAATCTGTTGACCCGGCTCGGGACAGAGTAAATTGAAGATGCAGGCAACATCTGTTGCAAATCCTGCCAAAATGGATTCTCCCCCTATCCCTCCCCTCCCCTCTCTCTCTCCTTTCCTTTCCTTGTCCGAATAGATGGGGGTTAGGGTGGGGTAAGGGTGGGTGGCTATATTCTAGTGTGTGTGGCTTTCCGTTGATAGAGAGAGAAAAAGAGCGAGAGAGGGGAGGAGAAAAAAAAAGGTCTTTGAATCTGCTGTGTCAACTCAGCTAAACAGGAACTTAATTATATTTTAGACGCTCAACGTCACAGGGTTCTCACGCAGAGAGGAAGATAAGCGGTAATTCCTTTTTTTCTCTCTTTTTTTTAAAGGCCTCGTCTTCATGTGCTGGAATGTCTGGCGCGCGTGGAATATCCTCTTTTTTTCCGGTTCCTTTGGCACGCTAAAGCACTCCATTCTCCTCTTTCGCTCTCAGTGTTTGCCAACGCTACACAGTGTGAGAGCTGAAAAGCGCTGGATCTTAATCTCTGCCAATGACTGGAATCTCTCTCTCTTTTTTTGTGTGAATCAATTTATGGGCACGTTGATTTTGTTGAGCTAATTAAACCAAGCGCATGGAAATTAAAACACACATGCTCACACAAACACGTTGTCAACCCACCTAATTTTTTTGTCTCAGAGACTGGAGGTTGGCAAAAAAATAAATAAATAAAAAAAGATAATCTCTTTGCGGGCGGAAAAAATATGAAAGAGAGTACGGCAATGAGCTCCAAGTGATTGTGATTGTCATGACCATCTCATTTGTGTCTGGTTTAGAGCGGTTTAGAGACGAGCAGAGGACGGTGGCTCTGGAAACAGCTGTTGCCTTCAGCGGACTTTCCACCACAGGATGTTGTTTTTATTTTACTTTATTTCATTTTATTTTATTTTATCTCTGGTGGCAGTGAGGGTGGCCCAGGAGATTTTACAAGCGTTGTTTGTGAGTCACGGGGTCATGTGACCTCATATGACACACACACACACACACACAGTTGATTTCACTCACCCCCACTTCATAAAAAAAGAATGCACCCTGGAACCATCAAGCTGGAACTGTGAGTTTCTTTTCTCCTTGTCTTTTCTTTTTCATCCCCCTCATCTCTCTTTTGCTCTCTCTCTCTCTCTCTCTCTCTAGTCTCTCCCCTCTGGCCCTCCCTCGCTCCCCTGTAGGTCACATGGTGTGGGTGAGAGAGGGCAAGCGTAGACTAAAGGCCTGAATCCCTGAATCTCTTCCTTATTCAGCAGCAGAGCGGCTCCACACAAACAGCTGAGACCTACATCAAACACCAGGGCCAGCGCTGCTGCCGGGGGGAGAGAGGGAGAGGGAGTCAGAGAGGGAGAGATAGAAAAAAGGGGGAAAGAGGAAGACATAGAAGAAGAGAGAGAGGAGACAGTGAGAGATGGAGCAAAGGGAAAGAGAGAGAGAGAGAGAGAGAGAGAGAGAGAAGAAAAAGGGAAAGAGAGAATAAGCTAGAGATAGAGAGATGAGCCAAGGAAAAGAGAGAAGGAAAGGCGAAAGGCTAAACTAAAGCAAGAGAGAGAGATTCATAGGGAGAGATGGTGAAAGGAGAGAGAGAGAGAGAGAGAGAGAGAGAGAGAGAAAGGGATGGAAAGAAAGAGAGAAACAGAGAGAGGGGTATGAGTATGAGTTCCTGTCACCCAATCTGAGGGGTCAGCCTATCCCTCTGGATGTGACACGGAATCTGCATGCTCATCCTTTGAGACCAGAAGTCTGGGTGATGACTCTGCATTTCCCCATGGGGACGTTATGATCAAACAGACGCGCAGCTCCGTCCCCCTGGTGTTCCTCTCTTCTTTTTTTTTCATTCCTTCACATCCTTCTTTCTCCCCATGCTGCTGTCTGTTGCTTGCTTGATTTCCTACAAGGGATTAGCTGTGATTATTTCTTTTTTTTTTCTTCTGCCTCCCCAACTTCCTAAGCGGAGCTTGATAAAGCATTAAGAGAACTCTGCTTCCCCTTTCGTTGCTTTAATCTCCCTTTCCTCTTGCTTGCTTTCTATCGCTCGCTCCTCTGATTTCCCCCTTGTTTCTCCTCCCTCTTGCTCTGTCTCTTTCTTCTCCTCCTCCTCCCCGTCTTTCCATCCTTCCGCACCTCTCTCTCTTTCCCTCCCTCCCTTCCTCCCTCTCTCCTCTCTATCTCTCGCTGCCAGTGTCCATTTCTAAGCTCTCTTCTACTTACAGCAGAACAGAATGCATTAACCCCTCCTCTCCGTACGCTCAGTCAGCAACACTGCACCCACCCACCATCACTGCTCCGCTCCTCTCCACTCCAACCTCCACGGCCAGACGCTCCGAATTCATCACGGAGGGGCCCTGAGCTCCCCCGGCTCCCCCAGCCCCAACCCACCCCTCCTGGGAGAGGGAGAGCATACCCTGACCTTGGGTCCCCTTTCGTTCGCCTCCATTCCTCCCTTCCTTCGCCAAGAGAGAGAAAAAAAAAGAAAGCGGGAGATGTGGACTCTGTCAGGATGATTTCTTATTTCATTTTACGGAAGAAGTGCAAGTGCTTTATCACTCGCTCTTTCCCTCCTTCGCTCCCTCGCTCGCTCGCTCACTCGCTTGCTAGCGTCCAGGCGCCACTCCCGCCTCCGAGCCACCGCTCGGGCGCTTAAGGCTGTGGCCCGAGCCAAGAGGGGCCCACGCCACTTCAGATGGTAAGCAGTTTACTTAAAAGCACTGCATGCAGAAAAATAGACAGAGGGAGGGAGGGAAGGATGGACAGAGACAGAAAGAGAGAGAGTGTGGGATGTCCTTCGTCCCCTGCAGTCAGAATGATTTAGGAGAGAGAGGGGGTAGCGATGTGTAATTCTATGCTAAATTGCCTGGCCTTGGGAATAATAGAAGAAGTCATTGATGACATTTCACCTTTCTCCCCCATCTTGTTTTTGTGTTGTATCTCTGTGTGGGTATTCATGTAGAAAGCAAGCCAGCAGCACAGAGATGCCAGTGCTGGTTTGTAAAAGGCAAAGACCCAAAACCACAGAGATGCGCTGCTATTGGTGTAAAAGGCAAAGACCCAAAAGCACAGAGCTGCTGTAGCCTCTATCCCCATTTCCTTGTGCGGAGCAACCTTGGCAACCTCCTTTC